>CM068743.1:96470793-97670793 GCA_035084275.1 Hydrolagus colliei | reverse complement strand
ATTTACATCATCCACAGGCTTTTTGTTGCTTTTTATTTCTACTGGGAATTTAATTCTGGCAGCCTTTTTTTGTTTTGTCATTTTTTTAAAAAAAACCTGGGCTGGGATTTTATTGCAAAAATTAAAAGTAATTGAGAGATTTATGGGCTCAGTTCATGTACCAGGGACAATTAAACTGATGGTCCTTTGGAGCTGAATCATCTAAATGTTCTGTGAGAAGGAATGAGGAATGACATAAAATTAGCTGTGAAGATATAACTGGAATGAATGTATGTGTGTGTGTGTGAGTGTTGTGTGGGGTGGGGGAGGAGGAGCACAGAGGAGAACCTGGGAATCTGTAACTCATTGTGGTTGGATTTTACTGGTCTGGGTGGCAAGATTCTGAGCCTTGGACATTCATCAACCTGCTGAGCGAGCCGCCAGGCTGGAGCCACTGCCTTTTTCACCATGTCAGTGTGATCCAGTCCAACTGTGCAAAGTGTGGCCCTGCGGAGACGTGCTCTGGTCAGCCCAAATAATTCCTGCTCTGACTTCTCTCTGAGGTATTTTGTTAAACTCTGCAGAGCACTGGCTGCAGTACAGAAGGAATCCCACAGGAAGTTTACATCAGTGCTCTCCACCTTCGCAAATTTACCACTTAACCAGACGCAGACACAGAGGGGTTTCAGTGTCTACTAAACAGTAAACTGTTACTCACATTCTGCATATTTCTCCAACGCCTAATTAAAACCTTTTGTATTGAAATGTATCTGTGCTGCATGCCATCCTGCCACCCCCATCCAACAAGCTTGAGAAGCTGCAGTTATTCCCCCAGATAAAGTTAGTCAGTCACTTCAAGGCTGTTCGTGGGACATTGTTAATCACAAATGAACTGTCACATTCAGCCTACAAATACACAGTCAGTACATTTTACAGAAACCTTTATGCGGCACTTTGAAGTGCCTTGGTCATCATAGACCTAAGAGAGAAGTCAGCCAAATGCAAAGATAATAATAGTCCTTGCATTTGATATCATGCTTTTCACGTCTTCTAGACGTCTCAAAGCCTAATTTTCATCATTATCTATTCTTCAGTTTACATTAACGCAAATGGCTTTCATGTCAGGATGATGGTTCCATGCTCTGGATACTGCTGGCTGGGCACCTGACCAAAGGGTAGGAGAGGGGAGTGATGACTGAAAGTGGTGCGTCTTAAGATAGACATTGAATAAGATGAGGGAGCGAGGGACTCCAGGATTGAATTGTGAACAGTACCTGTATTCTCAGCTCATTGCTTACTCCACATACCTAATAGTAATCCGTCCCCAAAAAAACACAATAAAATTGGTATTTCAAACCACGACTGTTTGTGGGACACTGCTGTGTGCAATTGGCTGCCGCATTTTGCCCACAAATGTACAGTCAATTCACTTTACAGTATACTGTGTGAAGCTCTTTGAGACATCTAGAAGACGTGAAAAGCGTATATAAAATGCAAGGATTATTATTGTTTTTATTATTATTCAGTCACTATCATTTTCCGTATTGTTAAGAAGAGTTAAGACAGGAGTTATTTGAAAGAAGTTGCGTTATTTCTCTTCCTGTCTGATGTAGGATTATTTGGTTACTGTTAGACTCAATGGATCAGATGAAGGCCACTAATTGAATGCAGTGGGGATACAGTTCAGTGTTAAAATAATTGATATCTTTAAAGGAACAACCTCCACCATCCTTCACTGGGAATTGCAAATAAATGTCATTTTGTGGTGATATAGTGGAGTTTAATTTACCCTATGATTACTGAACTTTCTTTGCAGCTTGTAAAACATGCACTTAATCACCTAAAATTATTTCATGTATGTATTGCAGGGAGCAGGAGTAATGTCTCATACCTCTGTTATAGAGGTCAGAGGTCAGGCATGTCAGCAGATATAACCTCCATTTGCTTTCCATAAATGACATAATCCAGTTAGTTCTGATCAGCATTGGCATTGAGATCCACTTCAGGGGGAGGTCGCACCTCAGTGCTGTTTCAGACATATGTGGACACTTAGCAGTGTAAACTGCTAGCCAGACTTCCAAAGCAAATTCCTGTTATTCTTACACTTCTGCCTGCCAATTCGCCCTGTCCTCAATTGCCACAGTTCCTTCTTGTGCTCATAATAATAGTTTCATTTAATTTCATATTATAGTTATGCACCACGGCATAGGCTGACGTATGCATTTTATGAACAACTACACATACTCACAAAAGTGCAAATTCACATACAGGCAAGCAGACACATTCAGTCTGATACACAAACATGTCCACACAAGCACACGCTTAACATGTGCACACACAAATATGCACACAAGAGTGAAATTTGTGGTGATCCATAACAGATCTGAGACCTGAAATTCCATCCAGTATTTGCCTGCAATCCATTTTTGCTAACAAAATTTAACGAGCACCGAATCACGGAACTTTCTGAATTTGGAAGTCAGTGCTTTTAAAGAACTGTGAAATTCAGCTTTCAAATTGGGAATGCACTTAGGAACTTTCCACAATTCTGCACAATGTTAAATTTGAAGTCAAAATGGTCCTACACACAAAGACAAAGTGGAATTTCAAGCCTTAGGGAGGGATTCCACATCTTTAATCTATTTAGAAACGAGTCATGAAACACTCAAGTGACAATGACATCATCTGAACCCCATGATTAGATTAAAACCTTGTAATTCATTGAACTCGAAAGAGAAAACGTAAGAAAATCAATAACGGATCAATCAACATCTCAGAATTTATTTCATTCCTCACAATGCACTGCTAGGTGGTGCTGCATTGTTAAGCACTCCAAAACACACAATCAACAACAATAACTAATTTATATAGCATTTATATAGCATCTGAAAGGCACTACTGTATATAAATGCAAATGACTGTTGTTGGTTCTTGGAGCATAATTCAGATGAGGTATTAAATTGAAGTTCCTTCTGTCTACAAACTCCCTTTCTTCTCTTCCGTGTTCAACTCTCCCTATTATCATTGTTAACAGTTTCATCCTGTTTAAAAAAAACATTACATAAGTACAAATCATTACCATGGAGTAAATCCTTATAGAGAAATGGTGGATGCATTCACAATCAATGAGGAATAATGTACATTCAAGGACTCAGATCAATTCTTAAATCATAAACTATAAGATTATATTACACATTACAGGCTGTTCTATTGCACAACTGTGTTACTTAAGAACATTATTATTCTATTTTGAGCCACATTTTTAATGGCAGTTGATATGGTGGACAACAATGGCACAGATTACAATACGTCATGGAGACTAGAACTGTACGCAATAATCTTGGTACACTGTGACTGGAGCACAATGCAGTTTGAGTCTGACTTCTAGACATCTGAACTTAATTAATTTGATACTATTGTCCAGTATCCTGTTTTCTTTTTTATTACTGCCTCACACTGGTTTGATATGATCCACAATGAGTCAACTACCACACCTATATCTCTTCTAGAATTTCTGCCATTGTCTTGGCCAACAATCCTCCCTCCCAACCAACATCTCTGGATTTCTTCCAGCTTCCCACTATAATAAATAAATAATAATCCTTGCATTTGATATAGCACTTTTCACATTTTCTAAATGTCTTAAAGTGTTTCACAGAATGTACTGCAAAGTGACTTGACTGTATATTTGTGGGTGAAACGCGGTAGCCAATCACGCACAGCAGTGTCCCACAAACAGTCGTGGATTGAAATAATCTTTTTTTTAGGGAATGCAAGGTGTGTGGAGTAAGGAAACTTGCCAAAGGTTTTGCCCTGACTGACCCAGGTCTAACCCAGGTCTCTCGCTTACAAGGCGAGTGCTCTAACCACTGGGCTACAGGACTCCACTAAGGAAGTCCTAACACATTTGTGGAGTAAATGTGTTTCTTGTTCTTGATGCTTTATATCCTTTATGCAACACTTTGCATTGATGTGTATTGAACTTGGTAAGTGATAGTTTTAATGCTGAAGGAGGTAGGTTATGATGTGCTTACTGCATACTTGCTATGTGACAATTAATGGTTAACATCATGTTTTGTGTCAGAAGGTTATGGTTCTAAGCAGCAATTCAAGACTCGATGCTTCCATGAAGTAGTGGATCATTGCTGAGCATGTCGTACTTTAGTTGAGACATTCTACTGAGGACCATCTGTCATTTCGGCAGGTGCAAATGTTAAGATCCTATGACATCATTCGAAAATGGAAGGACATTTTCTCTTTGTATTGGCCAACAATCCCTCTCCTGATCGTAGTTTTTAGTCGGACATTCCATGCCCTATTAATCTATGCAAAATTCTTGGAACCTCTCTCGTTGTCGTTCTTTATAATCATCATAAAACTGTGCCTTCCAGGTACTTACTCAAAGAAACGGGGGAAATAGTTTCTCCCCATTCATCTTTTCAAGACCTCTTGTTGGGCCTTCTTATGCACTAAATGGCTGTTGTGTTTGGCTGCAAAAAGAGCAGTCAATACACTTTATAGTAATTATGGTGAAATGTTTTGATGAACTGTAAGAATGCAAGTTTTTTTTTAACTAAAGAGGGATCTTAAGAATCTATGCCCTGTTCAGGCGGATGTTAAATTTCCCAAGGTGTCATTTGAATAGAGAAGCAAATTTCTCATAGAGTTCTGGCCAACTATCTCCCAGATTAAAAAAATGGTCAATCATTTTATGCCATGGATGGAACATTGCTGTGCACAAACTGACTGCTGTGTTCGGCTTAATTACAGAGTCACTATATTTTGCAGTAAAATCTTTTGAATCGCTTCAAGACGTTTCGATGATGTGATAAAGTGCTACACCAAATTGTGGAATTATTATTATTATCACCATTGTTATTAATAATAATTAGTATTATGCCTTCTCCAGCGGCTAAAACTTCCATCTTGTACCTCAGTGTGGGAAGGAATAAGATGACAAAATGTGATAGCTACTTGTGCCAGGGAGCAGCCATTGGTTTAATTATAACCTTAGCGGTAACCACCATAAATGCAATAAATGCTGACTGTGTTATTTTACAATATTTATCCACCAGTTGTGATTACAGCACAACCATTAATCTTTCAGTGTAGACTTCATCACTCGTGAGCTGCCCAGACCTCACTGGCTCACAACAGCCAATGTCACCTCACCCACTGGCAAAGTAAACACCAGCCGAGATGGAAATCAAACACCATCCACAGTCAATATTACACAAAAAAAACGGATACAGGAGAGTGATTTCAAGGATGTAATCTCACCTTGGGTTCAAATGGCAAATTATTATTGTCTCATGCTTTGCTCATGAAGTTCATTTGAACTCTTCCGTGAAATTCCAACTTTATAATCATTTCCAGATATCAATCATTCTCTGTTTGTGGAAGCATTGTTTCTCCCACATTCACATTTCGCCAATCTGTGATGTGGAACACATGGGCACTGCACACAGAGGGCACCATTCATTTTCCAGAGCCACAAAGTAAATTCCACATAGCGTTAGTCTTCATACCAAATTATTTTAAAAATGAAGACTGCATAGAATTGTGGAAAACTAAATTCCATCTTAAATCAGAAGGCAATTAAAAGAATCACTTGCCAAAGTAAGACTAAATGTAAGAATTTTCCCAAATTCTGCAAGATCTTAAATTTTAAGACTAAACGATTTCATAGACTAAGACTAGGTAAAGTTTCAGGCTTCATATATCTTTGCCATCGGCAATCTAGGACCTGCAGCAGCAGTTTGGAAGCAGTTTTGCTACTTCCAAATGCAACAAAAACATCAACTTGCATTTATATGGAGTCCTGTAGCTCAGTGGTTAGAGCACTTGTCTCACAACTGAGAAACCTGGGTTCTATTCCCGGGCAGGACAAAATGTTTGGCAAGTTTCCTTACTCCACAAGCCTCTGTTTACCTTGCAGCACATAGGAACCCAGTTGTTAGTCAATTGACAGGTTGCTTTTCTGGGGATAACAATCCCTCATAAAAATAAGAATAATATTTGGTCACTCAATCCATGACAGTGTGTGGGACACTGATGTACTCAATTGGCTATTGCATTTCGCCCACAGATGTACAGTCAATTCACTTTACAGTATATTCTGTGAAGTACTTTGAGAAGTCTAGAAGACATGAAAAACATGATAAGAAATGCATGGATTATTATTATTACGGCTTTCATGCGGGGTAGCATTTCATGGAACATGAAACTCTCTTGCCGCAAACTATCATTCGGGAAGAATCCATAAATCCTTTCAAATGGTAGATTTGTAAGATAATATTAAAGGAAATGGGGAACGAGCAGTAAAGATATGTTGGACAACTCACATGGAGAAAAACCCTCGTACAGACCTCATATGCCAAATACTGTGCAGTTTTGGGACATTTCATCAAGTGACGTTCATATGCTGACAGTATCAATATAAAACACTGCCACTGGCAGCCATTTATTTTCCAGCTTTAAGTGCTCTGAGACACTACCCTGTGTACATTTTTGTTGGTTGTATAAATTCAAGTTGTTGTTGACTACAGATGGTTTCAGTCCATCTGATTAAACCTATGATACCGTTTTCTCAGTCGTGGCCTGTATTGATTGCAGATAATAGGAACATTTCGACAACCGCAAAATAATGGAAGCTTGCCCGAATTCCAAATCTGAAAGATAAACTTGTATACGTGCAACTTGTTTGTTTGTACTGGTGCTGGGAAATCTCTCCCATAGTTAAAACAAAGCGGGTTTAACAGCGCTGGAGTCCTGGGAATTCTACAGCCACTTTCAGTTGAAGCAATTATACTGTACAACATAACTGCAGAATGAGATTGTTTGTGTGACTCAGATGCAGGTTATTTACCGTGTACAGGTGGATCACAAGTGTGTGCAACGTATATTAATCTCCAAAATGCAGGAGTCGCTCTTCACAAATGCTGCTCTGACTCTAGTGATTTAGCTTTGGCAGCATCAGTGTTGATTTAATCTGTCAAAAAACACTTCTGTGTGTTGCACAAAGGAGAGACAAGCAGGGGAGGAGGTCAGGTGATAGAAAGAGCCACATTATATCAATAAAATACGTATGGAACCTAACCACATTAAAACACCATAAGCATTACCTGAACAGGCCTCACCATGCCCAAAATATCATTCTCAACTGAGGAAGAGAAAGTGTCATGTAATCCTACAGTCTGACAGTGTAACAAACGCACGATACTACCTTTTCAATCAGCGGAATCATTAATCAGTGCCCATCAATATACTGTATATACATGGAGATGCTCTTTTTGTGTCTTTCAGTCGCTTTTCTAACATCTCCATGCTGATGACATCGATTTTCAGCACTTGAAGTTCTGAGATATACTTAACCAAGTGGTCAGCACCTGGTCTGAACAATTTGACAAGAGGCGTCTCACCCTCTGGGAAGGTTAGTAATCCTTTCAGCAGTTACTGTGGCCAGGCGCTGGGCTGGCTCCAGCGATCAGCTACAGACAGTTTTTAGAAGGTTACTCCATGCTGTTAGCCTTTGAACAGCCCAGTCTTCACCACAGGTCTTTGTTTATACAACCCAACAACAGGAAAACATGAGTCCCTCCCTCCTCAACATTACATACACATGGGTAATTTAGGATTGTGAGAAGCACAAGGATTTCAATCCAGAATGTTGGTTAATGAAGGTGCAAGAGGCTGAATGAGTCACTCGTGTTCCTATATTACCATGAGGTGAAATTTGTGACAGATTGGTGATATTTATCACACTGGTGTAACCAGCCAAATGCTCTCCTTCATTAATTAGTCAATCTACTTGGCTTGTTGGATGTCTCCCTTCCCTATCTGAGATTTTAGATTCCATGTAAAGTACTTAACTTCTGGAACTCCTTCCATCTTGTTCCCTCTCCATTTGTCTTCCAATTCACATTTTAAAACTTAATTTGTCTCCTGTTTGACATACAACGTCAGCACAGTAAAATGCTCTGAGATTTCCTACATAAAAAGCGATATATAAATGCAAGCTTTTGTTGTGCATTCCCTCCCTCCTCTCGTTCGAATCCTGTTTCAGATTTTAACTTTTTGATTGTGCTTTTGCATCCCCACTGCCCTCGACTCCCACCACCAGCCACCACCGTAAAGCACTTGGAGACTTCCTCCAGTTATGAATGGTCCTATATAGTGTAAATTGTATTGTATTGGTCAAGTTGTTATGAAATGTCTGAAAGGTATTCGCCATTTACAATGTTACAATTTGACCAAATCATCCGCAAATGAAGAAAATAATCCTGGAGAGAAATCCCACTTGACTCTAGATTTACTCTTAATTTCCATAGAATTCCGCTCTTAATTCTTAAAAGAACTTACAGAAAATTATCTTGAAAATTAAGACTGTATGTATGAATTTGCCGAATTCTGGTTGCTCCGAAATACCACAAAATTAGAAGAAATTTTGACCTGAGCAATTTGTATCCCCTTGTTTTCAAATTGTTTTCAAATCCCTTCATGCCCTTGCACATCCCTGTCTGTTTGACCCTCTTGCTCTCTGTTCCACCATCAGTGTCCGTGCTTTCAGCCACTAATCCTAGAAATTCTGGAAATCTCTCCCTCAATCCTTCTGCCTGGCCCGCTTCCTACCCGTATTCAAATCCTACATAAAGAACTTCCTTTTTGAACGTGCTTCCTAATTGCAAAATTGTGGAGCTCTCTCCCTCAATCCCTTCGCCTTGCTCCCTCCTTTGCTTCCTTGAAGGCCTGACTCAAGCCCCTCCAATTTGACCGTGATTTCAGCCGCCCTCCTACCCCTCTGCCTTCCCTCATCCCCAATTTGTTACCCTCTCAGCCCCATCCTTGGGGCCTGAAGCCTGACTGATCAGCGCGTTGGGACATCCTCCGATGTGTAAGGTGCTCTACAACTGTAATTTTGTTGTTGTTGTTGATGTGCTTACAGTTACTGCCCTCTCCCCCTAACTGTTGTCAGGCTCCACCACTGTGAAGTACTACGAGACAGTAGCTCACATGAAGGGTGCTATATAAATACAAGTTGTTGGTGTTATATTATTTTGACTAGAGCTCAAGAGGCACAGCTTGGAAGGAGTTGGGAGGTCTGTGTTCCATGAAGCTTGAATAAATGATCCTAACACACTCTGTAACTGCTTATTTTATAATTACTGGGGTGGCTTTGCCAGCAGGATAATATTCAAATCCTGGAATATTTTCCCTGAAAGAAATTTTTATTTTAAAATCCCCAAATGACCATAAATTGCTTAATAAATTTAAATTATAAGGTTTAGAAAATAGCCTGAAGCAGAAAGTATTGAAGGTAGACTGCTAACTGAAGAAATGGTGGGAGGCAGGGAATGAGAAGATAATCAGGAACTCCTTGGAGTTGAGCTACCGTGGAGTCCTGAGCTCAGTGCTTAGAGCCTGGGTTCAATTCCCAGCAGTGCAAAATGTTGGGAAAGTTTCCTTACATAGTAGTAAGTAGGTTACATAGCAGTTGTTAGTTGATTGGCGGATCGCTTTTCCGGGGATAATAATGACTCAAAAAATAATAATTTGGTCCCTCAATCCATGACTGTTTGTGGGATACTGCTGTATGAAATTGGCTGCCGCATTTCACCCACAAATATACAGTCAATTCACTTTGCAATATATTATATACTGTGAAGTGCTTTGACACATCTAGAAGACAAAGATTATTATTATCTTATATATTAAGATATTATCTTATCTTATTATTATCTTATATCTTATTATCGAATTTTTCGACCTCCCCTTCGTGTTTCACCCCTTCCCAAACACTCCCCTTTCAGCTCGGGTCACACGCCTCCTGTTCAGCGCCTTGGGACGTCCTCCCGACGTGAAAGGCGCTCTATAAATGTAATTTGTTGTTGTTGTTGTTGTATCTCCAAGGTGATTTGCTTCAAAAGGAAATGGCAGAATCTAGTGAACCCTCTGTGGGGGGTCTCTGTAATTTAGTTCCTGAGCCAGTACTCCAGGGCACTACTGATAATAATTCGGTTCAACAACAGGATTTGGACCTGGTAGGATTGTTCTAGCTGGAATGGTTTTACTAGCTAACACAATGTTGAATTATGGGATAGCGGGGGTGTGAAGTCCTGGATTCATTGTGACTTGAGTCAAATGCTTTTGGATATCTGAAACAGACCCCAATAAATTGTCTTGATACAAGAATCCATTAGAAATCGCTGTACATGTATTTTACACTCTGAATGGGGTGTAAAATTTGAAATCTATAAACTGGAAACATTACATTAATTGTGATTTCTGGTTGTAAACCACACTCACCAGGCTTCCTTCAGAGATTACAGACTTTTAGAATTCGCAATTAATCTACTTACAAACAACAACACATTATATTTACCTCAAGTCGTTCACATCAAGAGGACTTTCCAACATGCAGGATAGTCCAGAGTTTGAACCCAAGGTGGGGATTAGATTCGAGAGGAGTGGGGATGGGAAGATTGCTCAGCAGTCTTGTTCAAAAAGGTCTTCAATGGGCATTGAAATAGACATGGGAATTACTCCAGGATGGAGTCCCAGAGAGTGGGAGCAAATAGATCAAAGGCACGACCACCAGTGTAGGGGCAGGCAGGGTGGTGGCATGAAGCACACCAGTGTATTTATTCACTTATTTAAGTGAAACCTCCAAAATTAGACAGATTCTTTGCTTGCAAAATGGAAGTCGCAATAAATGAAACAAAAGGAAAAAAACAGCAGATGCTGAGTGTTTTGCTTACAAAATATATAATCAATTCACTTTATAGTATATTCCAAGAAGCGCTTTGAGACATCCCAAAGACATGATAAAACACTATATAAAATTATTGTTGCAGTAAAAGCCTGTTTATCTGTGACCCGATCAACTGTAACTTCAGTATAACCGGCACCTCAAAAAAAAGGTCCCCATTCGATTAACCGGATTTTATCCGGCACAATCGCATTTTTTTCAACTCGTATCAGTATTTCGGAATGCTGCTACTAGTGCCTGAAGGGCGCACTGCTGTTTTTTCCCTTACAGAGTACAGTACGATTACCTCTGAATGCTGCGGTAGTTTGAGGGTTTGAGAGAGAGCCAGGGAGAGAGAGAGGGTGAGGGGGGGTGGGGAGGTGAGAGGGAAAGAGGGAGGGAGAAAGAGAGGCAAAGAGGAGGGGGAGAATGAGAGGGAAAGATGGGGGGAGAAAGAGAGGGAAAGAGGGGAGGAGAAAGAAAGGGAAAGAGTGGGGGGAGGGGGGGCGAGAAAGAGAGAGGAGTGGAAAGGGGAGAGAGAGGTGGGGGAGAGGAGGGGAGAGAGAGGGGTGAGTTGATTAATTTAGATAGAAAATGAGAGCAGTGGAGGTGGGTTGGGTTTGGAGCCATTGAGATGCCAGACTGATTGAGTGTGTGTGTGTGTGTGAAAGAGAGAGAAGGGAAAGGAAAAACCGAGAGTACCCTTTTGATTGTGTGCTGTATATATATATTTTTAATTTTAATGTTTTTTTTTGTGTCGGCTTTTCGGCAGCTAGCCGGCCGAATATCCGGCACATGGTTCAATCGGCATTGGCCAGGTCCCGAGAGTGCCAGATAAATGGGCTTTTACGGTATTATAATCTGAAATAGAAACAGAAGTCCCTGGGAACACTCAGCAGGTCAGGCAGCATCTATAGAGAGAGGAATGTGAGGTAACATTGCAGGTCAACGACCTTTCATCAGACCTAATCATCAGTTCTGACAAAATGTCATCAATCTGAAATGTTAATTCACATTCCTCTCTTTATAGATGTTGCGTGGCCTGCTGAGTGTTCCCAGAGACTTGTTTTTATTATTAATAATAATCCTTGCATTTGATGTAGCGCTATTCACGTCTTCTAGATGTCTCAAAGTGTTTCACACAATATACAGTACTGTAAAGTGAATTGACTATATATGTGAGCGAAACAAAAAATTGTTTTGATTATTCCAAATTCTGTATATTAATCAATAAATTCCAATATATCAATCTGAAAAGCAAAGTGGGCAAGAACAAAAGAACATATAAGATCAATGTGGTATATCTTCTCAGTTCTGAAGTAAAATAAAATGTTCTACATAACTATTCCACCAAACAACTATTTAACTCCCTCTTATTGCACTGCTGACACAAAGTGCCTCCACTGCCTGTCTGGATAATTCATCCCATATATTCACCTCTCTCTGTGCATAGTAATTAAATCTAAACTGTCTGTTCATCTTCCCTCCGCTGAGCTTCAGTCTGCTGATGAGTGAACTATTTGTTGCACCAGATTTCCTTCGGAAAAAAATTGTGTTGCTATTTAAGCTATTGTGATTGGGAAAAAAGAGGGGAGTTGGGCGCTCAGCAGTCTTGATTTACGCTCCTTGTAAAACCGTGTGGATCATGATGGCAATCGTGACATTTTGCAGTGAGTGCAAATGGATTGCTATGAGGAAATGTTTGATACAGTAAAAGTCCATTTATTCGGCAACCCGTGAGACCTGGCCATTGCCGGTTAAAGTGCGTACTTGATATTCGGGCGGTCCACTGCCGAAAACCCACCACAAAAAAATTAAAGTTCTTTTAACACACACCATACACACCAGACTAAATAATAACAGATTATAACAGTGTATTGTATTAGTACTTATTGTTAAAACTACTCTCTTGCGCTTCTCACCTTTGGTTTATAGTTCAGCGATTCTTTTTGCAATGGAGGACGCCAAGCGGGTGAAAAAAATGGCAGCGCGACTTTAAATCCTAACTAGCAGCAAGCCGATAACTCTAGACTCTACTAGTGGCAAACCGAAATACTGCACCTGCGTGACAATGACTCACAAATGCTCCACCGCTATTGTTCCGGATAAGTTCTGGTTGATCGAATAGGGAGATTTTTTTTGGCGTGACAGTAGTACGGAAGTCCCAGTTCATCGAGTCACAGATAAACAAGCTTCTACTGTACTGCAGTAAAAGCTTCATTATCCAGCACCCTCGGGACCTGACTGTGCCGTTTAATCAAATATGCCAAGATATTCGAGCGCCAAGTTGCCGAAAATCCTACACAAAAAATGAACTTATTTTAAAGCATACCATATTAATAATAGACTAATAATAACAGAATATTGTATGGATACTTACCAATAAAGCATTCCAGCACACTCGGTAGAATGATCGGTAAAATAACAATTCCAGAGTATGTTAAGTTTAATAAGTGCACATGCACTTGCATGCATTGCACGCATGTGCAAAGTGAGCATACTCACAAGTGTCCCGGATGGCTCCGGTATGAGATCCGTTTACTGGAATGGTGAATTGTATTGGGAGATACCGGTTGGTTGAGCATTCCAGTTGGTTGGGTGCTGGGTAAACAAGCTTTTACTGTAAATGGTTCGAAGGGACCAGTCCTGGCAAGATTTGTTGGCACAATTGTTAAGAAGGAATTCTGTCACTCGCAAGACACGAGTATAAACATTATTTACTACACATTAAATATAAATAAATATATAAGAATGATTAGTGTACTGCATGTCCTTCATCACCGTGGAACGCAGCCAATGCAGAGACTTGCAGCTGCATATTTTTAAATCCCCTGCTGTCTGACCCTATTTCCTCTAGGATCCATGTCCCACCATTGATACAATAGGCTCACTGATGCATCTGCTCCTGTACCTGACCCTGGGTGAGTTTGGTGACTGGAGATTTCACACATTTGAGGGACAACGCTCCTAATAGCTATTTTAAAACTATGGCTTTTAGGATGTCATTTAAAACCCACACCAAGAAGAAACACTTTAAAAACAAGAGGGTGAAGGTGTCAGCTTGACTAAGTTGGTAGCATTCCCACCTTGTGAGTCAGGAGGTTACAGGCTTAAACACTATGTTACGACTTTAAACACAAAGTCTAGGCTGACATTCCAATGTAGTGCTGAGGGAGAGCTGCATTTTCAAAGGGTTTTGTGGCAAAGTGGCTGAATAGTGGAGTGGAGGGGATGAGGGACAAACAAGAGGCCGGAGCCTACCAAGCAGAGGCAATATGTGATGGATCGGGTGGTAAGGAGATCACACAAGTTTGGTGAATCTGAGGGAGAGCCCGGGGAGGTTGAGGAGTTCAGACCCACATCAGAGAAGACGTTGACTAAAGAATATGGCTACCATCTTGCCGACATTCATCTGCAGGAGATTTGTGCTATTCCAGGCCTTCATGTCCGTCAAGCAAACTGACGGGATATCAGCGGAATGGGAGTCACATCTGGAGGAGAATTAAATTTGGGTGTCATCTGCATACTTGTGGTTGAACTCATATCTGCATATGATATCACCGAGAGGGAGCACGAAGATAAGGATAAGAAGAGAGCCAATGATGTAGCCTTGGCTTATCCTGCAGGTGACCAGATGGAGCTGGGAGGGCAAACCATTTTATTTTTGCCAGTTTGTTAAGTAGGATTTAAGTAGGACAAGGAGCGGCTGCTGGACGAGCTTGAGGACTTTGTTATTGTTTTTGTTGTTTGTTGTTGTTGATTAATCCCCCCCCTTTGCCCCCTAACTTTCCCCCCTTTTTTTCCCTCCCTTTCCCGCTTTCTCTCCCCTCTTTCCTCCCTTCTTTACCCCTCTTTACTCCCCATTTTTACTTCCCTCTTTATTCCCCCTCTTCTCTCCTCTCTCTTCCCCACCTCTTCCCCCCTTTCCTTCCTCTCGTTTTTTCACCCCTCCCCTCTCTATCCTCTTCCCTTCCTTTCCCTCTTCTCCCTCTTTCTTCCCTCTGCTCCCTTTTCCCACTTCCCTCCATCTTACCCCTTACCCCCTTTCTCCTCCATTTCTCCCTGATTTTAACCCCCACACACTTTTCCCTCCCTCTCCTCCCTTACCCCCTTTTCTCCCCCTCTTTTCCTCCCTGACTTTACCCCACCCCACCTTTCCCTCCCTCTCCCCCCTTACGCTCTTTTCCCCCTTTCTCCCCTAACCCCACTTCCATGATTGTTTGTGGGACACTGCTGTGCGCAATTTGGCTGCCGCGTTTCGCCCACAAATATACAGTCAATTCCTTTACTTCTCCTTCCCCCTACCCCAACCACCCCCCCACTGCTGCTCTGGTTCCTACCAAACTATTCAGCGGCTTGGGACGTCCTCCCGACGTGAAAGACGCTATATAAATGTAAGTTTTGATCGATTTGATTGATAGAATTTGAACCATTCAAGCAAGTGGAGCCCCAGGAAGGTGGATGAGGCAGTAGAAGCAGTGGAGAAGGTTGGTGTGATCGAATGTGTCAAATGTGACAGAGAGGTCCAGGAGAACGGGAAGGCAGAGGGAGTCCAGGTCACCATTGGAAGTCACGCATTCAGCCACTATGCCCCGAAACTTTGGAACCACTCTCCCTCGATCCCTCGCCTTGCCCCTCCTGTCCCATTTTCAAGCCAAACCTGAAAGCCTTCCTTTTCGGCAATATTTATGGCCACCTCCCCAATGGCTTCGAGTCAGGCTCCGCCACTGTTAAGAGCTTTGAGACACCACCCTGCATGGACAGTGCTATATAAGTGCAAGGTGTTGTTGTTACACAGAGAGAGAGGTCATCATTACTTTGACAGACATTATTACTGTCTCTGTGCTGTAAGCAGGGCGTAAACTGGATTGGTGGTGTTTGAGTAGGGAGTGGGGGGAGAGGTTTGAGTAAAATTGGTTTGTAATGACACATTTCAAACTTTGACCAGATTTCAGATGGTTTTGAAGATTGTGAGGTAGGAGGGATCAAGAGTAGATTTTAAGGAGAGGAGTGATGACAATAGCTTTGAGGGGGAGTGGGACAGAAACTCAGGAGAGTGACTGATTGTGTCAGCCAGCAGTGGGCAAAGCGGGGTGAGAGGACATGGTGGGGGAGGAGAAGGAGGCAGCCAGGTGGATGTTATCTATTTTAGAGATAAAGAAGTCCAGGACCTCTTTGCACTTGGCATCAGAATTGAGGATCAAGGATGCTTGAGAACTGGTGTTGAGGCAGTGGTGGGTAGTCGAAAACAAGATTTGCAGTTATTTTTGACCTTGAGATGACCTGTGAGTAAAAAACGGTTTGGGCTTGAGGGAGCCAATGGTGGTAGGTATGAGGATCCTTGCATTTGATATAGCGCCTTATCACGTCTTCACAACAACTCAAAGCGCTTCACATAATATACTATAAAGTGAATTGACGTTATTCACCTCACAGTTATTCACCTGTATATTGTACACTTCACACTTATATTCAGCACCTTGGGACATCTTCCCAACGTGAAAGGTATTCTAGAAATGTAATTTTGTTGTTGTTACATTTTGTGGGCGAAATGTGACAGCCATTGCATATAACTGTTTCCCACAAACAGTCAAGGATTGTTTAGGGTGAAGAGGAGGGCAGCAAAGTCAGAGGAGATGGGGCAGGGAGAATTGAGATGAAGGTTGAACTTGTCCATTGTGATCAGGCGTTTTATGCAGAGGGACAGGGAAGAGAGGATAGAGGAAATATGAATATAATATGAATATAATAAACATTGGCTGTGTGACAAACACCAGTGATCACACTCACAGGAAAATTATATTCTCCCACAGCCAATTCATATTTTCAACCAAAGTATTTGTTGTATGTTTACCATTTACTGTGTGTACCCTGAGCCCCAGCTGAACCCCAGATTGACATAAAGTCCATGACTGAAGACATGCCATTTTAGCTGCAATAGTGAAGTTAATCATTATTATTAGTGCACGGCCTTCACATTGCTGTTCACTTCATTTTCATCAATGTGAAAAAGCAATGATATCTGATCATCATACATTCATTCCCTGCTGTCTGCTGACCTATGGGGCAGATCACGAGCAGACTGTGGTGTCAGACATGGCACCATCTTATACTGAACCAATACCAGGGTCATGCTGGTAGGAACTCACAGCCAGAGAGGTATGTTTTTCATCACTAGGATACTGGAAGGATTGGTTTCCAATTACAAGATCTCTACAGACCTGCAAGCAGTCTGTTCTGTACGCACATGTATAACATCAGTCCTGCAAAGGCACAACTAGATGTAAAAGGGTCATGTTGCTTACAGCAGTAATCTCAGAAGGTGAAATAAATGTGAATCAGAGAACAATTAAAGGGCCATCATCTTCATAAAAAATGCTGACAACCTTCTGCCTATAACTAAAATAACTGATACAGCATCTTACTTTGTAAGCATCTTACTTTACTCTTAGAACAGTAGTGAGATTATTATAGGTGAATGCAGCAGTCAATTTGTGCATGGTAATGTCCTGCAAATAGCTATGAAGTGAATGAATAATTTTATTTGGGGATTGTTGGTCAGGATTCCAAGAGAAAATTCCTTCCCTTTTTATGTGCCATGGAATCTTTTAAGTGTTAATATTACTGTATTATTATTATATTATTATATTAAATCTACCCAATCAGACAGACAGGATCTTGGAGCCACTGAAAGACAACACCACCAATAATGCAGGACTCCTCCAGCACTACACTGGTTGAATCAACTTAGGGTACTACATACAGTAGTGAAGTTAATCATGAAACACATCACCTTGTCATTTGCCTGTGACATAATCACACACATCCTGATTTTCTCAGTTCCCCCTTACCACCCAAAAAATATGCACCAAGATTTATTCTTGAAGGAAATACCCCTTTAAATATGTGATAAATTGAAAAATATTGTAGTTTAGTGTAACTGTTAGCGTCTCGACTTTGAAGTCTTTGCAAAGCCCTTGCATCACCACAAGTCTACAATTAGAACAGAACTACATTCCCATGGCATTTCCATTGCACCCTATTCCAAAACCAAGACATGTGCCTCAAATTATACACCAGAGCCCACTGCATCTTTACAGAGAGACAGGAGAGAGTGAAAGAGAATTTCTATCAGTCTATTTATTCACAAGGGCTTGATTTGGATAAATTTGCTCCAGAGCTAGTTTCAAGCTGGTATCTGAAGATTTCTTCATTTTTAACTGAACAATACTATTCAATTTGCAAGTTCACAACAAATCCAGACTTACAGTGGTGGGGCAAGCTAGATACTCTGATACCATGTGACACAAAGGCAGCTGCTGCTTACCGAGGACTATCTCAAAGAAAGTACACAACATTTTCAGTTAATAATACAATTCTTGCATTTAATATAGTGTTTTATCACATCATTAAGATGTCTCAAAGCCCTTCACAGAATTTATTGAAATGTGCAGTGACTGTGCATTTGTAGCAAACACAGCAGTCAAAATGCAGTATCTTCCTCGTGGGGCGTAGATACGTGGGGTGACTTTGGAGCTGAACAAGCTTCAAGGTGACCGGTTTTGCAATGCAGTGTTGAAATCGAGACATGGTGGTCCTAGTGATCTGGTTCCTAAGCTAGGGGATCCACAGTATTCCAGGGCACTGCTAATGACAGTACAGCCAGCCTCGAGCGGAAGACTAATCGCTGGAAGCAAAAATTCTTCCCACTTAGCCCCTGTTAACCTTGTAACTTAAATTCCTAACAGTTAAGGTGGTCCTAGCAAGCTAAGCAGCAAGAAACACATCAACCAGTTCTTTAAATGGCAAGCATTGCAGTTTTAGCCAGTTCAACTCCAATAGTACCCCAGCAAACACTCTAGGTTCCCTAAGCCAATGGTGGTTGAACATCTCAGATCAAACTGTTGCAGGAAAATGAGGAGGGGTGCACATCTATGGTTAGTGAATACAGTAATTAGCAACTGGTTTAACTGAATTTCAGTAATATGAAGCAATGTAACATTTCTTCATCTCAAAAGCCTTTATTTTATTAGTTAGTGTGAAAAGTATTGCAAATGAAGACTGTAGAATGAAATGAAATGCCATAGTTCAAATGAAAGAAAACAGATGTGTCCCATAGTTGCTTATTTTGCTGCCACTGTTCATATTTCTCTACATATAACATTAAGCATGAGAATATCTAATGATGTTATGAGCCAGATACAATACATTTGGCATTCCGTGTGCATCAGTTGATGGTAAGTTTGTACCTTCTCTACCGGTACCCAGTATAATCTCTCAAAATATTTTTGTACTCCCAGCAAACTCACAGGGTCAATTACTTAATATAAAGTGGTGGGGGGAATCTGCACCTCAACTCCACAACCATATCTTAGGTTCCATCAATCCACATGCCACTCTGTGTAAGAAGATGTAAGACTGCCTATTCCCATGTCTTTCAGCTTTGATCAATCCTATTCTCACGGTGCCACATATTCCTGTCCCTGCACAATTAGCATTCCTCACAGTTTGCCATAGTTAGCAAGTCCCATCACGCACTTTATACTCACAACCTCAGGCTCTTACAGAGGAGTCTCAGGTTTCTTACACCATAACTAAAATACAATATTGTTACATGAAGCATAGCTTCTTAGTGTGGCCAGCACTTTGTTTGATTTTCTCATATAACGTGGAATTAATGATACAATGAACAGGAAATGGTTTGGCCTTTTGGAATGCTTTCTCTCATTTATAATATGCCCAGGGGAAGCTGTTGACGCAGGCAATAATGCCAGCAAATTGAAGGCAATATGTGTGCTCCAACATACAGCGCAATTGGTAATCAAGATTTCCCCCTCCCTCTCCAGAGGTCTCCAGCATTTATAATGTTCCGAGACCCTACCCTTCAATTAAGGACTTTATATAAATGCAAATTGTTGTCATTGTTATTGTTATTGTTAGCACATCCACCGCTCTCCATCCCAGGGGGTTGGCAGCTACCTTGCTCAGATGTCCCCTTCAATGCTGCCTTCAGTAAGCCTCTTTAGTAAAATCTTGGGAAGCATTTTGAGACATTCTCCCAATGTGAAAGGAGCTATAGCAAATGTAAGGGTTATTACTATCCACTTTTTGGATGAAAGCGGCAGCCAATTTGTATACAGCAATATCCCACAAACATCCATTAGTCAGTGGGATTGTTGGCCAGTACACAATGAGAATCTCCCTTCTCTTTTTGAATAGTACCAAGGGACTACTAACATCCACCTAAACAGTCAGACGGGACCTTAGCTTAATATCTCATGTGAAGGACTTCCAACAATGCATCGTTCTCCCTGTAACGTATTAGAATGTCAGCCTAGACTATATAAACAACAACAATAACAACTTTGATTTATACAGTGCCCTCCACGCCAGACGTGGTCATGAAACCTTCAAGTTATACAGTGGAACTAGAACCTACAACCTTCTGATTCAAAAACACAAATGCTGTCAAGTGAGCCAGGTTGACACACAAATGTAAGAATGTAATAGAGGAAGAGAATAAACTGTTGAGCAGTAAAGTCTTTGCATCAATCCAATGTGGCACTTTACTCTTCACACTTACTCAGTCACACTGGTACTTGCAACACTAACTCCATTCCCTTAGAGGATGAGTTAACAGAGTCCCAATTCGTAATGAGTTCATTTTACCCCAAGTATCTGTTTCATTTCATGATATTCTGTCACATTCAGTTTATCTTGGACATACTTTTTCAATCGTAAGAAATCTGCCAGACCTTCAAGGAACGCCCTGGGAGATTTAACACAGCTGCCCTAATAGAGCTATTTATTCACTGAATGTTCTGTGCTTTGTTACTTAGCTCACCATCATTTCCATCCAGTGTTGGGCTTTACAGATGTTTCAGGATACAGATGTCAGCACCATCACTGGGATTTTTAATTGAAAAGTTGCAGCCTCTCTGGGACCTCTTGAAACTCACATTTAAGATTTGAGAATCTTGCCTGTTTAGACTTAATATGATTAGCTCATCCCTTGCTCCACATATTGTTCATTCACCTGCTGATCCCTTATCCATCAAACTGCATTTTGGGAGGGGTGGGCAGGGAGCAGTCATGTGTCTGGTACACACGCAGACACTCATCCCGAAGCTTAAGAGTATCCAAACTGAGTGACTGAGAGTTCCAAGTTATGCCACTCAACAACAACAACAGCAACAACTTCGATTTATATAGCCGTCCAAGCCGGATGGCATCTCAGAGCATTTCACAATAGCGGATCCCAGGACCAAGCCAGGGGCAGGGGGAGGAAGGTGACCAAAGGCGCAATCGAAGGTCTTCAGCTGGGACCTGAAGTTAAGAAGAGAGGAGGGCGAGGCAAAGGTAGTGAGGAAGGGAATTCCAGAGCCTCGGGGCATAGTAGCTGGCTCACACATGGAGATCCTCGTTTATCTGGAATGGAATGAGCACTCTCTCCCATAATAATAGTAATAATTGTTGCATTTGATATTGCGCTTTTCACATCTTCTAGACATCTCAAAGCACTTCACATAATATACTATAAAGTGAATTGATTGTATATATGTGGGCAAAACGTGGCAGCCATTTGCGCACAGTAGTGTTCCACAAACAGTCATGGATTGAAATGACCAATTTTTTTTAGGGTTTGTTATCAGGCGTGTGGAGTAAGGAAACTTGCCTAAGGTTTCGCCCTGCCTGAAATCCAAACCAGGTCTCTCACTTTTAAGGCGAGTGCTCTACCCACTGAGCTACAGGACACAACGCATACCTACTTCCTGAAAATATTACACAGGTTAGCACAGGTTGGCAAGAGTGGGTCACTCATTTCACTCCCTTCATGGTGCCTTGTGAGGTTTTTTTTTCAAGCAAAACTGGCTGTCATGTTTGCCTACAAAACACAAGTCACCACAGTTCACAATATATCCTGTGAAAAGCTTTGATACCTGATATGAAAGTCACTGTATCAAATGTAAAAATTATTGTTACAGTAACACCAAAACAATCAAGGAGAATCATTAAATACTAACTTGTATCTTCCCATAGAAAGGGTGAGAAAATAGAAGGGAGAGTCATCTTGGGTCGGTATGGCAAGCTCACAGCAGCATTCCCTAAAGTCAAGGAGCAAGTCACCTATTTGCCTCCTGCGTACCAGATTAAAAGACAATTCAAAACTGCTGAGTACACTAAATCCAAGCATTGGTATAAATACCTCCTGAACACAAAATATGTTATTACAGTGATTTTTTTTTCTTTGAACTCGGGCCTACATTTTGTTCCCATTCATAAGCAGACAAATTATATAACAAGCTTATTCCTAGACAAGACTTCTCATGTCTTTCAGAGTGCAGAAAGGGTGGCATTGATAAGGGATTAAAGCTATGGGTGGATCAATGGGTGTGTCAGGATGCTGGCACCTATCATTTGAAAGACTTGACTTGTGGAGATCTTGTAAGTAGTAAAAGATAGTAACTGTAGCTTCAGCAAATACCACTTGCTGGTAAGGTGGAAATAATACTTGCTCCCCTTCCTTAGCACAGTAAGAAGTTTCATGATCTCAAGGTGTTGACTTCAATCCTCAGAAACCCTTGTATAAAAAAGTACCATGGTAATGGTGGTAGTACCATGGTAGTACCACCATAACTTTTTTTACAAGGGAATAGCAAAGTTTTGAATGTTTAAAGTGAGAGAAACAAATATACTACAACCAACCCTGTTTCAACATGGTTTCTTTATAGTGCACATTTAGTTATAATGAGGTTCCACTGCTAAAATGCCGAACTTCCTGGTCATCATTTCCTACTTTTCCTTTTTTCAGCAACCTGATCATTCTAAAGTCAGCCATTTTTTGCTGTAGGGAAGAAAAAATGTCCAACTTCTGGATCGCCAAGTCAGTTCTTGCTTTTCATACCCACGAAAGTGTTAAGTAATGTTAGTAATGATCTAATGATCGGGAAGTTGTCCATTCTTGTGATCTTACTGGTTAAGATGGTCTTGCAAGCTGGGGAGACCAAGCTGGAGAGACCTGTGTTCGAATCCAGGCAGGTCAGGGTGAAACCTTGGGCAAGTTTCCTTACTCCACACGCCTAATAATAATCCGTCCAAAAAAAACACAATAACAAAATTGGTCATTTCAATCCACGACTGTTTGTGGGATTCTGCTGTGTGCAATTGGCTGCCGTGATTTGCCCACAAATATACAGTCAATTCACTTTACAGTATATTCTGTGAAGTGTTTGGGGACGTCGACAAGATGTGAAAAGCAACATTATTATCAATTGCAAGGATTATTATTATTAACAGTCGCAATGTGAAAGGAGTTATATCAAATGCAAGGATTATTATTATGTAAAAGTCTCTCTGAAACCCTTATCAAATTATATCATTATATCATCTCTCTGGAAACCTTAATTAAACCAGAGATGGAAAGGTTTGTTCAGGCCCAAGCAATTAAATTTTTTGTAAATGCCATTATCGTTCAAGAGTACAATACATTACGAGGCGCCTTGGGACATCCTCCTGAGGTGAAAGGCACTCTATAAATGTAATTTTGTTGTTGTTGTTGTAGGCAGAAAAAGTATATTATAGGAGTTGATTTGTTTTTAAAAGGTCATATAAATGTGCTATTTGTCGACAAAATATTTTACTTTTTGTGTGCTGTTTTACTAAAATAATATTTCAAGTAATGTTCTATACCTCATGATGTTTTACAGTATGAAAATAGAACTACCCGCAGCAAACATGAGTCCATGACTATGAAATCAGGCAAGGTTCGTGCCTGAGGTTTGAGTTCTATTCCAGACACTAAACAACCTTTGATGTTTGGCTTGTGGGGAAAAGTTCTGAGTCTTTCACCTGAGGTAACGGCATTAAAGAAACAAAATAGATGAAGAGCAGAGAAAATGATGCAAACTTTAATGTGCTGAACATTATCTTTGGAAAGAAGTGCAAGACCAGATGAGTGACTGCTTTCACCACTGAGTATTCTCCAAACATGTCATAAAGAAAAACCTTCCAAGAACCATGTGTATATTTGATGAGCGTGAATAGTAATTTCATTGGCCACAAGATTATATTTCCTATGAATGAGAATCCCAAATGATAATTTACATGTGTGAAATAACACTTTAAACAGTTGGCAGAACAAGCATAATGGTTCACTTATGTTTCCAGCAGGAACCATGCATCCCCAGAACAAACAGTACATCTCACCACTAAGAGTGAGTTCCAGACTTTCTTTAACTTTGATGAAAGACTGTTGCAGCTCACTTAATCTTATAGCCTCATACTATGTGCGTCAGTTGGCTCAGTTAGTAGCTCTGTTGTCTCTGGGCCAAAAGGTTGTGAGTTCAAGCCCTCCATCAGTTCCTGAGCTCACACTCTAGACTGGCATATTGTGCTGAACTGGTGAGTACTGGGTTCCAGAGATGCTATCTTTCAATCAGACCTTCACCAAAGTTTTACCTTCTGTTCAGGATTCCATGAAACTCTAATAAAAGTAAGCTTGTCCAGGGTTCATGCTATCAATTCTCCAGATGAGTTAGTCATTCACCTCATGACTGTTTGTGGGACCTTGCTGGTGCAAATAGCTGTCACAATTGCTTATTAAAGCAATCACTGCACTAGTTTTCTCATTAATTTGAAGAGATACGGTGTGATAATATGCAATATCAAAGATGTGATATTATCACATCTTCTAATGTGATCTTTAGTTACGATGCTGAAGCATTTCATAGAACATCAACAACAAACAAAATTACATTTGTATAGCGCCTCTTACATCAGGAAGACATCCCAAGGATCTCAATCATACTAGGAGAAATGTATAATTGCATGCAAGTCAAAATGGTAACAATTTAACCTACCCTAAAAATCATTGTTAAAAATCACTGCCATTTTGTCTTGTAAACTGTACAAGCTCAACTCCACCACAAGTTCCCTCTCCTCCTTCAATGCACTTGAAGATGTAATGGTTCAGATGACAGCTCTGGCAGTATTACAAGTTATTTTTCTGCACAAGCTGGTGTACATCACAAGATAACTGTATGTAGTTTGGCATCATGTTACAATACTAACTGCCCTGAATATCTCTTTTCTCAATGGACTGTGCTTAATGTGTACAGAGTGGCTTTTGCAGATTAAAGGATAAAGCAAATGATTCTCATCTTCACAAAAATTCATGCTCACCATCTGCAAAGATAACAGTTTAATATTTGGTGATTTATGTGACGTTTGTGAACCAAGTTATGTGCCTGTAAAAAATTCTCTTTGTTTAATTCAATAAGGGGGAATGACAGAAGTCAAACTTAAGTCATCTCTGAGGTCCAGAATACTAAAAGTTCTGTATTTTTGCAGCGCAAAATGACTTGAAAAAGTAATCACTTACTCGTAATCATACTCAGTACTTACAGGATCTCTTTGTTTGCTCACTGTAAATTTGCATTGCCTCAGTTAATGCCAAAAGCAGAGCTCCAAACTCAAACATTTCCATGGATATATGGGCTATCAAACATTTCAGCATCCACGTAAAGTAGGGCTCTTCAGCCTTGAAAGAAGTAACCTTACAGAAGATGCTAAATAGGATGGAGAAGCAAACCAAACAATATATTCAGCTACTGTATGCTGGAAAGATTAAAAGAGCTCTCAGCAAGAGGACTAAGAATCAGAAGTGTGAAGGAAATTGTTAGGACAGACGTGAAGATTTTTTTTGTGCAGAGGATAACCAACAGCTGGAACCATGAAGGGTGGTCCACCGATGACATGAGACTCAATTACGAATCAGCTTAATACTGTGATGGGAAGATGCTAGAGTGAATATTCTGAAAGATTGGGATTGAATGAACTGAAGGGCCTCCTTCATCCACACTTAATTGCACAGGATCACAGCTGAAAGTTGGTGTTATTAATTATTGTTTATGTTTTAACTATATTTTCATTGCAGGTGAAAAGCAGAAGAGAGAACAGAACATAACCACTGCAGAAGATCCCAAACAATGGCACATTAAAATAGAAGTCAAATATTTACATTAGACAATGCACAATAGTCTATGTTATTGGTCATTCCAGTATTTATCTCAATTAAACCCATTTGCTGTGGATAGGGAAGGTATTTGGGCAAAGATGCATGTCAGTTCTTTTTAAATTTCTTGATTTCTTCAATTTCAATTTCAAAATCAGAACCTCTTCTCATCACCTAACCTGACCTAAAACATGGAGCCCAATAAGATTTTCAGTTTTAGTGTTGCTTTTGGTTCATTTGTGTCAGTGATTTGAATCTGGCTTCAACTTTGATTGGGCCAGAATCAACTTCAAATCCAACAGGAACAAACATCCCAAACTGGGAAGGTCATCTTTAGTGTTTCACTTTAAACATTGAATGTCATAATCTGGATTATTTCAGAATCAAATAGGTTGCAAGGAATCACGACTAACTTTAACATCTTATCTGCCTTGTTTTTTTTATTCAACATTTTGTTGAAATGGTGCTGAGTGCTGACAACATCAACAAATTCAGAAGACTTTCTAAACCTGGGAGGTTAAAAGAGCTGAATGAACATTAACATTTATTCATTATTAACCCAGGCACCTTCAGTAATTGAGCCAATTCCACTCTCGAAGTGCACTGCTCTCTAATGCTCTCCTCCTAACTCTTTCTGAGCCCTTCAATTGAAATCTAGACTCATTGCACTTCCTTCCACTCTCATTTGGTCCAAATTTAACCATGAGTGCTATCCCTTCTCTTCCCTCTGTGGTGTCTCCTTTAGTTGCCTGATTGATCGCTCTGCTCCCAGTCTTGGAGTGCGTGTTTGGCTGCCGTCCCTCACTCGAGCCACCCCTCCCAAAATGCCCCTGCTCCTACTCCCCATTCTTCATTGTTTCTACTCAGTCCTTCTCTCATACAACCCTCCCTTCTTCTCTCTTTCCTGGACCCCCCTAAAGCCTCCCTCTGCTCCAGCCTGGGCATCCTCCACCAAGCTCACTATGACACTCATTAATGTTTGTCCCAAAGCAGACATCCCTCACTGCCATTTCCTCCACCTACTCCGTAAGGCCTGCCTCCCCCACCGCTGACAGGTAAACCTCCTTCTCTTTCCCAACTCTCCCCCTTCATTCTTAACAGTCATTAAGAATGATTGCCACAATCTGAGCAGTCATTCCCCCACTGCTCACAATCTGAACTATCCCCCAAACCTCCCCCATCTGCACCTCCACTCGTATTGGCCTCAAAAATGTTTGCTCTCTCAAATAAAGTTCTTAAAATCCACAACCTCATCCCAGTCAAGCAAATAGACATCCTCAGGCTCATGGAAACCTCAAAGCACTTCACAGATTATACTGTAAAATGAATTGACTGCATATTTGTGGGCGAAACGTGGCAGCTATTTTGCGCACGGCAAAGTCCCACAAACAGTCTTGGATTGAAAATTTATTCTTGGGTTTTTTGGGAGAGATTATCAGGCATGTGGAGTAAGGAAACTTGCCCAAGGTTTTGCCCTGACCTGCCAAGTATTGAACCAGGTCTCTCACTTGTAAGGCAAGTGCTCTAACCACTGAGCCATAGGACTCTGCTTGCCATGCGGAGTACTGGATGAGCTCAATTTTGTTTGCAGCTGGATGTCATCAAGTGGAAGCCATATTCTTTGGCTCCCATCAATGACTTCTCTCTTACAGGTCTGAATTCCTCAACCCCCCAGGACTCTCCCTCAGACTCACCAAACCCTGGCACAACTTAGGCGTCAGGTTTGATCATCAACTTTCCTTTCTACCCCACATCTGCTCCCTGATCAGAACAGCTTTTTTCCACCTCCATCTCAATGGACGCCTCTGTCCATATCTCACAAGCAATGCAACTGAAGCCTTCGTCAATATCTTCATCGCTTCCATCCTAAACTATTCCAATGTGCTCCTCGTGGGTCATCACAGAATATACTGTAAAGTGAATTGGTGCATTAGATGCATCTGAAGCCTGTTTGTGGGACCTTGCTTTGCGCAAAATGTTTGCCTAGTAAAACAGTCACTACACTTGACAATAATTACTGCAAAGCACACTCAGATGTTTTGACGTGATAAAGTGCTATAAAAACAAATCTTGGTATTTTTTTTTCTACTGTTAATTCTGACCAAATCTCTTGTTAATCTTTTCAAAAGTGATTGCACCAACAATTTATGAAAATTTGGATCAATTTTCTGTACAAATAAATAGGATGTCTGTATTTCTCTTCACTAGATTCCCTAGGATTTATGGATTATCTTGCAACTTCTGTCAAATTCTACTTTATCTGACAGTATTTGCTTTAAAATGCTGCTGAATATTTGAATTGGTTGGGACAGCCGCAGTGGGTGTCACTGTAATTATTTTAGCTTTCACTAGCCTTCAGTACAAAAACATACTAGGACTTTTCACCTTGAACTAATTTCCTGTTTCCCAGGCACAACGCTTTTATAACACAGTGGAGGTTCTGCCCTCTTGGTTTGTTCCCAGAAACTTTCAACCCCCTCCCCAACATGCACACAGCATACTATGACCCCTATTTTAAAATAGATCCATACCTAGTCCCAACTCCTCAGATTCCATTCGGGTCCAAATTATTTTGTTGGATCTGTGTGTCCCCCGCACCTCAGACACACAAACAAACAAACAAACATACAAACAAACAAACAAACAAACACATAATATGGACTATCAAATTTGATATATAGCACCTTTCATATTGGGAGGATGCGTCAAAGCATCACTCAAGTTATACTACTATAAAGTCCTGTAGCTCAGTGGTAAGAGCACTCGCCTTGCAAGCAACAGACCTGGGTCCAAAACCAAGCAGAGTGAAACTTTGGGCAATTTTCCTTACTCCACATGCCTGATAATAATGCCTCAAAATAAAACAATAATAAATTGATCATTTCAATCCATGACTGATTGTGTGCGGATTGGCTGCCGTTTTTTGTCCACAAATCTACAGTTAATTCACTTTGCAGTATATTCAGTGAAGCGTTTGAGATGTCTAGAAGATATGAAAATCGCTATACCAAATGCAAGGATTATTATATATATAAAATACAGAGTTAATCCACTTCACAGTAAATTCTGAGAAGTGCTTTGGGACGTTCTCCCAATGGTAAAGGCGCTGTACCAAATGTAAGGATTATTGTAATGATGATTATTATGGTACAGATGAGGAGGTAGATTGCAATTGCACTGCTCCACTTATAGTTCTTAAAATTAATTCCTCACATCTCCCAACAAGCCACGCTTAAGTAATGAATATCTCTGTCACGCCCTGACATTCAATCTATGACTGAATCAATGCAACAAGAAAAGTGATCCTGCCCTGCCCATTCCTTCAACATAGCACACTTTGCACCTGCCTCCTGGAATCAAGCTTAACACATAAAAAAAGTAGATTTGATTGAAAGTCCTGTAGCTCAGTGGTTAAGAGCACTCACCTGGCAAGCAAGAGACCTGGGTTCTACTCCTGGCATGACACAATGTTGGGCAAGTTTCCTTACTCCACACACCTCTGATTACCTAGTAAGAAGGAAACCAGTTGTTAGTTGATTAGCCGATCACTTTTCCAGGGATAATAATCCTTAAAAAAAAACAATAATAATTTGGTCACTCGATCCACAACTTTTTTGTGGGATACCGCTGTGTGCAATTGGCTGCCGCGTTTCACCCACAAATGTACAGTCAATTCACTTTATAGTATATTCTGTGAAGCACTTTGAGACGTCTAGAAGATGTGAAAAATGCTACATCAAATGCAAGGATTATTATTATTATTAATAGTCAACACTGCCTCTACGGGCCAAGATAGGCGAGGCTGTACCTATATAAACTTGTTCTAACACCACCAGCAGCAACTTCATGATTCAACAACATTCAAGACTCTGCCATCTCTTTTCATATCAGCAGTATAATACTGGAAACTGGAAAACGGCCTTATTTCTAAAGAGTTTTGACAGTACCGTGCTTTGTGTTGAAATGACAGCATGCCGGTCACATTCCAGGGCGGAGGAATCATTCCTTATCTAATCAGGGCAAATCTGTTATCATGTGAAAAAGTATGCACACCACGGCTGTATCATGTTCACTCGTGCTTCACCCTCCAACCTGTGCACACCAGACACATCATAGGTATTGCAGCATGTAGAAACCCGACGATGAACAAGGTGCTGCTGTGATAGGGGAGGGGGTTGTTTTCACAATGTACTGTGCCTGAAATGAGCCAAACAATAATTATCCAGAGGTGTTCTCTCCCACATTTGGCTATGCACACCATCCCTCGCCCAAATTCCATTGGCTCTTTGTTATGGAGAGCATATATGGATTATTTCCTAATCACATAGTGTTTAAGCACGAATTGGCAAAACCGAAGCTTTAGGACCCTAAAATATGCATTGGGGTATTACTGGGATTTAACCAATATTTTGAAACAATATCCCCTTTCTCTTAAAACATTGCAACATGGATAGATTTCAGCAACTGGCTAAAGAGTAAATAGGGTAATAAACCTCTTGATAAAAGAGTAGATCATAGGACAGCTAAATCCTCGGCAACTCTATTGCAGAATATGTCTATTCAAGCATTCTTTTTCATTGTTATTCTCCATTTCTGTGCAGCATGCGGGGTAGGTGTGATTAAGTAGCTTGCTTCAGCATTGGCCTTTGACAACATCGTTTTGATTTGACAAGCTCTTTTTATTAAGTTCACAGCTGCAAATGGAAGCGCTGACACAAATAATAATTTCAAGTCAACTGCCAAGAGCTTTCAACAGTAATATTGATATATAAACTCATGTAGCACATATCACTGACTCACGCAGCCATTTCTAGGGTTTAGTCCTGTCTACAGCCCAGGGCAGCAAGTGTCTAGCAAATATATAATAATAATCGTTGCATTTAATACAGCACCTACATTGTCAAAATGTTTCTCAGGAATTTGCTGTAACATGGGATGACTGTGCACTTGTAGGCAAACACAGTAGCTAATTTGCACACAGCTATATCAAATGCAAAAATTATTTTTATTATTACCAAAGTCCCACAAACACCACAAAGTAAATGATTAATTTTATCCGCAGAATTGTTGAGCTACCTTTTAGTTTTGAATAGTGCTATGGGATCTTTAACATTCTTCCGAACAGGTGGATGAGATCTTGGTTTACATTCTCATCCAAAGGATAAAAGATCTCCAACAATACAAGGATCATGGAAACACAGTGGAGTGTCAATGTAATAGGTTTAAAGTCCAACAAATGTGGCTTGAACCTCCATAATCTAATCCAGAGGCAATAATACTATAACCAACTGAGCTAATATGCCACACACTTTGGGATTATTAAAAATCTGACACTTATCACTGATAGTCTAAATTAGGTAGATTGTGGGAAGATAATCTGTCTGAGATGGAGGGAAAGGAGTCTTTGAACAGGTACAATTCCTTCCAATTACAGTGGTGGGCATCCTAACTGTATACGTGTGGAGATTAAAGACAGAGGTCCTATTATTCAATTAGTCTAGCATTTTGGTTTGAGGCCTAGCTGAGTGAGTTCCAACAATTGTCTGCCAAGTCACTGAATGCAAGCCACTGAAACCAGTTATTACCACTTAACTTGACACCTCATGCTCCTCAATGATGGAGCAATCCCAGCACAAACCATGGTAAGATTTGTGCTCCATACTGTTGTTCATTGTTAGGTGGAGAAGCTGAAGGGTGCCCTCTCCAAGTGTAGAGATATGAGGGTAAGGGAGGAAGGAGCAAAGGAGCAATCAACTATGACAGCGTTAATAAAGTGAATTTACAATTGGGGAAAAAAACAGTATCCACACTTCATAATTGACATAAGGCAATGTGAGATGTTTCAACATTAAAAGGCTAAAAAAAAATTCAAGTTCTTCTTAGAACCAAACTTCTAATTATGATTCATAGTAGCCAGAGAATATTTCCAAAAAAAACAAGGTAAAGCAGCCAATAAAAGGCCGATTTAGAGAGAATCAGGGTGCCCATATGGGCTAAAGAGCAGAGCATCAGTCACATAACAACATTACTAATTGGTCTTTAGCAATAATTAAAGCAACAAATAAATCAAAGAACATACATTGCAATAGTACAAGGAGAAGAAACTTGTTTGCACTGGAACCCAGATGTTTGCTGTCTGCCACTTTAACTTCTATAAATCATGGAAAGAATGGCAGACATGGGAACAATAGTCCTTCCATGCCTGATTTGTAAATAATAGTGTAATACAAAATGTAGCATTACTGTCATCCCATGTACGAGGTCTATATTAATCTTTTATGTCTCTGACAACAAGTTGGCAGCAGCTGAAAAATGAATGATTGATCTTGCATAGGAAGTGTAAAGAAATGTTTCAGGATAACAAATAAACATTTTTGTAAGGAAAGTTGAGCATGACGTCTTCCTTCTTCATACTTGTGAAAATAAAATTAAAAAAAATTCTGTGCGGACTGACAAAACAGACCTCAAGTTCAATGCTCTGTTTATTCAAAAATTGCTTTGCTCTGGTCAGTTCTGATGAAGGGTCATGAACCCGAAACATTGACTCACTTTCCTTTCTCCATAGATGCTGCCTGACCTGCTAAGTGTTCCCAGCAATTTCTGTTTTTCTCTTATGCACTTTAAGATGTTTGGACAATGTGATAAAGCATCATATCAAAAGCAAGGATTATTTTATTATTATATAAGGTTTTGTTAATCTGCTGTATGCCAAATTTGTGGTGTTAGTTTTCTAATGCAACCAAGGAAGAAGAAAGTGGGAAGTTGCATTTTTATAATTGTTTTCCTGGGGGGTGGGGGTTCAAACCCACATTAACCAGTCATGCTTGTTGTGATGTGTAATGTGCACCTATGCCCAACATCAGGACAGGAATATAATATACAATTGCATTTATATAATATCTTTACGCAAATGGCCGAAAGTGCTTTACAATATATAAACGATTAGAAATGAAATGTTTGTTTTCTTGGACCCAGATATGGTCAGATTTCAATTTTACATCTGCTGCCAATCTACTGTAATTCCCTGATCGGTTTCAGAAACAGTGGCTGGCTGGCTTGGTACTGCAGCTTCTCCGTTATCAAAGAAAATAACTACTCTCACGCAGCTAACACTAGCCCTGCTTCATGTTCCCGGCTCTATCAGCCACATCATCAGGAAGAAGGCTTCCTACGACTCCAACCTTGCTCTCTGGAACTCCATCAAAGAGTCCCTCTGACTTGCTTGCTTGATGATTCATTCACTCCCTCCCTCATTATTTTTAAAGCCCTCCTCAAGATGTAAGTCTTTGAGCATGCTTTTGATTATCCTAGCTGTTAGGGCTTTGGTTTGCATGGTTAATATGACAAGAACAACAACAACAAAATTACATTTATAATAGGAGCTGAGTGGGAGGAATCTCTGCTCCCAGTAACTATTCTGTCTCTCCATGTCCTGACATGTCCTTCATACTTTCATCCCCACCTCCCCGTCTTCAATCACTAAAATAATCACCTCCATGAAACCCACCACGTGCTCATTGGACCCCATCCCCAACCCCCTCCTCCGCACCCAGCTCCACCTTTTGGCCCCGCTCATTTCTGACACCATCAACCTTTCCCTCTCCTCAGGCACCGTCCCTACCTCCCTTAAAACAGCCACCATCACCCCTATCCTGAAGAAACCCTCCCTTGATGCGTCGCAACCATCAAGCTATCGACCCATCTCCAACCTCCCGTTTTTATCCAAGGTCCTTGAAAGAGTGGTTGCCTCCCAGCTCCACTCTTTCCTTTCAACTCACTCACTCCTTGAACCCCTCCAATCAGGTTTCCGCCCTGTTCACAGTACAGAAACTGCCCTGGTTAAGGTCACAAATGACATCCTAACCGCCTGTGACCAGGGCTCCCTCTGCCTCCTCGTCCTCCTTGACCTGTCTGCTGCGTTCGACACAGTCGATCACACCATCCTCCTCCAACGTCTTTCCTCCCACCTCAACCTTCAAGGCACAGTCCTTGACTGGTTCGATTCCTACCTGACCCATCGTTTACACTTTGTATCTTACAACGGTTTCTCCTCAAACCCCCGCACAGTTTCTCACGGCGTCCCCCAGAGCTCTGTCCTCGGCCCCCTCCTTTTCACCATTTACACGTTCCCTCTGGGCGATGTCATCCGCAATCATGGGGTAAAGTTCCACATGTATGCGGACGACATCCAGTTGTACCTTTCTGCCTCATCCCTCAACCCCCAGACCATCGATGTTCTGACAGCATGTCTGTCCGACATTGAGTCCTGGACGAGGGACAACTTCCTCCAATTGAACGTGAGTAAGACCGAGGCCCTCCTGATCGGCTCAAGCCAGCGCCTCAGCACATCAGGCGCTGCCAGCCTCAACATCCAAGGCTGTACTCTCCACCTCACGAAGCCAGTCAGGAACCTCGGCATCACGTTCGACCAAAAACTCTCCTTCCTCCCCCACATCCGTGCCTTAACCGGCACCGTTTACTTCCACCTGCGCAACATTGCCAGGCTCCGCAATTATCTTACCCCCCACGCTGCCGAAACACTCATGCACGCGTACATCACCTCAAGGCTGGACTACGGAAACTCTCTCATCGTCGGCCTCCCCAGTTCCTCCATTCACAGGCTGCAGGTCATCCAAAACTCTGCAGCTCGTGTATTATCCCGCACCCGCCTCCGCGACCACATAACCCCCACCCTCGCCCGTCTCCACTGGCTCCCCACCCTCCAGAGGATCGAGTTCAAGATCCTCGTCCTCACCTTCAAGGCCTTACATGGCCTTGCTCCGCCCTATTTAACCGATCTACTCTCCCCCTACAAGCCCACCCGGACCCTCCGTTCAGCAGGAATTGGCCTGCTCCAAGCCCCCCGCCCAAACCGCCCCACCATCAGAGGCCAGGCCTTCAGTTTCTCTGCTCCGACCCTATGGAATTCCATCCCCCAATCCCTCCGTCTCGTTTCTTCCCTTTCCTCTTTCAAGGCCGGTTTGAAGACTTTCCTCTTCGACCGTGCCTTTTGTTCCCCCCCGAATTTTTCGACCTCCCCTACTTGTTTCACCCCTTCCCGTACACTCCCCTCCCAGCTCAGGTCACACGCCTCCTGTGCAGCGCCTTGGGACGTCCTCCCGACGTGAAAGACGCTTTATAAGTGTAATTTGCTGTTGTTGTTGTTGTTGTTGAGCCAAACTGGTTGATCTGTCATCATCAGTGCCCTGGAGTACTGCAGAACCACTTGTTTCATGAACTGGCCTACCAAGATCACAACACAGTATTAAAGATGACAAGTAAAGAGCAGGGAATTGGATTAGGCTGGATGTGTTCTTGGAACAGCCAACACTGATAGAGAATAATGGGCTGAATGGCCTCTTTCTGCGCCATACATCTATTGGAGTGGGGCTGTTTTAGTTATCTTTTGCTGTACCATTTTAACACAATGCTGTACCATTTTAACACAATGATTCACAATGATGAATAAAAGATGACTACTTTTAACAATTAGAATAAGTTAGACCCTTGCCCCATTTTGTTCACACGCTTTAGAGAAACAGTCTGAAACAGAAGAGCCACAATTTCACTCTGAAAAGTAGTATCCAAGCATTGAAGTCACTCAAGAACTGCTGTTAACTTCCTTTGATTTGATTCTCCCCTACATGAATATCATTAGACAAACCTGCAGAGGAATGCGATATTAACAGAGAGAGGGAAGCGAATGAGGGAAAGCTAGAAAGACACATACAAACGGTAGGCAGAGACTCGTTTACAAAGTATATTTATGCTTGCTACTAAGAGTTCACTCCTGTAGATTATTGTTCCCAAATAAAAATTATAATCCTTGTATTTGATGTAACACCTTATCATGTCTTGAAGACGTCTCAAGAGCTTCACAAATATATACCGTAAAATTAATTGACTGTATATTTTGTGGATGAAATAAGCTCCCTACCTCCCTCCTGCTCACTGAGGGATTGGCCACTTTACTAGTTCCAAACTAATTTCCAAAAGACACTCACTGAATTGGAATAAAAACTGTATCACATAACAAGTGCATCTTGGTTAACATATTTTCAACTGAATCTTTTTCCTCAAGATTCAGGTTCTGGCTGGGGAACAGATCCACAGGCAGCGGCAGCTCACTGCTAACTCAGCCCATTGCTCACTCTTCCTGCGTGAGCCTGAGCAGTGAGTGTTGGCAAATCGTCTGACCACAGAGCCATCATAGCAATCCTTAATTCTTTCCTCATCTGACACCCACACACTTTCCAGCAGTCACTGGATAAAAGTCAGGAATGGGAATTATTCCTGATTTTTTTCTCCAACAGCCCAGATACCAAATTCCTCATGTAAATCAGAGCCAATTGCAGTCCCCCAGTGCTGTTCCAGTTCAGAGATCAGCTCAGTATATGGTCAGTATAATTTATAACAATGGTCAAATCCATTTACAAAAGACACTGACTGGTTTGGAAACAACACCACATCACATAATGTGTGCAACATCGCCTGGCTCTGCCACTGTCTCTCACCACAGGCCGCCAAGACCCTTATCAATGCATTAATTTCATCCAAGCTCAACTACCCAAATTTTCTGCTTATTGACCAACTAATTCTTTCCTCCACAAGCTGCAGATCATCTAGAACTCAGCAATTTATGTCCTCTCCCACATCAGTTCTCTGTGACCCCCATCACACCCACCCTCATCCAGCTCCACTGGCTCCCCATCCCTCAGAGGATCAAGTTCAAAATCTTCATCCCCACCTCCAAGGCCTTCCATGGCTTTGCCCCCTCCTCTCCGACCTGGTAAGCCCTATCAACCTGTTCACTCCTCTGCTCAGTAGACTCCGACCTCCTCCATGTCATCCACCTGGCCTGCCCCAACATTGGCGGTCAGGCTTTCAGCCTCTTTGCCCAACCCTCTGGGATTCCATCCCACATTCCACTTGCCTTGCTCCCTCCCTTGCTTCCTTTAAGGCACACCTCAAGACCCTCCTCTGCATCCATGCCTTTGGCTACCCTCCCTGCCCTCCATCCTTCCTGATCCCAACCCTCCCCACCTACTTGGGTCCTAATCCTTAATCCCTGACTATTCAGCACCTTGGTACATCCTCAGATGTGAAAGGTGCTTTATAAATGTAGTTTTGTTTTACATCCACCTGAACAGGCAAATAGTTTATCCTGGTCAAACATCTCACCTGAACTTTAAGATAAAACTGACACTCATACAGGATCCACTGCATTGGAACATTAGCCTCTATGACACCTTAACAAAAGGAATCACCCCTAAAGTACACCAGTGAAGATGGTCGAAGCTACAAACAAACATCACAGTAGAATCAGTCAAGAACAAGGAGCTCTTTAGGTATTAACTTTAAACATTGTCGGCACGTTACAGGCAAAAGAGGACTTACTATCAGCAGTAAATGTTGTGTTCAGGGCAGAACAAAATAAACACTAGGTTGGGATTTACAGAGACAATAGATAGGATTTGCGTTCTGGTACTTCTAAGTTAGGAGAAAAATCAAACTTTAAACCTACGCTTCAGTCTCCTCCTGCTGGAGGTTTTCTTGGTTCAAAGTTGAAAGTGACTCACATAATTCACAACCAGAGGCTGGGGTGGCTTTGAAGTGATGAGAAAATGCACTTTTATTTTCATCTCAGAGTCACAATAAACTTATTGCATTACTCTGCTGCAAAATAAACAAAGGCTAAATAGAAGGAGGAGGTCATAAATTCTAGAAATAAAAGACTCCCCACATTCCACTTAGCCTTGCTCCCGGTTTATCGGAAATTAGCCGAGCAAAGCCTAGCTTGTCGCTGACAGCAATGGACACGTTCTGACAGACTGGAGTTCATATGTTCTCCAACCTTTAATGCAGAACAATCAAGATGATTGCTTCAGACTGCACCATTAATGCTTGAAAGATGCCTTGTTTCACATATTATTATTATTATAAAAATAATAATCCTTCTGTTTGACCTAGCGCTTTTCACAACAGCAGCATGTCTCAATATTTTACAACAGGAAAGTGTATTGACTGAGTTTTGTAGGCAAACCCAACGGACGACTTGGGTGCAGCAATGTCCCACAAACATCCACAAAGGAATGATCAATTTTATCTGGGCCATTGTTGGCCAAAACACAGAGGTAAACTTTTTTCTCATTTCAAATAATGCCACAGAATGTTTAACTCCCATCTGAACAGGCAGATGGGTCCTCGCCATCCTTATGCAAGGGATAGTACCTCCAACAACATAGTGCATCATCAGAGCACTGCATCACAGTGTCAGCGGAGAGCATATGGGAGAAGAGCAACAGGAAAGATTCTGGAGTTTAATAATATATAACAATATAATCCTTAAGTTTATATAGCGCTTTCCACGTCTTATCGACAACTCAAAGTGCTTCGCAGAACACAACAACATCCCAAGGTTGGGACCAGAGCAGGGGGGGAGGGGTCGTGGGGGGAAGGAAAGTAGGAAAATTGACTGTATATTTGTGGGCGAAACGCGGCAGCCAAATTGCGCACAGCAGTGTCCCACAAACAGTCGTGGAAATGGGGCCAGGGGAGAAAAGGGGAAAAGAGGATAAGGGGGAGAGGGAGGCAAACTTAAAACTTTGTCTTAGTTTAAGACTAAGTAGGGTGGATTTGCTTCCATTCGAGAAAAGAATACAATATAATTTGCATTTATGTAGGGTTTTTCACATTGAGAGAACATCCTAAAATGCACCCCCTTATCCCAGTCCCTGAATTTGACACAATGATTTAGCTTCAAGGAGCCATTCACACCTGAACTCTTACATCTCAGGTTAAAATATAGGAACCTTTAATTTACCCACCCCTCCACATTCAGCACTAACAGTGATAAACAATTTCATAGCATAGGACTTCCCTTCAAAATGGGAAAATGGAAAGAGAACAATATAATAATTAATAATAATAATTTGCACATATATAGTGCCTTTCACATAAGATGAATGCCTCTAAACACTTTGCAAAATTGAGTGTAAACGAAAGTGAATGTTGTTATGTTGTTATCGGCAAATAAGTTAGGCAATATGTCCAGCAATATCCCATAAACAACAATGAGTAGTCAATTAATTTGAACTTCCTTGTAAATTTGGATGATGAATCTAAGGCAGGATAACAGGCAATATCGGGAGTAAAACAAAGAATTTTTGTTAATGTTTGGGAGCAAATCTGTTTAGGGAAGGAAAAATGACACACAAAAGCAAGTGGAAAAAATTAGTCAAACACGTTTTCATGTAGCCACTGCCTCTTTAAAGAACTACAGAATTGCTTTGGACTGACCAGTATACCCAGCCTGGGTTACATGTAAACTCAGTAAACAGTCATGATCAAACAAGAAATTCAGAAAAGTTTATTTCAGAGGTAAACAATGCTCCTGAAAAGGCCTTCATTAACTTCAGCTGCTCTTACTCCAAATCTATGAAGCAATTTCCATTAATTCTAATGGAATCATTTTTCACACACTGTTTTCTGCTCTGACATTCAATAGATAACAACAAACAGATGAATAAGGAGAAGGATTGCTTCACAGGAAGGCTGAGACAGGTCACTGTATACACCTTCTGCTAAGACCTTTCCCAAGTTTCCGTCATGCTGTAACAATTAAAAAGTTTATTGGCAGAAGCCCAGTGTTTGTCACCGCTGTGTTCACATGTGTCGTGCACTAGGCATTCCTGTCGCAGCAGCGGCGGCAGAGACGGAGGTTGGCCCTGCAGGATGCAGGACAATACTGGGAAGGAAAAGGAGGGAGCCCTGGACCTTGGGCTGAGGCCTGCCGGCAAGCTGCATGACCTCTGTGCCTCGACCAGTCACAAGAACAAAATTCTTGGAAGCTGAAACGGTCACAAGTGAAAACAATAAAAAGAGATTCTTTCAACTGCAGATACATAAACACTGAATAAGCTGTTTCTGCTTCACGTGTTCTCAGAGAAAGATGACCACATTATTCTCAGCATGAATAACCTTTTGTTTCTGTCTTGAATGTGAGCATTCCATAAATTAAAAGCATCGCTTTTTCCTTTCAAAGTAATCTAGTTTGCATTAATTGGATTTGATTAGGGATGATCTTATTAGTTTGAATGCAAATAGAAAGATGTAAACATGAAGCACCTTGCTCAACAGCTCAGAGCTATCTCGATCATTTCATAAATTCATGCCTTTCTTATTGGTGTCGTCGTGCCACATATTGTTTTTTTCTGACAAATTTCTGACGGCTTCATTTGCCCTGTTACCATGTTGGTAACAAAGAATCATTGCTTCAGATCCACCAACGGCCTGTGCGGTAACAGTGTAATGCAGTACTCCAGCACATAGGCGGGAACCTTGCATGACTAGATGGACATTAAAGATCCCATGGCACTATTCAAAAAGAGAATAGAATTTCTACGATCTGCCAAATAAAATTGGTCATTCATTCCATTGCAATTGTGCGACATTCCTGTGTGCAAACTGGCTGAAGTTTTTCACCCACAAAATACCCACAAAAAGTTTACTCAGCTTTATAGTATATTCTGTGTAATGTTTGAGATATCTTGATGATGCAATAAGATGCTACATCAAATGTAAGGAATATTGTTAACGTCACCTCTGTTCCTATTACCGTCACCTCCAGCCATTCTTACATAGTTTCATGTAATGGCCAGGAAGCAAATTAAAGAAAGCAGCTCATGAAATCAGAAAAAAATGACATTATCTAGAAGAACGATTGCATCCTCTGAGGAGTAGTTAACTCAGTGGAAATACATGAAAACATCCCCAGGTTGGAACAATCATGCTTTTGGGTCAGAATGACCCCGGTATAAAATATTGTTTGATACTCAAGTTACATCTTAAAGTGGGCAGTTTATTATTGTATCTGCCTGTTAATTTATTTGTGATGTCTTGAGGCACTGTACTCACAAAGTGGATTGTAATCTTCGATTCAAAGAGCTTTAATTGGCAAGTAAAATGCATTAGAGGAATCCATGATTGTAGGAGAAAGTTAGGTTATCTTCCTGACCAACAATTCTCCACATAACATTGGCCAATCGCCCCAAGGCTGTTTGTAGGTCATTGCTGAGTCCAAATTGCGTGTCGCAGTCACTACACTTTACAACAAACTCCGTGAAAAACTTTGAGACATCCTCATGACTTGAAAGAGACTATACTGAATGAAAGCGTTATTAAGTTTAGGATTATTATGTTCACAGAATTGTAGAAGTTGTTGTCCACAAGATTTTTGAAGAAGACAAGATGGGGCTAAATTTTGTTTTCACGAAGGTGAGAGGTCTCGTTGCTGGGGAACAAAACACATTTTGGAAATCCAACATCACAAACAAACAGTTCTAGGTTGCTCTAAAGGTTGCTCTACAACAACAACAAAATTACAATTGTATGGTACCTTTCACGTCAGAAGGATGCCCCAAGGCGTTGAACAATCAGGGACCAGGACCCGAGCGTGGGGAGCAGGTTTGGGATGAGGGAGGGCAGGAAGTTGGCTGCAGGCATGGTCAAAAAAGAGGGACTTAAGACAAACCTTGAAGGAGGCAAGAGAGGGGGCAAGGTGAACCGATTGTAGGATACAGTTCCAAAGAGTGGGAAAGAGAAGCTGAAGTCAGTCGCTGATGGCAGGGCAGGTCAAGCGGGAGACCTGGAGAAGGCCACAGCCTGCTGAATGGAGGAAGTGGGCAGGTTGATAACAATAATTCTTGCATTTGATATAGTGGTTTTCAACTGCAGATACATAAACACTGAATAAGCTGTTTCTACTTCATGTGTACTCCTTGTCCTCACTTTCAAGGCCATTCATGGCCTTGCCCCCACCTAGTTCGCTGACCTACAGTCTCCCTACCAGCCTGCCCGCACCCTCCGTTCAGCAGACTCAGGCCTGTTCCGCGTCCACCGCCCTAACCGCCCAACCATCAGCAGCCGAGCTTTCAGCCTCTCTGCTCCCACTCTGTGGAACTCCATCCCGCAGCCCCTCCGCCTTGCTTCCTCCTTTTCCTCCTTCAAGGCCAGTCTCAAGACCTTCCTCTTTGACTGCGCCTTCGGCTGCCCCACTAACTCTTCCCCCTCTCCCACTCTCCTTTCCCTTCCCCCTACTTCAACCCTCCACACCCCCCACCCCCCACCCCCTCTGGCTCGGGTCCCGACCAGACTGTTCAGCGCTTTGGGACGTCCTCCCAACATGAAAAGCGCTACATAAGTGCAATTTTGTTGCTGTTGTTGTTGTTGCTTTTCATGTCTTCTAGATGTCTCAAAGAGCTTCACAGAATATATTGTAAACAACAACAACAACAAATTACATTTATAGAGCGCCTTTCACGTCTGGAGGACGTCCCAAGGCACTGCACATGAGGCCTGTGACCCGAGCTGGGAGGGGAGTGTTTGGGAAGGGGTGCGACACGAAGGGGAGGTCGAAAAATTCGGGGTGGAACAAAAGGCACGGTCGAAGAGGAAAGTCTTCAAACCGGCCTTGAAAGAAGAAAGGGAAGAAACGAGACGGAGGGATTGGGGGATGGTATTCCATAGGGTAGGAGCGGAGAAACTGAAGGCCCGGCCTCCGATGGTGGGGCGGTTCGGGCGGGGGGCTTGGAGCAGGCCAATTCCTGTTGAACGGAGGGTCCGGGTGGGCTTGTAGGGGGAAAGTAGATTGGTTAAATAGGGCGGGGCAAGGCCGTGTAAGGCCTTGAAGGTGAGGACGAGGATCTTGAACTCGATCCTCTGGAGAATGGGGAGCCAATGGAGACGGGCAAGGGTGGGGGTTATATGGTCGCGGAGGCGGGTGCGGGATAATACACGGGCTGCAGAGTTTTGGATGACCTGCAGCCTGTGAATGGAGGAACTGGGGAGGCCGACGAGGTGAATTGACTATATATTTGTGGGTGATACGCAGCAGCCATTCACACACAGCAGTGTCCCACAAACAGTCATGGATTGAGTGACCAAATTATTTTTGTTTTTTCTGGAGGGATTGTTATTAGGCATGTGAAGTAGGGGAACTTGCCCAATGTTTCGCCCTCCGTGGAATCGAACCCAGTTTTTTCGCTTGCAAGGCAAGTGCTCTAACCACTAAGCTATAGGGCTCCATAAATATATGGAGTCAGAGATGTAGAAGGAGTCAAACTCATGGAGGGCCTTGAAAGTGAGGACGAGGATTTTGAATTTTATCCCCTGATGGATGGGGAGCCAGTGGGAGAGAGTGGGAGTAATGAGGTAATAGAGCCTGGTGTGGGAAAGACATGGGCCACAGATTTTGGGATGATCTGCACCTTTGCAGCTTGGGAGGGAAGAATTTGGGAGGTTGAAGATGAGGGAGTTTCACTAGTTGAGCCTTGAGATGACGAATGAGTGTACAAGGGTTTTAATGGCCTGAGGGATGAGGAAGTGGCGGAGTTGGCCAATGTTGCGGAAGGCAGAGCGGGTCATGGCATGGATATAGTGGAGAAAGCACATTTGGGGGTCAAACAAAATGCCCAAGTTCCTAACTGGCTTGGTGAGGTGCGAGTGTACAACTGTGGATGCTGACGCTGATGCTGCCTGTGCCTGAGTTGGGACATGAGCCAATCAGGAGGGCCTCAGTTTTGCTGACATTCAGTGTAGAAAGTTCTCATCCAGGACTTGATGTCAGACAGACTGTCAGGATGTCAGTTGTCCTGGAATCGAGGGTGGAGACGAAGAGAAGGGTGAGATGAGAGTTGGGTGTCATCCGCGTACAAGTGGAAGTTGACCCCATGTCTGCAGATGATGTCACCAAGGAGGAGTATGTAGAGGTTGAAGAGGAAGCTACCAAGAACAGAGCCCTGAGGAACACTGCACAGAACTGTGCAGGGATTAGAAGAGAAACTGTTGTCACAGACAAATTGGGGATAAGACTTGAACCAATCAAGGAAAGAACCTCGAAGGTTCAGGTGAGAGGAGAGGCAGTGAAGGAGGATGGAGTGGTCCACTGGATGACAAAGTTGCAGAGAGGTCATGGATGACAAAGATGCTTTAACGCAGTCCCCACCCCCACAACTACCCATCGTGTACGGCCGAGCAGGGGCTTATTTCAGTTTCCTGGCAAGATGGGGGTGGACAGGAGGCTGGCTTTGCAAGGAGCTCATCAATCATGATTGCAAAAACAGGGAAGAAAACGTGCTTTTACAACTCAGGTCCATGGGGCCAATCATAGTTTGATTGGAATCGAGCGGGGGCACCAGTTGCTCCTGGACTTAAGGCATTCCAGAGCCAGGGATGCTGGAGTATCTTTCGCTTGAGCGAGGCCTGAGGCCAGACTGGTATTTAATGTCATGAGCAGGATCCCCTTAAGGGAGGTCAAACAGGGCTCGAGGACAAGGTCGGTGCGGGGCTTGACACCCCCAATGGCAACAAGAATAATAATAATAATCCTTGCATTTGATATCGAGATTTTCACGTCTTTACAGTATATTCTGTGAAGTGCTTTAAGAAGTCTAGAAGACGTGAAAAGCACTACTGTATATCCAATGCAAGGATTATTATTATTATAGAACATCAGCGGACCTGAAGTTGCTACTGGAGGAGGCAAAGCAGATTTGTGTGTCATCCGCATACATGTGGAAGTTTACCCCATGTCTGTGGATGACATCACCCAGAGGAAACATATAGGATGGAGCCCTGGCTGACCCAGCAGGGGCAAGAGGAGAAACCATTTGCTGAGATGAAGTGGAGGTAGATGGTTAAGTAGGACTCAAACTATGCAAGTGCGGTCCCACTAAGGTGGATAAGGAAGTAGGAGCATTGGAGGAGGATGGTGTAGTCAATTGTATCAAACCACAGCAAACAGATCCAGGAGGACAATGCGGCAGAGGGAGTCCTGGTAACAGATGGAGTGAATGTTGTTTGTGACTTTGTCAGTGCTGTGGGCAGTGCAGGTCAACAGGTGAAGACGGAACTTCAAAGGAATCAAAAGTAATCAAATGTTACTTTCTAACATTTTTCCTGGCAGACTGTAACTAACACGGTAACAAGCTGATTGTTAGGATAATTGACAAATCTTACCAAAAAAAACATATTATCCCTTTGTTGTACATAAATAATGCAGAAGGTGCAGCACAAACATATTTATATGTAAATTGCATTTGTTCTTTGAAATATCTTGAAATGTCACTTTTGAGACCTTTTAACATTCAGACAAGCCTGATGGGTATTAACTTGTGAACCTTTCTGCTGAAGAAGATATTGGAGATGCAAGAATTCATGTCTAAGATTCCTGCCTGTGAACCCTCCTCCATCTGGAAACGTTGTAAAATACACTGGTTCTCAAAGTGGCCCAAAAGATTACAACATTGATATCTAAACAAATCTTAAAGCCATAAATGATGCATAGCTATGGGATTTGCAATGGTCTTATTACACGAGGGAAAAGGAAATTATGTCCTCAGTAGAATTATTCTGCCGTCAATTGTTTTGAACCAGAACTGGCTTTTGGAACTAATTGTAAAGTAGGATAATTCTTAAAATTGCATAATATGGGAGGGAGTGAGGGGAGAGAAGGGAATTTTGTGATAAGTATCATATGGAGAGTGAACAACTGTCTAAAAAACGTGGCCTTAACTACAGGCTTGGGAACGTCCTTGCAATCCCATCCACTCCAGGAGAATTTCATCCCCCCACCAATGTGCTGAAAATTAAATAGTTTTTTTTTATTGAAAAATTTATCCTAGCCATCAAATCCTCCAAATAAAATAATTAATTCACTCCATGGGTATTTGTGGGACATTAGCTGCCGTGTTCACCCGCAAAATACACACTGAAATGCTTTAAGACATCTCAACAATATAACGCATTACGTATATTGAATTTAAATGCTACATCAAAATAGATATACTGTGATGTATACGACTGTGTATTAGTAGGTGAATACAGCAATCATTTGTTACCAACAATTTGACATTTATAGCGCCTTTCACATCAGGAGCATATCTCAATGTAGTTCACAGAACCAATTGTCAGATAACTTCAATGTGGGTGGGGGAAATGTAGAAAGTGGTGAGGGTGGGAGGGGTGGGGGGTGGGGGTGCAGTCAAGGGAATAAATAGTTAGAAACAAAAGTTTTTAAGGCAAATTTTAAAGGTGATGAGGGAGAGGGGGTAAGGCGAAAGGACTCCAAGATGGAGTTTCAGAGGCTGAAAGCTCAGCCATTGATGGTGGGACAGGTCAGGTAGGGAAAATGAGTGGAGGGAGCGGCCAGGCGCAGTGCAGATGGTCACTAAGTAATGGATGGAAGGTGGGGCCGAGAACCAGTATCTTTAATTTGATCCACTGTGACATCAAGTAATCACATTTTAAAAATAATCAAATAAACATTCAAAGTGGAGTAATATAAAAGGGTACAAAAACAGAATTGGGAATTGGGATTAGAATTACTGTGCTGTATTTAGCTGTACTTAATGGAAGAGTTGGCACCAGAATAGAATGTGAGCTGAATAATCTCTTTTTGTGCTTTATGGGACAAGTGGCAGCAAGAAGTTCCTTTTCACACCGTGTTCTGTTGCTTAACATCAAGGAAAAGACAAATGTGGACTGTAATGTTACCTACAAAGGGGTGTTCACACAGTGATTCTCTCCTGGCTCGTTTCACACTGTGCTAATACCCGCTGCAAACAACTCTCAGTTTCCTGGCACCTAAACACACACACACAGTTTGTAGGCATGTTACCCTGCCTGATCAGCACTGTCAGGTGGAGCAGATGTGAAAGCAACAACAAAAAAAGTGACATTTGTAAAGAGCCTTTCACGTCAGGAGGATGTCTCAAGGCCACTGACTGCAACATTAACATCACCTTCATTTCATTTCAAAAATTTGTCAATTATCCTTCATTTCAACCGTGAATGAAGGATAGATAGCGTTCAGAGGGTGGGGGCAGAGTGGCTGAAAGCCCGCCCGCTCGCGAATCATGGGGGCGGGCGATGCGGAGGTCATAAAGCAAGTTAGAGCCTGCTGAGTGGAGGGAGCAAGCCGGTTGTTAGGAGGTTAGCAGGTTGTAGAGGTAGGGCGTAGAGAGCCCATGGAGGACTTTGAAGGTGAGGACCAGGATCTTGAAATGTATGATGGGAAGCAAGTAGAGTCTGGCACGGATGCTAAGTCGAGTTTGCATAGTTAGGCCTGGATGTAAAGTAAAGGAGGGGAGGCATGAAGAAATTATTTGCTACTGCTCTTTGAACTGAACTGCACTTCCTGCTGCCCATTCACAATGTGGGGCTGGTGGTCACAGAGGATTTCATACCCCCCAAATGTCCCACAGTAGCTGCTACAGTGACAAATGTTGGGCAGGCCAAGACCCTTACTGCCTAAGGCCAATGATAAAATGGCCTTAGGCAGTAAGGCCATTTTATCGTTTCACATTATGGAAAATTCTTAAATTGAGTCTTATATTGGAAGGCAACACTTTTTAAGAACTGTGGGGATAAAAAATAGCTTCCACATTAAGACTGAATTTAAAAACTTTCCACAATTTTGGACCTTTCCAAAGGATTAGAGGGAAAACGCAGGCTAATGAAAGATCAATCCCAAAAAAGGCACAGTTGAAATGAAGATGATGTTAAAGCTTCAGTGTTGTTTCCTAAATGTGTTCACATGTCCCAGTGAAATGTTAAAGGTTATTCAGTTAATGGTTTATTAGATCAACATCAAATAGGATGCCGATTGTTTAATGCACAATCTGGTTATCAAGCTGCGAATGTTGTCTGAAAATGCCCTCCAAGGAGACAAGAGAAAGAGAATTTAGGAATCTGCGTATTCTTGAGTTCAGATATTTCCATGTCTGCATTGTCCCGTAAGCAAGGTCGGAGACGACTGTGTCACTGCGGATTTGGGTCAACTTATTCAGCCCCCATCTTGACTGTTTGAACGTTGACAAGTCCCAACATTCTCCTCCTTGTTGTTGTTGGCAGCCTCTTGTTAACCTTTTAATTTAAACATTTTCACTCATAAAAAGGAGACTTAGTGCTGTTCCCAGGGCCATGTGTCGCTGAAATGTTTAGATTAACCGTACAAGCACAAAGTTAATGAGAAAACGTCAGAAAAGCTCCAGCTTGCACAAAAGAACTTCATCTGCAAGCTCTAAATATAACTGCTCGAGTTTATGAAATTTCTTAAGAGCTGCATGCCCCTGGGTCCATAAATCTCCATTAAATTCAATCCTTACAGAGCAAACGTCAGGGGCAGAGCAGCCTAAAATAGCTTTTTCCTGTGAGATGTGGAAAGGATTAGGGTGGGGGAAGGGCGTTGAGAAGGAACCTATAAAAGTCACATTTGTTGGGATGCATTAGGAAGTTCAGGCAGCTTTGGCACAAGTGTCCACTGTGTTAAATTAACTGTTAACACAAATAATCAAAGTGCAAGACCCGTCCAGCTCTGGCGCCAGCAAAATGAGGGGGGAGGCTGGGTCAATGGTGCCTCTAGTGCCGACTTAGCAGGTGGAGACCGACCAGAGACTTCACAGGATGGAAGTGCTTACACAACACATTGACCCACAGTTAGAGGAAAACCATTTTGATCTCATTTTCCAGCTATTGTGTGGGGCTTTTTTTATAACTCAGCACAGACGAGAACTTCAAATTACAGGATGATCAAATGATGCCATTTGATTTTTTTTCTCTCTCGATGATATGATGAATGTACTTCAGCTAAATTCATATCAAAGGTTGCAGGGATTGTATTCCTTTGTAGGATTAGAGGCTTCAAGGTCTTCGAGTTACAAAGCTATTTTTTTTGTGTGTAGCTTAGAAAAACAAATTGCATCCACACCACTTAACTCTTTCAGTGTGAGGAATGAATCACAGCAATTAACTTTCAACAGCATCAGATGGTACTTTCTTTAAACTGATTTTTTAGATACCACATTTCACTTCATAGATATTAATGAGTCAGGAACAGAAACAAACACCTGAGGCTGAATCTTATAATATGTAATGCATTGGTACAGTCAGAATAATTCTGTAATAGAACCATAGAAATTTATAGAAATTTTGGGAGTCCTGCAGCAAAGTGGTTAGAGCACTCAACTTGCACGCGAGAGGACCTGGGTTCGATTCCTGGCGAGGGCAAAACCTTTGGCAAGTCTTTTTACTCCACACGACTCTGTTTATGTTGCATTAATTTGGAACCCGGCTGTTAGTCGATCGGCGAATAGATTTCTGGGAGTAACAATCCCTTCAAAAAAAGTAAAATTACAATGGTCACTTTGTGGGAAACCACTATGTGCAATCGATTTCTGAGTTTTGCCCAGAATATATACAACCAATTTATAGTATATTCTGAGAAGCGCTTTGATACATCTTGACACCGTGATAAGGAAATAAGGAATATCAAATGCAATGATTATTATTAGAACACAATTGAAGGCCATTTGGCTCATCGTGTCTGCACTGACTTTTTGAAAGATCAGTCCATTCATCTTTTACCCATTTATCTGCCTTTTATGCCATACCCCTGAAAATTATTCTTTTTGAGATGTTTTTCTAATTCCCTCTGGAAAGCTAATGTAAATCCTGCCTTATCTATTGCACCCAGCAGGGTATTAACATCCTAACAACTCTCTGTATTAAAATGATTCCTCCTAAATATCCTCCTTTACTTTGGGTAGAATGCAAACTCTATCATGTATTTTTTAAATAATACAATTTAAATATGTAATGAAAAAGATATAAAGTATGATTTTCTGAATATAATGTATATAATGCAGATATAATGCTTTGCAAATTTTACATTATGTAAAGGAAGGTGCCGATTGGATCGCCAGTCTGTGTTAAATTAGTTGATCTCAGCTGGGGCAACAGGTGGGTGGAAACACACACACATATACACACATGCTCTAACTGGTAGCAGTGTCCCTGGCTAGAGACAATATCTGTTAAATCTCGCCATGTAAGAGCTTTCTAAGTTCAGTTATACACTGAACCCAGAACCACATAAAGGTTCACTCATTCACAAACAACAATTAAGATTTACAGTGTTTTCTCACCATATATTTTCCCTCCACCTATTTGTATCAAAAATGGTTATATATTTTGAAACAACAACAACAACATTGATTTATATAGTGCCCTGCATGCCGGACGGCGTCTCAGAGCGCTTCACAATAGCGGATCCCAGGACCGAGCCAGGAGCAGGGGTAGAAAGGTGACCAAAGGCGCGGTCGAAGAGAAAGGTCTTCAGCTGGGACCTGAAACTGAGAAAAGAGGGGGTAAGATGAAGGTAGTGAGGGAGGGAATTCCAGAGCCTCGGGGCATAGTGGCTGAAGGTCCGGCTGCCGAGGGTGGAGCGGAGGATTCGGGGGACATGGAGGAGGCCAGACCCGGTGGAGCGAAGGCAATGGGAGCTGGTTTGAGGAGAGAGGTCAGAGAGATAGGGGGGTGCAGAGGAGTAGAGAGATTTGAAAACAAGGGTGAGGATCTTGAAGTCGATCCTCTCGGGGATAGGGAGCCAGTGAAGTCTGGCAAGGACTGGGGTAATGGGGGAGCGAAGTTTGGTGCAGGTGAGTACATAGGCAGCAGAGTTTTGGATGAGTTGGATTTTATGGATTGTGGTGGAGGGGAGACCGGCGAGGAGGGCATTTGAATAGTCCAGCCGTGAGGTGATGAAGGCATGGACCAGGGTTTCAACGGCTTTTGGGGTGAGGTATTGCAATCCATCAGAGGTGGAAGAAGGTGGTGCTGGTGAGGGACCAGATGTGAGGGAGGAAGGATAGTTGGGGGTCGAACCTGATGCCAAGGTTGTACACAGGTTCAGAGAGTTTCAGGGGGAGACCGGAAAGGTGGAGGAGGTGAGAGCCATGTGAATGGAGACGTTGACGAGAGCCAAGGAGTATGGCCTCCGTCTTGTAACATTCAGCTGCAAGAAATTTGCGCTCATCCAGCTCCTGATGTCGGACAGGCAGGCTGACAGAACATCAGGGGACTAGGGGTCACAAAGTGAAGTGGAGAAATAGAGTTGGGTGTCATCCACGTACATGTGTGTGCAAGTGTGCCCCATGTCTGCAGATGACATCCCCAAGAGGGAGTATGTAGATGAGGAAGAGGAGGGGGCCAAGGATACCCCACAGGTAACTGGGTAAGAGCGGGAGGAAATGCCGTTTGTGGAGATGTACTGCTAGCGGTTTGTGAGGTAGGACTCAAACCAGGCGAGTGCGGTCCCACTGAAGTGGATGACAGAGGACAGGCAGTGGAGAAGGATGGTGTGGTCGACTGTGTCGAATGCAGCAGTCAGGTCCAGAAGGATAAGGAGACAGAGGGAAGAGGCAGTGGGAGGAGAGGTGAGCATGGAGTTGGTTGGCAACAATGCGTTCCAGTGCTTTTGAAAGGAAGGGCAGGTTAGAAATAGGACGGTAGTAGCTTGGGTTTGAGGGATCCAGGGAGGGTTTCTTAAGGAGGGGGCTGATGGCAGCAGTTTTGATGGGGGCAGGGACTGATCCCATGGAGAGGGACTGGTTGATGATATCAGCTAGCAGTGGGCAGAGGAGGGGGAGCTGGGTGAGCAGTAGGTTGGTGGGGATGGGGTCGAGGCAGCAGGAGGTTGGCTTCAAGGAGGTGAGAGTGGGTGAGAGGGAGGAAAGAGAGACTGGGGAGAAGGAGTGTAGGAAGGGGGTGGAGGTAGGAGTTGATGACCGAGAGGGTGAGGGGGATGGGATGGGGGTGGTAGAGGGTGATGAGAGGCTGGAGGATGAGGCTGCCTGGTGGAAATTGTGGATTTTTGAGGAAAAGAAGTCCATGACCTCCTCGCACTTTGCATTTGAAGTGAAGATTAAGAAGGCCTGAGGGGGTGCACTGAGGAGGTGGTGGGTGGTGGAAAAGAGGACTTTGGGATTGTTGTTTGCCTCCAGGATAAGAGAAGTTTCTCCTGGCGTCTGACTGAAAATCCCCAAATACAATTGGTTGTTCACTTCACGACTGTTTTGTGGAACATTGCTGTGTGTAAATTGGCTGCCAAGTTGGACTACATATACAGTCACTGCACTTCAGAGTAAAATCCTGTGAAGCTCTTTGAGACATCTCAATGACATGATAAGGTGTTGTATGAAACACAAGGATTATTATTTATGTGAGGAATTCATGTCAGGACATTCAGTCTTCAAAAGGACAAAATTGCTCCAATTTCATTTGAAATAAATCAAGGTTTCAAATCTCACTTAATTCACATAATATTGCTAACAAAGACACGTTCTCTAGGCTGCTTGCTTTGTGTTTACTATCCGATGCATGTTCGATCCTCACTCCTGAGTTAATTCACAGAGCGGGTTAATGTGACAGTCAGTTATTTGCAGAGTGTTTCTGTATGTTTTAGGTGCAGCTTCGGAGGGCTGGGAGTGAGATTCGAAACATGGAACTAGCACCAAAAACATTTTTTTATTTTTAAAAGCTAAAACAAAATCCTAAATTATTCCTGGAGATGTTGAGTGATTCATAATATTCCATAAACTGGGGTAGGGCTAAAATCCTTTCAATTCTCTGAAGTGCATATGTTTTTTCAGGAAATGTATTCAAATGAAAACATTTCAATTCTCACCTGGACGTTGTAAGTAGGTTAATGGTTTAGCCTAAGCAAGTTTCCTTACTCTACACACCTAATAATAATCCCTCAAAAAAAAACACAATAATAAAATTGGTCATTTCAATCCAAGACTGTTTGTGGGACACTGCTGTGTGCAGTTGGCTGTCAAGTTTCGCCCACAAATATGAAGTCAATTTCCTTTACAGTATATTCTGTGAAGCGCTTTGAGATGTCTGGAAGATGTGAAAAGTGCTACATCAAAATGCAAGGATTATTATTATTATTATTATTATCCCCATCCATGTCTCCAGTTCGGGAGAGCTATTGCAGGCAAATTCTCTCAGCTTCTCACAGCTTCCCACCGCACTCATCTGCTGTACCTGTCGATTCAAGAACAAAGATTGAGAGAATCTGTACACGAAAGTATTGAGAAATATCTAAGTGTTTCAGTCTAAACCATGATGTTCGTAATAGAAACCTAGCCACACTAACCTGAAAGAAATACAATCCAGGGGTAGATTGGATTGTGGTGGATTTCCCTCAGGTTGGTATGATAATAAATGATTAATAATCCTTGATGTAGCATATTTCATGTCAGGAGGTCGTCTCAAATTGTTCACAGAATTTAGTGTAAAGAATTTGCACTTCTGACTCTTGGCAGGATATACTATTTGAGAATCTTGATATAAATGTTGTGCTTTAGATCCCATTGAGCATTGAATACATTTCTATATAGTGGAACCCTGTGACAGGATGCCTTCGTTGAACACAAGTTCACCTCTAAAGTGATCCACCTCTAAAGTGGGTCTTCCAGCTTCCAAGGTCAATGGGTCAACTTCCTGCAGTTAAAAGCAGACCCCCTTTCCAGGTCCTTGGGTCCTTGCTGATATAATTTCCTGCACACTGTGCATGCGCGCAAAGCACAGGAAATTCTGCTAATGTAAATTTGACAAACTGGAAGATGGGAGTTTTTTAATATGCATCCTTGATATGCAGCATTTGAATTTATGTAATCAAACCAACCCATTAGAACAGGGGTGGGGGACAAGGGCGATGGGGGTGGGGGGGCGATGACAATCAAGCTTTATTAAATAAATATCTGCTAAAAACAGATATTAGGTAAATATCTTCTAAAATACTGTTTATTTATTTCATAAATACTGTATCTGCTAAAAACGAATATTAAGTAAATATCTGCTAAAAACATCTCTGTATTGTTGAGTAATTAGTGGTAAATATATCTCCACATTGAAGACTGAGTGAATTTTTCTTGTAGTCCTGTAGCATTGATTACGTGGAGGGCAAACCCTACTTTTTTACCATGCCATCAGCCACCTTCCTACCCTCCCTGTCCTCTACCCTCCTGCTCAGGTCCATATGCCTGACTGTCAAGCACCTTGCGGCTTCCTCCCAATGTGAAAGGCGCTTTACAAATGTAATTTTTTATGGTAAGCATTCGCCTCGCAAGAGAGGACCTGGGTGTGATTCCCATCCAGCGCGAAACTTTGGGCAACTTTCCTTCCTCCATATGTGTCTGTTTACCTGCCAGGAAGGAGGAAACCTGTTGTTAGTCGATTGGTGGATTGTTTTTTCAGGGGTAATAATCTCTTAAAACAAATGATATTGGTCTTTCTGTTGGCTGCCACATTTTGCCCATATAATATAGAGTCAAATCACTTTGCAGTATATTCTGTGAAGTGCTTTGAGAAGTCTTGAAGATTTAGTTAGGTGCTGCGTAAAATGCAAGGATTATTATTATTGAGGACTGTGAGTAAATCTCAAAAGAAAGTGCTCAGTAAATCTAATCATTGACCATTGTGTGAATCTTTACATTGCAGGCTAAGTGAATATTAGGATCAGTCGCTCAGAAAATGTGAAAAGCACAGATTGCATTGTGATCCAAAGGAATATGGCACACAGGTAAACATAACACCCAAAACATAAATTTACAAATCACTGCAGCAGCTGCAATTTATAACAACAACAACAACAACAAAATTACATTTGTATAGGACCTTTCACGGCGCTGACTTACCCCATATATAAAAACCTGATATTGTATTTCTGACCTGAGGCTGGGAGACAACACTCTCAGGGCAGGTGCTGCCATCTCTTGGTCACCATAGCTTTCACATTACACGTCAAGAATTGCCCCATTAATCGTCTCTGGTAATAATTGCAGAATCTTACAAACTCACTCGTTATACTTTTAAACCCAAATTTAGTCCATTTTAATTGCGAGCAGGAGAACGGGAGTCTCCAGCCATTGACTGCACATCAAAAGGATTATGATATAATTTTAATGGTAAATTAAAATGTGTAACATGACTTGCATCAGAAGCCCTAAATTACTCAGGATCTTTGCCTTCAGACCATTGCCATAAAACTCAATATCTTGCCAAATTTTTAAACTATTTCAATTCACTTTTAATTTAGAATTGGGTTTCCAGAGTTAAATTTAAGAATTTTCCAAAATTCAACCTGACTTTAAATGTTAGGACAATGATCTGAAGGCTAAACACATAAGTTACCCCTAAGGGGAACAGGAGGCAGTGGTGCAATAACAATGATGAGGGGGCACTGCCCTCTGTGCACACATGTGACTGGATTTACAGGTAGTTTTCTGAAGCCCTGATCTTAACAGGCCAAGAATTAAAGTGTGATAAAACCCCTTAAGATCCAAAAATAACAATATACGCTGCTGGATGTCTGAGCTCAGCTCTTCCGCAGGCTGATAAATGAACCCGAGCCGGATTCTGATGCGAAATGCACCCCCAGCTCACTGAATCATGGCAATGGGGCTAATGAGTTACAAGTCTGCAGGGAAGTCAGCATGGCACTCGCCAGTCTGGTGGGAATAGTTCACAGGTACTTAACCACAAGAAAACTGTTCAATTCAAACAGCTCCACTCTATAAGTCCACTCAGAGGGTGATTAAAAACACATCAGCAAAAGTGGGGGAAGGAAACCAAGAGGAAAAAAAAAGGAAACTTGCTTCCCTCCCCACCCCCATACCCACCCCCTTCCCTCCACTTGTTCTGCTTAAAATCGAAGAATTGGCAGGTTTACAAAATCAAATTAAATTGAAAAAAAAATTGGCTAAATTCTTCCCCAATTCAAAGCAATTAACTCAACCCCAGCATCACTGGCTCCAGCGAGCCGCTCAGATTTTTGTTTTATTACCCACTTCCTCTCTATGAACCAGCAACAGCAGAGCAGACTGACACTGAGGAATCCATGCAGTTACCATGACAGAGTCATTGAGGGGACAGTGCAAATAACTGGGCAGATATCACATATCACTGCAATGCCATACCCTCAGACTGAAAGAGGATTGCTGAGGGATTTCTTTTAATCTCTACCAAAGTATTTTTTTCAGACTTGTGTTTATTTATTCGAATTAAAATGATCCAGCCAGAATTTAATCTTCTCCATGGAGTGCCGAGCTTGTTTTCTAATAACTGAAAGGAGCGAGTGTACGAAATGAGGGCAGAACTTGGCATAGACTCATTCCACATAAGATGGGTCACTCATACTGAAAGCTGACAATAAATTCTCAGAAGTGGCCCAACAATATTTCAGTTCAGGGCAGACTTTTACGGTGGATGGAAAGCAGGAGTGGAGTGAGTGAGGGAGGGAGATTCTGAGCACGTTTTGAAACATTGCTTCTCAGCAGGAGGTCAAAGATCAAGTCTCGCTACCATTGTTTTTCAAGGACAGGAGCATGTACGCAGTGCAGGAAATGACCACTACTTTGCTATTTGGGCAGGCCTTACAAAATAAAAATCATGGGCTATTTTATCTCTTACACAAGAGAAAAGTGGAGCTTCTCTTTGCCCTGCCTAATGATAAAGTAATTAATCTGATTCCCTTAAAAAATAAATAATTATAAATAATAATTATTGCCTATGCATTGATGGAGCACCTTATCACATTAGCAGAAAATCGTAAATTGCTTCCCAGGATTTATTGCACAATGTAGTGACTGTGTTTGTACGCGAGAATAGGGGTCAATGATAAATGACACACTATGCTCCTACGCCTCTTTAACAGATACTCAAAGGAGGTTTTTATTGGTCACGATAAATATCGATTTAAGATTCCCCCGAAGACACAAGAGTATTTCCCCTGTATTTGCTGCTGATAGAGTTAGCTTTTCCATGAGATCCCGGTTGTATCTCAAATGCTCCTGGTTCTTTGCCTCAGGTTTCAATCTCTACAGGGATCTGGCTTCACCCACCTCACAAACTACACCAGTACTGTGAGATGCACCAGTGATCATGGCTTAAACCAAATGGTTCTCATGTCTATTTTGCAGACTACTTATTATAAAGTCTGTACAATTGCCTGACCTCTGTAAACCAGATATTTTAGCAGGGGCTGGTTTGGTTCAACATGGGTTCTGCTGCTGCTCATCTCTGCTTTGTCAGATGTGTCTTTCTTGACTGATGCCCAAACAAGAGCCATCCCTAGGCCTGTTGATGTCTTGAGATAAACACTGGGGCATCATAACTACCTCACATTCATGTGCAGTTGCTTTAAGACAACAGTTAATTGCTTAATTGCCCTGTATGGGCACCTTGTATATGTGACACCCTGCAGAGTGTAAGCCCGACACACAACATCACAGGAAACGTATTTGGTGACTTCTGTCTGCCTGATTTACTGTTGAGATAAAATCCACAAAGTAAACCAGATTGTTTTAAAAAAAGAACTGCTTTGTAATAAATATTCATTGAGATAAGCTTTCACAAAGGCAAGATACATGTATACACTTCATCAATGTGGAATGTTGTCGTGATATTCCGCAGGACAAACTGTTGGGCAAGTTTCCTTACTCCACACACCCATGTTTACCTAGTAGTAAGTAGGAACCCAGTTGTTAGTCGATTGGTGGATCACAAAGAATGAACAATTTTTCTCTTACCTCCAACTTTCCTCTCCTTTCTTGCCTTCCTATCTTTTTTTCAATAATTCAATGGTCATCATTGCTCCTCTGAACTTCCTCTCTTATTTCTCCCAAGCTCCAAAAATGCTGCCATATCTATTTATTCCTCTCTGTATCTTCTCTCTATTGAAATGGAAACTCTCAACTCTAATCCATTCTTTACCAGAACTTCAAAACACAGCAGAATTCCTTACTGCCCCCTTTAATTGTTAAAATTGTGGAGCTCCTGTGGCTCAGTGGTTAGAGCACTTGTCTTGCAAGCTGGGAGACCAAGTTGGAAAGACTTGTGTTCGAATCCAGGCAGGTCAGGACGAAACCTTGGGCAAGTTTCCTTACTCCACACGCCTAATAATAATCCCTCCAAAAAAACCACAATAATAAAATTGGTCATTTCAATCCACAATTGTGTGTGGGACACTGCTGTGCGCAATTGGCTGCCGCGATTCGCCCACAAATATATACAGTCAATTCACTTTACAGTATATTCTGTGAAGCGCTTTGGGACGTCGATAAGTTGTGAAAAGCGCTATATCAAATGCAAGGATTATTATTATTATTAAAACTAACAATGTGCAATTGTTATGAAAAATCTCAATTCTACTCAATATTAGATTGTGCATAACACTCCACAGAAACTACACGCATTCTTGACTTATTTTGTTTCTCTGTTATTATTTTGCTACATCTTTATATGTACATTTTTGACCATGTTTTCAGTCACCTTTCTCCCACCCTTGGATCTCATACCCAGCTCGGGTGCCCATCCAACATTGAGAAACTTTGAGACATTCGCCCGGCATGAAAGGCGCTATATGAATGTAAATTGTATTGCATTGTATTTTCAAGCTTCTGCACACTGAGACTTGACCCTACACCTATACTCAATTAAAAAATACGCTTGGTTACAAAATCCTGGGTTGTGTTAGTTTCATCGGCAGCTCTTATAACGAAATAGGAAAATGTACAGATAATCTTACAGTGATAGTTTTTCTTTCTGTAAAGATTCGAATAGCCTTAAGCAAAAGGTAAGTGCAATGTTTAAAAATCTGCATTTAATTTTCCTCGAGAATTAATAAGAAACAGCAGAGTCTGAAAACTGTACTAATGGGAAGATTGCATCACAAGCCACATCGCAGCTGTATTCAGAGGAGGGGAGCACTGTAGCTATAAGCCCCAACTCCAGTATCTGTTCTCTGTTTATTTTTTTGATTTGATTCCTACAAAGGTCCAGACTGATATTGTCTGAAGTCTAACCTGTCTCCCAGTGTGGTAAAAACCTGGCTACTTCTGAATCCCAGACGCTCTATGCCTTACTAGTGTCATCAAACATAACTACGCTAATTCTGCAAAGCTGTTACCAAGAATGTTATCTTCACTCGAGTGAGTCATTGATGGTGGTTAAGGAGTCATTGCAGATAGCTGAGCAAATGAATACAGATGTCTAGCAAATGAATGCAGATGTCTAGCTTTTCATTTAAGGTCACCAAATATATGCCAGTTATTGAATGAACATAAGACATTAAATTGCTTCTTCCTGCTCTGCAGAAAAGGCAGCTTAAAATAAGTAGAAAATACAAGTGAACAGGGACAACTCAATTTCCAAATACAGTAAAGCAAATAGCAAATGGTCACAATTGGAAGAATTTCAATGTGCATCTTATATTTCACTTGATCCTCACAACACTTTAATAACTTCATTAAGTATGTTGTCTTCAGGGATAAGGGTGTCTCACAAGTCAGCAAGCCAGGAACAAGAAGAGAGTTTCTGAATGTACAACTTTGATTTTACCTGCCAAACTACTCATGTTATTGGAAAGTATGATAAATTTATGTTGTTTTAAAATAGCAGCAACATTTTGATGATATCAGATGAGCCAGAAAAACCAAGAGATAATCATTTTGAGCATTTTTTCCAAGAACATATTTATGGAGTTAGTTTTGTGGTATTGCTTAACAGGATATCTTGATTAAGAAGCGGGGACTCCTTCGGATAACGTCACGAGGTTCCCCAGGAAACCCAATCTGGAACTTATTCAGGTAGAATTTAAGATATTCGCAACAGCTAACCTTGGTTTCGGGAAAACTGGCAAAGTAGACAAAATAAACCAGAAAGGCCGCCCAATTTATTCTCTGGCCTTTTTCTGCATTTTGACAGCTTTCAGAAATCATGGGCAACCTTTTTCCTCATATTATCAACTTTGGCTCAGTGAAGAGGCACAAGTGAAGATGAGACACGAAGAAGCAGAGCACTATTCTGTATTGTGAGCTAGAATTGGCCGTTTGGTCACGTAGAGTAAGTACAGTATGGTGAGTTGCTGTATCTGATCTGGGCAGGGAAACAGCATGCCTGACCCAGTGTGCTCCACTGCTTTGCACTGAACGCTCTGGTGAACAGCCATCTGTTTCTTATTCAACCTGATAAATTCCCAACTCCTTTTTTTATACTCCAACTGCAGATTGCAATTTTCTCACAGTGTTTACGGAACTTTTTGTAAATAACAAAACCCTCTGATCCCACCACGAGTAGACCCTCGGGGTAAGGAAGTAGCCACTCTGTTACAGCATTGTCTGAAAATATCCAAATCACTGATCCAGAATGGGCTTCCATGAAAGTGCTTCTCTCTTGTCACAGAGTTGCAACTTATTTGGTGCTAAAACCCTGGATTAGATTTAATATTTTGCATTCAATTAGTTTTGCCAATACAAAAACAATTTTAGTGTTGGAAAATAGAACACTTTTCCAATTTGAGCATCCTTAGAGTGAAAAATTCTCCAGTTCTGTATAGTTAGTTATACAGCATAACAGGAAATGTCACCACTGCTGGTGTCAGGTAAAGGTCTCTCTGAGGTAGAGCAAAGCCCCTTCTAGACTATTCCACACCTGACGTGAAAGGCGTGATACAAATGTAATTTTGTTGTTGTAGAGGTGTACTTTGCTGGTTGTGTTCACCATTTGTAAAGAGGCAATTACAGGTGATCTTCATTATGTATTTGACTACCAATGTCAGAGATTCTGAATCCTTTTCAGCAGTTGCAAACTGAGGGCACCTGTAATTCCCTCTTTACTCGTACGTTTACATACAGTGAACACAATTTGCAAACTGAGCCCCGTATTGCACTTCAGGCAGACAACATTGTTGTAATATTTGCCAAATCTCACACCGGCCGAATTTCTGAGTCAAGGCAATTTTATGATATGAGACAATACCCGTGAGGAATTTAACTGTGACTGTCCAACTTGCTTTGCATTGGAACTTTACAGTCAAAAGAGAAAACACTATCATCCCAGTGTCTATGCTGGTTTCAAGGGCACCTCCCAGAATTGGACAACAAATGGGGATTGACCATTAACAAAGCATGGCATTGAGATGCCAGATGCCCAATTAATGGGTATGTGGCAAATGCCAACCTCAGCTCACTGAATCTGAACATTCACCCAGGACAGATGATCGTGTGTCATTCAGGACTGAGAAAAGGCAAACCTAGACAGAAGATTGTCACTTTCTAGCTCACACAATCATTTAACCATCACTGATAACAGCCATAAAAATGTTCAAAGGCCAAATAGTCCTATTCTCCTCAAAGGAAGATAGGGATTTCAATCTGTTTCCAACAGATATTTTGACATTCTATGACTTGCTCCAAACAAGGGTTCTATAAACCCTTTGTTTTTTGTCTGGTCAATGACTCATTTCAATAAGTCATTCGTCTCAGCCACGTTTTACTCCTTAGGCATTGGAACACCCGTTTAGTAGTGTTTTTCAGCTGTGTTCCCTCCTGACATGTTGTCTCAAACTGAAATACAGATGTGAGAATGAGAAGAGAATTCTCTCTGTTATCTCAGCAAAGTTATTGCCTTTTTACATGTGATATAGACAATGGGGGTTGGCAGTGGAGTCTAATTGTGGAGCCAAATTCTATTCTATCCTTATCTTATGTCCACATATGCACTCTTTCCAACAAGGCTATAATATAGTACAGTAATAAGCTTGGGGACCCTATTGCTCTACTATTGTTTTCTCCCTCTCAAGACTGGTAGATTTCTAGCCAATTAATTCATTCACCACTTCACATATGCGATCAACTAACTCAGTTCAATGTCAGTACAGTATAATGTTCACCTTAAATCCTATCTTGAAAGAATTTCATATATAAATCATATATAAACCTTTGTTTGTCATGGTATTTACACTTTAATATTGCAATAGAGTTTTCTTTGACCAAATTACTAATATTAGAACAATGACCACATCAGCAAATTTGTTACGTGATGTGATCGAAGAAGAATAGCACGAAGAATAACACTCACAATGGTAACTTCATTGGATTACATTATTCAATCAGAGGTGATAGCTGCTTGTATTGTATTATTGTCACTGGAAATATTATTTTAGGGGATGTAGCCATTGCTGAGGGGCAAAATATCTCTCATTTGTTTGTGCAAATTCCTGATCTAAACATTGGTGGGATCCACTGGAGTAACAATGAATACATGAGAGAGTTTACTGGACATTCATACCCGCTCTGCATTTCAACAGTAAATACATTTGGTACAAAGTACATCAATCATTGCAAGTGTAAAATTAAACACGAAGGCAAGCACTCATTGCATTTTGGGGGAGGGGGAGGAATGAAGACCAACATGAAAGAAAACAAATTAACTAGGATCTCATAGAGGTGTATACATTTTTTAATGGGCTTTACATCAGCCCAGATCAATACTTTTGAATGTGTCAAGACAGTAGAATAAGAGGACATCTAAACCAAAGTCCATCTAGTTTACCTTCATGAAGGTCACATACCAAATGTCATGAGCTACTGTATTTATGATATTATATCCCATAATGTTATTTGTTATAAAGGGCAATTTCAGCACAAATACTAAGAAATATTTCTTTACCCCAAGGGTTATCAAAATTGGAAGAGTTTGCAGGAACGTTGACAGAGGCCAAGGGAGTGAATTCATTTGAAAATCAGCTTGATATAGAGATGGCAGAACAGTAGGGTCAGTATTCTGGCGGGTGAGATTGGATGGGTCATAGGGACCATTGCATCCAGATCTATCTTGTGATTGTGATCTTGTGTGACATTCAATGTAAAGTACTGCCTCACAAATAGGCTTTGTTAAAAAGGAAGCAAAGTTGGCTATCCTGCTGTAATTGTGAGAAATTGCACAATATATTCAATCCCCAACAAGCCTCTGTGGTGCCAAATCTCAAACAGTAAAGTAACCCTGGCTGCCTGTCAATGATAGCTGTAATTATAGTGGATTGGGGAGGGCTGTACTTTGATCAGTTTGGCTCCTGTGGGCGGTGGGCTATTCCTCCCTCATGTGAGGTTAATTAACCCCTCCCCCTGCACCAGAACTGAATCCCGGATTGACCATTTGTGCCACTAGGCCCAGGGGTCCAGGATGGGTGGAGGACAGCTAGCTGTGGTAGATAAGGTGCTCATGATAAGGAGGTCAAATTCATATAGTGATGTTGAATGAACTTTAAGGAACCTCAGTTTAATTTTGTTAGGCAAGTATAGACTGTTTCTTCCAAGAGATAGAATGGGTTGAATGGAGCCCACAATCTTTGATGAGCTAAATGGCCCTTTTCCATTCTGGGTACTCTTCTAATAATAATCCTTGCATTTGATATAGTGCCTTATATCTTCGAGATGTCTCAAAGTGTTTCACAGAATATAGAACAATAATAATAATCCTTGCATTTGATATAGCGCTTTTCATTGCTTCTTTTAAAGTGAATTGACTGTATATTTTGTGGGTGAAAAATGGCAGTCAATTGCACACAGCAGAGTCCCACAAATAGTCATGGATTGAGGTGACCAATTTATTTTTTTAAGGAATTACTACCCCCAGAAAAGCAACTACCAATTAACTAACAACCGGGTTCCTACTTACTGCTAGATAACCAGAGGCGTGTAGCATAAGGAAACTTGCCCAATGTTTTGAACCCAGATCTCTCGCTTGTTAGGTGAATGCCAGACTTTACATTAACACGTTCCATCTCTATTGCTCACAGTTAATGAAGATGATCACATACAAAAAGCAGGAAAAATATCAGAGAAGCTCGCTACAGAGAGTACTTGTCAGCTATGTACTTATTGTGGTTCACAGACATTTTCATCAGGTTTTACCACATAACTATAATGCCAATTACACTGGGGAATTATTGGATATGTTATTGAAGAGAAAATGCACCACATGGTTTATTGGGGGAATGTTTGTTTTTTTCGTGTGTGTTGTGACTCCCTCTAGTGGCAAGTTGTACAATGCTGTTTTAGTGATATAAACATGATCTGATTTCAGTGACGAAAATCAAAATAGAAATATAAAAAAAGAAATATAATCTGAAAGTGCCAGATTTGATGGTTGATCTGTCCTGAATTTATTCACCTAATTGGTGGGACCTCACAACAGACTTCCACTGACATATTAAACTCAATGGAAACAAATGTCAAATACTAAATTTTGGAAGGAAAAATAGGAGAAAATATAAAGAAAAAATAAATAATCCTTGCATTTGATATAGCGCCTTATCATATCATCGAGGTACCTTAAAGCGCTTCATAAAATTTACTGCAAAGTGGAGTGACTGTGTATTTTGTGGGCGAAGTACAATAATATCAAAGAACTTCACAGTAATTACTGCCCAGTGCAGTGGCTTCATCTGAACCTCTCGTAATAAATAACTGCTCTGAAGGGGAAATGAGCCAGATTTCCTGCTTGGGCTCCTAACTAGCAAACTTTCCTCAGTTTTTGAAAAGTCCTGCAGAAAACCAACTTCCAAATTAAGGCTGAATTTAAGAATGTTTCAAAATTCTATTTGATCTTAAAATCTAAGATACTGGCCATGAAACTAAGAATTCAAGAGTGGGCCCCAACAGTAACCTCATACTTAAAGACTGACAACAGGCTCTGTTTTCTATAGGAGAACAAGGCTCTCAGCGGTTGACATTGCCCAGTACATCCAGAGCGATGACTAAAATCTTGCCTGGAGAGACGTCTCTCTGTGCAGATAGTGCCCTGATCCCACATTCTCAGATTGCAGCAGTCTTTCCAGCTTCTCTTCAAGTGAGAATGGATTCAGTTACTTCTGTGTAATGATTCCAAGAGCACTTTTTTTCAGGTCAATGTCAATCAGGTGCCAGAGCTGATGTAGGGGCATTACAGTACTATTTACTTTTATGTAGCGCCTTTCACACCAGGACGACATACTAAAGGCATTCACAGGATTGGATGTGCACCCAAGCTAAGGGTGGCAGACGAAGAGGGTGGATAAAGGAGAGATAAGCAAAAAGTGCAGTCAAAGAAGCACATTTTGAGAAGGGCCTTGAAAGAGGGGAGGGAAGCAGGGAGTCAGAGTGGAACTCCAGACAGTGGGAGCAAAATGGCTGAAAGTCCTCCTGCCAATGGTGGGGTGGAGGCATTCAAGAGAAAAGATTTTGGTGGTCATTTGCTGGTTAGTTGATGTACAGACAGGAGGCAGAGAAAATGATAAAAGATCTATTATGGTACTTCACAAATGATAACAATAACAATAGCAAAAACAACAACAAAAATACATTTCTATAGCGCCCTTCACCTAGAGAGGATATTCCAAGGCGCTGGACAATCAGTGTTTCAGACCCAAGCTGACGCTTGGGATCAGGGAGGGGTGGGGGAGCAGGGACTAGAAGGAGGGTGACTGAACACATGGTTGAAGAGGAGGGTCTTGAAATGGGTCATGAAAGAGACAAGGGAGGGGTGAGGCAGAGGGCCTGCAGGATGGATTTCCAGAAAATGGTGCAGAAGCTGCTCACCAATGATCGTGCGGGTGAGGTGGGGGACTAGAAGCAGGCTGGTGCCAACTGAGCGGAGCGAGCAGACAGGTTGGTAAGGAAGTTGTAGAGGTAGGGGGAAGCAAGTCCATGGAGGACTTCGAAAGTGATTTTGAACTGTATCCTCTGTGTGATGGGAAGCCGGTGGAGTCGGGCGAGGACACGAATGATAGGGTCACGGAGCCTGGTGCAGGAGAGGATATGGGCTACAGAGTTCTGGATTATCTGCAGCCTGTGGAAGGAGGATTTGGAGAGGGCAACAAACAATGAGTTTGCATTGTCAAGCCTGGATGTTGTGAATGTATGTATGAGGGTTTCGATAAGAGATATTAGTTTGAGAAATGCAATATTCAGTGTTATAATTACTACTGGTAACATTATCTGACCACCAGAAATACTGTGGCAGAAAAATCTTACGTAAATTACTTTGTAAATTGAAGATTATTCAGGATTGGAAATCTTGTCCAATGTTGAGGAGTGACTGTTATCATTCCAACTGGTATCAAGAGTTACTGATGTCAAAGGTTAAGCATGGTTCAGCTGAGTGTCAGTTGGCTCAGTTGGTAATACTCTTATCCTGTACGTTGCAGTTACAACCCCATGTTGGGATTTCAATGTCTGCGCCCTTCTGTTTGTCTGTTTTCAGGTGTACAAGTGGAATAGATCTGACAGGGAGCACCTCAATTTGACTCTATGTAATGAGAATCCCAAAGCAATTACACTGGCAAACAGAACGCAAGCAAATGTAATCGCATCTATTGCCATATGCTACCCAGAGCTCCACAAGCTGTCACAAAATGTTGCTGCCAAGTTGTGCATTAATCCATCTTCAGATTTATAAATTGTATTCTTGAGAGCAAGCAGCAGGAAAGGCTGCAGTTTTTGTTCAGTTTGCACTTCTGACAATGTTTCAAAACCACAAACGCAAGAGCAAGTACTATGAAACCTGCAAGGCGGAGTTCCAGAGAGCAGGGGCAGAATAACCGAAAGCCTTTTGAGGGGACATGATGCAGGCTGGTGTTAGCTGAGTGGAGGGAGTGATAGGGTTGCAGGAGATCACAGAAGTAGAGAGAGGGGTGAGGCTCTGGAGGAATATTACATGTTCAAACCGATGTGTTTTCACTCTGACTTGAAACCCGCTGTGATTTTGTAAACCACATGTTTGTAGTTTGGTATGCAAGGCATCTTTTTTTATTTTGAAAAGCAGCAGCTAGGAAATGTTTTGTTTATGTAAAACTATTCTGCTCACACAAAAAGTGATAAATAAATGATGCGATAAAGTCAACAGACTATAGCAGAGATGGTATTTGTGTGCAGTTTGCTGGTTCCCTACATACCAGACTGTCACAGTACTTCAGTTACTGTCTATCCATTCTGTTCTTATTCTGCAGAAAGCTTTGAGTTCAGATTCGATACTGATTGACATCTTTCAATACAGCAGAAAACATGGTACCAAATAATAGTATTAAAGAGTAGGAAACCATACATTCGTCTTACACCTTGCAAACATTTGTGTCCATTCAAATAAAGTTTTTTTTTTAAAAAAACTTTTGACAATGCTGGAAACTCCTGCCGCATCCATTCATCCAGTTAACAGCAGGATTTAATACTTACAAATCTTTTTTCTTCAAATCCTGTTGTGAGAATCATATTTTTCACCCACAAAACTGCTCCTCAGGTATTTGGCAGCAGTAATGATGTCTCATCAATAGAAATGAAGTAGAAGACAATTTACATTTCTGTAACACTTGCATGTTAGGGGATTGTGCTTCACAGGTGTAGGCCCAAGTTTCACAAGTTAACTTGACATATATGGGAGAGGAAGGATGTGCAACAAATGTGGTTTAAGTTACAACAACAATAACAACAAAATTACATTTATAGAGGGCCTTTCACGTCAGGAAGACATCCCAAGGCTTTGATTCTGCAGCAAGCTTTGGGTTCAGCAATGTTCAGTATTGCTGAGAAGTGGGGGGGTTTCAAAGCTAGTATGTGTCTCACACTTCGGATGAGATGTTAAACGAATTCTGTCTGTTCCAGCGGATGTTAAAGATCCTATGGGATGGAGTTCTGACCAACAATCCCCCAAATAAAATTGATCAATCACTTTGCAGCTCTTTGTGGAACACTGTTATGCTCAAATATCATATGTATTACTCAAACACCCTTCTCGCTGGTCTCCCCTGTTCCAATATTCACAAAATTCAACTGGTTCAAAACTCCAGCAACCACATTCACATTCGCACTAAACTCCGTAAACTTCCATCACCCCAGACCTTGTCAAACTCCAGTGGCTCCGTCACAGAATGGAACAATTTCAAGATCCTCACTCTTGTATTTAAATCCCTTTGTGCCTTGGCACCCCACCCACCCACCCATCCCTCCAACCTGCTCTCTCCACACCACTACCTGGTACCTCAGCTTGACTAACTCCCGCCTGCTCCATGTTCCCCAGAATCTGCGCCCCATCATCAGAGGCTGTACTTCCAGCCACTACACCCCAAAGCTGTGGAACTCTCACCCTCAATCCTTTCCCTTTGTCCCCTCCCTCCGAGTTCATCCTTGAAGACCTTCTTCGCCAACCATGCCTTTGGTCACCTTCCCCCTCGCCTAACTCAGAATTGGGCTTCACTACTGTTAAGCGCTCCAAGACGCCATCTGGCATGAAGGACAGTATATAAATATAATGGGTTTTGTTGTTTTATTAAATATTAAATGCAAGGATTATTATTGTTATTATGCAATATTATGTAATATTCCTCCCTCCAAATTCATTAAAATGTCTGAACAAATTTGGTTGTACATTTCATTGAGAAACCTCATACTTGTAAAGACAAAGCTAAATTTATAAGTGGAGCATAAAGTGAACAAAGTTACGAAGTGAACAAGTGACATCAAGTGGCAGAAAGTATGTTCTGCGCAATTATTGTACAAAAGGAAAAGAAATGCAATTAAAACTAAATCCTGCTTAAGGTGCCTTTATTTGCCATTCAAATAAGCGTTGAAACTGCACAATAAGTATATTTTCTATTTACATACATTTTCTATTTATAGTCACTTCATTATGCAAATTACTAAATGTTGCCCTTTTCTTTACGATATGTGGAATCTTTTATACTGAGCAAGAATTCAGTATTCAGTTCTCTTGGGCTGTGTATAACAGACTTGCACACTTGACAATATTGCTATATAAATGTATACAGTACTGTACTGGAAGAGAATATTGCCTCATATATATGGAATCTTGTAGGTCAGTGGGTGGATCACTTGCCTTGTAAGCGAGAGACCAGGCTTCAATTCCCGCAGCGCAAAACCTTGGGCAAGTTTTCTTACTCCACATGCCTGATAACAATCCCTCAAGAAAAAAAAAATGATTTGGTCACTCAATCCACAACTGTTTGTGGGACACTGCTGTGCGCAATCGGCTGTTGCATTTTGCTCACAAATATACAATCAATTTACTTTACAGTATTTTCTGTGAAGCGCTTTGTGATGTCCAGAAGATGTGAAAAGCGCTATATCAAATGCAAGGATTATTATTATTTTATTATGTAATGCTGAGAATGGTATTTGCATATTAGTAGAACATACTAGTAAAAGTGCTCAGCCAGAAAACTAAAACATGAATGGCGCTAGAAAACACAATCAAACCATGAAGCCCATCTCTTCCCGGCTACCCCATATATGTCACATCAACATGCAAGAACTCAGCCCTATAAGATCTGTGACGGGGAGGAAGTGATATACATCGGATTTCCTTGCTGCAGAAGGTGCACCTAAAATCTGACGCACATTTTCAGGTGTGAAGTGCCTCAGTTTTCTCAAACAAAATGTTTTCAACAACAACAAATCACATTCATACTCGCCTTTCATGTCAAAAGGACATCCCAGTTTGAGAGGGTGGATGAAAACAGGCAAAGAGGAATGTCTTGAGATAGCCCTTGAAAGCGGCAAGGGAGAGGGCGAGGCTGAGGGATTTGAGGATGGAGTTGCAGAATGTGGCGATAAAAAAGTTAAAAACCTAACCACCACTAGTTTTCAACACCATACATAACCCACAAGTTCCTTGATTCTTTATTCATTGTATACTTACTCAAGCCATATGATCAGAATAATCAAGCCCAACTAAACCTTTAGGGTACACTGCTTATAAAGAAGAACGATATATTAATAACTGGAGCATAAAATAATTTGAGTTCAAAGCTTGACATATTGAGATGTCAGTGAAACAAAAGTGATAAAACATATGATCTGAGCTTTCTAGTTGAAAGAGGTAAGGTCAGGGTTGGAGCTGGGAACCCGAGATATAATAATAATCATCATTACTAATAATTATATTGCAACTGTAATGTCACTACATGTCAAAGCACTTTGTTATCCACATAGGGTGTGTGTGGGAGGGGGGGATTGGTGGGGGGGAGGATGTGGGGGGTTCTGGAGGCAATTCTCAGCAAAGGAAATGAAAAAAATGTTGGATTTAAACCTAAAGAAAATGTTTGCAGTCCACTTAAATTGTTATTCATGAGAGAAATTCCAAGCAAAGAAGTCTTACTTCTTGGATCCTGAGTACACATGTTCTATAATCCTGCATCATGCTAATTGGAAACAGGCCTGGCTATGGACAGTCCTAAAATACCGACGCAGCATCATTTCCCAGTGAGCCCAGCACATGTTTAAAATAATGGAGTGAAAAAATGTCTCAAAAAATTGGAGATATCTCAATGACGTGATAAGATAATAAGAATAATTTTTGCATCTTATTGAGTGGATTGACCAGTTTATCTTTTTTTGAAGGAATTATTATTCCCAAATCGACAAACAACTGGGTTCCTACTTATTGGTAGGTAAACAGAGCATATGAAGTAAGGTGTGAGGTGAGTGCACTAACCACCTAACTACAGGACTCACAATCCTATACCAAAGGATCTATAAAACCATTAGTATTATATCCTTGGGGATAAGGATGGATTGGAGCAACAACAGATGAAGGGGGAATGGTTGACCACGGTCTTGTAAATCATTCAAATTCATTATAGGCAGTAAGTGAAAAGGAACAGAAGCTTGGAAGCTGATTCACAATCACAGCCACCATTGATTAATAGCTTGGGGGAAAACAGGAACAGGGAACAGGAAAATAAGCCAAGGGAATCTTGCCATTAATTGGATAAAAACAGGTTAGTGTGAGATTGTTTGTCTCTCAAGTCACAATAACCCTTGCTTTTGAGACATTTCAAAGTGCTCCATCCTGCAATCCCTTCACCTCACTTCCTCTCTTTCCTCCATCAAGGCCGGTCTCAAGACCTTCCTCTTCGACCATGCCTCCTGCTCCCCTCCTAACTCTTCCACCTCTCCTACTCTCCTTCCCCTTCCCCCTAACCCGACCTTTCCCCCCGCGCTCAGGTCCCGACCTGACTGTTCAGCACTTTGGGACATCCTCCCGACGTGAAAGGCGCTCTATAAATGTCATTTTGTTGTTGTTGTTGTGCTTCACAGAATTTTACTGTGAAGTGTAGTGATTATGTCCTTTCTCCCCCACATCCGGTCCCTCACCAGCGCTGCCTTCTAGCACCTCCGACGGATCACCCGTCTCCGGCAATACCTCACCCCATAAGCCGCTGAAACCTTGGTTCATGCCTTTGTCACCTCTTGGCTGGACTGCAAAGCCCTCCTCGCCGGTCTCCCCGCAACCACAATCCATAATATCCAACTGATTCAAAACTCTGCTGCCCGCATACTCACCCGCACCAAGCTTCACTCCCCCATTACCCCAGCCCTTGCCAGACTTCACTGGCTCCCTGTCCCTGAGAGGATCGACTTCAAGATCCTCACTCTTGTTTTCAAGTCCCTCCACTCCTCTGCACCCCCCAACCGCTCTAACCTCCTCTCTCCCCAAACCAGCACCCGCTGTCTTTGCTCCACCGGGTATGGCCTCCTCCATGTCCCCCGAATCCTCCATTCCACCCTCAGCGGTCGTGCCTTCAGCCACTATGCCCCGAGGCTTTGGAACTCCCTTCCTCACTCCCTTTGCCTCGCCCCCTCTCTTCCCAGTTTCAGGTCACAGCTAAAGACCTTTCTCTTCAACTGCGTCTTTGGTCACCTTTCTACCCCTGCCCCTCGTTCCCGGGATCCGCTACTGTGAAGCGGTCTGAGACGCCATCCGGCGTGGAAGGCGCTATATAAATCAAAGTTGTTGTTGTATTTGTAGGTGAATGCTACATCCAATTTGAGCCGAGAAGTGTCCTCCAACAGCAAGATCTTGGAACAATGGCCAGTCTATTTCAGGTATTAAATTACAGCCAGAGGATCTCAAGTAAGAAACCTGAAACTGAGTGTCCACTTTTAACTTTATTCCTTTTCACACTGATCGCACATCAGTTCTAACAAGGACTCCTATATCAAATTAAATAGCTCAACAAAGCTCAACAAAGTAACTTTTTTGCAGCTAGTATCATTTATTGAGTTGGTTTGCTTATTTTCTTCCTTTTTGTGGACTCAATCACTATCCTTGTGCATCTTGGAGAATGTCCAGTTCTGTCACATATTTCTTCATGGATTCCAAATCAACAGCCCAGCACACATTGGCCAACAGCTAGTTGCCTTTGTCTGCTATCCCCAGCTGAGAACACTCTATCCAGCATTCTGACAGAGCTGACCAACTCATCATATATGCTGGTCAGGAGGTTGAAATGTTGGCCAATCTATGTAAGGAATTAAAACTACAGCCAGAGATGTGTGAAGTAATACATTGGCTGTTGAATCTTATTTTTTCCATTAACGTATATTACTTTGTGGATATTTATCATAATTAACATCTCCAATCTCATGAGCCTACCTAAACTTTGCTTAAGAGTCCCTTTGGTTAACTACCAGTTAAACTTCCAGCAGTTCCTGGCCTGGGATAATTCTTTTCCAAACAATGTGGTTTGGATTTAGACTTGCTCATGCATCATTGTGAAATTGTTTGTTACAGCGATTTTGACATGATGGTTACCATTAGCAGCTGGTCCATGGTTTCTTATTGTTCAAAGATGCAAACCAGAATGATGCTGTAATTTATATACAATGATTCTTAACACCAAGTGACCAAAACAGCAGGGTCAGAGAGCACAAATTGCTCGGCTGGTGATAGTTTCTCTAACTACTTCCTTATGGCCCTGTTCTAACCAACACAACACAGAGATTCACCCACTGTAGATCATCTCCAGGAGAAGCTGGGCCAGGGAAGAGACCTCTTCTCTGTGAAGAATTCCAAATTCAGTCTAAAAGAACAGTGAGAGCAGACACGCGTTGTTAAGCTATTGTGCCAGTCACGCAACATATTTCCATGTGTTGTTATTGTTGTTCATCAGAAATAAAACCTTAAACCCAGTAAAATCAGAACAGCCTACAGTACCATCAATCTGGTTCCACTATGAAGCAGACAAAACCTATATTCAACTAACGACTAAGGAATTGAGTTTATTTATGCAAAGAAAACATGTTTGCTAATACACTGGAACAAAATGTAAGTTCACTCTATCGTTTAGAAACTTTAGGAAATGAGTTTTGGATATGAAGCCATGCTTTTGTAGATTTGACAACATGGTTTAGAGTTCATGGTGTTATGTAACAATCAAATTGGTATCCATGATAGGAAAATCAAACATTTAAAATCAAATAATAAAATTGGAGATAGGGTCCGTCGATATGGAAATTTTCCGATTTAGATATATCGATGGGCTCATATCGAGATATACCGAAATATCGATATTTTCGGGTTTTTCGTACTGCGCATGCGCGCACAGCGCACGCATTTGAAGTGCGTGCGCAATCGGGGTGCGTGCGCATTCGGGGCCTATCTCCTCAGGAAGTAAATATCTTTCTCTCTCTGTGTCTCTCACTCTCTCCATCTCTGTGTTTTTCTGTCTGTGTCTCTCTCCTCTCTCACATCCATCCCGTCTCTCCCCCAACCCCCCCCCCCCCGCCACCGTCCCTCTCTCGCACCACCCACACCCATCATCTCTCTCCCCCCCCCAACCCCCCAGCCGTCTCTTTCCCCCTCCCCCCCCGCCGTCTCTCTCTCCCCCCCCAGCCGTCTCTCCCCTTCCCCCCAGCTGTCTCTCTCCCCCTCACCCCCCACCCCAGCCGTCTCTCCCCCCCCCACCCCTTCCATACCTGTATATTGTATTCTAGGACTTTGAATACAATATGGCGGCTTTGCACTTTTCGATATATCGATATTTTTGAAATGCCTATATCGGCGTATCGATATGAAAATTATATTGGGTTTTAGCGATATATCGATATATCGCCGGACCCTAATTGGAGAGTATCGTGACAGATACAGAGAGACAGGAGACAGTTCACATCAATAAATCATGCAGCAGCATCAACAATACGATAAGTGCAGTTTCAAAACTAAGGGCTCACTTGCACTAACTCAGTAATGACCAAAACAATATTTTAAATTGCATCTTTTTGCAAAAGATTGTTTTGGGGTTAAAGTTTTTGGAACAACACAAACACAAACTTCAAGCAAAATACAGTTAATTTTCAGCGAAGCATTTTGATTTATTTTAGAAAGTTTTAGTTATTTAGTTAAGAGAAAGCTTATTGATGCCAATCCACGGGAACTTGGCACTCACTCCATCTATTTCTCGAGAGGAGTTTCTGTGGGGTACCGGGAATTCTAAGGAATACTGCAAAGTGTACTCTGTGAGATAAAATTTGCACAATCTTATAAACAGATTCCTCTGCTTATTTTAGGATCATGTTTAGGAACTCCAGTAGGTGGCGAGCTTCTTCAGATAAGTGGTTTGCTTCACTCCCAACATCAGTTATTTCTTTGACACTTTGGTAGGTAAGCAATTCTATTTTGTAAATTTTAGGCTTTAGATTGGGCTATGTTATTTCGTGTTTAATTTTACTGCCCAGGAGGGCTGAAATCCATGCTTTCCTAGACAAGAAGATCAACTTTAATAAAAGAAAATAATCCTTGAATATTGATATAGTGCATTTCACAGCTTCTAGACGTCTCAAAGCGCTTCACAGAATATACTACTACTCCTCAGTTAATGTTGGGGATGTGTTCGTGAAAAATGCAATTTTAACTGAAACGACTGTTAATGAAATCCAAATTGCCATAGTCATAATGATATAAATAGGGGTTACGTTCCCTCAGTACATTTCTTGTCTAGATATTCTTACACAAATATTAAATAAAGAGCAAAAACAACATTACTATTATTGAGAATTGAAATAAATGTTTAATAAGTACCAATATATCAATTAAATAATAATACAATGAGAACGCTTATTGGAGATAGTTGATGCTGTAGTGGGCAACGGTGAAAGGCGGGGCCGGAGTCATTCAGATGAAGGGGCGGATGGCCGTTTAAAAATATCTGTCCAGTGTTTGCTGAACTGCTTTTTTTTCTTCTGGTATAACTGCTTGTAGCAGCTGAAGCCACTCGTTATTATCCTGTTAGGTGCTGAGCTGCGTTCCCCACATCACATCCCCACACAGCTGATCGCTACCAAGTGGTTGTACTGTAAAGTGAATTGACTGTATATTTGTGGGTGGATCTCGGCAGCTAATTGCGCACAGTAGTGTCCCACAAACAGTTGTGGATTGAAATGACCAATTTTATTATTGTGGGTTGTTTTGGAGGGATTATTATTAGACGTGTGGAGTAAGGAAATTTGCCCAAGGTTTCGCCCTGACCTGCCTAGATTCGAACACATGTCTCATATTTGTACGGCGAGTGCTTTATTAATTGGCACGGAGGCTTCAGACAATCTGATCATTAAACATTAATACTGTAAAAGAGTTATGTTTCATTTATAATCAGATGTATAAATATGGACGGGTTAGCCTAAGTTTTTTTCTGTGTTCAGCGATACATTCTTTGCATAAGAAATAATATTATCCAAATAGGATTAATTATTTGTGCAATCATGTATACTTTATATGTTATTTAATGTAAAAAATGAAAGTTCATGGCACTATTCGAAAACGAGAAGGAAGTTTCTCCGGATTACCAATCACCCAAATAAAATTAATCATTCACTTCACGGCTATTTTTGGGACATTGATGGGTACAAATTGACTGTCATTTTTGCCTGCAAGTACACAATCAGTGTACTGTAGTAAAGATCCTTTGAGGTGCTTTGATACACCTTCCTGATTTTAAATGTGTTATATTAAATGCAAGCATAATAATAATAATCCTTGCATTTGATATAGCGCTTTTCACGTCTTCTAGATGTCTCAAAGCGCTTGACAGAATATACTGTAAAATGAATTGACCGTATATTTGTGGGCAAAATGCGGCAGCCAATTGCACACAGCAGTGTCCCACAAACGTATTAGTACCGTATTCATTAATTGAACTAATTACGTCTCTGCCTGCCCTCCCTACTCCCCATCTATCAAAAGCAATTGTTAAAAAATTAAGCACTTAAAAAAATTTAATGCACGTGAAGGCAGTGTCCTTTTAGTGACGCAGCACCCTTTTTATAGGACTGTGCCCCTTCAATTATAAACCCCAAATGTCAGATTGGCAGCAAAATTAGATTCTGGAATCTCCTTTCTGCCATGAATTAACATCTTTGTCAATATGTTCTTGATATATAATGGAAAGTAAATTGAGGGAGATCAGCATATAGCTCTGAGGGAGATCCTTATTTGCTTCGAATATCACAACTGTACAATGGTAGACTTTTTCAACGGCTGAAGTAAAGACTTGTTACATTTGCTTCTTCATGTTTCTGAAAGTTTGTAAACCATAAGGTCAGTTGGCACGATATAGAATTTTACTGATAAATCATTTGAGTCTGGAGATTTTACTAAAGATATCACTGAGGATTGTAGGACTGTTTTCTAAATAATCGTAATGCCTTTCAGAGATTCTGATCAGTAAAGAACTGAGTTTTTTTTCCGCCTCTCTTTGGTTTCCATATCAATGTAGCTATGCAAAGTTTCAATCTTTCACATATCTCTGCGGTTTCAGACACAGACTGGCCTCTTCCTTATCAATCTTCCAGATAACTAATCATTTCCATTTCCCCCTATTGCTGGAGGCAGAACCATGCCCACTTTGCTTCTGGTGCTAGCCTTAGACTCTCACTGCACATTCCCACACTGCACCCTCTTTGGGAGTTGAATTGGTATTTAATGGATGTAATTTTTCACAATAGCTGTGCAATTGTTTCTCCTTTAACTGTATTGGATAATTGCTGAGTCCTGTTATCATGTATCCGTTCAACAACAACAAGATAAAATTATACTGTACATGTATAGCGTCAGGAGGACATCCCAAGGCGCTGGACAGTTATTGCTTCAGACCCGAGCTGAGGATAGGGATGGGGAGGGAAGGGGGGGATTAGGAGTTGCCAATGGGTCCATCAAAGAGGATAGTCTTGAGGCGAGTCTTGAAGGAGGCCAGGGAGGGGGGTGAGGTGGAGGGATTGCGGGATGGAGTTCCAGAGGTTGGGGGCAGAATGGCTAAAGGCTCGCCCGCCAATCGTGGGGTGGGTGGGTCGGGGGACATGGAGCAGGCCAGAGCCCACTGAGAGGAGGGAGTGGACAGATTGATAAGGAGTTAGGAGATTGCAGAGGTAGGGTGGGGCAAGGCCATACAGTGCTTTAAAAGTGAGGACCAGGCCATGCTGGTGCAGAGAGGGTGGGCAGGTTGGTATGGGGATAGGAGGTCACGAATGTAGGGTTGTGGTGAGGTTGTGGTGAATTTTAAATGTGAGGACCAGGATCTTTAATTGGATCCTCTGGATGATGGGGAGTCTCTTCATGTTTTTCAGTGTTTGGGGACAAAATGTGTAAATTTCTCGAACTTGAATGCCGCCTAGTCTGCACTAGTTGTACAGTGCTTTGGACAGGCCAACCCAGAGCATTGCTAACAGTTCTGTTTGCCAGGTTGACAAGTTACCAGAAACACTGTAGAGGAAAGCAAGTAAGATAATCCCTAGTATTAGACCAACAAGCTATGAGCAGGTGAACATCTCCAGTCTTGGAAGGAGACTTCGCAGGTGGGATATTACAGAGGTATGTAAGATTTTATATAGTATTGAGAAATTTTACCCAGAGGGTAAAGAACACGTGGAATGGGTTGCAAAGAATGGGATTGAAAGCTAAAATACTGGACTTTTTTAAATGTTTGGTACCATATTGAGAGGGTGTGAGGAATGGGTATTCTGTAAGGATTAAATCAAATGGACCAAAGGACCTTCTTCATCTAAATGTCTCTTGTGTGATTTTGTGTGTGAGAGGTCACTTGTGAACCTTTCATTGTAGATAAAATGCAGTTTGATACCTTTTTTGCAAAGTTAATAAGCTTTAAAGCAAATAAAGAGGGATTCATTGGTACACTTTTGTTCCTTAAGGTAATGCAATCGGACCTACCTGAGTGCAGAAGCTTATCAATATCCTTCCTGACTGAGACAGTCACATCATCCATACAAATGCTCTCAGTTCTGACTGCACCTGACACCCAATATGCACAGAATATAATAATAATAATAATAATCCTTGCATTTGATATAACGCTTTTCACATCTTATCGATGTCTCAAAGCGCTTCACAGAATATACTGTAAAGTGAATTGACTGTATATTTGTGGGCGAATACTCAGTACAACAACAACAACAACAAAATTACATTTATAGAGCGCTTTTCACGTCAGGAGAATGTCCCAAGGTGCTGAACAGTCAGGGCCCAACCACGGGGGAGGGGAGGGGCGGGCGAGAGGTGGGAGGGCGGCAGAAGCCATGATCAAAAAGGAGGGTCTTGAGACCGGCGTTGAAGGAGGCAAGGGAGGAAGTAAGTTGAAGAGATTGTGGGATGGAGTTCCAAAGTGTGTTGGCAGAGAGGCTGAAAGTCCGACCACCGATGGGAGGGCTGGTTGGGCAGGAGATATAGAATAGACCAGAGCCCACTGAACGCTGGGCCAGTCATCCCTTTATCATGCCAACACTAAAGTAATGGGTCAAATGGCAACTTATTGTGATGTACTGTTTATTTGTACAGTCACTGTGTGATACAACATCCACACATTAGTACAACTGACCACATAAAACTGTTAATGGCTGAGGTTTGTTTAGACCTTTGGGTTTTGTAAAACCTCTTTTTTATTCTGCAAAGATAGCATTTGCCTGGAGTTAAAATCACAGTGTAAATCCTGCTTTGGGGCTCTGGTCCATTCTTGGAGTCTGCCAGTGTCACCACAACTGCACATTAGGCACATATTGGCAACAACTGTGTAATATGATCCTGGTCCTTAAATTACCTTCTTTCTATCAATTGTTTGACCCTCAACAATCCTTCCTCATCTACATCTGCGCCAAGACCCACTCTGTCTTCCCCCACCTCTACAACATTGCCCAACTCCGCCACTAACCCACTCCTCAAGACTCCTCTTCAAGCATGCCTTCGGCCACCCTCCTACCCCACCCGCCCCACCCTCCACCATCCCTGATCCCAACCCATCCTCCCTCGGGTCCTAATCCCTGACCATTCAGCACCTTAGGAACATCCTCCTAACGTGAAAGTCATTTTACAATTGTAATTTTGTATTGTATCACAGGATCAAGGAACGGTGGATATACCAAGGGCTGGACGTATTTTTTAAACAACGTGATCTTGCAATGAAAAGATGGAATGCTGGGTGATCTGGAAGAATTAGATCAAATGAATCAAAGAGTCTATCTAATCTGAATCTCTCTTTTGATTTTCTGGTTGTTGTGGTCCTTTTTTGTGGCTTTTTTATGTTACATCCTCCTCTCTACCAAAACTGATTCACTCTTTGTCGCTTTGAAATGTCACGACCTGCGCCAAAAGAAAAGTATGGCGCTCTTTATTCACGGAATCTGCTACGAAAGCCCTCTTCCCAACAAACTTGTACACACAGTGTGCTAGGCCAGAGCCTCTGTGCACTGTTTGCTCGACACTGCTACTGTGGGCGGAGTGACCCTAGGTCACACCTGCGCAGCGTGGGGAGTGTTGGGATCACAGATGAAGTGCTAGCAAGAAATTGGTTTTGTCTGCTAGTAAGCAAAACACGACATGTTTGTGGTGGATTCCATGGAAAAATTACTGCTGTCTGTTTGTTCCACTACCGGCCTAAACTAAGCTCCTGCAACAAATTCTTGATAAGTGCATTTGCATTTTTAGTATTGTAAATATGACTACATTTTCAGGAAATATATGCCTATATTTTAATTGGGTTGTTTCCCAAAATGCGCCTCTCCATAGTGCCAATCAACCCTCCGCAATTTCTGCAAAATTGATCAAATTTCTCAAATATTTCCGTAATTTTATACTGGCTCAGGTCAATTACCCCTTACATTCTTTACCACCATATGCACAGATTTAGCAAGCTTGTGTCAATATCAGTTTGTTTACAAGACAGTGGAGTCCCTTTAAACAATTAAAATTAATATTTAGAAGTGTTTTGATTGCTAAGTAATAGCATTTGCTTCGTTTCAAATTATTTCCATTTAATGAAGTGCTTCAAAACTTTCTTTCCATATGAAAGATGTTACAGTAATGTAAGTTGTTTCTTCTGGCTGTAAATGTACACAGTCATACACATCTGTATTGTTCATGTATTGTTCATGGACAACAGTAACAATGGAGGTATTCAATAAGAAACAAGTCCTGTTTACCCACTGTCTGGATTGAAAGCAATTTATTCTGAACGGTATTCAGGTTAAATGAACCTTGTTGTAAACTGCTTTATGCTTTATCATGATGGACCATTGAGTTTTGCACAAATAATATAGGCGCTACCCTTACCACAGTGGTGGTTTCCACTGACTGAGTCAGGCAGCAACCTTTCTTTCCTTGGATTACTGGCTTTCACTTCTGGAAGGCATTTGGTAGTTTATATAACTGCTAGTTCAGTCTAGTTCGATGGACACAGTTGAAGAAATCAAAGGCATGATGATGATGATTTCATCCAGCTCGTTCATGGATGACTGAGAACAGTTGAGTGAAGTTTGACTTGGTGGTACTTAAGGGTTTAACAATCTTTATTCCAATCAACTTAATCATTCTATGAGTTAAAGCTCCATATGCAGCTTAAAATCCGTAATACACTGTGTGGGTTTTGCTGTTCAACATAAATAATGCATTCAAATACCTGTAATTAGCAACTCGGTAAGTCATCCAGGTATGCAGCGTAAAGATAAATAATCATTCCATTTGATACAGAGCTTATCATGTCAAAAGTTCTCAAAGCACTTCATGGAAATATCTGTAAAGCAACAGCAAATTTACACCCCAATTACACCAACAAACAGCCCTCAAGTGAATTTTCAACTAGAGGATTGTTGGCCAGGACACAGGAAGAAACTTTCTTCTAGTTTGAACTCTTATCCGAAGGATGGCACCTCTGACAATGCAACACTCCTATTATAGCCACCTTAATCACAAAACAACTGGTATTTATTTGCATGATTCAATTTAAACAGAATTAATGATCAGTAAAATTAAAGAAATTTGTGTATTATATTAGCTAAATAGTTATTCCATTTTTTAATTTGAAAATAATCACTTTAGTGTAATTGCATTGCCAGCATTTGGCCACCGCAATTCATCCACAAATATACAGTCAATTCACTTTACAATATATTCTGTGAAATGCTTTGAGATGTCTAGAAGACATGAAACGCGCTATATCAAATGCAAGGATTATAGTAATAATTATAAAACTTAAATTGCTCTCAAAATATTGTTAAATTAATGGAAAGATTTTCTCTGAAACTAGGTTAATTATTCTCACTTTCAAGGCCATCCATGGCATTGCCCCCTCCTACCTTCAAACTGTTGACTCCCGACCAACCTGGGATTACTGGCCCAGCGTTCAACAGGCTCTGGCCTGCTCCATGTGTCCCACCCGACCCGCCCTATCATTGGTGGCCGGGCTTTCAGCTTCTCTGCCCCCATACTCTGGCACTCAATTCTGCAGCCCCTCTGCCTAGCTTCCTCCCTTGCCTCCTTCAAGGACAGTCCCAAGACCCTCCTTTTCGACTGTGCCTTCAGCTTCCCTCCCACCTCTCTGCCTCCCTTCACCCCTATGCCACCCCTCCTCCATGCTCAGGTTCCAACTCCTATCTGTTCAGTGCCTTGGCACGTCCTCCCAATGTGAAAAACTCTCTATAAATGTAATTTTGTGGTTGTTGTTGTTCTCCCTTTGTTAATCCTCTAATCAGTGGTTTCCGTACTCCAATCCTAGCATCCTTAATAATCAAGAAGAGCTGTATTCTTGCCAATGTAGAGATCTCAGTGGTCGGAGACATTACCCCAGTAGCTTTCATAGTCATACATCATGATTGTTATTCATGAATGAGTTCATCATTGTCATATCTGCGTGTTGAATAATTCATCCAGAAACACTCTGATTATTTGGTCTGAGGCCATAATTACATGCTGGCAAATATCAAATGATCAGAGTGGAAATACAAAGTCTTTGGCACTTTGATTAATTTAGTGCAGAAATCAACTGTTGCACTGATCTTGTTGAGAGACCCTTTTGTATGCCCTAATTTTCCCCTGTCATTGTACTGTACTTCTGCCATTTGTTACTTATGTGTTATTTTCACAGTTCAAGAAGAACGGTGTTGCACCATTCCAAACCGACTAACAGTTCGAGACACTAAATTCCAAGCAATTCCAAGAAACAGCCAAAGATGAATGAATCTGTAGACATGGGGAATTATAGAATGTGTCCATGCAGTAAATGTAATGAAATGCATCCCAACGGCTTTCAGAGCTCTTTTGAGCTTGAACAAGCACAAGCCTATGCTAAACAGTTAACATTTAACAGTTTAACAGTTCAATGAAAATGGTGTTGCACTATTCCAAGATGACTACTAGTATGGGCTGTTAAATTCCAAGCAGTTTCAAATACACTCCCAATGTTGAAAAAATCTGTAGACATGGAGAATTATAGAATGTGTTCATATGGCAAACGTAATGAAATGCATCCCAAAGAAGCTCTTCAATGCATTAAAGATGATACAAGACAAATTTAGTCTCTGTTTTATTCCTTTTTCCAATGTTGTTTCCACGTTTTGATTCACTACCTCAAGTGTTCTAAACTTTTCACTTAGTTCTGAGTGTGAAAAATGCAATGTTGGTTACCTTAACAGCAGTGTCACTACCCTCTAATTATGGGCTGCCACACTGGTTACATATCATTAAAGATCCAATTTAAACCTATAAGAGTGACAAGGACAACAGTCTACCTGTGGAATGTTAAACGTTTACCTGTAAAATATAGCTTATAATAATAATAATCTTTGCATTTGATATAGTGCTTTTCACGTCTTCTAGACGTCTCAAAGTGCTTCACAGAATATACTGTAAAGTGAATTGACTGTATATTTGTGGGTGAAATGTGGCAGCCAATTGCGCATAACAGTGTCCCATAAACATGACCATAAATAAATGACCAATTTTATTGTTGTGTTTTTGAGGGAGTATTATCAGGCATGTGGAGTAAGGAAACTTGCCCAAGGTTTCACCCTGACCTAACTGGAATTGAACCCAGGTCTCTTGCTTGTAAGGCACATGCTCTAACCCCTGAGCTACAGGTCTCCATAGTAGTAAATCTACTCGAGTGGCGCTTTGACGCATCCTCTCATGTGAAAGGTGCTATATATCAAATGCAAGGATTATTGTATTATTACGGTATTACATTATGCCAGAGTGACAAAGATTCAGCTCTGAATGTGCTGATGTACAGAATCAAGCAATGTTACAGCACAAAACAGGCAAAACAGGACATCCACTAAAGTGGCAAAACAGATGTTAAAAATGTGGAATTAACGCTTTACACGCCTTTTGTGAATATCACAAATTGGATCTCCAAACGAAAAAAAAATGGTATGTTGTAGGGCCATCTAATCCACTCGAAACATCAACTGTAATGAATTAAATACAAACAGTGCTAAAATGTCTCCGAATAGTTACAGTGCAAAGAATTGACAGAAATGCATAAAACATGCCTTAATATTTAGGACATTGGGATTAAAAGATCTCCTCCCATTCCCGTTTTCCTGTTCCATCCATATTCCTCCCAGTCAGTTCAGGTCAGCCCTGAAAGCCAAAGATCTAACAGGTTGGGGTAGTCCTTCCTGCATCTTTTCATTAGATGTATCAAGGAGATTGCAAGTGAAATTCCTTAAGAAAATATTGAAGTAAATGATTGTTTAACAATTGGCTTGTTTTCCCAGGATATTTGTTGACTTTTGATGTGTTTTTTTTTAATTGATCCAAATCAAGCTCACACTGGAATGGAACTAATGCTGTAACAGAGGACCAGTCTCTCCCAGGGCAAAGCTAATCTAAATCAAGGCAGTTTGACAGACCATTCACTAAACATTCAGTAGGACTGCTGCTTTGTTGGTCATTTGAGATATTTTGAAATAAAGTGTCAAGTGTATGTTTAACTTTAAAATGCATTTTGATTCATGCACAATACTGGTAACAGCTGAACTCAGGACCTCCATACCTCTATCAATGCTGCTCTGAAATAGTTTCCAAATGACAGCAATTTCATTGCATTTCCCCAACAGGGGGCAGTAAAAAACAATCTTATACATAAAAATGTGTGACCCATTAAGAAGCCATTCAGCCCATTTTCTCTTTTGTTGGTCAGTTGGCTATTTGACACATGCGGAAATCCATCACCATGCTTAAGAATCTCGAAACCAACTGAGAGTTCCATGCATCCCACTTACACATGGAAATTCCAGAGATAGAGCATTAGAATCAGATATGTGCTCTCTTCCTGGTGAAGCACCTAATTCTGGAAAGTATTAGGCGCAGGTTGGCAAGAGCCAATGCTTGATTCTGGGGTGCCGCTAAAACAAGCTAAAACTCCACTTTTTGCCATTGATACCACATATCTTATATTGGTTTTCAACAACAACAACAAAATTGCACTTATATAGCGCCTTTCACGTCGGGAGGACATTCCAAAGCATTGAACAGTCTGGTCGTGACCTGAGTGGGGGCGGTGGGGAATGGGGGAGGGTCGAAGTAGGGGGAAAGAGAGTGGGAGAGGGGGAAGAGTTAGTGGGGCAGCTGAAAGCGCGGTCAAAGAGGAAGGTCTTGAGACAAGCCTTGAAGGAGGAAAGGGAGGAAGCGAGGTGGAGGGGCCGCAGGATGGAGTTCCACAGTGTGGGAGCAGAGAGGCTGAAAGCCCAGCCGCCGATGGTTGGGCGGTTAGGGCGGTGGACGCAAAGCAGGCCTGAGTCTGCTGAACAGAGGGTGCGGGCAGGATGGTAGGGAGACAGTAGGTCAGAGAGATAGGCGGGGGCAAGGCCGTGAATGGCCTTGAAAGTGAGGACAGGGATCTTGAATTTGATCCTCCGGATGACGGGGAGCCAGTGGAGATGGGCAAAGGTGGGAGTGATGTGGTCGCGAAGAGAGTACACGGGCTGCAGAGTTCTGAATGATCTGTAGCCTGTGAAGGGAGGAGCTGAGGAGACCGATGAGGAGAGAGTTCCCGTAGTCGAGCCTGGAAGTGATAAAGGCATGGATGAGGGTTTCGGCGGCGTGAGGGGTGAGGTAGTGGTGGAGTCTGGCAATATTGTGGAGGTGATGGAAGGCTGTGGCGGTCATGGAGCGGATGTGGGGGAGGAAGGATAGCTCAGGGTCCAACAAGACGCCCAGATTCCTGATTGGCTTCAAGAGGTGGTGAGAGCAGCCTTGAACGCTGAAGTTGTCAGCTCCAGAGGTGCTGAAGTGAGCCAATCAGGAAAGCTTCCATCTTGTTGACGTTGAGTTGTAGGAAACTTGCCCTCTTCCAGGACTCGATGTCAGACAGACATGCAGTCAGAACGCCAGTGGTCCTGGAATCGAGGATTGATGTGGATAGGTAGAGTTGGGTGTCATCCACATACATGTGGAAATTTACCCCATGTCTACAGATGATGTCGCCCAGGGGGAGAGTGTAGAGGGTGAAGAGCAGGGGGCCAAGGACAGAGCCCTGGGGAACACCGCACATGACTGTGCAGGGGCTGGAGGAGAAGCCATTGGAAGAGATGAAGTGAAGGCGGTGGGAGAGATAGGATTGAAACCGTTCGAGGACAGATCCTTGCAGGTTGAGGAGGGAGGAGAGACAGTAGAGAAGGATACTGTGGTCCACGGTATCAAAGGCAGCGGATATGTCGAGGAGGACGAGGGATCCCTGGTCACAGATGGTCAGGATGTTGTTTGCACTGAACAGTCAGGTTTGTCAGGTATTGGTGTTGATCTTCAAGAAGCTATCCAACTTAATCCCAAACTCTTGCTCTTTCCCTTTAATCATTATGAAATAAATCTAGTATCTGGTGTTATAAATATATAAATGCATTTGTAATCTATTTGGGACATTCTCCTGATATGAAAGGCACTGTACAAATGTAATTTGTTGTTGTTGTTAATAGAAAAGGTCAGTTTCAGGAGCGGGAAGCTAGAAACCTCAAATGATTGATCACTATTGTTATACCTCTAGAATATTGCCTACTCTTGCTCCTCACTCCACTTGTTGGTTATCACATTTGCCTTCATAAACAGTCATCATGCTTCCCTGTAATCATCCACAAACGCTTTGAAATGCGTTGACTTGATCAGGTACTATAAAATTTCAAGTTGTTTCTCTCTCATAGCTCATGTAGCATTATTGGTCAGAATTATCCCCTTCTCCATACTGTACAGCATGATTTTATGACAGAATCATACTAAAGATTGTATGTGGAATCCTGTAGTTCAGTGGTTAGAGCACTCGCCTTACAAGTATGAGACCTGTGTTTGAATCCAGGCAGGATGAATTCTTGGGCAAGATTCCTTACTCCACATGCCTAATAATAATCCCTCAAATAAAACAATAATAAATTGGTCATTTCAATCCACGACTGTTTGTGGGACACTGCTGTGTGTAATTGGCTGCCCCGTTCGCCCACAAATATACAGTCAATTCACTTTATAGTATATTCTGTGAAGCGCTTTGAGATTTCTAGAAGACGTGAAAAGCACTCTAATCCTTGCATTTGTTTTAATCTAACCAACGAAAACAACAAAGCTTACCCATTGAAAGCTATATCAAATGCAAGGATTATTATTAGTATAATTATTTTTCGGTTGTACACTTAGACGGAAGGAAGTAGATTGTTTCTGTGCTGGTATTAGCTGCCCAACTGGAACTTTCCACTTGAATCCAATTCGATTGGGCTTATTTGGCCATACTTTTGAAGTTATTATCCTGCATATATTTATCCAATTCACTTTTTTTTAACCATTTCTGTTTGTTTAAGAACAATGAATGAGAAATTGGAATACAAAGTGGAGGTTCAAAACATTTACAGACATTTGTTATGGTAAAAGTTTTCATCTCGTGTCATGTTATATAACCTTTGTTTCTTCCACAGCCACCAACAGAGTCCCTCGTATGGTGAGAGTGAGAAACTGAGAGAGAGGAAGAAAAAGAGTGTGTGTGAGAAAGGCCAGACCTAGTCAGTTATCATGGGAATAAGTGAGAAATACCAGAACCAAGCTGGAAGTGAAACAGCTTGAATCAGTGGAGGAACAGGCATTATTATTGTTCCAACAGAAAAAGCTTAACGGTTATCTGGTCTGAACACACCGATCGGCTATACATACTCATTCTGCCTTTGTGGCTCTTTACTGGGATGCAGACTCGAAAATGGGTTGAAGACATCCTCAAACATGAATGCTGCAGCACAAATTTTAACTCAGAGTAATTAAAAAGATCTTATATGTCAGTGTGACATGCATTAAGTGTCCTTTTTTTGGTCAGCTGGGTGTCTGACACATGTTCCATGAGTACATGAGTTCCGTGCATTCTACCTACACATGGACATTCCAGAGATCTTATTGGAATGTAATGCACACTCTCTCCCTGGACAGTATAAAGCACAGGTTGGCAAGAGCTAAGAATTGGCTCCCAGAGTGTGTGTTGGGGCACTGCTGGAGTCTAACCAAACCAAAACCAGAAAGCTTGCCCATTGAAAGCAACGTCTGGCCAGCTTTCCAGCTGTTTGTCCAGTTAGGACCACCCTATTCATTAGGGTTTTGTGGGGTTAACAGGAGCTTTCCGATATCTCAACGAGGTGAAAAGCACAATATCAAATGTAAGGATTTATCTTCCTCCCAAGGAGGATGGTCACTAGTTGACTATTTGTCATCCAACAAGTGCGGGTTTGAGCCCTCACTGTCCCAGGGTGCTGGAAAGGTGGGTGGTAGGTATGAGCTTTCTGGTGGGCAATACAGGTCAGCTTGAAATGTGTGTGAGATTTGCCACCATCCTCCTGCCCACAGCTCAGGCACACATCCCTTCTCATTGAGCGATGTGCTGACAGGTGCGAAGCGTAAGGAGCAGCTGCAAATCAATCAAGGTAGATTGCACACACTGGATGTACGAACACATATTCATCAACTTGGATTCCAGTTAATGCCTTCCAGCAGCTGCTGCTCCAAGGCTCACAGTTTCCACATCAGCTATCTGACAGACATCTGCCTTCAGTGTGGTCGAAGAACCTTTACAGGAGAGCCTGCAACATGCCACACAGTCTTGATGTTCTTGAGAGCAAATACAATGATGTAGGGTACTCACCGGGTTAATCAGCACCAGCTCCATTGGTGAGGGGCAAAAGTTGACTCAGCTTCCAGGATCACTCTCTCCCTACAGCTGCTTTGTATGTTTTTTGAAATTCTTGCTTGATCCTAGACATTATAAATGGGCCAGAGAAATGGGCCTCTGTATCTCCAGCTCAGGTCCATAATGCAGGACTGTTTGCACACAAGATTTACATGCGGCAAACTTGACCTGCATTGAGAGTTTGCTGTCCTTGAAGAAAGACAAACACAATCGTCACCCCTTCTCTACACAATTTCCTTCCCTGCACCCTCCCCAATTCCCATCCCTCCACCCTCCCGATCCCTACCTCAGCTCGGGTCCGAAACACTAACTTTTCAGCACCCTGGGACGTCCTCCCGACATGAAAGCACCATACAAATGTAATTTTGTTGTTGTTGTTCAGAACAGGATCCAAGCAAAAATTAGTATCCCCCACAGCCCCCAGATACTGATAAGAATTTTTTTTAAATAAACCTTGCATTTGATAAATAGATCCTTATCACATCTTCAAGGCGTTTCAAAGCACTTCACAAAATATACTGGGATGGGCATTCACTGTATATAGTCAATTCACTTTACGATAGATCCTATGAAGTGCTTTGGGATGTCTAGAAGATGTGAAAAGCACTGTATCAAATGCATGGATTATTATTATTATTTTGTGGGTGAAATGCAGCAGCCAGTTGTGCACAGCAGTGTCCCACAAACAGTCATGGATTGAAGTGACCAATCCATTATTATTATTTTTTGAAGGAATTATTACCCCTAGAAAAGCTTTCCCCCAATCAACTAACAACTGGGTTCCTATTTACTACTAGGTAAACAGAAGTGCATGGAGCAAGAAAATCTATCCAACATTTTGCTCTGCCGGGAATCGAAACCAGGTCTCTTGCTTGCAAGTCAAGTGCTGTAACCACTGAGCTATAGGACTTCACTACATCTATGAACCAAATAGAGTGACTTTTTTCAAAACGTACTTACTGGTAGTTGGAAACCATGAATCCTGAGTCAGCAAAACCTAAATAAAGCCCAGGAACAAACGGTCAGCTCAAACATTCCAACAAGTCCAATGTAGCAGGCACACTTCCATTAGGCAAGTCCTTATATAGGTTGGAGGACGGTGAAATAAACTATGACTCCAAAGTAAATTTACTATATTTTGTGTACACACTGATCTTCAAGTGTCTCTTCCTTGCAGTACTCAAACGTCATGTTTGGTAAATAGTCACAGATGCCAAAGAACAGTGTATCATATAGTTATGTGTCTGCATGTTTGCCTACATTTGTTTGGCGCCAAGGGGTAAGAGGGGGGAAATTAACGTGACTTATTTTTGTAGGGGATTTGTGTTAGGGAATGGAATGTGTTTTGTGCAACTAGTGACACCAACAAGCACTGCCAACTGTATCACAACAGTAGCAGTACCGCAACTCAAACCCAAAAGAAAAAAATTTCCTTCCAAACTAGCGGGAACGTTTCCACCTTCCAAATCACTGAAAATGAACTCCATTTACAGAATGAAAGAAAATTAAAGAACAACAAAGATACAGCAACAAATTAAAAAAAATAAAAACTAATTTTAAATAAAAGTAAGCAGTTTCCTAGCTATTAAATGGACAAGAAAAATGTTCTATGCATTCATTGTCTTGGATTATAATAATAATAATACAGTACTTGCATTTGAAATAGCACCTTATCACGTTGTTGAGATGTCTATTGTTGGATCCTGTAGCTCAGTGGTTAGAGCACTCACCTTACAAACGTGAGACCCACGTTTGAATCCAGGAAGGTCAGGGCGAAACCTTAGTCAAGTTTCCTTACTCCACATGCCTAATAATAATCCCTCCCTCCAAAAAAACACAATAATAAAATTGGTCATTTCAATCCACGACTGTTTGTGGGACGCTGCTGTGCACAATTGGCTGCCACGTTTCGCCCACAAATATACAGTCAATTCACTTTACAGTAATATTCTGTGAAGGGCTTTGAGACGTCTAGAAGACATGAAAAGCACCATATCAAATTCAAAGATTATTATTATTATTATTATTAAAGGGCTTCAGAAAATTTACTGTCAAGTGAATTGACTGTGTATTTTGTGGGCAAAACTATTTTGGCAGGTTGCTTGATATCCACGGCCAACTAAATTTCAGATTGTCTGAAGTAAATAATGTTGCAAACTTTACATAGTGTATGGTCTATAGTGCTATTAAAAATATAAATGTTGCAGAAGCTGCAGTACATTTCTAAACCAAAACGCAATGCTGCTGAGCCAGGAGAAAGTGAATGATGGAAAACTCAAGATCAATGATGCTTCAGCCAAGATTAAACCTTCCTAATTAGAAACTTTTCCAACAACCATTGACTCCACAACTGGGGGAAGAGGAGGGGCAATAAACAAAACTGCAGAAATATGTTTCCTCACCCTCCCCCCCACACCCCACACATGGAATTGCAGGATTCTTCTGTTATTTTGTTATCTTTGAGAATTTCAGCCAAGATTCCCAAAACAAGCCATCAGCATCAGTCTCAGTATGTAACGCTCTCACAGGAACAGTTCCCCTAATGAGGCTGGGAGTGAAATGCCTTCACGCACCTACATCCATAACTTGTCCCCTCCATACATTTGTGCTGAATGCAGATCACAAAGCCATCTTGTAAGCATTCAGTTTAGGTGTGACAAGGGAGGAGTGAAGCAAAGTGATAGCACCAATCAATTATCCCATAACTATCACAAATTATTTTTATTTTTAATACACTGGTGCATGACCTTTGCAAACAGTAGGTATCGACAGGCAATTATTTTGTGCCTGAAAGTTTCCAATTGCTTGACTCCCTGTGCAGGGATCAGGAGAGCTGAAGACCGTATCAGTCTGCAAGAGCTACACTTTCTGATTGCCTGTGATTTTAGTGTCAATCCCGCTTCTATTTATTCTGCAGTCAGTAGAGGCATGACTAAAAAGTACTAATTCTGCTTATGAGTAGCTGGAAGCCAGTCTTCAATCTTAGAATTTAGTTACTGTCCTTTATGAACATTAAAATTAGCTAGTGGTACACACTTATTATCAACTTTGACAGTTAAGAACTCCTGAGTGTGTGAATATTTGGGGCACTTGCCTGATGAGTACTGTAAATGCAAATGCAGGGCAGACATCAAACTAATGTTCATAGTCACATCACTGTGGAGCAACATTGAGTAGAGATCTGAGTCTAGTAACTAATGTCAGAACACATAATCAGAATGCAGGTAGGAAAGGGCAAAGGTGGAGAACATACCTTAAAAATAAAAATAATTAGAGTGAACAAAATAAACTGTTACATTAAACTCTATTCATCAGTTAGTTATAAATGTGTTCTTAATGAATCCTTGTTAGATCTGTCCATATATAATAATAATCCTTGCATCTGACATAGTCCCTTATCATGTCTTCTAGACGTCTCAAAGCAATTCACAGAATGTACTGTAAAATGAATTGACTATATTTTGTGGGAGAAGTACAGCAGCCAATTGTGCACAGTAGTGTCCAACAAGCAGTTGTGAATTAAGTGACCAGTTTTTCCAGAAAAGTGATCTGCCAATCGACTAACAATCAGTCTCTCACTTGTCAGGCGAATGCTCTAATCAGTGAACTATAGGACTTCACTAATCAAATAGTATCAAAATTATCTGTAGTGTATTTGATTCAAATATTGTTATATTTTCTCATAAATTGTAGTAATCCTTGCATTTCAGTAAGTTTAATTTAAGGAAACAAGTTACATTTTTATTGTGCCTTTATCATAACTCCCATGAGCCTGCTAAGCAAATATATAATGTATAAAAATTTCCTTTGGTTAACTACCAGTTAAACTTCCAGCGGTCCCTGGCCTGGGATAATTGTTTTCCAAACAATGTGGTTTGGATTTAGACTTGCTCATGCATCATTATAAAATTGTTTGTTACAGCAATTTTGACATGATGGTTACCATTAGCAGCTGGTTCATGGTTTCTTATTGTTCAAAGATGCAAACCAGAATTATGCTGTAATTTATATACAATCATTCTTAACACCAAGTGACCAAAGCAGTGGGGTCAGAGCGCACTAATTGCTCAGCTGGTGATACTAACTACTTCCTTGTGGCCTTGTTCTAGCCAATGGACCACCGAGACTACACTGTAGATCATCTCCAGGAGAACCATTTCCCTCAGGTGGAGGAACTTTTACTCAAGGTTCCATGACATCTAACTGCGCACAGTCTCAGCTCGAAGTGTAAGGACAAGAGTAAGATACACAGCGAAGCTCTTTGTACTTTTCGATGACAAAGTACCTTTACACCAGACTGAGAACATACCTTCTACTGCATCAATGTGAATGAGATTATCTATGGAAAATAATTTTTTGCTATGCTTCCATTTATTGTAAAGTGATGTAACTAGTGAAAAATATTACCAAATGACTTGAAATTATAATACATAATTAAAGACACCTATATCCAATAGATCATTGTTAACTCCCGGACTAATAGTCCACTCTCAGATGCTGTAATGACCCCCTCCAGAGTATCAGAGAGGAAGAGAAGCAAAGTTTTGAAGGTGGCGATATAGTTCAGGTTTCAATGATGAATAACATGGCAGCTTTGTGATTTGAGCTGTATTCTAGCATTGAGACCAAGTGTCTTATGAGGCCTTCATGATGAAACTGGAAGCATTGGGAGTATATGGCTGAATCCTGGATTTTATCAGGAATGTGTACTCCAGCTCCAAGATCTGTGTAAGGGTTGACAGTGGACTTATTGAGTCTGTCTCTCTAGAAAGAGGGATAAGACATAGACAGCAAGTTCCTATTGTCATGTGTTCCCTGTTTGATGTGTTCATCAACATGTTGGGTGGCATTGAAGGGAAGGACTTGGTGTATCTGTTCCAGGCATCTGACAGGATTGCAGCACTTCCATTTACAGATATTGTGCTGCCGGCAGACAAACTTGGGGACATTCAATGCAGCACCTGCCATCTTAATCACTGAGCCAATCGGTGGGACATGATGGCAGATGCTCTCAAGTGCATCTCAAGGACATGGTTCTGCACAGCCCAAGGGAACATAGCGAGGGAAGTGATTGGAAGATACAAAAGGCAGCAGTCCCAATTATTGACTCTTATCGGTATATCTTGGTCTTGTTGGTGGAATCATTGCTCAATGGAAAGGGATTTGTGCTCGAGTATGTCATGCTGAGATGCGTTGCCCACCAGGAAGCTCCCAGGGAGTTCCTTGTACCTAGCATCCATCTGGTCCGGGCTCAATCCCACATTTATTGGATGTTAAACTAACCAACTATTGACTATCCTCCTGGGGGAGGGAGGAACGAGGTAAGCAGAGTAAAGCTAAATTCAGCTCCAAGGTGACATGCCTGACAATGAATGTCAGAATCGAGCCGAACTCTGTGGCAGTCTCATTAGTCCAGTTCGTGCCAGGTGGGTCCATAGTTTTCGAGGGCACTGCTGATTACAGCACAGCCAGCCTGGCTTATCAGCAGGATGTGCAAGAGCAGATCAGTCACTGGGGCAGGGAGTCATTATACTCAGCTACTGTACACCCTTCAAGCCATAGCCCTAATGGTAGGGTGGTCCTAGCTGGACAAGCAGCAGGAAAGCTTGCCAAGGCAGCAATATCAATGTCGAGCTATGCGGTTTTAACTGTTTAGACTCCAGCAATATGCCCAATGCACAATCTGGGTTCCCCAAATCATGGCTCTTGCCAACCTGCACCAAATACTTTCCAGAATTAGACAAGCAAGAAGTGTTCCTCCATGGAGAGAGGGCGCATTCCATCAATCTATCTCTGGGATTTCCATGTGTAGGTGGGATGCATGGAAATCTCAACTTGGCTTGGATACTCTTAAACATGGTGATGGTTTTCCACGTCAGGCATCCAGCTGCCTCCCCACAAAGCCCCACCCCCCAAAAAAAATTCTGATCCAGCTCGGGCCACCCTACCTTCAGGCTGTGGCTTGCAGGGTGAACAGGACCTGAGTGGGATGACTCCCTGCCTCCAGTTACTGGTCCAGTTGCATTGTCACCAGCAGTGCCCTGTATATTAATTTGCCTCATATTGTACGATTTATTCAGATAGAGTTGTTCATTTTGGTGTTAATAACTTTCTATTAGGTTCTGTTAACTGGATATGTATTTCATTATAGTCTGTACTGTATTATACTGACGGGTATCAAATAAACCTGGAAGTCAGGTATCAAAATGCTACGGCTTTGAAAATCATGACATCTAGTGGTGATTCTGCAGCACAGCAATTGCGAGCATTTTCAAAGCACTGTGTGCACTAAAATCATAAAGCTGCAAAAAAAAGGATATTTCATACAACTCTTTTCTAAATCACCCCAAAAAAACGCAGAATCCATATTTAGCAAGCCAAACTGAAGCAAATTAACAGAACGTTAAAATATATAATTCAACAAGATCCAGTCACATTTCAAAAAGAAAAGCAAGTTGTACTTTTGGTTAAATCTAAAATAATTAAAGTTTAATTAATTGTCATTATAGTAACCATAAATGTTTTTAGACCAAAGTCACGTAATTTTTTTTTAAATCACAATAACCTATCTAATTACATGCTGTTACTGGCAAACAAGCCATCCATACAATCCCTATTGAGATGGTCTCACAAAGGTGAATGCATAATTTAATCCTCAAGAGCAAAACAGAAAATACATTTATGGCTAATTTAATTACCTAATAAAACAATGTGTTTTTTTTATATGACTGGAGCTGGTACTTCTGTATTTGAAACACAATAGTTGATCCCAACGAGTTTGCGAGTATCGTGGTGAAATGAGGTAAAACATCAATTCCCATTTAACCGTTTATTGATCCCGATTCACTTTGAACTGAGCAATAGCTTTTCCTGCAGATACACCAGTTTGCAATTATAGTGCATTGGAAATCAAATGAATACCTTATAATCGGACACTGAGATTAGTGGCTTGGGGAAGAAAGAGGTTGCATGAAGGTTCCAAAAAGGCACTCACTCGAGATTTAATTTACCACTTTTAAGGACTGAAACTTGTGTGATAAAGGGATTTGAGGAGGAAGCTGCCTCACGTTGGGCCAAAGAGGCATGGAACATACAATAGAACAAGGAAAGCAGATGTTAGGAAACGCTTAGGCAACAAAACATTCAGCAGCAGTGGAGATAAGGCAGGCACATTGATAAAGCAATGTTTCAGACATGGAGAAAACGAAATGATATGAGAAGTGAGAAATGAAGTAGCCAGAGGTAGCCACTTGATAAGGAAACAGCTTGACAAGTTATTACAATTTAATACCTTGTAATCAAGCATCCTATGTTAAATTGTAGCATGATACTGAAGTACTTAAGTAAAAAAATAAGATTGTGCATGTTTTTGAACTGGTTTATTAATGAATACACCCACCTTCTTGAAAAGGGAAAAATGAGCTTACCAATTACAGCACATTAGTGGTGTCATATCCTCATATCAGAAAGACTAAACTCATTTGTATTCATTCATTTTGATTACTGCTGTATTTTCAAGAGATCTGTGAAATATATTTAATAGGAGAAATGCTAATTGCTTTTTCTATGGGTTTCTAAAGCATAGGTCTGACAAAGTGCAGCAGTTTAGCTAGATGGATCACTAGCCCCATGGGGAAAAAAGTATTTAAAAAAAAACTTCCAAGATAAATCTTACATCCATTTCGTTCAAACCAGATTGTAAAATGTCAAGAATAAAAAGATCCAAACAAGATTTAATACATCTGTTATCTATCTGAATGATTTTACCGCAACTTTCTTTTTACAGGTTATCAAATGTTTTGGCCAAACAAAAAGGTTACAAATAACCCAATTTAGAGATTCCTAAACAAAAGCAGCTCACTGCATCGTATTCACATCAAGACTAATCTTAGAAAGTCATATATGCACACATCTATATCCTTTTTCACTAGAATTTAAATGCACATTTTAAAGAACCAGACTGTAAACAAACATTTGCAATATTGGTTACTTGACATACACGAATTGCTTAACAGAAAGTCATTTCATAAATACAAGTATCAAAACAATCCTCAACACATTTTGACATTACAAATAAACTGAACCCACGCTGCGCAAAAATAATGAGCAAAAACTTCAACAGTTCTTATTGAATTAGTTTGGTTTACATAAGACAACCTAAATTGTTTTAATACAGCTCTTTCATTTAGATTTCAGAACATGCCATTATATACAGCAATAACTACTGCCTTTATTAACCAATATCTTGTGTAACATACATATCTGTTATGATCAGATAGTAAATGACACGCTTACCCTCTCCTTCCCCCTTCCCCCCAAAGTCAAAGTTCCAAATGACTTTACAATATCATCACCTTGATAAGAGAAAATAAATTACTTTGTGCCATTACTAAATTTAGCTGTTCCTGAAACATTATTTTAGGCATACATTGCATTTCAAGATTATAGATGTCCAGGTTAGATGAAATTCTTAATGTGTTTTTTTTTTTAAACATTGTGGAAATTTGAAGAGACATGAACGGGAAGTGAGGTTTAAGACAGAAGGCTTTGGATCCATTAAAATTAATAACTGTACAGTTGTCCTTCTGGGGGCTGTGGAAGCTTCATATTGTCCTTGTGCACCATTAGACGTCGTAGCTCTTGTAGAATAACCTTAATGGTATATGAATGTTGCCACTTTGATAAAACTTGTATATTTTGTGTATCCAACTACAACAGAAACAGATAAATTATTAATCCCTTCATTTAGATTTTACAGAATGATGTTCATTTAAATTGGACTGGGCATTCAGTCCCAAAATCAGGTGTCAAAGAGCCCTTGAAGTCAGAAATCTCAGACAAATTAAACTTGTCATCACTTTGTATTTGACTGCATGTCAAACATGGAGTCCTGAGTAAGTCTCAAAGCCTATCAACTGAAGACATTCGGCTTGGTTGAGTCAATGAAACTACAGCAGTCCCAATGAGCTCCCACCTACACTTCCTAATCCATGGCTCTGACCATCAACTCCCCACCCCCAGCTTTTGTTTGACCCTCATCCTCTGAGCGTTTCATTAGACCAAGTCTGCGCCTTGGGACGCCCTCCTGACATGAAGGGCACTGTACAAATGTCATTTTTTTGTTGTTGTTGCTGTTGTTTCCTCCATATCTGCAATATAACCATCTTCCATCCCTACATCATCTCCATTCCACCAGTCCTCATTCACACCTTCAGTACATCCACATGTGATTTTTCCAATGCACTCTTCAGTTTTCCCAACTCAATAAACTCCAAATAGCTTGAATCAGTTGGTAGCACTCTTGCCTCAGTCAGAAGATTGTGGTTGCAAGCCCCACATTGAGATCCTTATTCTAAATTTCAAGGGCCCCATGTTGATCTCCTGCAGAATTACTCCACTACACACTCTCCAGTCAGCCAACTCAGGCCTACTTTACAGTTCCACCCCTTCACCCTACCATTGGCAAATGACCTTTCAGCCAATTTGAACGCCCATTAATTCTCCCCATCGCTCACCCCCATCCATCCACCTAAAAAATATCTTCCATTCTACTCGGGTTCCCAATCAATTCTTGGATGTCTTTCACTTTAAATGAGACAATATATGTGCAAGATGTTATATCACTATGAGAAGATGGTAAGACACCTATAACAGCAGTGTCCAAATTTTCTTTAAGACACATAAGTATTTGTAAATCTCAAAAAGTGCAAACAGTGATTTTGTTATCAAATGTCATTTGTTATGACATAACCAATCGAGATTTAGGAACACTCTTGGCTCTCATCTCACCCAAAAGTAATGTGTTCCTGTACTTTCTGCATCACAGCCACTGAGAACAGACAAAGTAAGAAAACTTAAGAAAAACTTAAGTATTTCAAAGGAAACTTAAGAAAAATCAGGAAGGACATTAAAATATATTAGGCAACGAGAGGTTGGGTCTTAAAACTAAATTCAACTGCTTTGTTTTAGCCCTCAAAGACACAGAGCAGACCATTTGTTGGGGATCCCTTAACTTATTCTCAGAATTCAGATCATTAATGGGCCCATAAGAGATTGGCTCTCAATTTATAAGTGTATTCTGGTAAATTCTCTGAATAGAAACCATCAGTACACATCCAGTTTAAATCAACAAGGCCACATTGATTTGGGGTTATGGTCTGTGCTTCATAATGATTTTTAAGAAATACAATCTTGCCTAAAATTATAAATATAATTAATGCTTTTAATGTGATTTTCATACCACAATTTAAATACGTTCCGATCTAACACAATTGTGATTCTGTTAGCAACAGAACAGTTCCATTTCAAAGTGTTATTAACTCCATAAATTATTTTAAAATAGCCAGCCCACATGTCCCAGCCACTCACTGAATTACTCTATTCAAAAATAACAGTGAACAAAAAGCACTGAGTATTGTAAGAGTACATGTTCAGAAATGGAAAGCAATTTTTGCATTTCACACAGATTTCTTTTTTGTTCCAACACAAAATACATACACCTATTCTCCCCTGACCAGAGTGGCAGGTGGCAACCTTTTTAAATTATGTCACAGTTTCATGCATCACTCAACAAGAATGAGTTAAAGTAAAGATTAGGATAACTGCCCACTTACCGTGCCATTGGAATTATTTATTCCATTCATATTTATTTTTGTTAAAAATTTAATACTTGGAGGTGTTTCTGGATATTTAGGCCCACATTCTATTCTCAGGCTGTATATTCTGTTTTCATAACTTGTCTGAAAGGAAAAAAGGCAGGGTTTATTTCATATATATTTTAAGGGTTAGCATTTTATTGCTGGGAATAAATACTAAATATCTTCCAGAACCTGATATCTACATTAATCGGGAATAACAATGAGGACATAAAAACAGTGTGGGTATCTGAACGCATTAAATACAATACAAAACAGAATCATAGAATTCTACAGAATCTTGAAAATATTAGGTAAATTTCCCCCCAACGCACCAACCACACAGAGACAGCTCTTCCTTCCCAATCGGATCAGTCCCTTCTATGGTTGCATTTAATCTGAAGCAATCAATTCTGAATAATTTTGAGTACAAGTTAAATTAGATCACAAGATTACCTCCTAGAATTGGGTCCAAACAATTATTTGTAACAGCTTCAGACATAGCCACTGAAAGGCACCAATTTAAGGGCTCAAGACAAATTAATGTTAATCCCATATAGTATTAGAAATATTTTTAAAATTGTTACAGGCAGAACAGTCATTAAAGCACAATAAACATCAATTTATGACTACTCTGTTCCGATTTAATACATGCACTTCAACAAACTATTCTCTTCAGCAACAGAGATTCAATAAAGAATTAAAAACAGGAAATGTAGCAAAAACATGTGATAATAAAATATCAGCTTTCAGCTCTCATATGATTACCGAGCTCTCCCTACAGGATTCACCAGAGTAACAGGAAATCTTAATATAGTAGACCATTAAGCACAGAGGCCAACTCCCAAAAATTTTTACAATAAAATTTAAATAATCAATTAAAATATCTGCATCTTATTCCTCTAAAAGATACAAGATACAAACTGCTGAGTCCAGAACCAACCTCCTCAAAACATGAGACGAGTTACATCATTGAATTCCAAATACAGTGTAAAAGCCAGAAAAAACTCAATACAGCACCATCCCTCAGACTAGATACTATAAAAGCTCAATTGTGAAGATAGTGATCAAGTAGCAGTCCCATTTACTGCATCTCTAACAGAAAGTTTAAAATATCCATAACTCTAAATAATCTTAAATCAAATTCTCAACAATATTCACATTCAAATAAGACCATAAGAATTAGGAGCAGGAGTAGGCCATTCGGCCCTTCGAGCCTGCCCCGCCATTCAATAAGATTATGGCTGATCTTCTCACCTAACTCTAATTACTTGCCCCATCCCCATATCTACTAATCCCTCTATTTTTTAAGTCTCAGCCTTGAAAATGTTCAGGGACTGAGCATCCACAGCCTTCTGGGGTAGTGAATTCCATAAATTCACTACCCTCTGAGTGAAGAAATGTTTCAACTCCGTTCTAAAAGGCTGACCCTTAATTTTAAGACCGTGACCCCTGGTTATAGATTTTCCTACCAGGGGAAACAGTCCCTCAGTGTCTACTTTATCCATCCCTATAAGAATCTTATATGTTTCAATAAGATCCCCCCTAATTCTTCTGTACTCTAGAGAGCACAGCCCTGGTTTATTCAACCTATCCTCATAGGTCAGTTCTCTCATCCCAGGAACTAACCTAGTGAATCTACGCTGCACTCCCTCTCAGGCAAATCTGTCCTTTTTTAAATAAGGAGACCAAAAATAAGGAGACCAAAAATGTGTAATGTAAAACAAGTTAAATAATTTGCAGCCTGAACACCAAGATCAAAATGTTGTGATCCAATCTATTTGCATCTTCCGATGGGATTCCTGCATCTAATAAAGCATTAAAAACCTATCATCATGTCTAAGTGAGTTGACCTTACAGGTGGATTAGTTCTGTAGCAGAGACCACTTAACTAAGAACAGCAATGAAAAACAGAGTATTGCGTAGCAACCAGTGATACAATGAGGTACTAATTTAGCTTTGGCTAAGTATCATACAATAAGCACTCAAGCAGGCTTAAATCACAGCATCTGGCAGTTCTTCTCATCTCTGCCAGTATGTTAGGCCATAGTGCACTCTTGACTGAAGGTCTGCTAACAGTATAACAATTTCCTGCCAAACAAAAACCATCCTCATCTGGGAGAATGAAAGGTCAGGGCAGTGCTGATTCGCCTGAACAGTTCTGGTGAAACATCTGCATAGCAAAAACCCCAAATCAATGTTTTCATTAAGTCATCATTTTGATATATAGGGGATGTTATTTTGGTGCATCGGTTAGTTTCTATCGACACCGATAAGCCTCTGAAATATCATCAGAATTGTCCATGGTTGGTCAAATTAAAGTTACAGTCTGAAAGATATACTTGAATAGTCTGGGGACCTCAATCTGGATCTGTGTTCTCCAAAGTCTCTGAACTAGTTTGTAAAGAGACCTGTTTAAGCTGATTGTTTATAGAATTGTGTGGTAAGAGAAAAAACAAGACTGACTAATTGCTCAGCTCAAGCATTGAATATTATGATCTCTTCCAAAGCTATGCTAATGTTCTGAACATCTCACGTAATTGACTTACATTACAATTATACTAATGGAAACATATTTCTGCAACTTAAATAATAGGGCTAATGTTTAACTTGTGTAATTAATTCCATCCATTTTGGCAGAAATAACAGTTTTGTCAATAACAAGATATGAATTAATCTGTTGAGGTGCGACTAACAATGAAATTTAAGGAATACACCCTGGAAATGTCCGAGGTCCATAATTCTAAATTGTTGAAGCATATTGCTAACATTTCACAATCTATACTTCCATTCATCCAATTTGTTTTGGGGGAAATCTGTCAGAAGGATCATTCAATTCCGAAATAAAAGTTCCAAATTTTAACCAATTTTACAAGTTTGCCCCGTTACTTACCATCTGCATATAGAATTGTATTAATGCCAAATGATTGTATTTCTGACGGTCTTGTTTCAACGGATTGGAAATGGGATACACTATAGCCTCTGCCTACAATAACACAACTCAGATCTGGAATTCACAGTTGCAAAGTTATCTCACAACACTCCATTGGTCAGCACATAGGTGATCCAATATAGGAAACTATCCTAATTGATGGAAAACAATCTCACAGTTAAAGACACCTGTATATTTGAGCAGGACTCATTTGGATATCTTTAGAATTTGATTTAAAACAAGGTTTGCTTCCCATACGTGGTACAAAGTCCACTGAAAAAATTAAATTGTTGTTAAACTGCAAGCATTGCTCTAAGTATTTTCCTTCAATTGAATTAAACTACTAAAATAACCAGTGTATAATAATAATCCTTGCATGATATAGGCTTTTCACATCTACAACGTCTCAAAGCACTTCATAGAATATACTGTAAAATGAATTGTGATATATTTGAGGGCAAAACACTCCAGTCAATTGCTCACATAAGTGTCCCAAACAGTCATGGATTGAAGGGACCAATTCATTGTTTTATTTAATATAAGTGACAAAATACCAAAATATGCCAGACTTTGAATCTAACATTATGTTTCACGAGTCTACACAGGGACTTAAAATGAAAAAGCTAGCATTAAATATTAATATCAGAAAATATTTAATACTTTTGAAAGTTGTGTTACAATAAATTCCTGATAACAAAACCCTGGCTAAACTTGTCACTACCACTTAATAATAATCCTTGCATTTGACATAGCGTCTTATTACATACGTCATCAAGACTTCCCAAAGCACTTCACAGAATGTACCCTAAAGTAAATCGACTATTTTGTGAGCAAATCACAGCAGCCAGTTTGCACAGAACATTGTCCCACAACCAGCCATGGATTTTTATTATTTTTTATTTGGGGAACTGTTGGCTAGGACACCAGGACAAACTCACTTTTTCCAAAAAGTGCCATGGCATCTTTACACTACCTGGACAGGCAGACGGAAGCTTGGTTAATATGTTACCCAAAGGACGATACCTCAGACAATGCAACACCCCCAAGCATTGCATTGGAGTGTCAGCCTATGAGATTCCCAGTCCCAATGTGGGACTGAACCCACAACCTTCTGATTCAAGAGGCAAAAATGTTATCACTGCACCAGGCTGACATTTTGAAAATCAATTGGAGGGTGCGAGAGATGAGCTGGAGGTCTGTGCTAGTCAAGCGGAGGAGCCGGATGGTGGACTAGGGAGTGAGGAGAAGCAGGGAGATGCCAGTCAGTGAATGGATTTGAACATGAGTATGAGGATCTTGGAAGTTGAGCCGTTCAGTGATGGGGAACCAGTGAAACCAGAACTAGTGAGATGTGGGTACAGAGTTTTGGTCCAGTTCAATATGCAGGCCCGTATTGTCAATGGTCTGTTGTTTGATAAATCACCATGCTGTCAATATCCCAGCAGCTCCCCATGCAAAATACTAATAAAGGTCTCCACTTTATGTCACTCCACATTAATACAAGTTGCATTTCACAAATTCTTCAAGTACATAATTTGGATAACTTGTCCTAAGATTGTGTCTTGCATCACAGAAGCCTCCTGCCTTACCCTGGTGCTTGGTGTAGATTACGGACTCATGTTCAGATGCCACGGAAGCAACCCATTAGACCAGAGGCCTCTGCAATGCACCCGAGCGTGTGCACTCAATCTCTGCCAAGTGCCTGACCAGCTACAGCACTCCTTATGCCCAACTATGCCTAATTAGCCATTCTTGATAACTGGTTGCTGAGTTCCTATCCTTTGGAGTGACAAATTTATCAGGAGTTTATTTTACAGTATCAAGATCGGTGCATGCAAATCACATCAGCACAAGAATTCCCTTTTCTTTCTCACCCCCCACCCCCCCCACCCCACTCCCATTAACCACAGATATTGGAAGAGAACAAATCTCTGAAAAATAGAAGTATTTAACTCTGTATTACTTGCTAGCTTACTGACCCTGGGTGGTCCGATAATCATTCCTGACCATAGTGTGAGGGTCATATCTTCATCATCCAGAAGGCCCCAGCTCACAGTTCCATCGCCTACACCTTTCTGACCTTCTTCAAGCTCTTCCAACAAACGAAAATTGCGAGGTATTACCACTCCTATATAAGAAAAATTAGTTGCTATTAAACTGTTAGATAACAATACAAGTCTCAAATACATCTATAAATAGACAAGACCATCAATCAATGCTTAGTCTGTATTAAAGTTTAAGAAAAATTATTTTAAAATCTTTCAAGACTACAGCATGGCTTACCAAATTGCAAAATGTCAACACCCAGTATTATAGTCTTCCACCTATTTAAAATGTACATGTACATCAACCATTCCATATTAAACCAAAACAAGTTGAATATCAGAGTTGCCTTTACAGATCTTCCGAGTTTGGACAAATAAGTCTTTTGTCTTCCCCAAAAAACATTTGCAGGATAAAAGTATCCCACATGTTTCTTCAATTCAATTTAACTTAAGCTCTTAAAGGTTACTTTGAATTGCAATGACAACCAGCATCAGATGTTGTTCCTCACCACACGATTCAAACTGACCTTCTTGTCTGTATGGCTAAGTGCTGCACTATCTTCACTTACATGTCTATCAGGGGAGCTCAAAAATATCTTAAACAAAATTCCACAAAGGATTAACAAACATCTCTGAAAATGGTGCAACCAGTGTGCTGCTTTTAAAACAGGCTCCAACAAGAGGCGGCCACATTAACTAATTCTTCGGACAATATAACAAGGGACACTGTAGCACAATAGTATCTATCATTCCAACATCCCACACAATAAATTGATAATCTTATTCATGTTATTTTAGTTAAATAGTAATCTGCATTTTAGGGTCCGTCGATATGGAAATTTTCCGATTTAGATATATTGATGGGCTCATATCGAGATATACTGACATATCGATATTCTCGGGGGTTTTCGCGCTGCGCATGTGCGTGCGCATTCAGAAGTGCGCGCGCATTCAGGACCTATTTACTCAGGAGGTAAATATCTCTCTCTGTGTCTCTCACACTCACTCTCTCCATCTCTGTTTTTCTGTCTGTGTCTCTCTCCTCTCTCACATCCCCCCATCTCTATCTATCTATCTGAATATTATCACATCCCCCCCGAGATCTATGAATACAATATGGTGGCTTGCACCTCGGTCTGTGCATTGTGTATAGAGATGAGCATTCTGGGTCTTGTAGTTCAGTGCGCGCACATCCCAATTTTTTCGATATATCGGTCTTGAGATATATCGATATTTTTAAAATGACTATATCAGAGTATCGATATGAAAATTATATCGGATATAACAACAACAACAACAACAATTTACATTTATATAGCGCATTTCACGTCGGGAGGACGTCCCAAGGCGCTAAACAAGAGGCGTGTGACCCAAGCTGGGAGGGGAGTGTTTGGGAAGGGGTGAAACACGAAGGGGAGGTAAAAGAGTTCGGGGTGGAACAAAAGGCACGATCGAAGAGGAAAGTCTTCAAATCGGCCTTGAAAGAGGAAAGGGAAGAGGCGAAACGGAGGGATTGAGGGATGGCATTCCATAAGGTGGGAGTGGAGAAACTGAAGGCCCGGCCTCCGATGGTGGGGCGGTTCGGGCGGGGGGCTTGGAGCAGGCCAAGTCCTGTTGAACGGAGGGTGCGGGTGGGCGTGTAGGGGGAGAGTAGATCGGCGTGTAGGGGGAGAGTAGATATATCGATATATCGCCGGACCCTACTGCATTTGATATAGGGCATACAGCATCACAATGTCTCAAAACACTCTGCAGCATAATTGCTATCATGTGTCGTGATTGTATATATTTGCAAAGATGAACACAACAGTTATGATTGGGAAATCCACTCACTCCATGGCACCTCCCCACCTCTCCGCCCTCCTCACTCCCCAATCCACCACCTCCACTCGACTGGGAATGACCTCTTGCTCGTCCCTCGCACCCTCTATCCCACCATCAGAGGTCGCCCTTTACAGCCACTGTGCTGTAAAACACTGGAACACTCTCCCTCAATTGCTCCACCTCTCCCCACCTTTAAGTCCTGCATAAAAACCTTCCTCTTCACTGTGCTTACGGCAAAAAAAATTGGTGAGGCACAAGGAGAAACACCTATTTTCCAAATATCTAACTGAACAAGCTAATGCAACGTTGGTTTAATTTGAAAAGACAACACCCCTGATAAATCAATACAATTGGAACATCAAATTGGATTGTAAACTCAAATCCTGAAGTAGGATTTGAATCCACAAGCTTTTGACCCTGAAGTAAGAGTGCCACAAAGCAAGCCAGGCTGGCATTTGACAAATGAAGCGAAAGTAGAAAACTGGGAGCAAGGCTCAGCCTAGACTAATGCACACAAGGCAGTCAGTTACAGAGCAACACACGGACAGAGACTAGCCTTTTCCTCCCAATGTTAAAAAGCCGAGCAAGTTATTATTTTGATGCATAAATGCATACAAACAGCATTTAAACATTTAGTTTAGATAAGAATACAACCCCATGCTGCCAGAACCACACCTCCAAGGATGCTATCAACCATGAAATACAACCATACCTCTAAAGATTCTATCAAGGGAATGCTATCTAGCAAAATTACACTTGGGAGTGGTAACCTCTGGGTTTGCTAGTATGAAGAACTGGTATGTTTCACAATAGTAAGCTTGCTTATTAAGACTATGGCTTGTAGATCTGGGATCATACCTATCCTGTAAGTACTATTGATGAGTCAGACAGGATAATATGAAATATGTCAGATATTTGACAAGCAAATCTCACTGGAGACTTGGGGAAATGGGGCAAAGCTCATTGCTTTGAAACAATCTGAAATAATGACTGTCCAGCAGCTTGAGATGTCCTCCTGACATGAAAGGCACTCTACAAAGTGTAATTTTGTTGTTACTGTTGTTGCTGCAGGGCCTACCCAGGTACAGCTCAAAAACAGGTAGGTTAAAACATGGAAGTTAAACAAACAGGAACTTTTATCCTTATTAGTACAGTTCTCTTCTGTGGAGATGCTGGTTTACAACAGTAGCCAAATGGAGGCACTCATTTAAAATACTAAAAATCCTCTCTGCAAGTTACTACGTACTATCAGATATTGGTTGGATAATATTCAAATCCCAGTCAACAACAACATGCATTGAAATAGCACCCTTCACACGCAGTAGCACCCCGGAGTACTTCACAGTGGCAGAGTCTGATGATGAGCCAGGGGGAGTACTGTACTATCCAGCTCATTTAGATCTCTGCTGCCCGTGTTCTCACCCGCACCAAATTTCGCTCCCCAATTACCCCAGTCCTGGCCAGACTTCACTGGCCCCCTGTCCCGGAGAGGATCGATTTCAAGATCCTCACTCATTTTCAAATCTCTCCACTCGTCTGCACCCCCCTACCTCTCTGACCTCCTCTCTCCCCAACACAGCACCCGTTGCTTTTGCTCCTCCAGTTCTGGTCTCCTCCTTGTCCCTCAAATCCTCCGCCTCACCATCAGCGGTCATGCCTTCAGCCACTACGCCCCGAAACTCTGGAACTCCCTTCCTCATTCCCTTCGCCTCCCCCCTCTCTTCCTAGTTTCAGGTCTCAGCTGAAGACCTTTCATTTCAACCGCACCTTCGGTCACCTTTCTCCCCTTCCCCCTTGGCTCGGGATCTGTTATTGTGAAGCGCTCTGAGACACCATCCGCCGTGGAGGGCACTATATAAATTGAAGTTGTTGTTGAGTGACCATCAGCATGATTACAAAGAAGAGTCTTTAGAGGGGATTTGAAAATGGGGTGTGAGGGGGCAAGGCGGAGATATGAGGGAGAGTTCCAGAGTGTAGTGGCTGAAGGCACAGCCACCAATGGTTGAGAAGAGGTGACAAGGGTCAAAAAAAATGCCGGAACCAGCAGTTGTTGGAATGTGCATTAATATAATAATAATAATAATAATAATAATAAGTAGGGAGGTGCAATGGCATGAAGGGATTTGTAAATGAGTGAGAGGATGTTGAAATCTGTCCATTCAGTGTTTGGAAGCAAGTGGAGCTTGGCAAGGACTGCTATGATGGGGGTATAGAGTTTTGTGCGGGTTAGTATCTGGTGGCAGTTTTTAACTTATTGGGACTATTTGGGACTCAAATCTATAAACATAGGAATACAAAGAATTTTTCAGCTGATAGTATAAACTACTGCTAATTATGGGCAACTAAAACAAACTGTACTCGGAGATGTTATTAAGACTAATTTTACAGTAAATCACCATCTTACAAGTGAAGTTGCAAAATCACTGTAAAATTTAGGGGCCAGTGGTAACTTTCAGGAACTCAAAGAATTGGGAAATATTTGCTATACTGTTTTAAGAATAATAAATCAATGCATTATACCAGAATTAATGGAACTGATGACATCTATCTAAGCACCACAAAAACCTTTTTTTTAAATAGAACCACAGAGCAACAGAAAGTGTAAAAACTCTCTCCCTCACAAGATTAAATGAGTTACTACAGAGAATTAATTACACAGCAGTAAACTACTATACGACATATTGAAAATGAGAGAAGAGGAACAAAACTGGCAGGTTAACAAGTACATAATTGATTAGGCAATGGCAAAAATGGTTCACAACTACATCCGTCGTCTATCTTACTTAAAGGATTTACTCTGAGGTTATCCTATCCTAAGGGTTTAAAGGTTAGTGAATGCACTAAAGGGAAATGGGGTAAACCAAATAAGGTAGATTTAAAATCCTCTTCCTCACTTTCAAGGTCCTCCACGGCCTTGCCCCGTCCTATCTCTCTGACCCCTCTATCAATCTGTCTACTCCCTCTGTTCAGCAGGCTCCAACCTTCTGCATGTCTCCCGACCGACTCTACAATCAGTGGCCGGACTTTCAGATTCTCTGCCCCACCATTTGGAACTTCTTCCCATAATCCCTTCACCTTGCTTCCTCCCTTGCCTCCTTCAAGGTCTGACTCAAGACCCTCCTTTTCAACCATGCCATCATGGTTGGAAGCCTCGTACATCTCTGCCCTCCCTCATCCCAATCCTATGCTCGGGTCTTGACCCTGACTGTTTGATGCCTTGAGATGTCCTCCTGATGTGAACAGCGCTCTACAAATGTAATTTTGTTGTTACTGTAAATCAATTTACAAGATGTCACATTGATGGCATGGAGTGGGTCAGCAGGGCACTAGGAACACAAGAGATCACAGAGGTTGGGTGCGGGAGGCAATTCGAGGCATTTGAATGCAAGGTCAAAAAAGGGACCAGGGCTCAGAGATGATTTGGAACTTATGGAGGCTGGCCAGCAAAGCACCAAACTAAAGCTTCAATGATGATTTTGCCTGCAGCAGACATGAAGTTGTATGGAGTCGAGCAGAGATGGAGGAAAGCAGAATTCGTCAAAGGCTAGATAAATGGATAAAGATGTGAAGATCAAACAAAATGCTGAAATTTCTGTGCAGGCTCTGAACTTGAATGAACAACCAGTGAGGTGGAATTAGGTCAAAGGAGAGTAATAAAATTAATCTGTTAAAGGGATAAGCTATGAAGAATAACTATATAGGCTAAGGATCTCCAAGACTTAAAAAGGTATTTGCAGGAACCTTAGGTGTACAAACTATTAAAACTGAATATGCAAGTAGTCAATATTTTCAGTTATGTCAAAGCAGCTGTACGAGAGTACTCCGGTTTACACTGAAGGACAAACTTAAGACAGACAGTGGAAAATATTTTCCTTTACACTGAGGGCAATCAAAAGTTGGAACAGACTACCCACAACAACATTGTGCATTCATACAATGCCCTCCACACCGGACGCTTAACAATGACGGACATAAGCGTGGTCGAAGAGAAAGGTCTCCAGGCGTGTCCTGAAAATTGGAAAGGAGGGGGTGAGGTGAAGGGATTGAGGGAAGGAGTTCCAAAGTTTCGGTGGCTGAAAGCATGGCCACCAATAGTGGAGTAGAGGATTCGGGGACGAGAAGGCGGCTGGTCCCAGTGGAGCGGAGGCAGCAGGTAATGCTGTGAGGAGAGAGGATAGAGAGGTAGACTGTGTCAAGGAGTACAGGGATTTCAACACAAGAGTGAGAATCTTGAAGTCAATATGCTGTGCGAAAGGGAGCTAATGCAGTTTGGCAAGGACTGGGATAATCGGGGTACGAAGTTCGGTACATGTGAGAATGCGGGCAGCGGAGTTTTGGATGAGCTGAATTTTGTGGACAGTGAAGGAGACTGATGAGGCAGGTGCTGGAGTAGCCCAGACGAGAGGTGACAAAGGCATGGATCAGCATTTCAGCAGCTTTTGAGATGAGGTAATGACAGAGACGGGCAATGTGGCAGAAATGGAAGAAAGTGGTGCTGGTAAGGGACTGGATGTGGGGAAGAAGGTTAACTCACTGGGGATCGAACCTAATGCCCAAATTGAGCACGGGTTTAGAGAGTTTTAAGGATCTATAAAGGTTGCTACACTTAAACCATATTTGATGCTTGTAACAGGATTTTATTTTGGTAAGTGGGGTGTTGCTGACACACTTGGGAGAACAATTCCTATTCGGTCTCTCCAAATGCTACTGTTGAGCCAGCTTGGCTGGTCTGACATCAGCAGTGCCCCGATGTGATGCATAAACCAGCTACTGAGAACATTTGCGGAGGGTTGACTTAATTCTGACACACTATTGCCAAGCAGGTCACCTTGGAGCCAGCTCAGCTCTAAAGGGACCCTGTTTACTCCCCCCAGACAGGACAATTAATGGGAAGAAAGTTGGGTTGGCATTAAATATGCATGCTTTTTTTAAAATTAAAAACACAGGAAAAATGGCTAGTGCAGGCATCTAGGAAGAGTATCTGATGCTAGGATACAATTGAGTTAAGTAATCATAATAATAGCGGGTAGGTATTATGGAAGAATGGAATCAAATGCACCTTCTTCATCTGAACTGTTCTCATTGGGTGGATATACAGTGAAAGCAAGATTGGCGGTTGGTTTAATGTCAAGTGAAAACCAAATTGTGCTGTTTGGGCTGCCTATACTCACCCTTCCATCAATTTGATGGTGCAATTGACATTTACAATTAAATTTAGCTGGTTACAACAACTTGGACTTGTATAGCGCCCCCCATGCAAAGCAGCTTCTCAGGGCACTTAATAATGGTGGAGCCCAATGCTGAGTCAAGAGAGGAGGAAGGTGACAGTGGGTACAGTCGAAGCAGAAGGTCTTCAGGCGCAATCTGAAAATGTGGAACAGGGGGGAAAAGGCATAGAGATTGACAGAGGGAGTTCCATAGCTTTCAAGCATAGTACTGGATAGACCTCACACATACCCGTCCTGAAATTGCACACTCCCCATATACTTTGCGGAACTAAACCCTTGTATTTAATACCTCCGTTATAAGTTGTTACAACTCCAGTTATGATCAGCTAACACATGAATAATCAAACCTTGCAACTTCCTTCTCAGTAAGTTGTTTCAGTTTGCTAAGCCCTCCCCTTTGGAACAACTATTGCATGAAGGGGGAGTTTTACTTACTACATTAAAGTTACATGTTTAAGATGTGTTGCAGATAGAACACAAAAAGGGCAACCCAAACCAATATCTTAAAAAGGATTTTAACCTGCAAAACTACATATCAATTCAGATTTGTCCACTATCTCACATTTCAAATTCTTTCACCTACACCAAATGACTGTAACATTAAACCTACTTTTTAAAAGCATAAATGCATTTCTCTTTTTAAAACATAAATTCGATATCAATCCTAACATAGGACTGTAAAATGCAAGCACCACTTTAGTAAAAGAAAAATATTTACATCTACAGTATAATAACCACATTTCAATGTAAGCTATGAAGTTTATCCTTTCTGATCGGGGAAAATAAAACTGAAAGGGCAAACTCAGAAATACTCATTTCATGGGTATTGATTCGTTTTGATTTGTGGGACACACTGCTAAGCAATCTGCTGCCACGTTTCACCCACAAAATATACAGTCAATTCAGCTTACTGTATATTCTGAAGTGCTGAGACATCTCAAGAGACACGATAAGGCACTATATCAAAAGCAAAGTCAGTTACTATAAGAGTTTAGATAAATTTTAATTTTTGTTAAATATTTATCTACCCAGCTGCACATACAGAGCACAGGTAACGCACAAAATGATCGCCAGGTTTTCAACTGCTCATTAAAAAATACTTGTAATGCATACATAATGTACACACAAACATATATAAACAAGCAATGCATACATATTCTAGTTATTTAAAATACGCATTGATTTTAGTTGTAATGGGTTACAGCGACATTGACAGTTCTTGCAATTCGACCTTGTTTCTGTTAGACACATTAAAAGTACCCTCCCCCACCCCAAAAAGATCAAGTCACTGCCGCCCCCCCACCCCCCCCACACACACACACCCACACACAACAGAGGCCATACAACTTCCTGATTCAAAATAAATACTAGTCGGTAACGATTACAGCGAGAGAGCCCGACACCAGAGTAAATAAACACAAATAAAAGGAGCTGGTGGGTTTAACACAGAGAGGGAGGGAGGGAGAGCTGAAAATGCGCAGCGATCGGCGGCCTCGCCCCTCCCTCCCTCCCTCCCTCCCTACCTACCTCCCCAGCCGCCGCGGAGGGTGTGTGAGTGGGGGGGGGGGGAGGTAGATAAGAGGAAGGAGCGGCTCCGATCCCTCATTTTTACACTTTTTTTATGTAGGAAAGAGGGGAGGGGAGAGTCCCGAGTCCAGGCTTTCGGCTTTAACCATTTAAATATGTATAGATACTAAAAAAGCAGCTTCACCAGCGGCCTGCGGGGCCTTGGGGGGGGGGGGGGGGAGAGGCGCTGCTTTGTGACCCCGAGCGGGGAAGGAAGGAGAGTCGGGCCGCTGCAGCTCGCTCGGGCCTCCCTCCCCTCCCTCCCTCCCCTCCCTCCCTCCCCTCCCTCCCTCCGGCTGCCGACACCAGAGACCGACACACACACATATATATATATATACACACAAACATACATACGCAGAGAGAAATAAATAAATATAAAGAGAAGCGGAGGGAGGCCGCGGCCTAAGGTGGGGAGGGAGGGGGGGAGGGAGGGAGAGCGGGGGGTGTCCGGGGCTGAGGCTCAGCGCGCGGGTGCTGGTTACCGCTCTGTGCCGGTGAACTGTTACGTTTTCCTCCTCCAACACCTCCGAACGCCATCTTTACCAGCCAGGGAGAGGCTCCTGCCCTGACGTCAGCCTCACGTGATCACACCCAAGCCATCAGGAGGTGCGCGCGCTCCCACCACACACACACATCCCGCCCTATGTGGCCCTGATTGGGCGGGTTCACGCCTAATTGGGCGGGTTTTTTATGCAAACCCTTTTTTTGTTGGCCTCTGCGAAAGATCTTTATTGAAGACCTTTTTTTTCACATAAAATGTTCAAAAGCACTAACTTAAATTGAATTGGCCACTCACTCAACCCACTCATGCGTTAACAGACAACACATGATATTGGACGCGCACAAAATATACGGTCAATTCACTTCACAGTTTAATTCTGTAAAGCACTTTGAGATGTCTATATCAAATGCAAGGGTTATTATTATTACTTTTGAACTGGTACTTGGGTGGCCTTTGGGCTACAGATCTATTTTAATTACTGGCAAACCTCCAGGGCTGCTGATGACAGGCGAGTTCCCTCAAAGCACTTCACAGGGTGCGAATAATAATGATTATTACAATTCACAGGATATACTGTACTGCAACGTGCAGTTACTGTGTGCACTTTGTGGATGAACGTAGCAGCCATTTGTGCCCCACAAACAGCCGGTGACTTGAGTGACCAATTGTATCTCAGGGAATGTTCTCCAGACACCAGGAGAAACTCCCTTCCCCTTTTTGAATAATTCCATGGGATCTTTTTAATATCCATGTGATCAGGCAGACAGGGCCCTGTGTTTAAAGTTTCATCCAAAGAGCAGCACCTCCAACAACACAGCACTGCACTGGAGTGACATCTTAGAATATAGTAGGAGTTTCAAATCCAACTTTGGGCTTGAACCAATAACTTTCTGAATCAGAGTGGGAGCCTACAACTCAGTCAAGCTATCACTTCAAGCTCTGCAAACTCTATATTGCAAAGCCCTACAGTGTGTGTGCATGTGTCATTGGGAGTGCCCTATAGTAGGGTAATCATACATCCTGATGTCTGTGGACAGTCCCCAGAAGAGGTATTGTGTTCCTGGCTAAATTTACACTGCCTTGAGTTCAGCAACAAACTGAGAAAAAACAAAACAATTCGAAAACTGATACCGTACACTCATCAGTAAAATATAGCCCACAAGAACAGCCAACAAGCTTCAGTACTGGCAGCATCAGGAAATGCAGTGAGTTCAATTTTTTGTATATGTGTTCCGAAATTTGGCTTTCAAAATATGAACACGCTACCTATCATTTCAGATGCCAAATCCCTCATATCATACATTTTTTCTAAACCCTCAACCATCTTTTTCCACCCACAGAGAAGTCCGAGAAGATTTTCACCCTGCCCATACAAAGTACTGTGCATAGACAGCATTCATGAAAGTAATAAATTACATCCTCTATCTCTGTGACCAGGATTCCCTCTGCCTCCTCCTACTCCTGGACCTCTCTGTTGCATTCGACACAATCAAGCACACCAACTTCTCCACTGCCTCTACTTTCTCAATCACCCTTGTGGGACCACACCAACATGGTTCAAGGCCTACTTAACAAACCATGAACAATACATCCCGCAAACAATTTTTTATCCTGGCCCCCCTCCCCACTCCCACACCCAGTCACTTGCCACGTAGCCCATGGCTCCATCCTAGGCCCCTTTCTATACCTTATCTACATGTTCCGTCATGTCATCCACAAACATGGGGTCAACTTCCACATCTATGCAATGTATGTGTGTTGTAATCTACTTCTCTTGCAGCTGCAACTCCCAGTCCACTGATGTCCTGTCAGTTTGTTCGACGAAATCAAGGTTTGGCATAGCGCAAATTTTCTGCAGCCGATTGTCAGCAAGATAGAAGCCATATTTTCAGGGCTCCTATCAATATCCTCTCTACTGCAAGTCTGAACTCCTCACTCCCCAAGGCTCTCCCTTGGACTCACTTAAACCGTGGACAATTTATCCGTCAGGTTTGATCCCCAGCTTTCGTTTCTACCACACATCCATTCCCTGACCAGTAGTGCATTTTCCCATTTCTGTCACATTTCCCACCTCCACACAAAACTCTGTGCCCCCATTCCTTACCAGGCTCCATTAGCTCCCAATTACCAAACAGCTCAATTTTAAGATCCTCTCACTCATTTTCGAATCCCTACATCCCACGCATCTCCCTACTTATCCAACCTGCTTAACCCCTACTCCACCGTCGACTGTCTCCACTCGGCTGGCTCCAGCCCTCTGCTTGTCCCTCTTGAACCTCTGCTCCACCATCAGTGGCCATGCCTTGAGACACTATGCCCTGAAACTCTGAAACACTCTCCCTCAATCCCTCCACAGTGACCCCTCTTACCCACTTTCAAATCCCACCGAAAGACCTTCCTTCCCCCTCTGTATCAGACTCTGCCACTTTCAAGCACTCCAGGATGCTACGCACGTGAAGGGCACTATATACATGCAAGCTGTCATTGTTGTACATGTATCATTGTGCGTGCAATAAAATGAGTGCACATGTCATCGAGTGTGCCTTCAGACTCACTGAAGCCATGTGATGGGTGTCATCGTGAGTGCATGTGTTGACTACTCTAGAACATGCCTGTGAATGTCTTGGTATGTGCCATAATTTATGCAATAGTGTATGCCATCACATGTGCAGCTTTTGATGTAATGAATAAGATGCACGTGTGATAGTAAATGCAATAGTACTTGCTGATGTGTGTTGTACTGCATGGCACAGTTTTTACGGCACATGCCATAATGCATAAATCGACGCAACATGGAATGTAACCTCTCATCTTGTACCTCTGACCTGCTCTCCTATTGATTCAAAGACAGAGGCAGAATTCTAATTCATAGGGATCAAGGATCTGTTTACATGAATTGATTGCACGCCTTAAACTAGGAAACTTCTGAAACACCTTTCAAATTGCAGCAGAATGTAATGAACTGGACCCAACGTGAGGATGTCAGAGGTTAGATTAAGTAAACTCAGCCATGAGTTTAGTTAATCTGAAGCTGTGGCTGAGAGTCACAGCAGAAGCGGTGACAGTCAGCCACAGCTTCTGGACGCCATTATTGTCATTTAGCTCCAGACTCAGTTTGTTGCAAGCTCCAGCAGACATGCAGCTTCGGATATTGTTGTCATAATGTCATGTCAAGGCAACTGCACATTTCTGATAAGTTAGAGACACAATGGCCTCCTTCTGTGCTGTATAATTCTTTGGTTCTATGTTAATATCTGATCATAAGAAAAGTGTTGCTCACCATTGCCTCAAATTTGGCTGCTGATATTTTGTCATATTAATTACCTAAATCCAACATTTCTTTCAGAAGCTCAGGGAGTTCATTAGAGCTAACAAAGTAGAAATGAATGTCCTTGAATGCGACATGTGAAGTGAAAGCCACTGGTGTATCATTGGTGATAATTTATAAGTTTAAATTGTTGTTGTTGTTGTTGGTGCAACCAATGTCTATGGCTTTGGGAATAGCAAAGACAATTACCCCACCATTCCTACAACTCTCGTTCATACAATTTCCGAACTTTTCTGATAGTCTATGTGCACTCTTCAAATTTTCTGGAACTGAATAGCTAACATTATAATATATTATAATATGTTATAATACAGGACATAATGTACTGTAAAGACCTATCATATATCATTATTTGCTCTGACATGCAGATTTTCATTCCGAAGAAACATAATCTTTCTGTTTACCTCATTGTAAAGGACATATGTATTTCATAATTTCCAATTGGTGTTAATTTTGCTTAAAGTATAAAGAACTGCATCTGATCTTGGCAACAAGAACTGTACAGTTTTGAGAGCAACTGTTCCAAGAACGTTTACTGCTCAAACCATTTCCCTTGTGGTCATAAGCGTACTGTCAAAGAGAAATAGCCCAAAAGCAATTGCTTGTGCAGAATGCTTACTCCTTTTAAACTGTTCTTCTGTGTTTTCTCTGATTTCAAAGTTACAATCAAACTTATTGTCCTCTTGCTGTAGATGACTGTTCAAATATCACGCAGAATTACCATTTCAACATGCAGTTTGGTTCTACAATTATAGCATCATAGCAGGGGAATGTGTGCGCTTGTTATTGAAGATAATGTTTCATTTCCTCTTTCTTTTGGGAGGTTTCATTTTGAAGCACAGATGGCAATGATATCAATATATGCACAGGGTGAATTAACTTTTTAATGTGCCTTATCCTTACTATAGCCAGCTTCAGCTGCTGCTGGAATGAAATACTTCCTGGTGTCTTTCTTTGAAATTGCCCTTCAAAAACCTCAACATGTGCCTTTTTGTCCTGTTATATATTATCTGAAAGTATTAGTCTCTCTCAATCCTATTTATCATCTAATCTATCACTTTAAGATCTCCCGGAAGCATATCTTTTCAAAGCTTAACTTTTTCTTGTCGTTCCACGTAGAGTATACTCCCCCATTGCTGTTCATTGTTGCTCTCCTCTAGTGTTTCAAGTGAATGCTGTACATCAGGTATGTCCTGATCAAAGTGGAGCATGAGCATGACTTCTGTGGATCTGAGCTCAACTGATTTGACAATGTAGCCAAGCATTCAATTTGTCTTGTTTATTAGTGCCTCAGACTGTATTGTCACATTGAATGATAAGTCAACTGACATCCCTAAATCTCTTTCAACTTCCCTTTTGCAAGTTCTCTCCAGTCCATTGACCACCCGTGCCTCCTATTTTCACTTCCTGTGTGCAGTTCTAAATTAGTACAGTAGTAGCAAATATTTTTTTTGTCTTTAAAAACAGTTTATAACACTTTAAAATAAATCCGGTAAAGTGTTTTGAGATGTTTCAATGTCATAATAAGGCACTATATCAAATGCAAGGGTTATTATTTGCGATATCAACGCACATGTCTGAAAGCATGAACAGTATTGGAACACTCAAAGGATAGAAGTTCTTCATCGTGTACTGTGTTGTACTTTTTGTGCATAATACTTCTGAGATCAGAGTTAGAGATTAAACAGAATGTGACTCTCAACAGTTATGTTTATTTCAAATATACTTTCCAAGTTTTCTTACTCTTTTCTGTGTTTATATGTGTGTATGGAATAGCTCACAATTGAATTTAACTTTCTTGACACATTAATGATCCACAATTTAGAGGCAAAAGCCTGCTTCTCTCATTCTGACGACTGTTTTTCTGTCAACTGTGAATGTAAACATAAAAACCTTCCTGTTGCATTCCCCAAATCAAGTGGACACAAGAGGGTTTCTCAAAAACAGTTAGCATGGAGGCCTGCAAAACACTATAGCTTGCTGGCTACTTATTTGTTTCTTTTCTCAGACAGAAAGCTATAAGTACTGTACTTCTGTCACTCACAGGCTCCCTCAGTACACACGCACACACACACATCCTGCTTTAGATCTCCAGCTCACTCTGCTCGCAACTGAAAGGAAATCAAATGTCCCTATCTCTTTGTAGCACAGTATATTGATGCATAACTATACTGTGCTGATCATCTGAATTGTATGACCTTACAGCACAAAATCAGGCCATTTGGCTAATCAGGTCTGTTTTTCTCTATGAGCGATTAGTCTAATCCCAGCCTCTTCCTTAATACTTTGTTTAATATTTTGTTCAAGTATTTAATTCCCATTTTCATCTAACAACTCTTGGCACTATTAATAACTCTTTCAAAACATTTGAATATCTCACCAGGTATTTTTCTTCCTGGGTAAGCCTCTTTAAAAAATTGCCTTCAAAGCCCCACATAGCCAGTTCCCTGGAAGCAAGTATTTGGGCACAAGGACTGGGGACTGCTTCAAATTGTCATTAACTTGTAGCAGGGTAGGGCAAGCAGGACAACATCTTGAACTTCATGAATTCATGCATAGAACATTCAGTCTTTGTGTATAAATCAGATGCTGCTTCTGGCTTGTACATCCTTTACGGTCTCACAAGGCGAGACGGTACAAGGCTTATATATCTAGTTGGGGGATTTCTTGTGCTGTTTTGCATGAGATTTTAGAAGAGTTATAGTACACTTGCTCTTCTTCGTGGGCAACTGAGCCAGAGAATTCCTAAGCACTCAGGAATTTCACATTTTCATCCCACTTCCTATTATTCTCCATTACTCTTCCCCCAACACAGTTAAAAGATTTAAAAAATATATAAAGACTGCTTTTAAAGTTATTTTAACTATTAATCTCTTGAATTGTAGTCAGTCAGTTAAAACAAAAATCCCCGGGGGGGGAAATAAGTTTTTTTTGATGGAGGTTGAGGCTTTTGAACATAAACCCAGTGAAGTCCTGCCAATTTGACATACAAATCAAACAGTGGTCCTCTAGGAATTGGGTTGAGATTATCCAGACATTATTTGCAGAACACATTTTACATCTGGCAGAGATGTTCTACCGTCCTATCAGTTTGAGCTACAGTTTAACAAAGGCCCCTGAAAAGTCAAAATGTACTCACTGTGAAACATCCAGTGCCTGCTATTTAGGAATCTGATGAAATATACATGTTCCTTTTTTTGGTTAAATGCAGAATTCCATCTCGTGAATGTTTCCAGAGACCAGTTGAGAACTGTTAAACCATAATTTAGGAGCCTGCTGGTACTGTATTTCTTTCTTCCCCCCACCCCCAACCATAGAAACACAATATAATTTGCTGAAAGTGGGATTGAAAAATTGTGTTGTTTTTAATGTAAGTATTATGCCAATGAAACGTGACTGGTAGAGTGCAACAAGCTGACAGGGCTGCACTTTAAATGGCTTAGATTTAGTAGCTCTTGTATCAATCCACACTAAAATTGAGATTCCCTCATTTATCTGGGCACACAGTATTTGGCAATTAAAAACGTTTTGTTGCTGTACGTACACTGGATAGTTCAGCTTGTATATTTCAAATACCACCCTTCATCACCCCTTTTGCTGTATTCCAGATGGATTCAAACTGTTTTATTGAAACACCCATGTCTTCACCTTACAGACCACCACAGGCTTCACCACATTCATCACCAACCAGTCAAATTCATCAGATTCTGTGTTCGCTCTCAGCTCTGAATCACATGGCTTCTAGAGCATAGCACCAAAATCTGGGATAATGAAATTCCATTTTGCACAACAGGCTCACAAGCTTGAATTCTGGTCTTGATGCAGATCTGCTTTAGTTGTTCTGTTTGCTCACTGGCTGTATATCTAACACCAACGAGGTTGAATTCCCCATGCTCTCACCCCGACTCCCAAGCAAACTTCACAGCAGAAAAGAAAATTAAATGCAAAAAGTTTTTTTTAATTAATGGAACAAATTGAGCATTTTACAGCATTTCATCAACTTTCCCCCCCAAATTAACCCTACTTTCCATTCTTAGGTCCCTCAAAATAGCAGCTACTTATTACACATCATATGTAAATATTCTGAAAGAAAATTAGTTATTTCCAATCCAAGTCATGGTGTTAGCTGATTTTTATTTTTTTGCCTCTTCCCCTGTATGACAGTCTCCTAAACTCTGCATTACAAAAGCCATAAAATGTTTTTTTTAATGTTAAAATGATAACATGATAAATCAAGCTAAACAATCAACACAGCTACAAAGTTGAAATATGTTGAATAGCGAAACAGTTTCGGTAAAAAGATCAGCAATAAACATTACTGCTCAGCATTAGTTTGAAGTTCCTTCTTTTTAAAGCAGTCGAATGGTTTTCCCTGTAATAGTTAGGAAGTCTTCATCTGCTAGGGCTCGGAGTGCTTCTTCAAACAGGTCCTTGGTAATAGCCTAAAGGATTTTAAATGAAAATATATAAATTAGATCAGATTTGTAAATCACACATACAACCCAATTTGGAAGCGTTTTGTGAATATAAAAATAATTCTCGCATTTAACCTTCCCTTTTCTAATTTACCCTGAAATATTCAAATGAATTACACTCCCATCTGCAAGGATCTGTTCCAGCACCTGTATGGAACATTTAAGATGATAAATAATAATAATAATCCTTGCATTTGATATAGTGCTTTTCACATCTTCTAGATGGGTCAAAGCGCTTCACAGAATAAACTGTAAAGTGAATTGACTGTATATTTGTGGGCGAAAACGCGGCAGCCAATTATGCACAGCAGTGCACCACAAACAGTCGTTTGTCTGTTAAATCACAAACAGTCGTTTGTCTGTTAAATCAATTGCAACGTCTCTTAATTCTTTCGATTGTGCAACAGTCTTACACAAAGCTCGAGTAGCGCACTCCAAACTTAAAATTCCTTTATTTAAAAGAAAACACCCAATTGCATTTCAGGCCATGGGCAAAACCCACGACATTTCAGCATTAGCTGTGGAAAGTGCACGAGTGAGTGACAGCTTGGAATAACTTGCTGTCCAGCATTACCTCCCTGTAGGGAAGGTCTTGGCAGTCATTCCCTTTGGTGACAAAACTCATCCCGGGTATGCAGAACAGACAGAAATCATCACATTAGTGCTTGCTGCTCCACAAAGCCATCTACGTAATTTCCTGCTCTCTCTCACATACTTTTCTAGCACACGTCTTCTGCAATTCCTTCATAAGTCCACTGATTAATTCTGCTCCAAACGTCACCTCTGGCAATTCATTCCATATTCTGATAACCATCCACCAGAAAAAAGAACTCCCCAACTTCCTCTTTCACACTCCAAATTATAATTCTCTACACTCTAAGCTATCTTCACCCTCCAGGGAAATCATTATGTGAACGCAGTTGCATCCCAGTATGCACGGTACCAGTGAATGAGAGAAGACTGGTCTTTCCAGTTATTGGAAATGGGGTGAAATGGTACCATACTTACTGCCACTTTATACATTGAATAGGCTGCAGATCAAACAGAAATCTGTAGCCTGTGCAATCTTCTGCACCAAGCTACACAACCCTATCACCCACACCCCGACCCCCCCCATTCTCATCCAACTCCACTGACTTCCCATTACACATAAGATACACTTCAAGATCCTCGTCCTGACCTTCAAAGCCATCCATGGTCTTGCTCCTTCCCTATCTCTACAACCACCTACCAATCTGCCCACTCCCACCATTCAGCAGGCTCCAGTCTACTCCATGTTCCTCAACTCGCCCACCCCACCATTGGCTGACAGGCCTATAGGGCCTTCTGTCACTGCCCCACCCTCTGGAATTCCATTCTGCAGTTACTCCAACTCTCCTCCTCCCCTGGCTCCTTGAAGACCCGTGTCAAGAACCCCCTCTTTGACCATGCCTTTGGTCAACCTCCTTCCTCCCCTACCCTCCACTCTCCCTGATCCCCAGCTCAGGTCCAAAACGAATTGTCCAGTGTCTTGGAATGTCCTCCCAACATGAAATACAAATACAATTGTTATTTTTAATATCTACTTGAGAGTTGACATGTTAACTTTGTTAGGCCAACTTACAGCATCAGACTGTGACCTCAGATCATCGAAGAGCTGCTGGTATTTCATTGTTGGCGTTTTGCCCTTAGTCTGAATAAGCTTCTTCAAGGATTGGGCCAATTCTTCCTTACGTTTACGAGCAGTGGCACTCATTCCTGAAATACAAAATCAAAATTATTTTGGACACATTTTAACGAACTGGAACACAGTCCTTTTCATTTCCACCATGTCCATAATATAAGTGTCAAAACACTCTCAGGTCAATTTTATGTTAGTCTAAGTACAATATAAAATTAAAAATAATAATCCTTCCATTTGATACAGCATTTTGCATGTCTTCTAGATGTCTCAAAGCGCTTCACAGAATGTACTGTAATGTGAATTGACTGTAAATGTGTAGGCAAAACACGGCAGACAATTGCGCACAGCAATGTCCCACACACAGTCATGATCAATGTATGCAAAATGATTTAAGCAAACTACAATAGCTAAAATTAAAGGCTTGTCATGAAAACACAGAAGACTGATTTTGCTACGTGCAAACCCCTACTTTAATATCAGATGTAAGAGAACAAGTTTCCAAGAAAAGACTCAATTAAAATTGGCCATGAGTATTGTACAAACAAATCATGCAGTATTCCTGATGCTTTGTAAACAAACCACTAGAAATTCTAGTGAATAATGATCCTTGCATTTGATGTAGCACTTTACATGTCTTCTGGACGTCACAAAAGCGCTTCACAGAATATACTGTAAAGTGAATTGACTGTATATTTGTGGGCGAAACGAAGCAGTCAATTGCTCACAGCAGCATCCCACAAACGGTCATGGATTGAAATTACTAATTTATTTGGAGTTAGGAAACTTGCCCAAGATTTCTTCCTGCCTGGAATCAAACCCAGATCTCTCATTTGTAAGGCGAGTGCTCTAACCACTGAACTTCAGGACTCCGAATGGGAATATTCCAAACAGACAAAAAGCCCTAAGCCTTGAGGAACTTGTCTTTGTAATTTACAATTTGAGAGACACCCGGGGCGTTGGTTCATTCGTCACTCACTTTGTCCAAACAGTGTGAACTTGTAATACACAAGGCAAACAGAATGCTGGGCTACATTGCCAAATCAGCTGAGAAGTCATGGTTAAATTGTACAGTGTTTCTGTCAGATCCCGAACACACTAGTGCCATTCCCGATGCTGAGACATGAGAGCTGCTAAACTCAAAAGGCAGTGTTAGAGAGAATGATGCTGGAGTAAAAAGTACACCAGTTTTACTTATGAAAAGACATTTCAGAGGGGATCTCATAGAAGTGTAGATGTTACAGGTTACAAACTGTAAACTCAGAATAATACATTCGGATATACCAACCCGCAGGAGGGGGGTTGGGGTGGAAATGGAACGGCAAGAGATAGTAAAAGGGATGTGAAGAGCAACTTTAAGGCCACACTAGGAATTAATTCTTTTTGTAGAAGAGTCAACAATTGGAATGGGTTACCATGGGTGGTAATACATTAATAAGGTAGCAGTCAACTTGTGGCCCATGGGGCCATTCAAATGGCCACATGAACATTAGCATGAGTCGAGGTAAGTCTGTGTTCGAGCAGCAGTGTGTTTTTAACTTTTCCTTGAATGAATATTTCTTGATAAAAGCCATATATGTATGTGTGTGTGTGTGTATATATATATACACACACACACACAGTCAATTCACTTTACAGTATATTCTGTGAAGCGCTTTGAGATGTCGATAAGATGTGAAAAGCGCTATATCAAAATGCAAGGATTATCATAAATCAAGAAATATTGATTAAAAAAGTATTCTGTTGTGTTGAATAGAAGGTTGACCATAAAGGTTGCTTCCCCTGCTGTGAAGGACAGACAGCATTGTTGCAATTCTGGAATGATTAGATAAATTGGGTCGAAGTGACCTCTTCATCTAAACACCTTTGCAATCATACTCCCACAAAATATTCTTTCTTGATTCAACAGCAGCAGCTCGACTCTCTTACCTGTGGTGAGGATAGAAATGTCCACAATTCCAGTCCTTGGATCAGTAGCAGACTGCTTCAGAGCTTCTCGGTGAAGGCGTTTGGCCTCTTCCACATCTATATTCTCCACCTTTTCAGAAAAGCGCACTTTGGCATGAGCTTCCGCCAACCGAATAAGTGATTCCAGCTGCCGGGGGTATGCGGACACCATCCCTCGACCACTACCAATTTTCCTCATGTCCACATAAGCCTGCATCACAATGGAGGAAAGGAGGAATGTGAGCGGTGCAGTGTATTATCTGTAATTATCGTTTAAGAAATGCATAACAATATTACTGTTTGTATTTTGGATATAGCACCTTTCACTTCCTCTAGACATCTCAAAACGTCCCACAGAATACGCTGTAAAGTGAAATGACTACATATTTGTGGGCAAAACGGGGCAGCCAATTGCGCACAGCAGTGTCCTACAAACAGCTTGCAAGGCAAGTGCTTTAACCACTGAGCTACAGGACTCTTCAATAACAGTAACCCCTGCCTTTGATATAGCGTCGTTTCATGTCTTCAAGACCTCTCAAAGCGCTTCACAGAATATACTGTAAAGTGAAACTGGTGTACAGTTTTTGGGTGAAATGCAGCAACCAATTGCGCCCAGCAATCGGCCACATATATACAGTCAATTCACTTAACAGTATATTCTGTGAAGCACTTTGAGAAGTATAGAAGACGTGAAAAAGCACTACATCAAATGCAAGGATTATTACAGCAGTGTCCCAGTCATGGATTGAAATGACCAATTATTTTTATATAAAAGGAATTATTACCCCTAGAAAAGCATTCTGCCAATTGACTAATAGCCAAGTTTCTACTTACTGCTAGGTAAACAGAGGTGGGTGGAATAAGCAAACTTGTCCAAAATTTCACCTTTCCAGGAATCAAACCCAGGTCTCTCGCTTGCGAGCTGAGTGCTCTAACTACTGAGCAACTGGATATCAGTTAATTTGCCAAATTCTGGAAGCTCTGAAATGCTCCATTAATGGGAGTAATTCTGGACCCAGGTAGAATTTCTCCCCGTTCACATATTTAAAAATTTATATAGGAGAATCAGATGGAGAAAATTGAACACAAACAATGAAGAAATCTGCTCTCAAGCTTTAAAACGATGGAAAACAAGCTTTTAGTCAAGTTCAGAGAATAGTGGAGTAAGGAAAGACTGACAAGGAGCAAACAAAACCTTTCAAATGTTTACTTTTTGCAGAATCAGCAACTACTTTTGGAGACAGATCAGAAATAGTGAATTTCGAACATCGTATCTTAAGCTGAGCTCCCACCTCAATAAGCAACTGACTGGCTTCTTCACTCAGTCTGGGGTGAACGAATGTACGGGCATATGCAAGGTAGTCCTTCAACACTGCCATATCCATGTATTCCTCCTCCACCTGCTCTTCACTCTGATAATAGAGTGAAACTAAGTGGTGGGCAAGGCGACGGTCATACGCTTCATCCTGGGGGTCCAGCATGAGGAAGATCAAGTCAAACCTGTGAATAAAGGACATTGTAAAGTTTTACAAACTGGTTTGCTCATTAGGTATTTCAGTTGAAAGCCAATACCACGGAATAATGGTTCAAGCAACCTCCAAATCAAGGTCTTCCTCAGGGGCCACTCTCAGGAATGCTCCACTATTCTGCACTAAGGCAATGTTGAGACTTGGTACACTGGAGACAATCTTGCCTCTGAAAAGCATTCCCTTACCATTTACTGAAATCAACCTAGTGTGGGTGTGGGACACAAAATGACAGCCTAGCAGAGCAACAGTCACAGCACAAGAGGCTAAATAAGCCAGTTCAAGATCCTGGTCCTTGCCTTCAAAGCTGTCCGTGGGCTCTGCTCCTCCCTAACCTCATAACCCTCTACCAAACTGTCCGCTCCCTCCACTCAGCGGGCTCCTGCCTGCTTCACAGCCTCCGTCTTGCCCGGCTCATATCTTCCAGAAGTCCATCTGACTTCCAGGCAGTCCTTCTGCCTCACCCTGTCCCTTATCTCCTTCACGACCGTGCTCTTCAACCGTGCCTTCAGTCACCCTCTTACTGCTACCCTACACCCCCTCTGATCCCAACCACCAACTTGGGTTTGGATCCCTGACTGTCCAGCACCTTGGGACACCCTCCCAATATGAAAGGCGCGATACAAATGTATTTGTTGTTGTATTCCTTCACTAATTTAAGGAACACCAGCAGGTGATCCACACCTTCAGGTGATTTGTTTATTTTATGGTCTCAGCATCACCATTTTGGGACCCTGAGGCAAGCTCCTTTATTTTGTAGATGTTAGGTCCTACATTAGGCGTTAGGTTTTTGTGGGGTTTAATATTGCTTCCCAGGACTGATCTGCCTTGCAAAGCTACAAACTTTACTCCATAAAGCCTGGCATAGACTAACAGAAGCAAGCTAATTGAATAGTAGTCCCAATGCCTGCATGTAAGAACCACAACCAAAGGCCAGAGCTGAACAAGAGGGATGTGAATAGCTTCAGAATTAAAATATAATCCAACAGTGCCCTTGCCACAAAATACACCATCAATAAAGTTCACAGTTAAATTCCGTGAAGCTCTTTGAACAATGTTCTGGATCAAATGTATGGGTATCATAACACTTAGTGCATGAACTGAGAATTCTTTTCAGAGTAACTAATACAACAGCTCATGTTTTATCTTTCAATGGCCTATCTTGCAGAATGTAGAGATTTTGAGTTGTCCACATACATATGTAGCTGTACTATTTCACTATTCATGACTTTAAAGCTCGTTTTTGTGGCTTTGAAGCATAGTGAAGGATATGGGGAAAAGAGACTTGAACGGATAAGTTTCAGTGAGTGCTTGTACAACCAGACAGGATGGGTTGAATGGCCTCCTACTGTGCAATAATAATAATCTTTGTATTTGATATAGCACCTTGTCCTGTCTTTCAGATGTCTCAAAGAGCTTCATAGAATTTACTGTAAAGTGAATTGACTATGTACAGTAGAAGCCCATTTATCCGGCACCCGCGGAACCTGGCCAATGCCGGTTAAAGCGCCTGCCGGATATTCGGGCGGCCCGCGGCCGAAAACTCACCACAAAAAAATTTAAGTTCCTTTAACACACACCATACTAGATAATAGCAAATAGTGGTAGAGTATTGTGTTGGTGCTTGTTGTTGGGGCTGCTCTCTTGCGCTTCTCAGCTTTATTGATTGGGGTTTGCAGTCCAGCGATTCTTTTTTGAATGGGGGTGAAAGAAGCGGCAGCGCGATTTTAAAGTCGCAAGCCGTAAAGTCGTAGCTGCAAGCCGAAGCCCTAGACTCTACTAGCAGTAAACCGAAATACTGCACCTGCGCTACAATGTGGATTATCGGCTAGCGTTATCTGCTTGCCGCAAGCATGACTTTGAAGTCATATGTGCTGTTTTTTTCGCCTGCTTGGCATGCTCCATTTTGGGAGGGGTCGCCTCAACCGCAGCATCATGGCTTCAAGCACAGCATCTACCAGCTGGGGTGGGCGACTCAGGAGAGTAGTTTTGACGGTGAGTGCCAATGCAATATTCTGTTATTATGTATGCATTTACAAATGCTCCACTGCTATTGTTCCGGATAAGTTCCGGTTTATCGAATGGGGACTTTTTTTGGTGTGCCGGTTACACGGAAGTGCCAGTACATCGAGTCACAGATAAACAGGCTTCTACTGTATATTGTGGACGAAACATGGCAGCTAAACTTACTGTATTCCGTAAGTTATTTAAGGAACACGTGTGGTTTGGTTCTCTTGGTATCACATTGGCAAATCAACCTTCGAATACAGTAATACACCTTCACAACAAACTCTGCGTGGGATTTTTTTTGTTCCCTTTTCTCTTGCTCCCTCAGAGGAAGGCTGAAATTTAGGTTGACCACGATAGTTGGTTGATTCATTGCTCTTACTGAAGCTGTCCCTGAATATTATAAGCTTTTGATGAAACAGCCGAAACAGAGGTCTGATTTCTGAGCCAGTGAACTCCCAAAAATGACAGCCAAGTTTGAAGAGGTGAGCCTTACCTGGATAGCAGTGTATGTGGAAGCTGGATGTTCTCTATGGTTGTCTTTTTGGGATTCCACTGGGACTCAACAGGGTTTGCAGCTGCCAGGACAGATGTGCGAGCATTGAGTTGGCAAATGATTCCAGCCTGAAATATGCGGAAATACACTTAGTCCTCACTTGACGTGGCAGCTGTGTTTGCAAAAAGTGCGGGTTTAAGTGAAACGACATGAAGCGAACCTGCGCGAGAATACCAGACGTTCAGCATCTATGTACACCTACGCTACCCAAAGTAGCTTGTTTCCACCCGCGCAAACGATGTAATAGCGAATATCACAACATTAAATGAGTATACGTTCCCCTATGTATCAGTGACGTAATAACGAAACACCGTTGGCCAAAGCAATGTTAAGCAAGGTCCACCTGTATATTAAACATTTACAAAAAATCTCTGCCACAGCATAACACAATAGAACTGGATGTAAGGTTATGAATAATTTGTGTTTGAATGATCGGTGCCACCTCTGGCCTAGCTTCCCCCAGGTTGCACCTTTAACAGCTAAAGGATTTTCTCACCTTGGCTATGGAGAGCGTTTGCTGCTCCATGACTTCATGCAGCACTGACCGTGTGCTTTCGTTCATTTTGTCAAACTCATCAATGCAACAGATGCCGTTATCGCTGAGGACCAGTGCCCCGGTCTGCAAGACCAGCTGCCTGGTTTCTGGGTCCTTCGTCACGTAAGCAGTGAGACCCACAGCACTGGAGCCTTTCCCTGAGGTGTACTGACCTCTGGGTACCAGGTTGTGCACATACTGGAGCAATTGGGACTTGCTGGTACCTGGATCACCACAGAGCAGGATGTTGACCTCCGCTCGGAAATTGCCACGGCCAGTATGACTGAAATCTTTGCGCGTGCCACCAAACAACTGCAGCAAGATACCCTGGTATCAAAAGGAAAGCGTACAGTTTAAGAAAGAACAATTTTAGCCACATCTCAGTTGCTCAGACTTCCCTTACCTCCGCAACATCGCCCACCTCTGCCCATTCCCAGCGACCTGGGATTCAGCCCTTTTCCCTGTGCTTGAGCTTTAATATTAATAATAATCCTTGCACTTGATATAGCGCTTTTCACACCTTCTAGACATCTCAACAGCTTATATAACGTGTCATCTGAGATATTGTACCTAGATGACTCACATTATTACTGGGCTTCCCTGTAGGTCATGGGTGTGCATTTGTGAACCAATGAACCAAGGGCACGCTGTACCTTTTTGATATCTTCATGCTCATAAATGCTCGGAGCTAGAGCACTGGAAAGCCTTTCATAGATATCGGGTTTCTTGGAGAGGTCCTTCAGCACTTCCACTCGCTCCTCTGTGAACAATTTCTGGTCCTTTTCGTCATCCATTCTGTGGAGGCGTTTCTCATCAGTTTTCAGGAAGTGAATAACATCGATGTGGGTCTTGTACACAGATTTCACGTTGCTCACTCTCGGGTTCACTCGGATAGGAACAGCTCTATAAATACCTGCGAAAGACAACACTAGTTGCTCAGAAACAAAAGATAATCTACTTCCCGCCTCCACGCAGAAATACAATGGTTGAATGTGGAAATTTAGGCTGTGTTAATATTATACTCCCGACTGCACTGAAATCAATGGGGACGTGGGAGGGGGGGGTTGAGTTTTGTTCTTAATGCAGCTGAGTTCTCACATTTGGGAATCTCAGGGTTTGAATCTGAATTTTCCTGTTAATTTGCAAGTGTACATTTCATTGTTTGAGTGCTGTGATAAGGTCATACACCACTTTATTTTCATGGGACGTTCGAAGCAGTTTCTTCTTCGCACCCCATGCCCCCACCCCATCCAATTCATAAGAAAGCTGGCAAGGGGGGAAACTGGCTAAATATAGTAGGTTAATAGGAGACTTTGCTCCCAACTTTTCCCTAGATTTGCTACAGCTAATTTAGATATAATTGACTTTGAATTCCTGAAATGTTCCACAATCCTCACATATGTTCAAATCACTCCGCTCCCTGAAATCAGCCTACTCCTCTGACCTGCTTAGACCCCACTCCACTACCCATCCCCTTTGCTCGGTTGACTCTGCCCTCCTGCACCTCCCTTGTCCCCTACACTTTATTTTCGGCGTCCATGCCTTCAGCCTCAACCCCCCTGGAAATTATGGAACTCTCTGCCTCAATCCCTCTGCATTGCCCCCTTTTTGCCCGTCTTCAGATCACACCTGAAGACCTTCTCTATAATTGTGCCTCTGGTCACATCAACCATCCTCTCCCCTGCTCGAAATCAAACACCACCTCTGTTAAAAGAGAGAAACCTTTCAAATTGAAAGACTTAATTGCTTCATAGAATCTTACGGCACAAAAGGAGGCCATTCGGCCCATCAAGTCTGTGCCGGCTCTTTGAAAGGAGCCAGCACCTCTCCTCAAAAGATAATCCGGTGACAAAAGGCGATGCTGTGATTTACCTGTAACATTCACCCGGTCGCCGGGCTGCACTTTATCCACCAGATCATTGTGAGCATACAACATGACTGTGTGCGGAGTCTGCCCTGCAGGCATGTCGTCAGGTGACTCCTGTAACTTAACCTGAAACCATAACAGTGAAAGAATCAGCAAATTTTTTCTTGGTCACTTCCAGAGCCCTGCCAAGTGTTGAGCCAAAAACTGCAGTCGCATTGAGATGCAGTATTTATTTTGTGTCACAAAAATACTCGTTTCAGATTTCCAGCGTCTACAGCACGTATTTGACATTTGTTTATTCTAAGTCAATCGATGCCGGGATACATGAGTTATATTTGAAAATGCAAAAAGAGAATTTCTAACATCCTTATCTTCATCTTCGTTTCCCATCTTTCATTAAATCTGCTTCTCATCTACGTAATAATAAAGTAATCCTTGCATTTGATAAAGCATTTTTCTTGTATTCTAGATGCCTCAAAGAACCTCACAGAATATACTGTAAATTGACTGCATATTTGTGGGTGAAATGCGGCCGCTAATTGCACACTCCAGTGTCCCACAGTCGTGGATTGAAATAAACAATTTTATTATTATTTTTTGAGGGATTATTGTTAGGATGTGGAGTAAGGAAACTTGTCCAAAGTTTACCCCTGATCTGCCTAGATTCGAACATAGGTCTCACACTTGTAATCTGACTAGGCAGATTAAAAAATGGCCCACTTGGGGTGTTAGGTGGCCATTCATGTTGCCAGGTTACCTGCACACTGCACATAGAGTTCTCTGATGTGCATGAAATACCATTCCTTTGCAATGCAAGTGAAATCCAAATGGTATTTCCTGGACATAACGTGGAAGAAATGTCAAGAATGATTTAGCGGCCTGGACTTTTTTTTCCCATATGCCTCGTTTCAGTGCAGCCTCTGGCATACTGTACTCACATAACCGCGTTATAATGGGGTTGTCCTGTGTTCCATATGAATGACTAATAAAAGCACTTCCCATAACACAGGGTAGAAATATTTTGCTGCTACCAATCTTGCCAAACAACGTACCATTTGCTTGTCCGAAAACATGGAGCGGTTGTGGATCAGCGCCATGCTGTGGGTGGTGTTGCAGTTCTTACACACCGCCGGTTCAGCAATCCGGCCTCGGTCGATCTCCACTCTTGTGCAGTAAGCACACACCTGACAGCGGAAAAATGCCTCTTGCATTTCGGGAATCAGCTGTGAGGACCTGATCACCATACCACTGATCGTGATGAGCTGGTCAATATCTGGAGAGTGTCGGGGGCAAGGAAAAGAGAAAAAAAACTACTTTCAAAACATATCCTGAGGTATTATTTTCTAGCAGAAATCTATCAAGTTTGTTCTTGAAACAAACAGCATTTTCTGTTTCCACTGTCTCCCTAGGGGGCCTGTTCCATGTTTACTGCTCGCTCACTGAAGTGAGTGTTTCTGCAGATCTGTTCCAAATTTACCCCGTTACATTAAAAATCACCATCATATAGTAAAACAATTCAATTATGACATTTTTTTCTTCATTACATGAGAAGATTTGGTGACAGTGATTCATGATACTTTTTACATTTACACATTAAATTGGCACATTTATCCAGATAATGGCACTTCAAAAGTAACTAACTGGATGGAAGCACTGAGATCATTCATGATAGCACATGTAAATTTTTATGAACTAAAACCAGTTTTCACAATTCGATCATTAATACCTTCTGGGTTCAGACTTCTCATATTATTGGTCTTCAAAGCATTGTATGGCCGAACTTGGATCTGATGCTCCAGGATTGAATCAGGGAATCGTTCGAAGAAGAGCTCATTGACAGCCATGTCAAAAGTAGGAATCACTTCCTGTTTGACAGAAATTAATTCAGCATCAACACATTGTTTTCAAAGAACCTCTGAGAATTTTGATCGGTTAAGTAATGCAAATTATAAAATGAGCAACTATATGTGCCCAACTTGCACGGCATACCTGTGGATAGCAGACCAGCTGTCTGTACAGTTCGGTGTCAAAAGCTTTTAAATGAGAAGCGTTCACATTTAGGAATGGTTCGCCCACTAAATTCATCTGCAAGAAAAGCACAAGGTAAATTTTCCGTCAGTACTGGCAGGCATCACTAATTCATCCTTAAAACATGACCCCTAATATAAAGCACAAGGAGATTTAAGTTACCTCTTCAAGTCGTTGCATATAAAGTGGTTCATTGAGATCCATGCCTGAAATCTCCTCCTCTTTAGCATTCGGGTCAGTGAAACGCTGAATGAACCTCTGAAAGGAGACAAGAGTTACTTTCTCTTAATGTTACGTAGGTCGACTTCACTCACGTAGCTGCACAGTGTTGGCAATGCCCCCCAAAATCTATTTATTGAAAAACACACAGGGTGGATTCCAGCGCATACCTCATTCTTCCTTACTGTAGTTCACCTCTGTTGTCACACGCTTCGCTATAGGGTGAATTCACTTATAACCCAGCTGCACTGTGGATCCCCTAGCAATGCACATGCGTGCAGCCAAATGGAGTGAAATCAGTTTTTCCGCAGGTTTGGGTTTTATGGATCCCATCAAACAGTTTATAAACAGGCCTCCACAGTACATCATAATTCTCAAGTATTAATAACGACAACAAATTACATTTGTATTGCACCTTTCGTGTCAGGGAGATGTGCCAAGGCGCTGCACTGTCAGGAATCACACCCGAGCTGATGGTTGGGATCAGGAGGGATGGAGGGTTGGGGTAGGAGGGTGACCAAAGGCACAATACAATAGAAGAGGAGGGTCTTGAGATGGATCCTGAAGGAGGCAAGGGAGGAGGAGAGACGGAGGGACTATGGGATGGAATTTCAGAGGGTGGTGGTACAGTGGCTGAAGACTCACCCACCAATGGTGGGGCAGGCAAAATAGGGCACGTGATGTAGGCTGTGTAAAAGGAGTGGGCGAGTTGATAGGTCACAGAGATAGGTGGGAGTGAGGCCATTAAGTATTAGTATTGTTTGATTTCCAATTGACCCTAATAATTACGGTCCAGGACAATGATTTGGAGCGTATTCGACTAGGAATACGCTCCAAATAATTCCAAGTAGGAACACTAGAAAGCACAAAGACCCTAAGAACCAGAAATTAGGTAAGAGCCGGTTTCACTCCATTTTTTTTGATAATACGCCAAATTAATTGCCACAAGAAACGTACCTGAAACTTTTCTTTACATGCAGCAACATTGACATCTGTTCCCCAGATAACAAGCTTTTGTCCGAGAGACTGTTCACTGGTCACAATCTCATCTGCCACAGGCTGAAACAGCAAATCACACTCAATGAAGAGCAGTAGTCATCGACACAGTCGAATAATTCAGGCAAAGCTGGATAGTTTCAATCACATACCTGCTCTGCCTGTAAGTCAACCTGACGGGCCTTGCGTGCAGAGCCAAGGTCAGGGCGCTGACGTATAGGCGTGCCACGCACACCACTGCGAGGAGTGCCTTCCACTCTGGAGCTGGGAGTCCCGTAAGTCAAAGGAGAGCTCACATCAAATTCACTGGCAGCTGGGGATAGAATTAAACATTTTGAAATTGACACCAATGCAAAGCCAGAAAACAAATCTTAATAGAGTAAAAAAAAATACAACTACAAACTTAAAGCGTTTAAAAATCCTTCCCTCACACAGGTAGATTTTCTGGAAAACTGAAGGCCAATTATACTGAAAGCTGAACACACCTGTTCTGAAACTAATAATACTCCTTGCATTTGATGGAAATTGTGATTGAATTAAAACACAAAAATGTATGCAATTTATCAGGCGGAAAAAAACCACATTTGGCTTAATAACAACAACTTCGATTTATATAGCGCCCTCCATGCCGGACGGCGTCTCAGAGCACTTCACAGTAGCGGATCCCAGGACCGAGCCAGGGGCAGGGGTAGAAAGGTGACCAAAAGCTCGGTCAAAGAGAAAGGTCTTCAACTGTGACCTGAAACTGGGAAGAGAGGGGGCGAGGCGAAGGGAATGAGGAAGGGAGTTCCAGAGCCTCGGGGGGTTAGTGTTTAAAGGCACGGCCGCCGAGGGTGGAGCGGAGGATTCGGGGGACATGGAGGAGGCCAGACCCAGAGGAGCGAAGGCAGCGGGTGCTGGGTTGGGCGGAGAGGAGATCAGAGAGATAGGGGGGTGCAGAGGAGTAGAGAGATTTGAAAACAAGGGTGAGGATCTTGAAATCGATCCTCTCTGGGATAGGGAGCCAGTGAAGTCTGGTAAGGACTGGGGTAATGGGGGAGCGAAGCTTAGAGCGGGTGAGAATGTGGGCGGCAGAGTTTTGGATAAGCTGGATTTTGTGGATTGTGATGGAGGGGAGACCGGCGAGGAGGGCATTGCAATAGTCCAGCCGATAGGTGACAAAGGTGTGGACCAAGGTTTCGGCGGCTTTTAAGGTGAGGTATTGCTGGAGACGGGCGATCCGTCGGAGGTGATAGAAGGCAGTGCTGGTGACGGACCGGATGTGGGGGAGGAAGGACAGTTGGGGGTCGAACCTGATGCCAAAGTTGCGGACAGGTTTGGAGAGTTTTAGGGGCAGGCCAGGAAGGTGGAGGTGGTGAGAGCCGTGCGAATGGAGACATTGACGAGAGCCAATGAGTATGGCTTCCGTCTTGTCAACATTCAGCTGCAAGAAATTTGTGCTCATCCAGCCCCTGATGTCTGAAAGGAAGGCTGACAGAACATCAGGGGACTGGGGGTCACAAAGTGAAGTGGAGAGATAGAGTTGGGTGTCATCCGCGTACATGTGGAAGTGTGCCCCTTGTCTGCGGATCACATCCCCAAGAGGAAGCATATAGATGAGGAAAAGGAGGGGGCAGAGGATGGATCCCTAGGATACTCCACAGGTAACTGGTTGAGTGCGAGAGGAAAAACCGTTTGTGGAGATGTATTGCTGGCGGTTTGTGAGGTAGGACTCGAAACAGGCGAGTGCGGTCCCACTGAGGTGGATGACAATAAACTGCTTAGCACTGAATGGCTGTGGGATGAATTCAAAATGGCAAAGGAGCAAACCTGAATGACGAGACCGGGCCGGACTCGAAAAGAGGGACGAGTCCTGCACAATGGGACTGCGAGCGTCAGCCGGTGGGGAGGTTGGGAATGGCTGTAGATCCCCAGTGGACGTTGTATCATCCGTCCGTCTCCTTTGGGAAGGTGGGGACTGCACTTCATCGCTGCGAGCTGCAAGAGATAGTGCTAAGTTAGATGCAACAAATGAATTGTACAAACACAGGCAATAGCACAACTCAAAAGAGATTTAGAGCTACTCCGAATTACGATCTTTCTAAATTTCAGTGATGACATGTTATTTCCTCTAGCAGCTGTAATCTGGCTACACACCTTACATTTATTAACGCTATATGAACCACTTTTACCTCACACCTAATACAGCCAAAGCCCTAACCACGCATTCTTCACCTGCAGCCTGGATAATTCCAATGCCCTCTTCACCCGGCCTCCCAGCTCCATCATTCATAACAATCCAATTAACTCAAGTTCTGCTACGAAGCACGCAATAAAAATAAATGAAAGTTGTTATGGCTTTCCACTCGAGCAATTTTTTTTTAAAACCACCTGACAATTTTTAAAAACTGCATCTACAACTAAGCCAGACTGACACATCAAACTAAGTTAACAGAGCAGCTCAGTTTTGTGCACCATCTTTGAGAAGGAAGAGGAAATAGGAGGGAAAAGGGAACCTAGATGTGGGTGACCATCTGGATATTGTATGTGCACAATATTAACTCTTTGGAGGACTGTAATAAAATAATTACAGAATTTCCCCGCTCTTCTCCCTTATTCCAGACATTATAATATTGATAACATAAATGTTTGGAAAATGCAATGCTATTCTGCACTCAAGAGGATGAAAATCTTAACAAGCACAGTAGGTGCACAGGACCCCAGTGATGTGATGAATGATGAGACTTACGAGTTGGAGGGTTGCTGCCTCTTCCACGTTTGCTTCCTTTACGATTGGGTGTAGAGGTTGGAGATGACATCTTGAACACTAAGTCAAGGGGAAGGTGCAATTAATATACAATATTGTTGAACATTATTTGCAGAATTAGGTTTAAATCACTTTTAATAATAATAATCCTTGCATTTGATATAGCGCTTTTCACGTCTTCTAGACGTCTCAAAGTGCTTCACAGAATATGCTGTAAAGTGAATCGACTATATTTGTGGGTGAAAAGTGGCAGCCATTTGCGCAGAGCAGTGTCCCACAAACGGTCGTTGATTAAAATAACCAATTTTTTTTTGAGGGATTATTATCAGGCGTGGAGCGTAAGGAAACTTGCCCAAAGTTTCGCACTGCCTGGAATCAAACCCACGTCTCCTGCTTGTAAATCGAGTGCTCTAACCACTGAGCTACAGGATTCTAAATATTCTATTCCCGAGCAATGTTTAACACCAGAAAGTTTTCAAATTGCATCTGCAATTGTATTTATCCAATTCCCTGTTAAGTGATGTTATGCATTCAGCTTCAAAAGCCGAAAGAGTTCCTTAAATATTACAATCTTTTTTAATGTCTCCGAAATTGGTGCAAATTGGGATTATAGTATGAACCGTCACACCAGTCATTAAGAATGAACACTTTGCAGCTCCATCTTAACAACAAAATTACATTTGTATAGCGCCGTTCACGTCAGGGGGACGTCCCCAAAGTAATGTGCTTGTGTACCCTTCCTCGACAACTCAGCCACTGAAAACACACGTTACGTCTTCTCCAGGCTGGGAGATTTGACAAAATATATCAGAGGCCTGCCTGTTCTCTAGGATTATATACTGTATATATATCTATATATACACACATATACATAATTATAAAATAATCAGACCTGCTTTCCTGGCTGTAGGATTGCTGTTCTGTGTACTACACACACCTAATCATAATCCCCCCCCAAAAAAACACAATAATAAAATTGGTCATTTCAATCCACGACTGTTTGTGGGACACTGCTGTGTGCAATTGGCTGCCGCATTTCACCCACAAATATAGTCAATTCACTTTACAGTGTATTCTGTGGAGCGCCTTGAGACGTCTAGAAGACGTGAAAAGTGCTATATCAAATGTAAGGATTATTATTATTATCTCCTGGCTATAAAACAATATAAGGCCAGACCTGCTCTCCTGGCTGGCTGGCTGGCTGTCTGGTTGCTGTTAGACCTGGTGTAATAGGGTCTACGCCAGACCAACTCTCCTCTCCTGGCTGTAGGATTACTGTACAGGGTATAAACAATATCTGATCAGCTACCTGCTCTCCTGGGTATAAACCAGACCTGCTCTCCTGGCTGTAGGGTCGGCTGTAGGGTGACTATATGGGGGTATAAACCAGACCTGCTCTCCTGGCTGTAGGGTCGGCTGTAGGGTGACTATATGGGGGTATAAACCAGACCTGCTCTCCTGGCTGTAGGGTCGGCTGTAGGGTGACTATATGGGGGTATAAACCAGACCTGCTCTCCTGGCTGTAGGGTCGGCTGTAGGGTGACTATATGGGGGTATAAACCAGACCTGCTCTCCTGGCTGTAGGGTCGGCTGTAGGGTGACTATATGGGGGTATAAACCAGACCTGCTCTCCTGGCTGTAGGGTCGGCTGTAGGGTGACTATATGGGGGTATAAACCAGACCTGCTCTCCTGGCTGTAGGGTCGGCTGTAGGGTGACTATATGGGGGTATAAACCAGACCTGCTCTCCTGGCTGTAGGGTCGGCTGTAGGGTGACTATATGGGGGTATAAACCAGACCTGCTCTCCTGGCTGTAGGGTCGGCTGTAGGGTGACTATATGGGGGTATAAACCAGACCTGCTCTCCTGGCTGCTTTTCCCGCCTGTTATTTTTCCCGCCAACCGGGAGAGTCCATTCCCGGACGCGGAAGAGGTGGCGCCCAATGCGACATGGTCTGATTTTATACACATCACATCAGCCAGGCCCAGCCCGGGAGGAGAGGACATCAATCCTTCATGACATCGATAAAATGGAGTGTTTAGCGCTGGGTGGCGGGGAAGGGAGAGTTGGAGACATTGTGGTGTAGACTGTGTGTGCCCCCCCCCCCCCCGCTGCTGTTGTGGAGAGTGGTAGAGTCCGGTACAGGGTGATAGGAGCTCAGGCTGCACACACACACACACACAGACAGTCACACACACACACACACACAGAGGGAGGCTGGGCCGGGTCAGGCTAGGCTCTCTCATACACACACACACACAGACAGACAGTAACAGGCAGACAGACAGAGAGACACACAGGGCTGGGTCAGAGACACTCACACACAGACAGGCAGACAGACAGACACACACACACACACACAGGGCTGGGTCAGGCACAGACACACACACACAGACAGAGATAGGGCTGGATCAGGCCAGGAACAGACAGACAGTCACGCACAGGGCCGAGCCAGTCTGACACACACAGACAACAACAACAAAGTTATATATATATATATATATAGAGTGCCTTTCACGTCGGGAGGACGTCCCAAGGCTCTGTGAGACGGTCACTCACACGGGGCCTGGGCCAGGCTCTCACACACACACACACACACACACACAGACAGTCACACTCAAACACACACACACACTCAGTCACAACAAAAACAAAACAAAATTACATTTATAGAGTGCCTTTCATGTCGGGAGGATAAATCCTCACTCACTCACTCACTCACTCACAATGGCTGTGCCTCCCAGCTCAGCCAGTGACACCCTGTCTGCCTTCAGTAAACTGCACCACATGCTCACGCTCAGCGACACCAAGAGCGCGGCTGCCGAGTCCCACAGCGCTATCGGCGACATTAGCCGCGACTTTCGGTGCAGCAGCAGCAATGACAGCCAACTGGGTGGGTATCTGACCTAGTCAATACACACACACACACACACCACTATGGCCTGTGTCTGGGTTCAGCCCAAGATCATATGATTTTTTTGCTGTAAAGTGCAGTGACAGTGTATCTTTCACTTTTGGTCACCTTTTTCCCCCTTCCCTCTGGCTCGCCCGGGATCCGTTATTGGGAAGTGCTCTTGAGATGCCGTCCGGCGTGGAGAGCGCTATATAAATCCAAATTGTTGTTGTATCCCTCCTCATCTGTACGCTCCCTCTTGGGGATGTCATCCGCAGACATGGAACACACCTCCACATGTACGCGGATGACACCCAACTCTATTTCACCACTTCACTTTGTGACCCCCAGTCCCCTGATGTTCTGTCAGCCTGCCTTTCAGACATCAGGGGCTGGATGAGCGCAAATTTCTTGCAGCTGAATGTTGACAAGACGGAGGCCATACTCCTTGGCTCTCGTCAACGTCTCCATTCACATGGCTCTCACCTCCTCCACCTTCCCGGCCTGCCCCTAAAACTCTCCGAACCTGTGCGGAATCTTGGCATCAGGTTCAACCCCCAACTGACCTTCCTCCCCCACATCCGGTCTCTCACCAGCACCACCTTCTACCACCTCCGACGGATCGCCCGTCTCCGGCGATACCTCACCCCAAAAGCCGCTGAAACCTTGGTCCATGCCTTCATCACCTCTCGGCTGGACTATTCAAATGCCCTCCTCGCTGGTCTCCCCTCCACCACAATCCATAAAATCCAACTCATCCAAAACTCTGCCGCCTGCATACTCACCCACACCAAGCTTCGCTCCCCCATTACCCCAGTCCTTGCCAGACTTCACTGGCTCCCTGTCCCTGAGAGGATCGACTTCAAGATCCTCACCCTTGTTTTCAAATCCCTCCACTCCTCTGCACCCCGTATCTCTCTGACCTCTCTCCTCAAACCAGCACTCACTGCCTTCGCTCGACCGGGTCTGGCCTCCTCCATGTCCCCCAAATTCTCCGCTCCATCCTTGGCGGCCGGGCCTTCAGCCACTACTCCCCGAGGCTTTGGAACTCCCTTCGTCACTCTCTTCGCCTCGCCCCCCTCTTTTCTCAGTTTCAGGTCACAGCTAAAGACCTTTCTCTTTGACCGCGCCTTTGGTCACCTTTCTACCCCTGCCCCTGGCTCGGTCCTGGGATCCGCTATTGTGAAGCGCTCTGAGACGCCATCCGGCGTAGAGGGCGCTATATAAATCAAAGTTGTTGTTGGTGTGACAAGGACCCAATTAATTCGCTTACAACAACGTCCCACAAACAGCCATGAAGTGAATGAGTATTTATATGTGCGGCAAGTCCCCTTCTCTTGAATAAAGTAAACCAGCTATTTTTTTAGAATGGAAAAGGCAATTATTTGGTTACTATTGGAAGATTTGATTGTTATTATTGTATGTGTGTGAGAGGGAATACTGTATACAAACCTCATTCAGGAGCAACATTAACATTTTGTTTCTCAGTCCCTGTGTAGTGGTATTGGTATCAATCACCCTCTGAGACACTTTCAGCTGCAATTTCCTCATCTTTGCTGTCAGTCACTCACTGAATTGTTTTGGAAACCTTTGTTTTGACAGGTGTCAGGTCCTAAAAGAAGATTTAAAATAGTTTTTAACAGTGTATTGTCCAGCAATGCCCATATACTGTAACTACAAGTGTTTACATTAATGAGACTGCAGTTCTGTGTTACCAATATCATTTTTGCCTATCATATGGTGTGCATGTAGCAACCACCTAGTATAAAGAGGAAACATTGGATTCACAATGGACCCTTAAGTACACACACAGATATGTAAATATGTATTGCAAAAATTGAAACTGATCTCGAAAGATTGTTCCCAAAACACACCCAAGGTAATGGTTGAGATACCAGTTTTCCAAGCTACATTCCTTAATGTCTCTCGCAGGATTATGATGAACTAGCTATACCCCCGCATAACATATGCGCCTAGTGTTTTTGAACATGTTTATTCATATATTTCGAAACTTTTTTAAAATAATGTATTTGTCATTTACAAAAAGAAGGGTGAGCTTTAATCACCGGGTTGTTTTCCTTTGTTGTTTTTTGTTTAAGTTGTATTGTTTTTTGTTTTCCTTTTAGAAGTTTATTGTTACAATTGCGGAAACATACCTAAAGCTTTTATACTGTATATGTATATATAGAAGATAGATTTGACACAGCACTATCTGCGTCAGGAGGACACTATTGTGGAAACATACCTAAGGCTTTGATATACAGTAGAAGCCCATTTATTCATGACTTGATGAACCGGCACTTCCGTATAACCGGCACGCAAAAAAAAAGTCCCCCATTCGATAAACCGGAACTTATCCAGAACAATAGCGGTGGAGCATTTGTGAGTCATTGTCGCGCAGGTGCAGTATTTTGGTTTGCCGCTAGTAGAGTCTAAGGTTATCGGCCTGCCGCTAGTAAGGCTTTAAAGTTGCGCTGCCGTTTTTTTAACCCGCTTGGCATCCTGCATTTTAAAAAGAATCGCTGGACTATAAACCTCAACCAGTAAAGGTGAGAAGCGCAAGAGAGTAGTTTTAACATTAAGTATCAATACAATATTCTGTTATTATCTGTTATTATTTGGTCTGGTATGTTATGGTGTGTTAAAAGAACTTAATTTTTTTTGTGGTGGGTTTTTGACAGCGGGCCACCCGAATATCCACTACGCGCTTTAACTGACAATGGCCAGCTCCCGCGAGTGCCGGATAAACACGCTTTTACTGTATATAGATACCTCTTGCCTTCTGTGGTTGATTTTAAGACCCTAATCGCTAAACAACCTTGTCTTCATTATCTCCACCGATATGTGGTATCATCAATGCTAAATCAGCTTTGAGGCTTGCTTCTGCCCCAAAATTATTTTGCAAAAACTTACGGTAGTGCAATTTTACGCAGCACACATACATACCATGGCAAAACAGTCAAAAACTGGATAGCAAAATAACATTCATATTATTCCTATCACAAATTTATTTTGTAAAGTGCTTCAAAATGCTTGTTTTTTATGTGAAAGGCACTATACTGTATAATTACAAGTTGTTGGAAACGACAGCAGCTTACTCCAGTTGTACTCATAGTCTGTCACCACACAACTTCAAAGATATGATTCCTCATTGAGTAACCTCCAGATCCTGGATGGTCAGCAAAAGCACAGCACTGAACAAGGAGCGGACACTTAGCTAACTTGCAAAAAAATAATCTCCCAGGAAGACTGTTAATGTTACTATCAGAACGCTATTGACACCTATAAGCAATTACTTAAATTGTAGGTTAAAATTACAATTACATTTAATCTCAGACTGGTACCAGTTGCTTGTGCTGTTTGCACTCGATTAAAACGTTAAACACCACAATAGGATTCTCCCCTCCTCTTCTGAAAGCACTGGGTTATTTGGGGAATTGTACTGTTGCTGGTATCTAGTGCTACCTTGCTCAAGTGGCCAGGTTCCTGTGGGAATTCAGAGAGTGAATGTCAGCGGGTTGTTCGGGTGGGAGGAATGTTACAACAGATGCACATGATCTGGTCCTTGCCTAACATCCATCACGCATGGATCACTGGATAGAGCTCATGAGTAGGAACAACCTGGCTATTACCTGGCTGGGAGACACCGGTACCAATTGCAGTGGTGTCATTTCTACCTCGGCTGAGATGAGCTAATTCATCGCAAACTGAGATTTGAATCTGGGACCCTCCCATTCCTGTGTAACTCAGTTTAAGATTGATCTGGGGTTGGATTAAATACGGTACAGTAAAAGCCCATTTATCCGGCACCCTTGGGACTTGGCCAATGCTGGTTAAAGCGCGTGCCGGATATTCGGTTGAAAACACACACACAAAAAAATACATTGTGTCAGATAAGTTCCGGATAATCGAATGGGGACTTTTTTTTTTGAGGTGCCAGTTATATGGAAGTTACGATTGATCGGGTCATGGATAAACAGGCTTTTTCTGTATTATGATTATTAGTGGAGAATGCCTGTTAATTCTTTGTTGCAATTAGATGATTAAAGAAGAGTGGCATTAAAATGTACAGTACAGTAACTTCATGTCTGATTCTCATTGTTGTTTGCATGTAGCTCTTCAGAGCTCAATGGTGTTCTCCAAGGATACTGGGCTTCTGGTTTTCCTAAGGAATTCGCTTCGTTTTGAAGAGGTAAGTTGTGTTAACAATACTGATTGTCTTTTAAAGTTGCATTTTTTAAAAAAAATGGAATCTGTGACATTTATTAGAAAAATCAGGCATGTTTGTAATTCCAGTTTCGAGACAGCAGAGAAGTCATTTTGAAGTTACTGTCTGAAGTTGTCGAAATAATTGGGGAAGCAGTGGGACGATATGCCTGTGACATAAAGGTGAGGAATTTTGTAGTTACAGTACTTTGTAAATACACCTGAACATTTAGACTCTGAATGAAATGTATGCAATATTTACATTGTCAGATAGAAAGTGAAGTTCCTTCTACTCTTCCCAATAAAATATCTTAACTTTTCCCACAGTCAGTTGCACCAGAATATGACAGCTTCATTTTTCACAAACCGATTTCAGTGATAGGGGCAGTTTTATGTTGTTGACCCCGATCACCGTTATATGGTGCATCCTTCCAGCAGGTGCGGAGAGAAGAATTTCATGCCATCCAATTGTGCTGTGGAGGATGGTATGCTGTGACCCACTGTCTAATATTGCTACTTTCACTGTTTACCAATACGCTGACTTTGTTTTACACATGGGATGGAAATGTTTTTTTAAACAAAACAAACACTGGGATGCTTTTTTTTATTTTCTTAGAGCACATGTGTTGTCGTGTACACTAAAGAGAAGGCTGCAAAATGTAAGGCTGCTGCCTTGGATCTTCTTATTACGGTAGGATTTCCTTGTACTGTATACTGTAGTTGGCTTTAATTGGTGGAATGATTCATTCATTCCAATCCCAGCTCGGGTCTGAAACAATGACTGCTCAGCGCCTTGGGACGTCCTCCTGACATGAAAAGCGCTGTACAAGTGTAATTTTATTGTTATTGTTGTTCATTCATTTGTAATACATAGTGTCAAACTGTGTATTACAAATGAAGAGTTCCAAGATGCGTAAGGGCTCTGTGTTAGTGAGAGCAAGTTGTTCTTAATTGGCCCATAACTGTTATGAGACAATTTTTGAAGGATTAGAAATCAAAGTACAGTTTAAGAACAAAAGGGTGTGCAAAGATCATACAATGAGGCTTGGAAATAGACAGACAAATAATCACACTGGACCACAGATCTCATACGGTTTAAAGAGTAATAATGAAATGTTTTGGAAAACCAGCTGGTTTATATCACATTTACATCATCTGTCTTCCCTGAAATTGGTACTCTTTGGACGATGTTTAAATATGCAGTATACAGTAACAGCTTGTTTATCCGGCACCCTTGGGACCTGGCCAATGCCGGTTAAAGCACCTATTGGATATTTGGCCGAAAATGGGAAAAAAAAATTCAATGCTTTTTTCCGGATAAATTCCGGTTAATCGAATGCGGACCTTTTTTTTGCGATGCCGGTTATATGGAAGTTACAGTTGATATGGTGCCGGATAAACAGGGTTTTACTGTATTTAAAGTGTGTAAATGATGTGGGTTTACAAGTTTGGTAATTGATCCCATGTATACACAGTGGAGGCTGTTAAATGGCAGTGGCAACACTGGAACTCAATCCCTCCGCCTTGCCGTCTCCCTCTCTCTTTAAGTCCCAGCTGAAAATCTTCCTCTTCGACCATGCTTACAGCCACCTCCCCCCTCCGCCCCCATCCACCTCCAGCTCAGATTGAGGCTCCACCACTGTTAAGTGCTCTGAGATGCTATCTGGCGTCGAGGGTGCTATTCCAATGCCCTCCTCGTCGGTCTCCCCTCCTCCACAATCCACAGAGTCCAGCTCATTCAGAACTCTGCCGCCCGCATTCTCACCCACACCAAACTTCGCTCCCCCATTATCCCAGTCCTTGCCAGACTTCACTGGCTCCCTATCCCAGAGAGGATCGTCTTCAAGATCCTCACCCTTGTCTTCAAATCCCTCTACTCCTCTGCACCCCCCCTCCCCTACCTTTCTGACCTCTCTCCTCAAACCAGCACCCGTTGCCTTCGCTCCTCTGGGTCTGGCCTCCTCCATGTCCCCCAAATCCTCCGCTCCACCCTTGGCAGCCATGCCTTCAGCCACTATACCCCGAGGCTCTGGAAATCCCTTCCTCACTACCTTCGACTCGCCCCTCTTTTCTCAGCTTCAGGTCCCAGCTGAAGACCTTGTTCTTCGATCGCGCCTTTGGTCACCTTTCTACCCCTGCCCCAGGCTCGGTTCCGGATCTGCTGTTACGAAGCACTCTGAGACACTGTCCAGCGTGGATGGCGCTATATAAATCGAAGTTGTTGTTGTTGTATATGGAAGATGTTATTGTTAAGCACTTTGTGTAAACCAAATGTAAATCATGAATAGATGCAAGTCCCAACAGTTTTTTTCTTTGTAAGATGTGGTAGATTATTGAATTTTAACAAAAGTTTACTTTGCAATAAAATTCCAGTTACTGCACAGCAAAGTGAGCTCCAGCTGTCTTCAAGAATTCAAAATCGGAGAACTATTCAACAAATTCTATGGAAGTTTGTCACAGAAGAGCAAATTCCCAGATACAGGTTCTTTTTCTTGTTTGTTTTGGGTTTCAATAGCGAAAACCCTTTCTTTCTCTGTAGATTAATGTTTAATTAACCAGGCACAAGGGACAAGCCTCCATCTTGTCCCTCGCACCCTCCACTCACCATTATAGGTCACGCTTTCAGTCATTATGCCCCGAAACTCTGGAAGACTTCCTCAATCTCTCCGCCTTGCTCCATCTCCCCTTTTTTCAAGTCCTGCTTGAAAACCTTCCTTTTCGACTGTGCTTAGTGGGCACCTACCCCATCCCCCCCAGCTCGGAGTCAGGCTCCACTGCTGTTCAGTGCTCTGAGACAGTAGCCCATGTGGAGGGTGCTATATAAGTACAAGTTGATGTTTTTGTAATTATGTGCCTTACATTCTTGTTTCAATTACCTTGTTTGGACAGTGTTGGAGAAGGTTTACGAGCTGCTCGGAGTTTTAGCTGAAGTCCACCCCACTGAGATGCTTCTTAACTCAGAAAATCTGTTCGCTGCCTATTTAAGTGAACTGAGAGTACAGGTGAGTTATTCTTTTTGGTTTTTGTTTCATACAAGGTATTTATTTTGCTCCATCGTTTACTTTTCTTTACCAATCCTGTAAACATCTGGCTGAAGCGCTCTGAGACACCGTCCGGCGTGGAGGGCGCTATATAAATCCAAGTTGTTGTTGAAAACAACAAAAAACTAATTCAAGATCTTTTCAGAGACAAAGTCTTGTGGGTCAGCTTAATGTACTTGGAGCATGTGTGCTTTAAATCATAAAGCTCCGAGATTCTACCCCGCGTGAAGGGTGTTATGTTTCGCCCACAAAATATTCAGTTTACTCACTTTACAGTATATTCTGTCAAGCACTTTGAGACGTTTAAGGTGCTATATCAATATGATGTGTTAAGGCACTATAATTTTGATTGTCCCCCACTCCCACCCCATTATTCAACTATTTTCTTAATCCTAACAAAAACAATAATAATTTAGTCACTCAATCTACGACCATTTGTAGGACATTGCTGTGCGCAATTGGCTGCTGTGTTTCGCCAACAAATATACCAATATTCACTTTACAGTATATTCTGTGAAGCGCTTTGAGACGTCTAGAAGATGTGAAAAGCACTATATCAAATGAAAGGATTATTATTATATCAAATGCAAGGATTATTAAAATATTATATCAATAGGGAGTGCTTAGCGTGGACAAGTAGTTGTTGGTGTTTTAAATTGCCCTGAAGGCTCTTGTTCCAGTGTGAAGCACAAACCTCAGAAGCAGTTACAGTTGTATTCATCTTCACCGCTGAGCACATTTGCGGAACCTGGCAGCTGGTTGCACTTTGAGGTTGATTCTGTCATCAGCAGCAAATTTACAGAATCAGGGGCAGCCATTCTGTGCACAACAATACCCCAAACAGCAATGAAGTGACTGACCCAAATTTATCTTCTAGAAACGTAGGCTTCAATTTATTAATTTCTTATTCCACAGATGACCTCTGTCACGAGAGAGCCTAAATTCCTTGTGGTATCGGGGTGCCTTAGAGGGTTAACAGCGCTCATGGTAAACTTCACAAAATCCATGGAAGAAGGTGAATTTCTGTTTTTAACGCATTTTTGGTGGGTCAGGGTATTAAGGAATATGCGGAGAAAGCGGGAAATTCAAATTGAAAGGATTAGTTGAGGGTCAAATCAGCCATTTAGTTGATCCTCAAATCAGCCATTAGAGGATCTAATTAAATGGCACAATTGGCTAGAAGAACTGAATGGCCTACTCCTGTTCCTATTCAGTTGACAAATGTTTGCTATGTCTCTTAATCTGTTCATTAAAAAAATCTGCAAATTTTGCTTTGCAGACCCCAAAACTTCAAAGGATATTTTCGACTATGCATTGAAAGCCATTAATCCACAGGTGATTCTGAATTACTGGATGCTTTGTGTAAAGAGAACCAGATAGAGGTATGAGGTTTGAATAGAAGGTAGACAATGAGAAGGGAGATATTGGAACAGGAAGAAAGTTATTGGGAAGTCATTTTTGATCCAAGGCCAGGTGACGCTTTGGATGTACATTTTACCCTTGATTTAATGACTGGGAGGAAGATCAATGCTGTGACTTTAGCAGTGACTGACTCCAGACGTAACTTGTGCAGTTTGCTTACTGCATTTGACTATAAATATACCCAGTCGCTGCACATGTCAGAAATTATGTGTCGAAGCGCTTTGAGATGTTTTGACGTTATAGATGCTATATCAAATGCAGGAATTATTAAATAGATACACAGGATGTGAATTTAATGTGAATTTTAGATTTATAATTTTGACCTGAGTGCATCTGTGTACAGAATGTCCGCCCACTGCTGACACAGGTCATTGTCTCTCCTGGAATTATCATTACAGTTTAAATTTCTACCCATCTTTTCATTTAAGGAGAGTATCACAAAAGCACTTCATAAAACTAACTGGGGAGAAAGTGGGGGCAATGGGGGCCAAGGGGAGGCTGAAAGCTTAGTGAAAAGATTGGTCTCATGGAAGGGTTTTGAAGAGCAGATGAGGAAGGGGTAAGCAGAGGGACTCTTAGATGGAGCTTCAGAGAGCGGCTGAAAGGTTTGAACTTTATTTTCAATAGTCTTAGGTTGTGGTTACCAGGACAGAGTGTTGTAGTCTTCTGACGGTTTTGTGTCTTTTCACAGATTGACTTGAAGAGATACGCTGTTCCTTTGGGTAACATTTTAGAAATATTTTATGATTGTTTCTTCTCTTTCTCTCTAACCCCCCTCCCCGTACTCCCCCACCCCACCATCCACTAATGGCTAAGTACAATATTTATGGTGTGAACATGGCAGCCAATTTTCACACAGCAATGTCCCGCAAACACACTTGAAGTGTTCGACTTTGAGACAGCTTCCTGATGTGAAAAGAACCATATCAAATGCATGGATGACAACAATAATAATTTGAGAAAGTTGAAAATTTACAGAGGAAGTCACTGAAAATATGAAACCCCACAGACGGACCCTGAGCACCAGGGCACATGCTGTAAAACTATGCAGTTTGGAGATGTAAATAAACATAGTAACAATTATTGCCAGCTAAAAGTTATTTTTAAGATACCTACATGAAAACTGCAGTCTTTTCCATTGCTTCTCAGTTGCTTAAAGTATGCAATTCCTGTAAGGGCACTGCCATTTGATCTTGGCAGTCTTTGATACCTTACCCAAGTGAGCCATTCTTCATAGGTGAGCCCAGTCATTGAGATGTTGAGATCACCCCCACCACCACACACAGATGAACACACACACTTTTCATTTGGGGTTTATTTGAGATGCCCTCAGGAAGTTATTGTGTTGTGCGTCTTTCAGAATTACGTCTAGGTCGGGAAGAGGAAATGTAATTAAGTTCCCTGCAGGTGATCCAAGGCAGCTATAACTTGTTTTGTTTTCTCTGCAGCTGGGTTACGACTGTTCACACTGCACTCCAGCCAATTTGGCACCTGCCTAATGAACAACTATCAAATACTATTTGAAACAATGAAAAAATCTTGTGGCCATACAAACAATGAGATGAAGAAGGCTAGTTATTCTGCACTGGAAAGTTTTCTCAAACAGGTAATCTTACTTTAACTCATGCAGCATAATAATGGATTCTTGGGACATCTGAAATCAGGCATACTTCACATGAATCAATAGAGGCGTCTTTAATTAATTTAATTAAATGTACAGTACATACTTGTGGTCAATGTGTGCATTGTTGGGATTACTCAGGGGCTCAGGCCTACTGGTTACATAAAGGCCATTGTGCATTTCTTGGGAACTTGGTGTCCTAGCTCCTAGTGCCATAGACCTAAAAGCTTCTTTGAACATATCAGGATCACAAGGATAATGTGCACAAAGGTTATAGTAAGTCTTGTTATACTGTACTTTAGTAATATAGTATGGGCAAGTTTCCTTACTCCGCACACCTCTGTTTACTTCGCAGTAATTAGGAACAGTAATTAGTGGTTGGTTGATTGGCAGATCGCTTTTCCGGGGGTAATAATTCCTTCAATATAAATAAATAAACAAATTGGTCATTCAATCCATGATTGTCGGACACTGATATGTTTCACCCCCACAATATGCAGTCATTTCACTTTACAGAATAATCTGTGAAGCACTTTCGGACGTCTAGAAAATGAGATAAGGCGCTATATCAAATGCAAGGATTGTTAGTATCACTCACTGCACATGCGCAACGCGGGAAGTGACATTGATGGCAACAAAATGACTCTGAGGGATTCTATTTTAGCTTTCCGTGCTAAACATCAATAGCAAGCACTGGACCATCAGGTCACTACAACGTTGCAACAACAACAAAATTACATTTGTCTAGCGCCTTTCACGTCAGGAGGACGTTCCAAGGCACTAGACAATCACTTTCAGACCCAAGATGGGGACAGGGTGGGGAAGGAAGTGGGGGGATTAGGAGTTGCTGATGGGACCATCGAAGAGGAGAGTTTTGAGTCAGGACTTGAAGGAGGCCAGCGAGGGAGGGGGCGAGGTGGAGGGAATGCGGGATGGAGTTCTAGAGGGTGGGGGCAGAGTGGCTAGAGGCTCACCCGACAATGGTGGGGTGGATGGGTCGGGGGATGTGGAGCAGGCCAGAGCCTGCTGAGTGGAGGGGGTGAGCAGGTTGATAAGGGGTTAGAAGGTCACGGATGTAGGGTGGGGCGAGGTTGTGGAGGGTGTTGAATGTGACGACCAGGATCTTGAATTGGATCCTCTGGGTGACAACGACCTCGAAGTTGACCATTTTTATTAGTGTAAGAAGTGGACTAGAGTGTATTCTGTGCTTTTGGCAGTTGCCTACTATAGTCATATCCATTATTGCACCTCGCTGTAACTTGGGTTGGGATCTTGTGAATCACATGCATGGCAAGTCATCACTTTGTGGAATGCCACTTTTGAAATGCTGTACAATGAGCCCTGAAAGTTGCTCACTTTTACACTACCCTGTTCAAAAGTTGAACTTTCAGTTGCTAAAACTTTTGCTTGTATATTTTAAAAATGGTCAAGTGAGAGCCGAGGTGCTTGTACATCAATGAAAGGAGTCACCATCATCCTCATTTAAACACTTAAAGGACCATCCCATTGGCCCATGATTGGCAGGTGGATAGTTGGGACCTGGATTTGGAGGGTTGAAAAGAAATGTTTCTATTTGCTAGTGTTATATTACACTATAATATCATACTAGTGCCGTTGATGCACCACGTCACTTGAATTGACTCTTGTGGGAACTCAGGTACTCACCATGTTTGCCTGGGGACCTCCTCTCCTGAGGTTGAATAGTAAATGCCACATTATGTATCACAGTGCGCATTCATTCTATGAATTAACATACAGCTTTAACCTTACGTTTCTCTGAGCCGTAAAACGTATCTCAGCCTCAGTGTCATTCTGGCTCAGTTGGCAGCACTCGTTGCCTTTGAATTAGAAGATTATGGGTTCAGACTCCCATAATGGCGAGACTTTGAGTGTAATTGTCTAGGCTGACACTTCAGTGTAGTGCAGGCGTATTCTGCATTGTTTCAAATGCCATCCTTTGAACTATTCACGTCACTGTTTGAAAAGAGAAGAGATTTTTTCTGGTGCCCTGGCCAACAATCCCCAGATAAAATCTGCCATTCACTCCATGGCGGTTTGTGGGACATTTGCTGTGGCAAATTGGTTGCCAAGTGTGCGTACAAAATACAGTCACTACATTATTCAGTAGTAGTGACAGTAATTTCTGTAAAGGCTTTGAAACATCATCCTGATGGGAAAGGAACCATGTATATCAAATGGGTGGATGACCACAGCAACAATAATAATAACAACTTGGCTAGGTTGAAAATTCTGAAAGTATAGTCATCTGTCCCATGTGCAGGTTGCGATACAAGTTGCAGAAGATGCTCATTTACACAGAGACAAGCTGGAGTACATCATGCAGCAGTTCTACGACATTATCAGGACGCCAGAATCGAGCATGAAGGAACTCTCCATTGCCATACGCGGATATGGACTTTTTGCAGCTGTATGGTTTGCTCTTTCATTTTATTTTCTATTTAAAATTTAGTGCCCAATTATTTTTGCAATTTTCTCCCTCATTAGCATCTCTCTCTCTTTCTCTCTCTTCTAGTCCCCATCCACCTCTTGCTGGTTACAGTGCAGTTCCATAGACACTGCTTGCCCTCCTAAGTGCCCATTTTTCACATATTGAGTTGTGTTACCAGCCTTGGTTGAGGGTATCACATCCAAGCCTAATCTCTCCCCACTTGGCTACTACACATGCCCACAATCATTGGAGGGTGCAGAAAAGGAGCAGCAGAACTGGGTGTGACTTGAAGTTCAACTGTTGATGTTTAACCTCTAGGATTTGGATTACGATCTGGTCCAGGAGGGTGGAATGAAAACCACTTCCATCAAGTAGCGTAGATGGGAAATGAATTCGGGAAGCATCAATCCAGTTACTGGTGTTTAAAGCTACAACATGATGAAAGTGCATAATATGTTGAAATGTCCCCTTGGTTTACAGTACATATTGGTCAAGTGCAGTGATTTTTTTAAAAGTACTACAGCATCCTTTGGTGCCTGTTGTAGCTTTATGTTCTTGTTGAATTATTAATAGCCCTGCAAGGCTGTGAATTCGAATGATGTGGACTTCATGTACACTGAGCTGATTCAGCGCTGTAAGCAGATGTATCTCACAGAGGCAGACACAGAAGATGACAATGTTTACCAACTGCCCAGTTTCCTAGACTCCATTGCCAGTGTCATCTTTCACCTTGACAAAGTAAGTAAATTATATTTTACCCAGGAAAAATAGCAGAGTGCAAAAAACACTGCGTGAAGCAACATGTTTGCTATTGTTTAGCAGCTTAAATAGTCTCCAGTGAATAATAGTAGAAATAAATTAGAGCAGGCAGCAAAGAAATGGCAGACTTTGTATGTATTTGTGGAATTGTTTTATGTCGTTTTCTACTTTCTTTCCGTCTCCCAGATCCCTGGTGTTTACACTCCTGTGTTGGAGCGTCTGCTGGTGGTTCAGATCGATAGCTTCCCACTGTTCAGTGGAAAGATGCAGCCCATTTGTTGCCGCTCCATCATTAAGGTGTTTGTTGCACTGGCGGGAAAAGGCCCTGTACTCTGGAACTTTATCAGCACCGTAGGTCAGTCTCACGTTTCCACATCCGCGGCCTCATTTGCAGTTACTGTACAAAAAGTACGTGGAATCCTGTAGCTCAGTGGTTAGAGCACTCGCCTTACAAGCTTATGACCTATGTTTCGAATCCAGGCAGGTCAGGGTGAAACCTTGGGCAAGTTTCCTTTCTCCACACACCTAATACTAATCCCTCCCCCAAAAAATAATGCCTTCTGGATAACTCGAGACTGACCCTTAACACGTCTCTGTCACTTAATTGGTCAGTCATGTTGTCAATATCCTGACCCCTTCATATATAAGCTATTAATAAGGCACATCGCTTTATTTGTCACTCTGCTTTGCATGTATCTCCTTCCATTTATAGAAATTCTTGAAAGATTTCAATGTAAAATTGATTTGATAAAGTGCCGGCTTGCATTGCAGAGGCTTCTGTTCTCTATTAGAGACAGCTCTGTGGCCTCCTGCCTATTCTGTGACTGGAGCCAACTCTAGTTGGATGTATTCCAGGAGGAATGGTTGCTACCATAAAGTGAGACGGTGCTGACTTTATAGAAGCATCTGAAAGCATCGTAAAGTCCCTTAAGCTGTGTGTCTGACTCATGCGGAATCACATCACTATGCTAATGAGCATCCAAACCAAACTGAATATTCCATGCATCCCACCTATACATGGCCTGAGGTGTATATTGAGGTAGAGAAGATGAAGCTTCGCTCAACCTTCCTGACTGGGTGTTCTTGATGTTAACAGTGGGTACCCAAAATGGGAAAGTGCTCAATTAGTTAGCGTGATGAGCGCAGCATATGCTTTCTAAAAAGATTAAACTGAATTCACGAGGTTGCGTTTCTACACGATGTGGGCTGGTGTCTTGATGAGCTAACAATCTGTTCTGTGTTTCAGTGCACCAGGGTCTGATTCGTGTCTGCTCAAAGCCAGTCCTGCTTCCTGGGGTAATGAAATATTTTGTAAATTTTCAACCAATTTTAAAATTGGATACGGACAATATTTGCATACTGTAGGATCCGTCGATATGGAAATTTTCCGATTTAGATATATCGATAGGCTCATATCGAGATATACTGAAATATCGATATTTTCGGGTTTTTCGTACTGCGCATGCGTGCATTGCAGGTGCGCACGCATTCGGGGCCTATCTCCTCAGGAGGTAAATATCTTTCTCTCTCTGTGTCTCTATCTCCATCTCTGTGTTTTTCTGTCTGTGTCTCTGTGTCTCTCTCACATCCCCCCCATCACTATCTATCTGTATATTATCACATCCACCCTGTCTCTCCCTCCACCCCCCCCCCCCACCCCACCCCCCCCAGCCGTCTCTTTCCCCCTCCCACCCCCAGCTGTCTCTCTCCCCCACCCCCACCCCCCAGCCGTCTCTCTCCCGCTCCCCTCCCCCAGCCGTCTCTCTCCCGCTCCCCCCCCCCCCAGCCGTCTCTCTCCCGCTTCCCCCCCCCCAGCCGTCTCTCTCCCCCCCCAGCCGTCTCTCTCCCCCTCACGCCCCCCCAGCCATCTCTCTCCCCCTCACCCCACCCAGCCGTCTCTCTCCCCTTCCACCCAGCTGTCTCTCCCCCCACCACCCCTTGCATATCTGTATATTATATTCGAGGACTATGAATACAATATGGTGGCTTTGCACCTCGGTCTGTGCATTGTGTATAGAGGTGAGCATTCTGGGTCTTGTAGTTCAGTGTGTGCGCATTCCGATATTTTTGAAATGCCTATGTCGGCGTATCAATCTGAAAATTATATCGGGTTTTAGCGATATATCGATATATCGCTGGACCCTACTGTCCAGCACCTTGGGACGTCCTTTTGACATGAAAAGCGCTATACAAGTGTAATTTTGCTGTTGTTGTTCTTGCTGAAATTAAGCTGCCTAATACTGTAATTTGAAAATGGTCAGCCGCTCTTAACAAATATATTTGTTCATTCTGTGTTAGACATCCATTATCATAATTATAAATTTTATTTTGCCCATAAAATATACAGTCAATTCACTTTACAGTGTATTCTGTGAAGTGCGTTGAGATCGCTAATAAGGAGCTATATCAAATCAGAGGATTATTATTAGAATGACTCTGTGTAAGGCGTATACTTTTGTAATCATTCTGAGTTAGACAAACATTGTGCTCTTGTAATGATTACTGTTTTTGATGGTGTTCGTTTTCGCAGGAGGGAACAGGAAAATCGGAGTCTGGGTCACAGCAAGCTGCCAGTGAGGTAACGTGGACAGGAAAATGGAGAGTCCCCTCTTACAAAGACTATTTGGATTTATTCAGAAGCCTGCTGAACTGTGGTAAAATGAAGGTAAATCAACATGCTTATTGCTGAGACAAGGTCATCATAATAAATATTCTTATATCTGTCCGGGCAGCCAGTGAATAATCTGCAGCCTGGGGAGGGGGTCAGCGGGTGGCAGTGTATCTGGCTTCTTGTGCGCTTGTGCTCTTGGCATAGCTAAGATATGAAGGCATCTAAAGTGTGGAGGGAAATACATTATCGTAGGAAACTTAGCGAAATAAGGCATTTGTGGTTAGTTTTCAGTGAGATGCTCTTTTGGTTTAACTAATAAATCAGGGACGTCTGGTACAATAGGAGTTGAATGCTGAGTTAATATGTTAATATCTCCAGCATTTGCTCTGCACAATACCTTTACGTTAAGACATTTTAGTTAAATCCTATCAACTATAATAATAATCCTTACTTTTGGTACATTATCAAAAGAGAATTAGAAGAGAATTAGATCTATATTTAGGGAGAACAGGTCTGTTAGATTATGGGGAGAGAGCTGGGCAGTGGGATTGAGTTGCTCTTTTCAAAGAACCGGCACAGACTAGATAACAACAACAACAAATTACACTTATAGAGCGCCTTTCACGTCGGGAGGACGTCCCAAGGTGAATGGCCTCCTTTTGTGCTGTAAAATTCTATGATTCTACGATTCTATAATTATGAGACATCTTGAAGAGGTTCACAGGATATGCTGTAACGTTTTTGTGTTTTGTGAGCAAACCCAGCAGCCAATTTGTACATTTTCTGCAAGTTTAGTGTAATTATCGCATAGTGCAAGTTGTTGCCAAATGTAAAATACCACATACGATATGTTCAAAGCACTGCTGTTTTAGAAAGAAAGCATCTATTTCAATGTCTGTTATTGTTTCCTTGAAGGAATTTGGGTTAATCGACACACTACAGATAATTAATTTGCCCCTGGAGTCGCTTAATCGGCTGTTGTACGATGAGTTTATTAAATCCATTCTCAAGATTATCGAGAAGTTGGATCTGTCCGTGGAGAAGCAAAGTCAGCACAAAGAACAGGTACTGGTAGATTGTTTTTCAATGTAAGCTCATTTGTCATGTACATGTGAGACCTGATACCATTATTGAAAATTCATACAGGTCTTCGATTCATCCCACATTCTTAGATTATGTACATGTTATCATTTGTCAGTGTTCTGCAAAAGATTCCAACTTCATCAACAAAGAGGTTTGGAAGGTTAGTGTTTCATTGTGCACCAATCCTCGCAAGTTAGTGTAGCATGACTAACATTCATGTTCAGTGCTTTACTGGGACAGTTATTTTTCCCATTTGGCTCCAATCAATCCTGCAAACTAAAACCCTAACTGGTACGAGCAAAGCAAGCGATGGAAAGCGTGCCACACAATCACTCCCTTTGATTTTGCTTTATCAGGGCTCGGGTGATGTCAGCAATGGTAATGTGATCCCTACGTCTGATCCAGCAGCAGACCTGCAACCAGTGAAACCTAAAGACTTCACTGCCTTTGTCAATCTGGTACAGTTCTCCACGTAAGTATGTGGAATTTCAGAGGAAACTTGAATCAAACTCTTATGAGGGAGAACAAAATAGAGAGGTACCAGCAAAACGTCCGCCTGCAAAATACAGTCTCAGCGTTTCATAGTAAAATGCGTGAAATGCTTTGGGATGTCCTTCCAATATGAAGGACGTTGTATGAAATACAAGTATTATTATTATAAGATGGGTGGAGGCCCATATGGAGTATAATCACTAGCACAGACTAGTCGGTCGAATGGGCTGTCTCTGTAGCCTATCCTTATATGTAATGCTTTAATGAAAGCATCCAAAAAAGATCTGTTCAATCATAATCATTTGTGGCTTGTTAGTGGTGACGGATTGTTGTTTACTTTACAAGCTAGTTAAGTTTCATTTTCGATGATTGTGATGTAGTTAAAGTAATGATATATTAATGTCTTTCTAATTATCTTCGTTATTTAGTAAATTTTGTGTGGTTACGGTGATGGGAGTCCTACCTGAGAACACATCCTAATCACTATGTTAAAAAAAACTTATCCTAATCTCTACCTTTACTGTTTTGCTAACTATCTTAAAATTATAATTTACTCTAGTCACTTAATCACCAACCAGTGGATAATTTTTCCTCACCTCCTCACTGTCTTGTAGTAGTATATAATTGTAGTATTTTTACTGTGTTTGTTTTAAAACAATATTGCTGTGACCTTTTCAATCAGCGAGCTGTTATTAGAAAGACACGGGGAATTCTTTGATCAGTGGGTATACCGATTTGGATATGAGCTGATCCTTCGATCAACCCAGTTTCCTCTTGTCAGTGGATTCTACAAGCTTTTATCAGCTACAATGAAGATTGCCAGGAAAATTCATTATTTTAAGGTAACAATGCAATGCATTTTATTTTTTTTCTCCTTATCCCCCACGTCCCTGTGTGGAACTCCCTGTGTGGAAAAACTCAATGTTACACTGCCTATATCACATGTTTTAATGAATACCCCACTTATTAATTGCATTTGCTATATAATGTCTATAAAGACAAAACTTTGCAAGCTAGTTTGCAGTAATTACTGTTAAGTGTAGTGACTGTGTATTTGTAGAAGCAGATAGTGTGTACACAAACAGCCAGGCTTTGAGTTCATTGTGTAGGCTGATTCTCTTGTGTAGGCTGATTCTCTTGTGTATGTTAGTTGTGTGTGTCAGAAGTGAGGTCCTCTGAATGAGATGTCAAGCTGAGATCCCTTCTGTCTGTTCAGGTGAATGTTAAAAAATTCTTGCCAAAATTTGAAGAGTAAAGGGAACTTTCCACAGTGGCCCATAACCCTCATTAAATTGGGCATTCACGTCTCGGCTGTTTGCAAGGCATTGCACTGTGCAAATGAGCTACTTTCACAAATACAGTCACTACACTTAACAGCAAATCCTAAAAAGTGGTATGCAAGATTTTGTCATAGGCATTATATTTTCTCATTATGGGCATTATAACAATTGCACTTATTATTATTAATATTGATTATTATTAATAATAACAATAACATTTATTAGAAAATAATATTCAAGATCATGATTTTTTAACCGCAAAAATTATTTTGACTTTATTTGCTTTTCGGCTAAATATATTTTGCAAAGGAGGAAAGTACGTGACTACAGCACCTAGGATATTCTGCTGCTACGCTGATATATTTTTGCACTCATCATTATAATGGGAGGAATTTTTTTTTGCTAGGGTTTCAGCACAAAGACTTGGAAACAATGTGACAAGGATAGCGAAAAAGTTGCCTGCTTCGCATTATTTGGAAAATTTGGAAAGGAAGTAAGTACTGTACTAGAGTTCATCCCGGTTACTTGCAAGCTGGGGAGACCTGTGTTCGAATCCAGGCAGATCAGAGCGAAACCTTGAGCAAGTTTCCTTACTCCACACTCCTAATAATAATCCCTCCACAAAAAACCCCCCACAATAAAATTGGTCATTTCAATCCATGACTGTTTGTGGGATACTGCTATGCGCAATTGGCTGCCGTGATTCACCCACAAATATATATAGCCAATTCACTTTACAGTATATTCTGTGAAGCGCTTTGGGACGTCGATAAAATGTGAAAAGCGCTATATCAAATGCAAGGATTATTATTATTACTTATTCAGAATTTTTAAAACTACAGAAAGAGATGGAAGATTTGTGCTTTTCAGAGATTTCAGACTCAACAACAACAATAACAACAACTTGGATTTGTATAGCACCCTCCAAGCCGATTGGTGTCTCAGAGCGCTTGTTCTGTTTAGCGCAAATCAGCTGCAGCGTTTTGCCCACAAAATGCACAGTCACATCAAGGCTGCCGCATTTTGCCCACGTATATTTGCCCACAACTTTTAAAAAGAGAGGTAGACAACAACAGCAAATTACATTTATAGAGCGCCTTTCACGTCGGGAGGACGTCCCAAGGCGCTGCACAGGAGGCGTGTGACCCGAGCTGGGAGGGGAGTGTTTGGGAAGGGGTGAGACACGAAGGGGAGGTTGAAAAATTCGGGGTGGACATTTATTTGGGGAGGACGGATTTGCGCGGTTATGGGGAGAGAGCTAGGGAGTGGGATTGAATTGCTCTTTTCAAAGACTCGATGGGCCAAATGGTCTCCTTTTGTGCCATAAGATTCTGATTCTATGATATATATATATACACATACAGGTGCACTCAATTCACTTTATAGTATATTCGGAGATGTCTAGAAGATGTGAGAAGTGCAATATCAAATGCAAGGATTATTATAACTATTATCCTGGGAAGCGCTTTGAGGCCTCTCAATGAGACCACAGGAGACAAACATTAATGGAATAAGATGCTGGTGGACAAACAAAATGGAGAAAAAAAAGTTTGTACATCAGAATATTGCTCAGGGATTTTCAACACAGCAAATGAAATGAGGTCGACTAGTCAATGGTGTAGATCAAAAGAAACCTAACCTCCTCTCCTGATTGTTAATGTGATTGTGTTTAATTTGATAAAATGCCATTGCAAGCTTGCCTGTAACAATCCTGAACTGACACTGTTTCATTGGATCATTTCTTGCAGGTGACCATCAGAATGAAGCAGTACAAGGATGAGCTGCTGGTATCCTGTCTGAATTTTGTGCTTTCTTTGCCTCATGACATAATCGAACTTGATATCAAGGCTTACATTCCTGCTTTGCAGGTTAGTATAATCTTCTGCTTCCTGATTACCTAATTCTGAAAAGTGTTTGCCGCAGGTCAGCAATAGCCAAGGCTTGGGGACTCTAGAGTGTGCATTGGGATATTGCTGGAGTCTAACCAGCTAAAACCACATAATACCATTGATATTGTTGTCCGGCAAGCTTTCCCGCTGCTTGTCCAGCTAAGACCACCATACTTGTTAGAGCTTTGGCTTGCAGGGTTAATAGGAGCTGAGTGGAATGACTCCCTGCCCCCAGTGAGTGGTTTGACCTTCAAGTCCTGCCAATGAGCCAAGCTGGCAGTGCCCTGGAATACTGCGGTCTTACCTGGCTCAGGAACCGGACCTACTGACATCATCACAGAGGATGGGCTGAAGTCCAACATTCTGTTGCCAAACATGTTATCTTGGAGCCAGTTCAGCTCCAAGAAAACCCTGCCCAAACCCCCAATAGAATAGTTAAATCCAGTGAATTGCCCAAAAATATTCACAGCAGTACTATTTCTTTGAAGACAGAGTAAAATAAATGACCTTCAAAGGATTTACTGCATTCTCTTTTCTTTTCCCTTTCAAATAAGACCGCATTTAAACTGGGCCTTAGCCACATTCCATTGGCTGATGCTGGATTGGATGCACTGGAGGATTGGTCAGCTCAGATACCCAAGCACATAATTCAGTCTCACTACAAGGATATACTACCTCACTTGGACGGTTACTTGAAAACAGCAGCTTCCAGTAAGACCCTCTGGTTTGCTTCTATCCTATTGCTGTTCTGCCTTGTTACTTTGGTTTGCATTCTTTAAATGTGTTTGTACAGAATGGGTGGAATGGAGGGCACAGGGGACATACAGGAGGCCAGAGCCAGTCGAGTGGAGGCTACGGGTTGGGGGGTAAGCATGTTGCAGAGGTAGGGAGGTGCCAGGGCAGGAAGGGATTTGAAAACTAATGTGAGGATCTTGAAATCAATCCCTTCAGCAAAGGGAGCCAGTGGAGCCTGCCTAGAACTCGTGTGATATGGAGTTCAGTACGGTTGAGAATTTGGGCGGCGGAGTTTTGGATCAGCTGGATCTTATGCATGATGGACCTGGGGAGATCGATGAAGAGGGCATTGAGAAGTCAAGTTGGGACTGCAGCATACGTACACTAATGGAATAAGATGCTGGCATTCAAAAAAAATCTGATGAGGAAACACGTTTGTACAATGGAATGTTACCCAGGTAGTCCGTTGAAAATGGATGGCGTGAGCAATTTCAAGAAGGAATTAGGCACATGTTTGTGAGAGAAGGAGGGGTGTGGTATGAAATTGGGACTGGCTAGGCCTTTACATATCTATTGCATTTCTGTGTTGCTGAAGTTACCAAGTTGGCCCTTCGATGCATATTTCACAATTCACAGTGATAAAGGATGGAAAACTGTTCTTATGGTGCATTATGGAGTCCTGTAGCTCAGTGGTTAAAGCACTTGTGTGAGACCTGTGGTTCGAATCTAGGCAGGTCAGAACAAAACCGTGGGCAAATTTCCTTACTCCACACGCCTAATAATCATCAAAAAAACCCTATAATAATTTGGTCACTCAATCCACGACTGTTTGTGGGACACTGCTGGGCGCAATTGGCTGCCACATTTCGCCCACACAAATATACAGTCAATTCACTTTACAGTATATTCTGTGAAGCACTTTGAGACGACTAGAAGATTCGATTAAGCGCTATATCAAATGCAAAGATTATTATTTTTATTATTATTGCTGTGGGGCTATAACTTTTCAGCTGAATTGTTTCTTAAAATAATCTAGATGCTCAGAATCAGAGCGAAAGCTGGGATAGAAAGGATCATATGGAATAGCCAGCACAGTAAAGTGGTGAAGACAGTGCGATGCGATCCAAGGATTAAGTAACATTTTCATCAAGTGGCTTTCTTCATAACTGTGGCCTGGGTGTAGAATCACAAGTTTACAGCATAGAAGGAGGAACTCCAGCTCACTAATCTGTGCTGATGCTGGTTCCCACACTGAATCTATCCACTCTAACCCCATTCCCAACTCTTTGACTAGATCGTGCGATATTATAATAATAATAATTGTTGCATCTGATAAAGTGCTTTACACGTCTTCTAGACATCTCAAAACGCTCCATAGAATATACTGTAAAGTGAATTGACTGTATATTTGTGGGCGAAATTAAGGGTATGTTTGCATGTTAAATTCTGATATGTTTGTGCTGTAGTCCTTCATCCCAGGACACCTGCCAGTGATCTAAAGATCCGTGAAATGGTCATTGCGATGAAGTATTTTGGAATTCTGACACCAGTGAATCACAATGGAAATACGTTTGGAGGAAAAAGTGGATTCTACAGCTAATAGATATTGTTTTAATTGCGAAACACTTATCACCTTTTATTAGACGAGGCTCAGAATAACTGGGAAGTGACGAACATTAATAATCCTTTGCGCAAGGGTGGAAGCAAGGTTCTTTTACATAATCAGAAGAAAAGCAGGAAGTTTCTTGTGGTGAGTTAAACCCTTCAAGGTATGAATTAAGTGAGCAGAGTGCTTCCCTCGGGGATAGAGTGAGCATTCCATTCTAGAAATAGTGAGATTTCCATGTGTAGGTGGCATGCATATAAGGAATTCTCAGTCTGATTTCTATACTCTTAAGCACGGTGATGGGTTTCCAAATGTGTTGGACACTCAGCTGAACAAAAGAAAGATATGGCATTTATGTATATATCTGTGTGTATGTGTGTGTGTATATATATATGAAATATATGGCTGAACTGATTAAATAGACTTAAATGTGCAGACTGCAGATGTATGGATTGAACGTACAGACTTATCAAAGATGAAAAAACTGGGAGAAAATAGATGAAGAGAGCTTGAATATCGATACACATTCATTCAGAATTAGCAGAGCTTGTGTCTGTTAAACCTGCAAGGAAAATACAGTATAATGCATTAAGCAAGCATTTTCTCTGAGTGCCTTTCATTTCTGAATCGTGTTGTTTGTTGCAACCCACAGAGTGAGGATTCTGCCATCACAAATGTGAGGCGCAGGATAGTGCGGCTGCTCGGGTCTCTCGGGGGACAAAACAACCGAAGTTTAGTAACAGGTGGGTATAAGGACAGCTGTGAACAGGGGCTTATCAGATCAAAGCACAATAGTTCAACCAAGAAGGGTGTTTCAAGCCTTCCGTTCACTGTATAACTGTCTTAGATTGTTTTCTGCCTGGATTTTGACAGACATTTTAGAAATATATTCAAGCCACTTTTTTTTAGTCTGCCAGTGTCAATTATCCTTGCAAGGACGGGCTGGGTGCGGAGAAGGGAGGGAGAGAGAAAGGGGTTCTCTCAGTCATGAAAGTGATTTGCTTTTTTATAAGTTCATTAAAAGTTGCCATATTCTATAATGGAACTTAGTTATTTTTAGAAATACAGTATAAAGTTTAAAAATTAGTGTTTTTAGCAACAAGACTTTAGGTAAAGCATTTACTAAGCTGAGGGCAGATAGCAAGTGGGATTGGAGAGTGGATCTGCTTGCTTTTGTGCTGGGCAGAAATCAGGGAATGTTGGAGAACTACATATCTGCAGCAGATACTTTGTATACTCCCTCTTTTAAGCCCCTTGGTTCACTATCTATGGATTTATGAGGCCATCAGTTCCATTCTTTCACAATTCTTTATGTAAAAGTTTTTTTCCCCCCTCTCTGCCCTTCCTTATGTTGGCTTATATCTGGATTTTAAAGTTAGGTCCTTTTATCCTCTTCAATAAGAAGCCGTTTGGGTAACGCTATCTTCTGCAAACGTATTTCTGTGTTTGTTTTCCACCTGCCTGCCACAGCTGTTTCTGCAGAGGAAATGATGAAGAGGTGCATTGCCTGGGTCACAGAGAAGCCGTTGAGTTTTGCAGTACCTTTTGTGGATATGAAGCCCGTCATATATTTGGATTCATTTATCCCACGTATCTCAGAGCTAGCACTCTCTGCCAGTGACAGGCAGACAAAGGTAATCAGCCATTGCGTTCCTTTGCTAAATTCACCCATTTATGATGAAACAAACTGCTTCTAGATGTGAATATAAATGATGGTTATGTACTGATCAAACATGGTCCTCACATTATAATTTAGTGGCTAAGTGACATTGCCAACTTGATAATCAAGTAGTTTCAAATAATCCCTACACTAACACAAGTGGTAACCATATTTTCACAGATTGACACAACAGTTTGGAGATTATATATTTAATATACCCAGGATCATAGAAAGTTGTACTGGTCATTTAAAAAAAAAAGTTTTTTCAATCTTTATGTATTTATAGCTCCTATTTTAAAACTTGCTTTGTGAAGTTAAACAGTTTCTCAAATTTCCTTTAGATATTAATTATATAATAACAAAGTAACAGTTTCAGGCAAGAGTAGATTTGTATAACCAAATCCATCTAATCTCCCATAAGGTTATCTTTCAATGCACAAACTGACTGTAGGTAGGGCTCGTATGTACATGTTGAAAGTATGCTGGACAAGCAACTTAACACAGATACCCAAATAGTTACAACACTTTGTAAATTAGTGCTAAACTCTTTTATGATTACTTCAAATATATTTATTTGGGTTCCTAGACCATATTTTTCAATTTGTGAACAAAATATACACTCACTACACTTTATAATATATTCTGTGAGGTGCTTTGAAATGTCTTAACTACGTAATAAGGCATTATATTAAATATAAGGATTATTATTATTGAAACAATTTTCCAATTATGAAACTTGCAGGTTGCAGCTTGTGAACTGTTGCACAGTGTGGTTGCCTACACGCTGGGAAAAGGATCCCAGATTTCTGAAGGACAACAAGAAACATTCTACAAGCTGAACAGGCAGCTGTTTCCAGTCTTGCTTCGTCTAGGTTGTGATGTAGATACGGTAAGAAAACAATTAGGAGTCCTGTAGTTCAGTGGTTAGAGCACTCACCTCTCGAGCCTGATAATAATTCTTCAAATAAAAACAATAATAAATTGGTCATTTCCATCCACGGCTGTTTGTGGGACACTGCTTTGTGCAATTGGCTGCCATGTTTCACCCACTTGTACAGTTAATTCACTTTACAATATAACTTGTGAAGCACTTTGAGACATCTAAGGACACACAAAAAGCACTATATCAAATGCAAGGATTATTATAATTAGCCCCTAAGGCAAGACTGCACCTTGATTATCTCCTGTCCTGTCATTTTCAGCTCCCATTCCACATCACCATTGTTGCTCACAGCATCAAGTTTTTAAATGAGCCCAGTGCCCTGGCATCAGACAGTCTTCCTGGCAGCCAGTTTCAGGTGTTATTTACCCTATGGGTAAAAAAAATGCTTCTTGTTGTCTCCTGAAATTGCCCTTTCCAACTATATGAGCTTGTGTCTTCTTGTTCTATTGTTCTATTGTCTAAATATTCACATGATTTGATTAGGATCATTCTCCCTGCACTAGATTTACTTGATGATAGAGTGAGTGAAACCTTTGTCTTTCCCTTGACTGTAGGTAACGAGACAATTGTTTGAGCCATTGGTATTACAGCTCATTCACTGGTTCACGAGCAGCAAGAAGTTTGAAAGTCCGGATACCGTGGCAATGCTTGAAGCTATTCTGGTAAAGATAGTTCACTTCTTTTCAGCCCACAGAATAATCCCGCGCACAAAGTTGTCGCAAATTTATAGTATTTGCACTTGAAATTCTAGGGCTTCAAAAGAGCCTGGTGAGGATTTTGTTGATTCTGAATAGCTGAATAATGGATTTGTGGGATTGGAAATGCATTAGGTCGTTCAGTGATGGTACATGTGCTAGAATTCTGTAAATCCTGTACAGTATTTTTAATAATGGTACAGCGCCATTTAAACTTGTAGGACATCCCAAAGCACTTCACAGCATATACTGCCTCCAAATAATTCCTCTACCGATTCATCTAGAGCAGTGGTTCTCAACCTTTTTCAGTAATGTACCCTTGTTAATTTTCAACATTATCGTATACCCCCACCCAACCACATATACACACACAGCATCCCACTCATTCCGCTTGCATTTTATGATCAAGATTTTCTTGTACAGGTAAAACAAAATAACTAGCACATACAAAACAAGGGGAATAACAATTGAATATACAATTTGGAAGGCTATAAAACGCTGAATAAGAGAGCTAAATAAATCAATGTACTGCCACCTGTACCCCCTAGAAGTAATTTTGTGTCTCCTGGTTGAGAACCGCTGATCTAGAGTAATTTGTGAATATAATGAACCCAATGCAGGATGTCATATTGCCCTGGGACGTCCTCCCAACTTGAAAGACACTATCGAAATGTAATTTAGTTGTGTTGTTGTTTGTTATAAATAGAAATGTTTAATTATAGACTTATAGTGGAAACAAGCAGGTGGTATGGGAGAATTCTGTGGCATTGCTAAGGCTAAATTCAAATTAGAAAGCATTAACGTTTTCCTCAGAAATGTTTGATTTATGCTCTGATGCAGCCGGACTGAAGTGTAAATCTCTTTTCATGGATTCTGAAAAACCTGTTAAGAAAATTGCATGATCTTTTCATAGGATGGCATTGTGGATCCTGTAGACAGTACCCTGAGAGACTTCTGTGGGCAGTGTGTTCGGGAATTTCTTAAGTGGTCAATAAAACAGACAACCCCAGAGCAGCAGGCGAAAAGCCCAGCAAACACAAAATCTCTCTTCAAAAGGCTCTACAGCCTTGCTCTTCATCCCAATACATTCAAGCGATTGGGGGCAGCACTGGCCTTCAATAGCTTATATAAGGAATTCAGGTAAGTCAATTTGGAAGCTCATTTTGATATAATTGCTTTGGTATCCGTTCTGAACCTACTCTAGGTTTCAAGATCCTGTGACGCTTTGTCTAAGAATGACTAAGATCAAGACAATATCTGTCTCTTTGTAACTAAATGGCCACAAAGAAGTTCTGCTCCTCTTGTTTGACTTACTCTTCTGTACCAATTTCGCAAGGTTAGACTGAGGTGGCCACTGATTAGCGACTGGTTTGGTGCATAGTTCAATAATAGGAATACAGTAGATTGCAAGAGATTAATCATTTTTAATTCTTAATATATCCGTGGACTGAACCCAAAGTCCTTAAATTATTTCCAAAGGTACTTTCAGTGTTGCTTGAACATTAAAGATTATGGGGTGTAAGCAGGAATGTGAGACTACATTGGGTGACCAAATGGCTTCTGCGCTGCAGCATTCTGTGAATCCATAACCAAATTGAACATGTACCAGTGCTGATACATTAATCAATTAACTTTCTGTTTATTTGTAAGCTGAAGATCCTAATTGTTTTTGTGTGTTTAGGGAGGAAAGTGCTTTAGTTGACCAGTTCACCTTTGAAGTGTTAGTTGTGTACGTGGAAAGTCTTGGTCTAGCACACGCAGATGATAACTCGTTGGGTAAGCTGTTTGCTTAATAGTTTCTATGTCAACTATGAATAGATTTTCCTGATTATTTATTTGAATTTGGATGGATAATATCAATGTTAATTATGCCTTGATGTCGTTTCTAATTTCTCCTAATGTTTTCCTCTCATCCTCTTCTAAACACGGCAATTCTTGCTGTGTTGCAATCTCACAAGCACTGGCTGCCCTCGAGTAACTTGAGTGCCGTAAGGCTAATTGACAGCGGAGAGCATGCTACACATTTCACTTAATGCTGCTTGAACTCCTTCCCTATGAATCAGGCCAGGTTGCTGTTTAAGCTTGAAGCTCATAGAATTCAGGTTTGACAAACAAATGTTTATATGCCTTTGTGCAGGTACAGTGCAGCAGTGCTGTGACTCTATTGATCACTTGAATAGGATCATTAAACAGAAAGCTTCTGCACTGAACAAACCCATCAAAGGACGTGTGCCGAGGTTTGTGTTGTTTGCCTTTATTCTAGAATTGGATTCCTTTCATGTTATGAAAAAGGTGCTGAAGTTGCACAAATGATTCTGTTAGATGTTTATTCAATGTATTTATAATGAACGTTTGGTGGCGTGCAAGTTGTAGTGTACTATGGTGTAAAGGCAACATGCCTGAGAACTGGCAACCTGTGGCAAGTCCCCATTCAGCAATTTTTTTAAAAACAGGTTATGGACAGAGCGGGAGGGATAGTGAAAGAGTCTGAGAGAGAAAGAGAGTGAGAGATGATAATAATAATAATCCTTGCACTTGATATATTGTTTTACAACAACAACCACAAAATTAAACTTGTATAGCGCCTTTCACATCAGGAGGACATTCCAAGGCACTGGACAGTCACTGTGTCACTGTACACCTTCTAGACATCTCAAAGCGCCACACAGAATATACTGTAAAGTGAATTGACTATTTTGTGGGTGCAACGCAGCAGCCAATTGCGAACAGCAGTGACCCACGAGCAATCATGGATTGAAATAACCAATTTTTTTTGAGCGATTATTATTAAGTGTGTGGAGTAAGGAAACTTGCCCAAGGTTTCACCCTACCTGGAATTGAATCCAGGTCTCTCACTTGTAAGGCAAATGCTCTAATCTCTGAGCTCTATATAGATTATCTTGGAGCACTATAAAATGCAAATGAGATACCAGTACTGATGTTTCATAATATGTAACTGTTTCTCACAGAGGATTTCCTCCTGATCAGCCTGTGTCTTTAAAGGAGATTGTGATGTGGCTATTGACTCAATGTGGACGACCCCAAACAGAATGTCGACACAAATGTATGGTTCTGTTCTATGAGCTGGTTCCCCTCCTACCAGGTTTGTTTACACACATTTTAACCTTGGATGGTATTGTAAATGTGTGCTTGCTTCCACTTAACAAAATACTCCAAGAATTACTCTTGTTAATAAATGTTTTTCTTTCTAACACAACAACAACAATAAAATTACACTTATATAGTGCCTTTCACATCAAGAGGACGTCCCAAAGCGCTGGACAGGCAATGTGTCAGGACCGAGCTGGGGATGGGATGGGGTGGGGGGTGGAAGGGAAGGGGGAGATTAGGTGTTGCCGATGGGACCATCGAAGAGGAGAGTCTTGAGGCAAGACTTGAAGGAGGCCAGGGAGGGGGTGAGGCCGAGGGCCTGTGGGATGGCATTCCAGAGGTGGGGGGCGGAATGGCTAAAGGCTCGCCCGCCAATGGTGGGGCTGATGGGTCAGAGCCTGCTGAGCGGAGTGGGTGGGCATGTTGGGAAGGGGTTAGAAGGTCACGGATGTAGGATGGAGCGAGGTTGTGGAGGGCTTTAAATGTGAACGTGGTTTAATAGTGCGATTATACTGTTCCATTGTCCGCTATACAGCAGTGTGGAGCCTCTATCACTTTCTGTTCCCTGTCCCCTTTAAATGGTACATGTGCAGAACAGCAACATCATATCATTCTTTCTTAAAAGAGTTGTTTAAAAGAGCCACGTGTTTCTCAAGTGGTTTCAGGGGAGGGATGGATTCCACTTGAGTTCCACAGCTCTGTACAGCGTATTCCAATTACCTTGTGATATGAATCGAAAGAATGAATTACAACTATGGTTAGGAACTGCTTATAACTGCTGTGGGTTCCTTTACTTAGGAAACAAGACACCATCATGTTGGTTAGCCGATGTTTTGAAGGAGAAAGGGGTTTCGTTCCTGATCGACAAGTTTGAGAGTGCTGGCAGTGATCACGCCAAACGCTCAGGAATCATTTACCAGCCGACTCTTAAAGATCTGCAAGAACCATTCAGTGTACGGGCTGCCCTCCAATGGATGGATATGTTACTGGCAGCTCTTGACTGTTATAATACGTTTGTAAGACTGGATATGGTCAAACCCATTGAACTTTTAGGTGAATATTCATTTTTATATTTGTGCGCACATATAAAAATTGATCCTTTCATTACAACTCACGAGATCCCTGGAGCTGGTCACAACAGTCCAATTAGAATAAATAATAATAATCCTTGTATTTGATATAGCGCTTTTCATATCTTATCAATGTATCAAAGTGCTTCACAGAATATACTGTAAAGTGAATTGACTGTATATTTGTGGGCGAAACACTGCAGCCAATTGCACACAGCTATGCCCCACAAGCAGTCATGGATTGAAATGATCAATTTTTATTATTGCGTTTTTTTTGGAGGGATCATTATCAGGCGTGCGTAGAAAGGAAACTTGCCCGTGGTTTTGTCCTGATCTGCCTGGATTTGAACACAGGTCTCATGCTTGTAAGGCAAGTGCTCTAGCCACTGAGCTGCAGGAGCTCCATGCTCCATTAATAGAAGAGCTATTAATGAAGATTGTCATTTATCTATTTATGTAACCGATTTATAATACCTTCCCTTAACCCCGAATTTTCATTTTGTGAGCACAAATCTCCTGTGAGACTTTTTGTCAAATGGGTTTAGAAGATAAAGATATGTAATCCCAGAGCTGTCAACCAGTATGTTTTTGCCGTATTTAGTACGATAAATTGAAGTAAATACGGCAGTACGATTTTTCTTGTTAAAATACGTTTTTTGGAAAATCCCAATTTTGGAAATTCCATGCTCTGTCTGTCTGTCTCTCCTTCTCTCTGTCTCAGTCTCCCTCTGTGTGTGTGTGTCTCTCTCTTTCTCTGTGTATCTCTTTCTCTGTGTATCTCTTTCTCTCTTTTTCCGTGTCTCTTTCCCTCTCTCTGTCTGTCTCGGTCGCGCTCTCTCTTTCTCTCTCTCTATCTCTCTTTTTCTGTGTGTCTCTCTCTCTGTCTGTTTGAGTCTTTGGCTAGAATTGAATGAGTCACAATCTCACTCACAGTCTCTCTCTCTGTCTCAGTCTCTTTAACTCTCTCTCCCTGCCTTCAGTAGCAGTGGTACCTACCTTCTGCCGTCACTGATACACTGTAAATGTTAGCGCTAGGCTAGGCGCAAGGCATTATTGGGAACGATTTTTTTCATATACGGAAACACAGTAGGGACCTCCCACTTAACACAATTTTTACCACATAGGCGATTTTGAAGTTCCATTTTACTTGGCATCTTTTCGTGCTGTAATTTTTTCGTTAAGTACCGGTAGCTTCTGGGGAAAATACTTTTTTTTACTACAAAATACTGTTTAGCTTTCAGGAGTACTTTTTTTGTTAAAAAAGGTTGGCAGCTATGTAATCCCCATCACATTATCATTATTCACACATTCTCTTATATTGTCAAAACAATTCATGGACTTGGCCTGCCATGTTGGTATCCATAAAGCAAGTTGCTGAAAGATCTGTAAACCCGCAGATTGAACCCACAATCTTCTGGTTTGAAGGTGAAACTCCAATGGAGCCAGGCTGACACATTACAACAATATGTTGGGGGGGAATGGCTTTGTTTATTGAAAGTGCCATCCTTTAGATGAGACATTCTAAATTCAGTCTGTGTGTTCAGATGGAAATGTAAGAGCCTATGGCACTACAGTAAAAGGGAAGGTAGTGCCTCCCGGTGTAAATTAGCTGACAGGACTTTATTGTGGGCAAACTGGCTGCCATTTTTGCTTAAAAAATACAGTCACTGCACTTTGCGGTAAAAGCTGTGAAGTACCTGTAGTTTAAAATGTGCTTCCGATATGAAAGGACAACAACAACAAAATTGCACTTATATAGTGCCTTTCACGTGCCGATGGTTGGGCGGTTAGAGCAGTGGACACGGAGCAGGCCTGAGTCTGAGTCGGCCTGAGGGGACCTATACCAAATGGACGGATTTAAAAAAAATTATTATAACTCGCCCAATAGACTCCAGAGGATAGTCTCAAGCCTATAAATTCTAGCATTATGACTCTGACCTGCCTGTAGAAACGAGAATAGCATTAGGTATTTTCTGATTCTTCAATATTTGCCATGAGCATTTTATGCAAAGTGCAATCAACATAAAAATAAAATGTAATGCATTTAATGTTTTTCTTCCCCTTATTCTGTTGCTGTATCTTTTAGAGCCCCACTTGTTGATTGCCTACAATGTGCATAACCACAAATACCCTTCTGCAATCTCCCCCAGTGTACATGGCAATGCTTCTCCCCTCTTTTGCAGGGACCAGTGAGGAAACTGGCTTCATGAAAGCCATGGATTTCTTCTTGAAAACCCTTGCAAGGCATGATATCACGGCAGCTGAGGAGTGCTTTACTTTGGGAGAAAAGGGTGTGCTCTTCAGCCCCAGAGAGAGGGAAGAGTACAATTACCGTAAATGTACAATCATAGTCCGTATCATGGAGTTTGCCTGCCTGATCTTGGAGGGACAGCAACACGATTGCTGGAAGGTTAGTTGCTTGAACATTTGCTAAATGTCTTGTATACCAAGCACCATCCTCCTTCATTATTTGACAACTAATAATACTAACAATAATACAACTAAACAATGGGAGTCTTTATTATTAATATGAAGTACACTATTAACAATATCAAAGATGTTTCTATGATTAATAACAGCAATATATTTGAAGCCACTGAGACCCTCATCCACGCGTTCATCACATTCAGGCTCGATTACGCAGACTCCCTTCCTTCATAGGCTGCAGTTCATCCATTCTCTCATGCACCAGGCTCCATGACCTTATCACTCTCATCCTCGTTCGGCTCCACTGTCCCCATCACTCAGGGGTATATAGGATACAGTTCAAGATCGTGGTCCTCACCTTCAAAGCCCTCCATGGCCTTGTTCCATCCTCCCATTGTGACCTCCTAACCCCTTACCAACCTGTCCAACTCTCCCCCTCCCTTGCCTCCTTCAAGACCTGTCTCAAGATCCTCCTATTCGATCGTGCCTTCTGCCACCCTCCTACCCCTATCCTTCCCTCTCCACCACTTTTGATCCCAACCACCAAGTCTGGTGTGAATCCCTGACTGTCCAGGGCCTTGGGAGTCCTCCTGATGTGAAAGTCTATATAAATGTAATTTGTTGTTGCTATTATTTGATAATCTTTATTGAACCTTACTTTGCTCCACTGTGGACAAGCGAGCTTTAAGACACACTGTGCAACCATCCCGGACCCACCCACCCTGCCTCCCTCCCTCCTCACCAATTGTAAAAACTGCCATATCTTTTCAACCACATTTTGGGTCATTCTTTTCTTTCCTCCACCATTCTCCTCAGCTCCCCACCCCACCCATCCCCAAACTTGGTTGCCCAGCCAGCTTTGCGAAGTGCTTGTGAGATGTCCTCTCTATATGAAAAGTGCTATAAATGTAAGTTGTATTGTATTTCAGGTGTTAGAGAAAGATTTACTAAACTCAGACCTGTTTGAGCTGATAGCGACAGTGGTGATTGATCCGACCAGTATTGGGTTCAACATGGCAGATGTGCAAGTGATGAAGAATCTCCCCAATGTGTGCGTGAAGCTCCTGAAGGCGGTGATCAAGTCTCCTTACAAGGAAACGTTAGTCGATAGCGTGAAGAGAAGAATCACAGCACAGAGGTAAGAGAAGAGGCAGCGGGGAAACACTAAATAATACAGCACTGTCAGGGAAAAACGGCAGAGAAAGTCGTGGTATCAACATAACTTGCATGTAGATAGCACCCTTCATGCCGAGTGTTCTCTCAGAGCACTTAAATAAAGGGGAGCCTTTTCTGCAAGAAATTCATTTTGTTTACTGAGGCTCTTTCCTCTGGTGTTTGATGCCAATTAACCAGTGGTCTTCCCTCCAACAATCAACAAAATTACATTTATATAACATTTTCAACACCCCCCCACCCCCTCCTTTTCACGGTCAGTAATATTAAAATAATATGGTGCCAACTCAATTTCAGGTGCTCAGTCCATTTTAGCAGAGCATAGAAATGTACAGGATTGGAAAAGACCATTGTCACCAAGAATTTAAAATAAAGCATCAAAAATTCAGTGCTTGCTGATCATAAGCTAACTTTGTGCCGGTATCTCTCACCACAATGCTCCTGAAGAGGAAACAAAACAAATGCACAGTGGTTAGAGCCCTGGTCTCGCAAGCAAGAGACCTGGGTTTGATTCCCGGCAGAGCGAAAAGTTTCCTTACTCCACATGCCTCTGGTAACCTAACAGTAAGTACAAATCCAGTTGTTTAGACAATTGGCGGATTGCTTTTCTGGGGGTAATAATTCCTTCATAATAATATATATTGATAATAAATTGGTCACTTCCATCCATGACTCTTTGTCCGCACTTGACTCCCACGTTTCACCCATAAAATAGACAGTCAATTCACTTTACAGTATATTCTGTGAAGCGCAATGAGACGTCTTGAAGACGTGATAAAGCCCGATACCAAATCTCTTCCCCTTTTCTCCCTCTCTTCTCATCCTCCCTCTTCCCTCTCTCCACCCAATCGAGAAAGTACACGAGGTACACACATCAGCACCCTGATTATCCTATCCCTTCCTATGATATTACTGTGATTGACAACAACTTGCACTTATATAGCATCCTCCACACAAGGTAGCTTCTCAGAGCGCTTAAATAACTCAATAGGGGAATGGATGGACAAGGTCAAGTTTAAACAGTAGGCCATTTAGTGGTTGAAACATAGACTTTTCTGCATAGAAGAAGGACACTCAGCTCATTGGGTCAGTGTACCTGCTACCTATGTTTTCCACAACGTTTATTATAAAAAAAAGTTAATCCAGCTTCCTATCCCTCTCCCCTTAACCCTTAATGTTTTTACCGATCAGTTCTTGTCCCAGTCCCTTTTAAAACAACGTGTGAGGGAAGAGATTGCATGAAGTGTTTATTATGGGAAACAAATCATTTTGTTATTTCTCATGTGCTCTTTTTAATGTGTGTGGCAGCATTGAAGCTCTGTGCAGTGTGGATCTGTACAGTCCTGATGCTCGAACAGACCATGTGAGATTAAGGTCTATCCTATCTGCGTGTCAACAACTCCACAAGGCTGATCTTCTCGGCTCTGCCATCCATTGCAAGGTACTTTGCCTACAGGACAAGGTCACCAGTACAGTGGGAGGATCACCATGTGCAGAAATATTGTGAATTAGTCATGTAATGCACGTGCAATTCCTGTTCCAGAATGCTTTATCAAAAATTATTTCCAATGGGACCTCAACAAAAGGAACGCATTTTATTTCTGTTTTTAACCCAAACATTTTGCTGCATGTGTCAAAATAGATAGTGTTTTCAGTAGTAAAGGTATTGAAAATAATAATAATAATCCTTGCATTTGATATAGCGTTTTTCAAGTCTTCCAGATGTCTGAAAGTGTTTCACAGAATATACTGTAAAGTGAATTGACTGTATATTTGTGGGTGAAACGCGACAGCCAATTGCGCACAGCAGTGTCCCACAAACAGTTGTGGATTGAAATGACCAATTTACTATTGTTTGTTTTGAGGGATTATTACTAGACATGTGGAGTAAAGAAACTTGCCCACGGTTTCACCCTGCCTCGAATTGAACCTAAGTCTCTCGCTTGTAAAGACGAGTGCTCTAACCACTGAACTGCAGGACTCCATCTCCATCTATTTCCTCTTTCAAAAACCTACTGTTAAATACACTGAGAATATTTCACATCAGATAGCAATAGAATGGTCTGAAAGTTTGGCTCCCATTGTATAATAGAAAGGTGATGGGCTGCTCCCCATGAAACACTTCAGCAGTCTCGGCAACAGAGGCTCAGAGGTGGTTCCCCTCCAGGATAAAAATAAGTTGCTTAAACTAAGGGAGAGAAACATTGAAAGGAGCTTTCTCCTTGGGCTATATTCTCCTGATTTAATACAGATTTACAGCATACAGGGAGTCATTTTTATTCCAAGTACTCTCCACTATGAAGTAGAATAAAATAGGAAGCAGCATTATAATTCCTTATTCAATACAGAGAAAAGTTTGAATTGCGATGGCATTATATCTAGTGTGCAAATATTCCAAGTAAGAAGTTTTTGTTCTGGTCTTTAGTTCACATTTTCAAATGATCTAATTCAACAAAATCCACCAAGTTTTACATACTTTTGTCCACAACATGTAGTCAATTCACGTTACACAGTATATTCTGTGAAGCACTTTGAGACGGTTTAAAGTGCCTAATGTAAGGATGATTATTACAGGTATTCCTCGCTTAATATCGCAGTTTGGTTCTTGAAAGGTGCGACATTAAGCAAAATGGCGTTTTTCGTCAACATTTTCTTTTAAAAAAAATTATACTCACTTCCTGACTGTCTGCCCGGCTCACTCACTCGCTGCCGGCCTCACTCGTTGACGGAGGCCTGGCTGGTCTCACTCGCTGTCGGCCTGCCTCGCTCTCTCGCTGCCGGCCTGCCTCGCTCTCGCTGCTGGTCTGGCTCACTCCCAGGCTCAAGCGTATCATGCCCCCTTTCCACCCGCTGGCAAATGACGTAGTAGCGAACGTCGCAATGTTAAATGAATATATGTCCCCTATGTATCAGCAATGTAATAATGAAAGAACGTTAACCGGGGCAATGTTAAGCGGGGTTTACCTGAATTACGATCCAGTTTGAAAAAAATTTTGTGTGTGCAATTTGACACTATGAATTCAAGGCTGGTGGCTGATCTGGTTCAAAGAAATTCCTTTCGATTTTGTTTGCTCCAGACAGGAAGTCTTGGCCCATTGCTGAGCTCGAAGCTTCTATCAGTTGTTTACAAAGGAATTGCACCTGGCGATGAAAGAAAATCACTTCCTTCAATAGATGTCAGCAGCAAGCAGTTGGCTGATGGATTGCTACAGCTCTCCTTTTCCCTTGGCGAACAGGTCAGTGCTGCCTGATTTCTGAACATTAATGGGGAGAAATTCCCTCCTGTGTCTAGATCTACTCTATCATATTATAAAATCCAAGTCATATAGAACTCTGCTGCCCACATTCTCACCCACACCAAACATCGCTCCCCCATTACCCCAGTCCTTGCCAAACTTCACTGGCTCCCTGTCCTGGAGAGATTTCAAGATCCTTACCCTTGTCTTCAAATCTCTCCACTCCTCTGCAGCCCCCGACCTCTCCGACCTCCTCGCTCCTCAAAATGGTATCCATTACCTTTGCTCCACTGGTACTGGCCTCCTCCTTGTCCCTCGAATCCTCCCCTCCACCATCGGTGGCCGTGCCTTCAGCCACTACAACCCTAAGCTCTGGAACTCACTTCCTCACTCCCTTCACCTCGCCCCCTCTCTTCCTAGTTTCATTTCTCATCTAAAGACCTTTCTGTTCAACCACGCCTTTGGTCACCTTTTTCTCCCTGCCCATGGCTTGCCTCCGAAATCTGTTATTGTGAAGCACTCTGAGATGCCGCCGAGCGTGGAGGGTGCTATATATATCAAAGTTGTTGTTCATGTAGCAATGAAGAGAGTCTGTAATTTTGTAAATTATTGAATTCAGAATGAACATTAAACTGTATTTAAGAATTTGCCAAACAGGCCTGCCCTGGTGATGAAGTGGTTAGAGTTACAGTTTATGGATTGGGAGCTTGCTGATTTGAATCCCAGTTTGCTGGTTTCAACCAAGGTTGCAAGTGGAGGGTAAATTGACCTCAGGCCCTCCCAAGAACAAATTGAAACAACATGGATAGAAAGTCAAAGGATAGTCAGTAGAGAGTGCAACAACAACAACAAATTACATTTGTATGGCATCTTTCACATCAGGAGGATGTCCCAAGCCGCTGGAAAGTCAGGGATTTGGCCCCGACGAAGGGATTGGGATTGTGCGGTGGAGGGGACTTAGGTGGGTAGGCAAATGCACGTTCAAAGAGGACGATCTTGAGACTTGCTTCGAAGGAGTCAAGGGAGGGAAAAAGATGATGTGACTGGGATGGAGTTCCAAATGTGGGGGCAGAGAGGCTGAATGCCCAACCGCCGATGATGGGGTGGGCCGGGCGGGGGACGTGAAGCAGGCCGGAGCCTAATGAGTGGAGAGAGCGAGCAGGTTGATATGGGATAGAGATGGACACATAAAGTGGACTGCTTTAATTGTGCAACAATAGCAATTTAAGTTGCGATATACTGTATGTTTCGGTTTGAAAGTGTATTTTCTGTAACTTGCTTTTCAATCTGAATGTAGTTGTGTGATTGACGTCGCTGAGTGCTGTAGTTGGAATGGGTTGAATGTGTTTAGGTGATGTATTTCCTGATCCTTCTAGTGTGAGGAGCTGGTTTCCTTGCTGCTGAACACAGTGGAGTTGTCTGTGCCTCTGTCAGGAGCGACCCAGAAAAATTTCATCAGCTTTTCCCACGGTGAATACTTCTACACCTTGTTCTCTGAAACAATCAATGCTGAATTGCTGAAAAATCTTCAATCCGGAGTGACCCAACTGATGAGATCTGCAAACGAAAACCCTAAAATGGTGAGCGCTGCCTAGATTATGTTTTGTGTAGAGAACTCATTTTCAAACATTTATTAACTATTGGTAAAATTGTGAGTTGATACATAAGACTGTTCTTGTTCTTCCTACCAATCCTCTCTCATTTGTCGCAACCTGTTCAAGTTGCCAGTTTTCTTTTGCACTTCCTGCCATCTTCTCGGGCACGAGACCAATGGCTTGAAACGTTAGACTGTGAAGGAAAACAGTCACTTGATTCACCATTAATTTGATAGCCGATTTTCCGCAGTGTCCGGAGAGAACTACAAACATTCGGGATACTTTCAAATTTGTTCACATAATGCCCTTTGTTGCAGGTGAGCACTGTGCTGAATGGAATGCTGGACCAGAGTTTCAGGGACCACACGGTGAGAAAAACCCAAGGTGTTCTGCTGGTCAGTGCTGTGCTCACAAACTGGACAAGACTCGATTCGTGGTGGTCAGAGAATTCCAGCGCTGAAAGCAAGATGGCTGTCCTGACTCTCCTGTCTAAATTGTTACAGGTAACGCCACTCTGGGCATCAGCCTACCAACCTGGTGACCGATCAAGACAGTGCACAGTTCTACTATTCAAGTCAAAAATTTAAATTGTGTTCGTATGTGTGTGTGGTGTGTAAAAGAGAGAAAGTGTGTGTTGGGGTGGGGAGTGTGGGAGAGAAGATCTTGCTTGTAGGTTCTCACTAGTAGTTAGTAAGTGGAGACCTCACCATTTCTCATTTTAGGAATAAAACCATGGTGTTAAAATGTAAGGTGGTGAAGGAACTTTTGTTTTTAATTCAGTCTTAATTTGCAAGCTGATTTTCTACTGTACCCAGAAAGAACTGTGAAAATTTTTTAAAATATCTTCACATAAGGTCTCTTGTTTTTATATGGACCACTGCCCTACACAATATATATGGCTTCATTGAAATGAATATAGTTTGAAAATTCTTACCATCAGATCACAGGTTTGATGGATTTAAAGTCTTTACACTATTTATAGATACAGTTACTGTTTTTTATGTGATTTATTTCAGATTGACTCTTCGGTCTCCTTTAGTTCCAGTCATGAGGCATTTGCGATGGTATTCCATACTTACACCACAATACTGACAGACTCAACCCTGGCTTTAAATTTAAAGGTATCTTTTCAGCATTTCATTTGGGGATTTCTGATCAAAATGTGTGCTGCGTTAGATTGATTTTGCTCTCCTGTGTAATTTTGGCCATTAACAGTTAATTTATTTTGCTGGAGTGTGACATTCTCTTATCAGAGTTGACTAATTATCCAAAGTACACTATCTTGAAAGTGTAAAGTATACTCGAACAGCCAGGCTATTAAGTGAGTGGCTAGTTATGACGACTTATCCCAGTTTCACTATAATATAATAAGATGAACACTGAGATTTCTATGAAATGTGCATAGGTACTAGAAGCTATACCACGACTAGCGTTTCTTTAATGGGACTAGTTTCTGCTACTTCGTATGCGTCACTGTGTTGACCAGAGGAATCGCTGGATCGTTTTTTTGTTGAAGGTTAAGATAAAACAGGAGAACAGGAGGACAATGTTTAGCGTTGCACAAGCCAATTTCAGAACAGATACTATGAAGTTTTTAATTAATTATGTTTTTAAGAAATTAATGACTGGAACAGGTTGTCAAGAAAGGTGGTTGAGGTCAGGTCTTAGAAATCATTTAAAAAGCAGCTTGGCACTGTGATGGGGCAACGGTAAGGTAGATATTCTGGAGAGTTAAGATCAAATGGGCCGAAGGACCTTCTTCACCCAAACCAATCTTGTAAACTTACGCAACATCTTTTCTGCAGAGCCAAGCAGTGATCATACTTCCATTCTTTGCTCACCTTCCTAAAGAAAATCTTGCAGTGCTCAAATGTGCCCTTGACCAGTTTGTAGCTGCACATTTCCCTATGAAATCCGATGAATTTCCCAAGGGTACGCTGAAATATAACAACTATGTTGACGCCATCAAAAAGGTAAGTGCTGCTTTATAAAGAGAGCATGACATACGTTTGGGTCTATAATTATCTTTGCATTTAATAAGTGCCTTATCACATTCTTGAGATGTCTCAGAGCTCTGCACTGTATATTTTGTGGGTAAAACATGGCAGCCAACAGTCAGTCTATTACATGACTTGATTGATATCTTTTTGGAAATAATAATTTGACCTTGAAATTAATCCTGAAGCAGGTAAAAGTCCAGAAAATCTTTTTTGCACAAATGGTTGTGAGGATGTGGACTGCACCGCCCAAGAAGGCTGTTGATGCAGATTGGTTGGAGTGCTCTGAAAGGAATATAAAGAGCTGCCGTGAATTCATAAAACTTTAAAGACTTGAATTTCATAACAATAGTGTAACCTCACTGTTTGGACGAGTCAACATAATAATAATCTGATAATAATCGTCTCAATGTGATTGACAGGTTTTACTCTAAACTGTAGTGGCTGTGTTTTGTAGAATGACAATGTCCCACAAATAGCCATGAAGTGAATGATCGATCTTATGTGGGACACTGTTGTCCAGGACACCCAGAGAAATGCTTTTCTCGTTTCGAATAGTGCGATGGAATCATTGCCTGGACAGTCAGGCGGCCAGACAGACAGACTCTGCCTGCCTGCCTGCCTGCCTGTCTATGATGGTTTAATGTCTCTGAAGAAAGTTTCCTTACTCTACACACCTAATAATAATCCATCCAAAAAAACACAATAATAAAAATTGGTCATTTCAATCCACGACTGTTTGTGGGACACTGCTGTGTGCAGTTGGCTGCCATATTTTGCCCACAAATATACAGTCAATTCACTTTACAGTACATTCTGTGAAGCCCTTTGAGACGTCGATAAGATGTGAAAAGCGCTATATCAAATGGAAGGAGTATTATTATAAAGGCTCCTCTGCCAGTGGAGTGCATCTCCAGCACCGCATTAGAGTATCAGCCTAGACCAGGGTGGTTCAAGCTTTTGGCTGCTGAGAGCCAGATGCCCGATTTGAGAAATATCTGTGGGTCACATAAGCAATATGTTTGTGTTTCCCTTCCACAAACATAACGTAACATTACCGGGGTTTGGAGGGAGCGGGTGAGCCAGATGAAACAGCAGTGGGGTGGTGGGTAAAGGAAACCGGCCCGCAGCAGCTAATTAGACCACTTAAATGTATTTCATTAGCTGATCTTCAGTCCATTGTTCTTATTTTCATTTTTCAAGTGTTGTGAATCAAATTGTAAGCAGCAATGCTGTTTTATATGTACCATATGATTGCCCAAATTATTGCTGTGCTCACATAACTCTTTCAATACCATCTTTCAGTTGCTGGATGCTGTGGAGTTGTCACAGAGTCCTATGCTGTTGAAGCTAATGATAGCGATCATGTGTCGTGACAGCAGGCATGTCATGGAAGAGAGTTTTCAAGTCTGTTTCCAAAGATTGTCGAAAAGGTACGTTATTCAGTGCTTCACACCACCTAAAAAATGACGGGAGGCTGGAGTTTAACTATCTTCTATGATAGTTCTTATAATCTCAGTGACTAATGAAAATGATTTATTAATTAGCAACTATTTCAATAATAATAATCCTTGCATTTGACATAGCTCCTTATCACACCTTCAAGACATCTCAAAGTGCTTCACAGAATATACAGTACTGTATTCTAATTCTATTTACTGTAAGTGAATTAACTGTATATTTTGTGAGTGAAACACGGCTGGCAATTGCGCACCTCAGTGTCCCCAAAACAGCTGTGGATTGAATGACCATATTATGTGATTTTTAAGGGATTATTATTGATTATTATCCCGGGAAATAGCAATCTGCTCTCGTCTTAACAACCAGGTTCCTAATTACGGTGTCCTGACGAAGGGTTGTAGACCTGAAAGGTTGACTCTTTTTCCTTTCTCCATGGATGCTGCTTGACCTGCTGAGTTTCCCCAGCAACCTTTGTTTTTGTTTCAGATTCCCAGCATCTGTAGTATTTTGTGTTTTATTTCCTAATTACTGTTTGGTAAACAGAGGTGTGTTCAATAAAGAAACTTGCCCAACGTTTCGTCCTGCTCAGAAATCAAATCCAGTTTGCGAGGCGAGTGCTCTTAACCACTAAACTCCACATTTTCATTGTTAATTATGTAATAAAGAGCGTCTGTAACTCCCTCTGTAAATATATATTGTTACTAATGTTGCATTTAAAATGTTTTACTCTGCAGTTCATCCAGCCCATATCCTATCCCACACAAAGCACCACAATCCTATCCCTATTCTCGCCCGACTCCACTGGCTTCCCGTCATTTAGAGGATTCAATAAAAAATCCTGGTCCTCACTTTTAAAGCTCTGCATGGCCTTGCCCCACCCTACCTCTGCAATCTCCTAACTCCTTACCAATCTGTCCACTCCCTCCTCTCAGTGGGCTCTGGCCTGCTCTGTGTACCCCAACTCACCGACCCCACCATCGGCAGGCAAACCTTTGCCTCCAACCTTTGGAATTCCATCCTGTAATCCTTCTGCCTCATCCCCTTCCTAGCCTTCTGCATGTCCTGCCTCAAGACCCTCCTCTTCGACCGTGCAATAGGTCATCCCCCTTCCCCTCCCCTCCCTCCCTGATCCCGATTCCAGCTCAGGTCCTAAGCACTGACTCCAGTACCTTACGATGTCTTCAGGACATGAAAGGCGCTATACAAATGTAATTTTGTTGTTGTTTCAGTGGGAGCTGTGAAAAACAAGTGGCTCTGTTGGAAGCGGTGTACGAGATGTTCAAGAATGAAGGAGGGCTTTCTAATATCGTCCGGCAATCTGTCATGGACCGTTCTCTTCTCACCCTTATTACGCATTGCAGTCTGGATGCTTTAAAGGAGTTTATCAGTAAAATTATAAAGGATGCTATGGATATTTTACAATTCAGATTTACAAAGGTACAGTACAATACATGTTTACCCTTATTATAACGCCTTTCATGTTCGGCGGACATGCAAAGGTGCTTAAAGCATCAACAAAATAGAAACCATTCTCTTTGGTTCGCGTCGACATCTTCTGTCCCATTGTTCCGACCTCCTCAACCTACGCGACCTGCCTTAAAATTCTCTGAACCCGTGCACAACTTAGGAGTCAGGTTCGATCCCCAGTTATCCTTTCTCTCCCACATCTGGTACCTGACCAGCACCACTTTACTCTATCTCTGCCACATTGCCCATCTCCGTCAATACCTTTACCACAAAAGCTGCTGATGCATGTCCATGCCTTTGTCACCTCTCGGTCAGACTACTCTAATGCCCTCTTCACTGGTCTCCCCTCTTCCGCCATTCACAAAATTCAGCTCATACAAAACGCCGCCTTCAAGATCCTCATTCTTGTGTTTAAATTCCTACACTCCTTGGCAACCCCTACCTCTAACCTCCTATCTCCCCACAGCTGTACCCCCTCCCTCTGCTCCCCTCCCATGTCCTCCGAATTCTCTACACCACCATTGGCAGCCATGCTTTCAACCACTACGCCCCCAAACTTTGGAACTCCCTCCCTCAACCTCTTCACCTCATCTGCTTCCTTCCTCATCTTCAGTTCGCATAAAAAAAAAAGCAAAAAACGTTCTCTTTGACCACACTTAACGTCACCTTCCCCATCTCCCTGGCTCGGTCTTGGGCTCTGCTATTTTTAAACGCTCTGAGACTCCGCCCGGCGTGAAGGGCGCTACATAAATGCAGGTTGTTGCAAAAGGTTATAGCAGACAGGAGTGGTATCTGTAATTATTTCAGATTAATAGTATGGCATGTATTTGCTGTGATTGTAATACAAATTTTTAAATGTAGTTTGTTATGATGACCCATCCCATTTGGTATCCCGCAGCTGTCTTTTATCCCATATCTTAAAAATATGGGTTTAATAGGTAGAGCAGAACTGACTGATGAAAGCTTTCCTCTTGTTCTAGACCAACGAGTCCTCTTTTGACAACCAGTTGACAAGGAAAATTGGTTGTTACAAGCTCTTGGAAGTCACGTACACACGTCTACCAAAGGATGACATCCACTCTGAGGATTCAAAGATAAATCGGGCTTTCCATAGATCCAGCAACATTGAAGGCAGTAAACTACTTTCAAAGACTCTACTGAAGTAAGACTTTGTGATTGCTGAAACAGAAATGACACTGTAGAGAGCAAAATTGTTGTTTTTCATGTGTCCATAGTTTGATGAGCCATTTCTGTGCCCTCTAATCCGCCATTTTTTAGAGCTACATGTTGCTATCTTGTACTGTTCATCACTAGTTCAGCCATCTAATCTGAATAATTAGAATCCAAAATGGAGAAAATCAGGAGTGGGGGTTGGGGGTGGAATCTACTGTGATTTAAACTAGTATAAACTAATCCTTGTGTGAAGTAAGGTTTTGCTCCCAATCTGTGCCGCACCCCAGAGTTCTGGAATAGCACCGCAGTATTTTTTTAAAAAAATTCCCTTCATCAGGAGTCTCTCCTATGCCTTAATAATAATAATTCTTGCACAGAGCTGCCAACCAGTACGTTTTTGCCGTATTTAGTGCAATAAATTGCAGTAAATACGGCAGTAAGATTTTTCTTGTTAAAATACGTTTTGGGGAAAATCCGAATTTTGGAAATTCCATGCTCTGTCTGTCTGTCTCTCCTTCTCTCTGTCTCAGTCTCTCTCTGTGTGTCTCTGTATCTCTGTCTCTCTCTCCGTGTCTCTTTCCCTCTCTGTCTGTCTCGATCGCGCTCTCTCTCTTTCTCTCTCTCTGTCTCTCTCTCTGTTTGAGTCTCTGGCTATCACAATGTCACTCACAGTCTCTGTCTCTCTGTCTCAGACTCTTTCTCTTAACTCTCTCTCCCTGCCTTCAATAACAGTACTACCTACCTTATGCCGTCACTGATACACTGTAAATGTTAGCGCTAGGCTAGGCACAAGGCATTACTGGGAACGATTTTTCTCATATACAGAAACACAGTAGGGACCTCCCTCTTAATGCAATTTTTGCCACACGGGGGGTTTTGACGTCCCATTTTACTTGGCATCTTTTCGCACTGTAATTTTTTTGTTAAGTACCGGTAGGTTCTGGGGAAAATACTTTTTTTTACTACAAAATACTGTTTTTAGCTTTCAGGAGTACTTTTTTTTGTTAAAAAAGGTTGGCAGCTATGCTTGCATTTGATATAGCGCCTTTTCACATCTTCTAGACGTCTTAAAGCACTTCACAGAATAGACTGTAAAGTGAATTGACTGGGATATTTGTGGGTGAAACGCGGTAGCCAATTGCGCACAGCAGTGACCCACAAACAGTAGTGGATTGAAATGCCCAATTTTATTATTGTGGCAATTTTGGGGACAGATTATTAGTATTATTATTGGGCATGCGGAGTGAGGAAACTTGGCCAAGACTTACTATGGAAAGGTCACTTCATGGCTCTAAGTCAGGAGATTGTGGATTTAAGTTCCACGTTGGAACTTGAAAGCACATATTCTAAGCTGACACTGGAGGGGTGTTACATTGTCATAGCTCCCGTCCTTTGGATGAGACGTTAAAATAGAGGTCCATCTGGCTATGGCACTATCAAAAAGGAAGTGAGTTTCTCCTGATGTCCTGGCCAACAAATCCCCCAAATAAAATTGGTCACTCACTCCATGACTATTTGTGGGATATTGCTGTGTGCAAACTGGTTGCTGCATTTTGCCCACAAAATACAGTCAATCCACTCTACAGAATATCCTGTGAAGAGCTTTGCTATGTCTTGAAAATGTGATAAAGCTCTATATCGAATGCAAGGATTCTTGTTATAATGACAACAACAAAATTACGTTTATAGAGCACCTTTTACGTCGGGAGGATGTTCAAAGGCGCTGAACAGTCAGGGATCCTATAAGACCCCAAATTATGATTTTCTCATATTAAAATATTATAAGGTGCAATACCAAATGTAAGGAATGATTGTTATCATTATTAGATCTCCCTACCGTGCCGGATGAATAACAGCAATGCTTTTGTGATTTCTTCTGTCTTGCGGAGATTCTGCTTCGATGCGTTTACTGAGAACATGGCTGGCGAGAGGCAGCTTTTGGAGAAGAGGAGGCAGTACCACTGTGCTGCTTATAACTGCATTATGGCTGTCGTCACCTGCATTTTCACAGAGGCTAAATTCTATCACGGTTTTCTTTTCAGTGAGAAAGCTGAGAAGGTAAGAGCTGGATGAGTGCAAGTTTCCTTCAGCTAAATGTTGACATGAATGGAAGTCATACTCCTTGGCTCTTGTCTTCAATCCCACGGCTCTCACCTCCTCCACCTACCCCACCTGCCCCTAAAACTCTCCGAACCCTTACGTAATTTAGGCGTTAGGTTTGACCACCAATTATCCTTCCTCCCCCATCTTTGGTCTCTTGCTTTCTTCCATCTCTGACACATCACCCCAAAAGCTGCTGAAACCCTGGTCCATGCCTTTGTCACCCCTCGGCTAGACTACTCCAATGCCCTCCTTGTCGGTCTCCCCTCTGCTACCATTCATAAAATCCAGGTTATTCAAAATTCCGCCGATCGCATTTTCACTCACACCAAACTTCGCTCCCCAATTTCCCCAGTCCTTGCCAGACTTCACTAGCTCCCTGTCTCGGAGCGGATCAATTTCAAGATCCTCACTCTTGTTTTCAAATCCCTCCACTCCTCTGCACCCGCCTAACTCTCTGTCCTCCTCTCTCCTCACAACAGCATCCGTTGCCTTCGCTCTACCGGGTCTGGTCTCCTCATTGTCCCCCGAATCCTCCGTTCCACCGCCGTGCCTTCAGCCACTACTCCCCAAGGTTCTGGAACTCCCGTCCTCACTCGTTTCACCTTGCTCCCTCCTTTTCTATTTTCAGTTCACGCCTAAAGACTTTTCTTTTCAACCACGCTTTTGGTCACCTTTTTCCCCCTCCCCCTGGCTCAGCCCTAGGATTGTTATTGCGAAGCACTTTGAGACGCCGTCTGGCTTGGAGGGCACTCTATAAATCCAAGTTGTAGTTGAGGGAGAAGGATTTAAAGCCAAGGTCATTAAATGAAAAAACAAAGTAACAAACAGGTTGTAAAATTGCTAGATTCGTTTAAACTATGAGTCCTGCAGATGCACAGTCTCACGCCAACTCATTTGAACTTTACTGTAATTTAAACAGCTTTCAGGACCTGTGTAATTCACATTGATTCTCCCTCAGACACCAATCTAATTTTCTGCTTCTGTGAATCTGATTATGAGGAAGCTATATAAAGTGTTTATTGTATTGTGGTGACTGTTTTTGGTGTAGTCCTTCAGGCTGGCCATGAGCAGTGAGTGAGTCAGGCAAACCAGATGTTGGGCTGTATCAAAAGGGCAATATCGATCCGCAATAGTGAGCTAATCCTGTCACTTTATAAATCACTGATGCGAATATATTTGGAATAATGTGAGCAGTTCTGGTCACCGCAATAGAAAAAGGATATAGTAGCGATTGAGAGAATATAGAGAAGGGCAACTAAAGCGATCGAGCGGATGGAGGGACTGGACTACGAGGAGTGGTTAGATAAGCTGGGCATGTTCACATTGGAGAGGAGAAGGTTGAGGGGCAATATGATTACAGTCTTTAAGATTCTGAAGGGAAATAGACAATGTAGACCATGATAAGATGCTTTATCTTGTGCTAAACAGTAGAACCAGAGGATATGGCCTGCGATTGAAGGGGAGTAAATTCTGAACAAATTTGCGGAAACACTACTTCATTGAGTGAATAGCAAACTTATGGAATAGGCTCCCTAGGGAAACAGTAGAAGCAGAAAATGTTTGTTCCAAGAATAATTAGATATTTGCTAGAAAATAATATCTTGGGATACAGTATTAGTTTGAGACACATTGTCAGGTGACTACCAGGATGATGGGAAACTAGATAGACCTTGGTCTTCTATTGCTGAGCAAATTCTTATGTTCTTAAGTTCTTATCTGTCCATTTCTTGGTTGGTTGCAAGGCTTTGCTTGTGGAGTCCTTCAACAAATTGAAAACAGAAAATGTGTAGAAAATAAATTAAAGTTTAGCTTTCCCAATGAGTTCCTTACTGTGGGTCTATATATAGTGCAGGTACAATATGGACAGTATATGTTCGGTTTTAATATATATTAAATACAGGCATAAAAGCCCCCCCATGGTCCTCTAGTAACTATGAGATTACCCCTCTGATCTCTCTCCTCACAACAGCACCCGTTGCCCTCGCTCCATCAGGTCTGGCCTCCTCTTTGACCCCCGAATCCTCCACTCCACCATTGGCAGCCATGCCTTCATCCACTAAGCCCCTACGCTCTGCAACTCCCTTCCTCACTCCCTTCGCCTCGCCCCTTCTCTTCCTACTTTTAGGTCTCAGCTAAGACAAACAAACAAACAAACAAAACTTACATTTATATAGCGCCTTTCACGTCGAGAGGACATCCCAAGGCGCTGTACAGTCAGGTAGGACAAGAGTAGGGTGGGAAGGATCAGGGCAGGATGAAGAATAGTAGGAAAAGTAACTGTATATTAGTGGGCGAAACGCGGCAGCCAAATTGCGCACAGCAGTGTCCCACAATCAGTCACGGAAGTGGGACGAGGGGCAAAATGGGGTAAAGAAGCAAAAGGGGAGGGGTCGAGGCAGGGGGAAGAAAGGCAGGAAAGTCGACTGTATACTTGTGGGCGAAACGCGGCAGCCAAATTGCGCACAGCAGTGTCCCCACAAACAATCGCGAAAATGGGGCCAGGGGAGAAAGGGGGAAAAGAGGGTAAGGGGGGAGAGGGAGGGAAAGGTGGGATGGGTTAGGGTTAGGGAGGAAGAGGGGGGAGAAAGGGGGGCAAGGAAGAGCGGGAGGGAAAGATGGGTGGGGGCAAGATCAGGAAGAGGGAAGAGGGAGGGAAGGTGAAAAGGGAGGAGAGAAAGTGGGGAAAGGGAGTGAGGGAAGAAGAAGATGGGGGCAGGGGTGGGGGGAATCAAACAACAATAATAAACAATAATAAACAACAAAAGCAATAATGTTAACAACAAAAACAGCAACAAACAATAACCAACAATCGTCCAACAATCGTCCAGCAACCACTCCCTGTCCTCGCCGCCTGCCCGAACGATCCCTGTGATGGCGGGAAAAAAAGGGCGCGGAAAAAAGGGCCCAGTGTGGTGTCAGGCCCCAAAACCGACCGGCTCTTCAGTCGATTAACCCGGGGACTCGGTGATGGCCCTGGCACCTCGGACATGGTGTGTCTGGCCAGCTCGCACAGCAGCAGCAGCCCGATCGCCGTCTGGATCTCCCGCGACGAGATGATCCGTCGCTTGCAGCACCTGGGTGCTCTCCCCCTCGCTCTCCCCCTCGCGGAAGACGTGCGCCACCCGCTGCCTGAGGAAAGTGCCGAGGTCGCGGCCTTCCAAGGTCCTGTCGAGGGGCCACTCTTCGCACAGCCGGAGGAAGCGCCGACAGCGAGTGGCCGCCATTCCCTCCGTGATACTCCCCGTCGTCCAAAAAGATGGCTTTGTTGGCCGACTGCCCATAGAGGAAGAACCGGCAGCGATGGAAGCCGGCTCCAGCTGGTGGGCTGAGCGGTGCATTGCGTGAAAGCTCTGTCCCCGCGATCGTTCCAGACCTTTCTTTTCGACTGTGCTTTTGGTCACTTTCTTCCCCCTCCCACTGGCTCGGCCGCAGGATCCAATATTGGGAAGCGCTCTGAGACGCCGTCCGGCTTGGAGGGCGCTTTACAAATCCAAGTTTCACTCAATGGGTTGTTCGAATCTGGAATGCATTGCCTGAAAAGGTGGTGGAGGCAGATTCCATAACAGCTTTTAAAAGGGAACTAGATATTTATTTAGGAAGAGCAGGTCTGTTACGTTATGGGGAGAAAGCTGGGTAGTGGGATTGAGTTGCTCTGTTCAAAGAGCCGGCACAGACTAGATGGGCCGAATGGCCTCCTTTTGTGCTGTATGATTCTATGGAGTTGTTGTTGAAAGCAGCTGGAGTGAGTGTCCTGCCATTTGCTCTGTTGACTTGTGTTCATTGTTGTAGTGATTGTCACTAATCGGTAGGGAACAGCGATATATCGGTATATCGCTAAAACCCGATATGATTTTCATATCGATATGCCGATATAAACATTTTAAAAATACCGATATATCGAAAAACGATATATCGAGGTAAAAAATCAGGATGCGAGCACAATCAACTACAAGACCCAGAATGCTCATCTCTATACACAATGCACAGACCGAGGTGCAAAGCCGCCATCTTGTATTCATAGTCCTCGAATACAATATACAGGTATGCAAGGGGTGGGGGGAAAGAGACGGCTGTGGGTGGGGGTGGTGAGGGGGAGAGAAACTGCTGGGTGGGGGGGGGTGAGGGGGAGAGAGACGGCTGGGGGGGGGGGTGAGGGGGAGAGAGACGGCTGGGGGGAGGGGGAGATAGACGGCTGGGGGGGGAGAGGGGGAGAGAGACGGCTGGGTGTGGGGGAGGAGAGGGGGAGAGACGGCTGGGGGGGGGGAGGAGAGTGGGAGAGAGACGGCTGGGGGGAGGAGGAGAGGGGGAGAGAGACGGCTGGGGGGAGGAGGTGAGGGGGAGAGAGACGGCTGGGGGGAGGGGGAGATAGACGGCTGGGGGGGGGGAGAGGGGAGAGAGACGGCTGGGGGGGGGGGAGAGGTGGAGAGAGACGGCTGGGGGGGGGGGAGAGGGGGAGAGAGACGGCTGTGGGGGAGAGAGATGGCTGGGGGGGAGAGGGAGAGAGAGACGGCGGGGGGGGGGAGGAGAGGGGGAGAGAGACGGCTGGGGGGAGGGGGAGAGAGACGGCTGGGGGGAGGGGGAGAGAGACGGCTGGGGGGAGGGGGAGAGAGACGGCTGGGGGGGGAGGGAGAGAGAGACGGCTGGGGGGGTGGTGGGTGAGAGAGACGACGGGGGTGGGGGGTGCGAGAGAGGGACGGCGGGGAGGGTGGGGGAGAGACGGGGTGGATGTGATAATATACAGATAGATAGAGATGGGGGGGGGGATGTGAGAGAGGAGAGAGGGAGAGAGACAGAGAGACACAGACAGAAAAACACAGAGATGGAGAGAGTGAGAGACACAGAGAGAGAAAGATATTTACCTCCTGAGAAGATAGGCCCCGAATGCGCGCGCATACGGAATGCGCGCGCGCGCATGCGCAGTACGGAAAAACTTAAAATATCGGTATTTCGGTGTACCTCGATATGAGCCAACCGATATATCCATATCCGGAAAATTCCCATATCGCCGTTCCCTACTAATCGGGGTGTTTTAATACTTGTCAAAACACAGGCACCTGTTTTAGAGCAATATTCAGTTAAGAGAGTCTTCAGCCTTGTTATCGTTGTCTGTTTCCTCATTTTTGGCCATAGTTATATTTTGCGGGCAGATTTTTTGCAGTGAATCATTTTCTAACATTTTGATTTTACAGAACATCTTTATCTTTGAGAATCTGATAGACGCTCATCGCACCTACAACTTTCCTGTAGAGATTGAGGTCAGTAGAATTCCTTTGTACAGTAAAAAATAGAGATTGCATTCTTTGTGAGATTCTCATTGACAGACTGTCTTTAGGATTTGCTTCTCGGTGGTGGAGACTAGAGGAGGTGGAAGGAAAGTAAAGAGCGAGAAGTGAAAGAATGTAAATCATAGCAAAAAAGAACAACAACAACAAAATTACATGTGTGGAGTGCCTTTCACATCGGGAGGACATCCCAAGGCGCTGAACAGTCAGGGTTCAGGATCTGAGCATGGGGAGGGGGGCAGGGTTGGGATGAGCGAGGGCAGAGAAGTAGGACGGTAATTGAAGGCATGGTCGAAAAGGAGGGTCTTGAGAATGGCCTTGAAAGCGACCAGGGAGTGTGTTTCTGATATACACTGCAGCTTCCCAACCTTAAAGGTATTTGTAAAATAAACCAGACTTGAGATGTTTGGCAAACTTCACATTGCTGAGGATAAAGAAGGATTGGGACAGCGGTTCCTGCCTTCGGGAATGAAAGCCTCGACTCGCTTTGGCTCCTGTGTGAGAAGGGAATCCTGTCTGCAGTTCATTACTGAAGAGGAGAAATTTGATCTTTAATGTTTTCAGGAACCTGGACATTACACAGCCTTGCTTGTGATGCCTGTGTGTGTGTTTGGCTGCTTTGTGGCAGCTCTCATTTTCCATCTAAATTAATCAACTCGCCCTCTCTCTCCCTGCCTCTCTCTCAAACTTGGAGAGTGTACTGCTGTACTGGCATTCAGAGCTGCTATGTGAGGGAAAAAAACAGTAGCACCACCTTCAGGCACGAGCATTCCAAAATACTGACGCGAAGAGATATTTGGCAACACAAAACACAAAAAAAATGCATTTTTCCGGATAAATTCCGGTTATTTGAATAGGGACCTTTTTTTTGCGGTGCCGGTTATACGGAAGTTACAGTTGATCGGGTCAATGGATAAACAGGCTTTTACTGTACCAGGAGAAATGTTAAGTCTGAAATGAAAAGCTTGAAACCTGATCATACTTGAACAAATTGTACAACAACAAACAACAACAAAATTACATTTATAGAGCGCCTTTCTTGTCGGGAGGATGTCCCAAGGCGCTGAACACTTAGGTCGGGAACCGAACAGGGGGGGAAGGGTTGAGGTAGGGGCAGGGGGAAGGAGAGTAAGAAGGTTAGAAATTGTACATATCATTTTAGGTTTTTAATAAAATCCCTTATGTGCATTATGACTGAGCAAACAGTTTTCATTGCTCATCTAATTCTCTGGAGACAGGATAATTACACTGGGCAACAAATTATTTTTTTAAAATGGAATGTACAACAACAAAATTGCACTTATAAAGTGCCTTTCACGTCGGGAGGATGTCCCAAAGCGCTGAACAGTCAGGTCGGGACCCAAATTGGGGGGAGGGGGAGGGGGAGGGTCGTGGTAGGGGGAAGGGGAAGGAGAGTGGGAGAGGTGGAAGAGTTAGTGGGGCAGCCGAAGGCGCGGTCGAAGAGGAAGGACTTGAGTCCGGCCTTGAAGGAGGAAAGGGAGGAAGCAAGGTGGAGGGGCCGCGGGATGGAGTTCCACAGTGTGGGAGCAGAGAGGCTGAAAGCCCGGCCGCCGATGGTTGGGCGGCTAGGGCAGTGGACGCGGAGCAGGCCTGAGTTTGCTGAACGGAGGGTGCGGACAGGCTGGTAGGGAGACAGTAGGTCAGAGAGATAGGCGGGGGCAAGGCCGTAAATGGCCTTGAAAATGAGGACAAGGATCTTGAATTCGATCCTCTGGGTGATGGGGAGCCAGTGGAGACGGGCGAGGGTGGGAGTGATGTGGTCGCGAAGCCTGGTGCGGGAGAGTACACGAGCTGCAGAATTCTGAATGATCTGCAGCCTGTGAAGGGAGGAGCTGGGAAGGCCGACGAGGAGAGAGTTCCCGTAGGCGAGCCTGGAAGTGATAAAGGCGTGGATGAGAGTTTCGGCAGCATGGTGGGTGAGGTAGTGGTGGAGTCTGGCAATATTACGGAGGTGATGGAAGGCTGTGCCGGTCATGGAGCAGATGTGGGGGAAGGAAGGATTGTTTGGGGTCGCACAAGTGGAATCATCTGCTCAAGGCACATAAGCACTACCTCTTTTAAACCAATCAGTCATAAGCAATGATGTGGTGAAATGTCTCGTTCAAGGTCCCGTTGGAAAAGAAAAGACGGTTTATTTCTATCCGGAAAGAAGCAAGAGAAGCAGGAGATGGGGATTCAGGTTTGTGGGGCCTTTGTTTTACATAATATGGACAACTGGACTTGTTTGGATTCTGTAGCCAATGATAACTTGCACAGCAAAATATATTTTCTATTAAGGAGGTGATTATTATTTTCCTGTTACTTTTCCATTTTAAAGTGGTCCAAGACACTCCGCCTCTTCAAGGGCGGAATACAAAAAACAAGATGTTATTATTGTTTGATGGCCTCTCCACACCATGCACTATCTCAAGCCAAGATAACGGACAAACCCACTGATTATAATTCATTATGAAATGGAATAGCTGAATTTACTTATTGATTTGTGGCTTTTTTTTTGGTAAGCCATTTAAATTTAGTGACATTTTCTCTCTGCTATCTCCAGTCCCACTCTCAAGTGCGAAGAAAAGATAGGCATTCTGCTCCCTGAGAATTCTGCGTTAATAGTTTCCTTTCCTTCCTCTGCGGATAACATTGTTACTTTCTGTGCAACAATCCCATTTTCTAAAGAATCATATAAAGCATTACAGGATAGAAATAGGCTGATTGGCCCAATTGGTCTTTGCTGATGTTTGTACTCCACACAAGCATCCACCTTGTTTTAATCTCCCTGCCCACACCCCACTATTCCTTTCTCCCTCATGTACACGTCAAGTTTCCTCATCTGACATTCTGAACCCACGAGTTTGGATAGCGAGTAGGAATTTGAACCCTGGTTCTTATTTCTTCTTTTCCCTTCCTGTCTCAAGATACAAGAGCCAATTGTAATTAGCATGGCCTGGTAGTCCAACAACAGCCTGGTTTAGACGGTAGCACTCTCACCTTTGAGTCAGAAAGTTGCAGGTTCAAGCCCCACGTAGGATCTTGGAACTCAAAGTCTATACCGTCACTCAGTGTGGTGCTGCATTGTTTGAGATGCAAATCTTCGGATAATGGCCTTGGTTTAATATCTCACTTGAAGGTAATTCAACGCAGAATCATGGATAAGTGAGTTGCATAGTATGAAGAAGAGGAACACCAGCACTGTCTAGTGCAAAAGATAAAATTGCTATGACCTTCTCTGAGACACACAGCATTGAGCTTTCGCTATTTCAATAAAGATCTAAGCGTTGTCTTATCTTTTCATTATCTAGGTGAACCTCAGTACTTGTCCTCTCAGTCGTACATGGCAGACAGCAGCCTCAGTGAAGAAATGAGTCAATTTGACTTCTCTACTGGTGTCCAAAGCTTCTCGTATGATTCACAAGATCCTGCAAGACATGCAGTTCATAGCAGGAGAAAGGTAATCATAACCTTTTTTGTCAGATGTGTGAATATGAATGCCAGGTTTCATTACATATCCTTCGGACGAGATGTTAAACCAGTTTAACGTGTTCGATGATGCACCCATCGTAAAAGGGTCATGGAGAGTAATGAAGGAATTCTCTGATTTTTAAAAAAAAAACTGCTGAATGCTTTGAAGCAGAGTAGGCACATCTCTAAATAGTTGTCTGGATTTTGGAATAATCTGATATTTTAGGAATAGTTGAAAAGAACAGATATGAGGATATTGAGAGATCTTTCACATCCCATGTTGGGACTTTGAGCTCATAGTCAATGCAGTACTGAGGGGAGTGCTGCATTGTCAGAATTGACAATCTTTGAGTAAGAGCTTAAACCAAGCTCCTGTCTACTGCTTCATATGGACATTAAAGATCCTGTGCACTAATTGTAAAGAGAAGAGAGTTTCTCCCAATGTTCTGGTCAACAATCCTCCAGATTACTACATAAATTTTGATTTTACCCACAGATTGAGAGATAATTTTGTAAGACTTGTTCAAAAACACCAAGCTCATCCTCCTTTAGAGTGGAAAACAATTTCCAGCTGTTGGGAGATGAGTGGGTGGGTTGCATTGTGGGACACACATTATTGGCGGACTGCAAATTATTCTTAATAAACCAATTCAACATTGCTAACCCTTTATGCAAATGTGTGCTATGGAATTGTTCACCTCTGATGTTGTGCTGTTTTAGTCATGCTCATTTGCACATGGAAGTTGAACCGAATGACCGAGAAATATTACATTAATGGCCAAGTTGCGGTCTGTCCCTCTTATTTGGAATGCAGATATAGGGGGAGGGTAAAAGCATTCAGTAGGAAGATAGCAGCACAAAATGTGTTGTATAAAATGGATCCTTCTAAGGAGTTCATGTTTATAGTGATCTGAAGGACCTTGGCTCTAACTCAAGATCCCATCAATAATGTTTTCTTGGGTCGCTGTGACATTCATCATTTACCCTAGAGAAACAACACTTTACATCCTATGGTGCCTTTTCCAATGTGAGGCACAGCAAACATTTGGTAGGTTTATTAAAAAAAAATTGGTGTAGAAAATATTTTAAGATTGCAAGCCTAAATATATTTTAACGGAAACTAATGATCAGTAATGATCAACAAACTGGGAATGTTGATGGAGTTATTTCTGAACCCATCTTTAAATCTGTTTTTTGTTTATTCTGGCAGGAACGGGCAGAGTTGAGTGTTGTACAGAGTGATATTATGGAGCTTGAGATGGATGAGCTGAATCAGCATGAATGTATGCCCTCCGTGATAGCACTGATCAATCACATGCAGAGGAACAACATCACACCGCAAGTTGAAGAGGTCAGGAACCCTAACGCAATGTAAACCAAATTAACTCCCAATCGATCAGTGAATGTCACCAACAACAAAATTACATTTGTAAAGCGCCTTTCATGTCAGGAGAAAATCCCAAGGTGCTGGACAGTCAAGTGTTTCAGACCCAAGCTGGGGTCAGGATCGGGGGGGTGTGGAGGGAAGGGAGTGACCAATGGCACAGTCGAAGAGGAGGGTCTTGAGGTGAGACTTGGAGATTAGGAAGGCTGGTGCGAGGTAGAGGGATTGTGGAATGGAAATCCAGAGGTTGGGGGCAAAGTGGCAGAAGGCTCACCTGCTGATAGTGGGGCGGATGGGTCGGGGGATGTGGAGCCCACTGAGCGGGGGGAATGGGCAGGTTGGTAGGGGTTAGGAGGTCCCAGAGGTAGGGTGGGGCAAGGCCATGGAGGACTTTAAATGTGAGAACCAGGATCTTTAATCCTCTGAATGATGGGGAGCCAATTGAGTCAGGCGAGAATGGGGGAGATGGGGTCGCGGAGCTTGGTATAGGAGAGGACATGGGCTGCGGCGTTCTGGATAATCTGTAGTTTATGGAGGGAGGAGTTGGGAAGGCCGACAAGGCTGCCAAATAGTCGAGCCTTGATGAAGGCATGAATGAGAGTTTCAGCGGCCTGAGGGGTGTGGTAGTGGCGGAGTTGGGCAATGTTGTGTAGGAGAGGGAAGACAGTGTGGGTCATGTTGTGGATGTAGGGGAAGGAAAGACAGTTGAGAAGAGTATTGTAGGCTAGAGGATTATAGAAATGTTTATTCTTAAAGCTAAGTGAGTTCCAAAAGGATCCATCTATTCCTGTTATGTTCTGGTAAGGCTGGTGAGCAAGTACAGTAATTGTTTGTTGTTCTATAACAAAAAACAACAATACTACATTTATTGAGTATCTTTCAGGTTGGGAGTTTGTCCCAAGGCGCTGTGTCTAAATAGAAATGATAATAATAATCCTTGCATTTGATATAGCGCGATTCACATCTTCTAGACGTCTCATAGTGCTTTACAGAATATACTGTAAAGTGAATTCACTGTATATTTATGGGTGAAATGTGGCAGCCAATTGTGCACAGCAGTGTCCCACAAACAGTCGTGGATTGAAAATGACCAATTTTATTGTGTGTTTTTTGGGGACGGATTATTATTAGGCATGTGGAGTAAGAAACTAGCCGAAAGGTTTTGCCCTGAACACAGGTCTCACGCTTGTATGGCGAGTGCTCTAACCACTGAGCTACGGGACTACTACATGATGACGAAGAACATTTAAAACAATTAAATGCCCATCCTGATTCCAGACTTCTTAATCCTCTTAAGTCATACAATATTGGCCTGCTCCATGTTCCCCAACCCACCTGCCCAACCACTGGAACTTCATCCCAAAGTCCCTCCACCTCACCCCATCCCTGGCCTCCTTCAAGGCTCACCTCAAGACTCTCCTCTTTGAAAGACCCATTGGCAACTCCTTAGCTCCTCAGCTGGGGTCCGAAGCAGTAACTGTCCAGTGCCTTGGGATGTCCTCCTGATGTGAAAGATGCTATACAAATGTAATTTTGTTATTGTTGTTGTCTAATACGAGTCAATTCCTGAATGAGGAATCTTGAGTGAGGACTTCCTTCTGCTAAATACATTATGCACATCAGACCATCATAACTCCACTTGGGAAGTGGACCATACTTCCAGTTTCCTTATTAACAATCATCTCTACCTCAAAATACAGTGCAAGGCAAGATTGTATATATTTCCTTCAAAGCGCTTGTTTATCACCCATACAGAATCTCATTAGGATCTGTTGCATATTCATCGGCATTTACATAGAATGTACAGAGTGGAAACAAGCCACTTGGCCCAAATAGTTTGTTCATTGTTTGTACTGAACACATGTTCCCAATCACTCCTTACTCCCTCCCATGCCTTCTGTACTCTTCTCTCTCAAAAGTAACCGTGAGACTGTTGAGGTTCCTGGATTTGGGGATTTGAGATTCAAGTAACCTTTCTGTAACTTTCATTCCTCAGGGTAAAACTCCACCAGAGCTTCCCCCATGGATGAAGTTCCTGCATGGAAAACTGGGAAATTCCTCAATAACCTTAAACATCCGACTCTTTATTGCAAAACTCATCATTAACGCTGAAGAGGTCAGTTTATTTTACTTAGTTTGATTATTTCAGTACCAGCCAATAAAGCGGTTCCAATTCTGTGGCATCTCTCACACAGGAGAACATCTCAAGACGCATCACAGTACTGGATCTTCACCTAAACTGGGGTGACTGTATATTTGTGGACGAAATGCAGCAACCAATTGCGCACAGCAGTGCCCCACAAACAGTCATGGATTGAAAATAACCAATTTTATTAATGTTTTTTTTTTTTACGGATTATTATTAGGCATGTAGAGTAAGGAAACTTGCCCAAGGTTTCGCCCTGATCTGCCTGGATTCGAACAAAGTTCTCACGCTTGTAAGGCGAGTGCTCTAACCACTATACAATAGGAGCTCCACAAACTTCCTGATTTCATTATTATTATAAAATAATTATAAGACAATTTAATAATAATTCTTACATTTTGTATAACTCCTTTCACATCAGGAGGAAGTCTCATAGCATTTCACAGGATATACTATAGATTGCCGTGACTGCGTCTTTTGTGTGCATACAAAAGCCTAGAGATCCTTTGTTTGGTCTTGCTATACTATGACCTGCTGCTCTGTGGTATATTAATTTGACCCAAGGAGATCTTTGAACACACATCACACAATGGGGTCCACTTTGAGGATGTCTGACTGTTCAGCACCTTGGGACGTTCTCCCAGCGTGAAAGACACTCTATAAATGCAATTTTGTTGTTGTTGTTGTCTGCAGGCAGATTCCTCAATAAGCATCTGAGTCTCGCAAGTGAGTACTCTTTGCAGTGTCAGCCTATGGATCCAAACTCCAATAGGATCTATTTCTGTAAATAAGAGTACCACAAACGGGGATTCCATTGTTCCTAATGCCTGAAGTTTCAGTCCAGTTGGATTCATCTGAATCATTTAAAGATATTGTGCATTAAAAATCTCATTTCTTCTGCAGGTGTTCCGACCCTATGCCAAAGAGTGGCTCAGCCCTCTGCTGCAGCTGGTGGTTTCTGGCAATAATGGAGGTGACGGTATTCATTACATGGTGGTGGAAATCGTGGTAACAGTTCTCTCCTGGACAAGTGTGGCTACCCCAAAGGTACAGTTCACTAACATACATGGGCTGTTTCACAACAACGTCAACAACCTTCACTTGTATAGTAACTTCACCAATGGTGAACCTCCCATAGCTCTTTATAGAGAAAACAACTTGCATTTACACAGCGCCCTTTGGGTAGAATAACATCTCGAAATACTTCACTGGAGGGTTGTTGCACCCAAGCATAGGAGGAGGGAGGTGACTGTAGGCAAGGGTGAAGAGGTGTGCTTTTAAGGCAGGATTTGAAAATAGATGGATAGGATCGAGTCAGAGGGGTGGAGGTGGGGGCCTCCTTGATGAAGGCTCAGCCAATGATGGTAGTGCAAGTGATGTGCAGCAAGCCTGAGTTTGCTGAGCAATGGGTGAGCAGAAGAGCGTGGATAATAATAATCCTTGGGTCTATGGGTCAAACGGCCACCACCTGTTACTAAATTCCTATGTTCCTGATTGCCGAATAAAGCCAAACCATGTACAACAACAACAACAGCATTCATTTATATAGCACCCTGCATGTGGGTAGCGTCAATGAATGTATTCTTTTTTTTAAAAAATTGTGGTTTGTTGCTGTTTAGGGAAATATGAAGGATGAGATTCTAGCAAATCGCCTGCTGGAGTTTCTGATGAAGAATTCCTTTCATGGGAAAACGGCAGTGTTCAGACACAATCTGGAAATCATTAAGACGGTTGTTGAATGCTGGAAGGATTGTCTGTCTGTCCCTTACATGTGAGTGGTGGTTCTTTATGTTAGGCTGGTTTGTGCATTTAATAATAATAATAATCCTTGCATTTGTTATCGCGCTTTTCACATCTTATTAACGTCCCATAGCGCTTCACAGAATATACTGTAAAGTGAATTGACTGTATATTTGTGGGTGAATTGCGGCAGCCAGTTGTGCACAGCAGTGTCCCACAAACAGTCGTGGATTAAAATGAACAATTTTATTATTGTGGTTTTTTTGGACGGATTATTATTAGGAGTGTGGAGTAAGGAAACTTGCCCAAGGTTTCGCCCTGACCTCCCTGGATTCGAACACAGGTCTCCCCAGCTTGGTCTCCCCAGCTTGCCAGACAATTGCTCTAACCACTAAGCCGCAGGAGCAGAGATGGTTTGGGTTCATATTTGATCAGGTTTGATTAAATTACACCTGAAAATCACTGCATCAAGAAAAATTTTGTGACAAACCTTTTTTTCTTAAAATTTGGGATAAAATCAACGATTAATAATCGCTTAATGCCTCGAAGACTTGATAAGGCGCTATATCAAATGCAAAGTTATATTATAATTACTTGCAATGCTCTTGAACCTGACTCATCTTACTTCTTTCCTACCTATGAAGAGGCTTGCGTTTTTCACTTCCTGCTTGCATGCTGGTTGTTTTTTGTTTTTGTGAAGTGCTTTCTTCAATTGTAATATATTGACGTCCTCTTGTGCTTCTGATAGGTCTTTGGTGTTGTTGATTCTTTTAAATCATACTTTTTTAAAAGCTATTTTGTGTTTGTTCATTTTGCAGGCTAATATTTGATCTATTTTCCAATCCGGATCCTAACAGCAAAGATAACTCTGTGGGCATTCAGCTACTTGGGATAGTCCTGGCCAATAACCTGGCTCCATATGACCCTAAATGTGAAATTGGCTATGAAAGGTAAGCTTTAGAAATGGTTCTATATGTAACATGAGAAGGAACCGGTGTATACCACAAAGTAAAAATCTGACCCTAGTAATTTGCTCAGACCTCCTTGCCCAAATGTTTCAACTGAGCCGGCTGCCAGTGAGCAGTACCAACAGACTGTAGACTCAATGAAGCACAAGTTATTGTACCATGCAACTGTCTGTTGTTTGCAAAAGAACAACATTTTGCATTTATATGATGGTCTTCGCACAGGATAATGTTCTGTAGTGCTTCGCAGTGACCGGAGGCAAGAAAGGAGCAGGAGGTGACCTATGACAGCCAGGCTTTCAGCCACTCTGCCCCCACCCTTTGGAACTCCATCCCAATCTGTTCATCTTGCTCCCTCTCTTGCCTCCTTCAAGGCATGACTCAAACCCCTCCTTTTTGACCGTGCCTTCAGCTGCCATCCTACCTCTTCCTCATCCGAAACCTGCCTCCCCACACGCTCGGGACCTGATCCCCAACTGTTCAGTGCCTTGGGATGCCTGTTGTGCTTGTTACAATATATTGCTGTTTGAGCAGGTATTTCCAGAGGCTGGTGTATAACATCTCGCTAACACGTTATAAGGAGGTGCACGCAGCTGTGGCAGAAGTTCTGGGTCTCGCCCTGCAGTACTTTGCAGAAAATGACAAGGTGAGGACCATCAGTCTAATCCAGTGATGACTGTGGAGCTGAGACCTTTTTAATCAACACTTTTATGATAATAATTCTTTAATTTGATATTGTGCCTTAGAGATGTCTCAAAGTGCTTTACAGTATATACTGTAAAGTGAACTGACTGTATATTATTTGGGCAGAAACTTGGCAGCCAATTGCGCACAGCAGTGTCCCACAAACAGTCGCGGATTTAGTGACCAATTTATTATTATTATTTGAAGGTATTATTACCCCCGGAAAAGCGATCCGCCGATAGACTTGCAACCGGGTTCCTACATCCTGCAAGTAAACAGAGGCGTGTGGAGTAAGGAAACTTGTCCAGCTTTTCACCCTGCCAAGAATCAAACCCAGGTCTTTCGTTTGAAGCAAGGATCAGACAGTGTAGTCCTTTGCCCCTCCACTTCAGGACTTTGAACTTGTGTATTGTGGGCTGATTCTCTATTGCAGTGCTTAGGTTGTGCTGCATTGTTGAAGGTGTCATCCTCCAGATGAGACATCAAATTGATTTCCCGTCTGCCTGTTCAGATGGGCGTTTCACCACTTGAAACAGAAAGTAGTTTTTCTTGGTGTCCTGGCCAACAATCCACCAGGTAAAATTAATCATTTACTTCATCATTGTTTGCGGGGCATTGCTGTGAGCAGATTGGCTGTCGGTTGCACTTACAAAATACACAGTCACTACACTTTACAGTATATCCTGTGAAATCTTTTGAGATGGCTGGCTGACATGAAGGATGCAGTATCAAATGCCAGGTTGAATTTATTTTAACTTTCTGTTCCTTCATTATGCTGTTAGGGGTTAGGTTTTCTTCCACTTGTTGCCATATTTCTGTTTTGCATTCACATCCAGGCTCGACTATGCCAATGCCCTGCTTGTCAGCCTTCCCAACCCCTCCCTCCATAGGCTGCAGATCATCCAGAACTCTGCAGCCCGTGTCCTCTATCGCACCAAGCTCCATGACCCCATTCTCGCTCAACTCCATTGGCTCCCCATCAGAGGATTCAATTCAAGATCCTAGTCCTCACCTTTTAAAGCCTTCCGTGGCTTTGCCCCACCCTACCTCTGCGTCCTCCTAACCTCCTATCACTTGTCTGCTCCTCCTCTCGGTGAGCTCCAGCCTGCTCCATGTCTCCCGACCCACCTTCTCCATCGTTGGCAGGTGAGCTCCAGCCACTCTGCCCCCAACCTCTGTAATTCCATCCCGCCATCCCCTTACCTCTCCCGCCTCCTAGGCTCCTTCAAGTCCAGCCTCAAGACCCTACTCTTCGACGGTGCCATCGGTCACCTCCCTTCCCTCCACTCTCCCTGATCCCGACCCCCAGCTCAGGTCTGAAAAACTGACTGTCCGGCGCCTTGGGACGCCCTCCCAATGTGAAAGGCGCTATACAAATGTGATTTTGTTGTTGTTTACAGAAAGTGGATGAGCTGGTTCACGGTTTAATTGTTAAAGAACTACAGCAGCTCCAACAAACAAAGGAGGACAAGTTTATTGTATGTCTGAGTAAGATTGTGAAGAACTACCCCCCTTTCGCTGACAGGTAAAAGGTTAACAATTATACCTTGTTAGCTCGGCTTGGCAATGGAGTGCAGTCTTTGAACTCAACCATCATTTTATTTATCTATAAGATAAAGTGAGATTTTAAATTGATTTTGCATTTAAAGCATTTCTTTTCTAATTATTTGGGGTTTACAATTTTTGTTACTTTACAAAGAAACCAAATCTCACCCCTCTTCCCCGTCACTCATTATAAAATGCTCTGAGATTTTATTCTACATGAAGATGCTATGTAAATTAAAGTAGTTGTTGTTTGTTGTTGTTATAGAAGGTTTTTGAATCAAGTGTTCTACTTATTACCAAAACTCCATGGTGTGTTGAAGACTCACTGCCTCGAGGTGGTGATGCATCGGGCAGAGACGATAACTGATATCTTTCAGGAACTGAAGAACAAGAACTTTGCGCAGATCATGAGTTATTGGTAAGTAGAAAACTGTTCAACGCCAGCCAGTCTGTGGTGACAGACTCTTTCTTTCGTTGACCATATCAATTTATTTTCATTTCCACTCCAACTTTCTTCCTCACTTGCATGTAGATCTGTTTATGCAAGATAAGGTCTAGTCAACTGGTTTTTAAATCAATGGCAGTGCCACAGGAGCCCAATACCGGGAATGTATATGAGAACACCTCCAGTTCAGCAAAGTGCTTTGTCACAGTGTGGCACAGTACATGAAAGCATATCTACAGTATTGCACAATGTATTTGAGCTTCACTGGATTTTGTCCTCGCACAGAATGTATTTTGGTGAGCCTGTGGACTATCCCAACATAGCACAGTATGCTGGAGTTTAGTAAATTCTTTCTCAGCCTATATACCCCGAATCTCCTTATCTCCTTGCCTTAATCCCACTGTCTTGCCTCCTCTCTGCCTGTCTTCAAATCACACCTAAAGACTTACACCTTTCCGGCTTGGCATCAAGCCACGCCAGTGTTAATTGCTCTGAAGTACTACCCAGGTAAAGGGTGCTATATAACTGCAAGATGTTATTGTTTTCGTAATCTCTTTATTTTCCTAGCAGTTTCCCTCCACCCCACCTTGTTATTCCAACCCTTTGTTAATGGAAGGTGAATAGCACCAAATGTTCTTACACAATAAAGATGATCTGGGAAGCCCCAAAATAGGACAATATCTGGACACACTGGGGAGTGGGATTAAATTGCTCTTTTTAAAGAGCCGGCACAGACTCAATGTGCCGAATGGCCTCCTTTTGTGCCGTAAGATCCTATGATTCTATGCTTCCTGGAAACATTAACATTTGTATTTACATTCACGGTGGTTGTCGGGTTATTATTGGAAATCCTTGCTAATCTTGGTTAGTTGTTGTTCTCAAGGGATGAAGAGCGGCAGAGGGTATGTTTGGACATTGTGTACAAGATCATAGCCAAATTGAAGGCGGAAGAAGTGAAAGTACTCCTTGTTCCAGTAATCACCTTCATTTCTCACGCATCTCCTGTCTGTCGAGAACGAATGTACGACATCCTGATGTGGATCTATGACAATTACAGGTACAAAAACCTTCTTTGAGTAGAAGAGAAGAAACCTTCAAATTCATAAACAAAGGCAACTTTGAATGGTTGGATGTGGGTATTTCAACTTTGCTGCAGCCATACTGAAAATCCCCATCATTCGTTGTGAACCAAATACAGTAACGAAAGCAACTCTGGAAAATGCTAGGATAAGTTGCCATTTAATTGCAGTTATGGAGATTTGATTTCATAACTGGGTTTGAATTTGAAATGGGTAGAGTGAATTTAATGATGTAATTTTTTTGTATTAGGTGAAATGCCAATGAATATTCTGCTTTTTGCATGTTTTGCATATTCATTTGGCAGTAGCATATTTGTACAAGGCATATCTAAAAAATCTAAATAAATAACTGAGAAAGCTTGCTTTACATTTTGGGGGCTCCCTTAGGGATTCATTGCCCTGGATTTTCAAAAATATATAAGTGTATTGTACAGTATTTTATTTCTGATTAACATGTGTGCTCTAACCTTCCCTTTCACACTCTGCAGAGACATGGATAGCCAGTCTGACCCTGACTCCAAGGCAGTGTTTGAGACAGCAAAGGACACATTACTTCAGGGACTGACTGATGACAATCCTGCACTGCAGTAAGTGACTGAGCACAACGATCACTAGGAGCTCTCAAACTCTTAAATTCGGTGTCTTTTGTAGATTGTTTTTTCTTTTGGATACTTTTAAAATGGAATCTTAATGAAGAAATTGTTTTCTTTTTTCTTTTCAGATTGTATGTCAGAAACTTCTGGGGTCATGAAAACAGGCTTCCCACCGGAACCTTGGATAGAATGATGGCTGTTCTTAGGTCAATGTATTCCAACAAGATAGAGACTCAGTACCTCAGTATAGCTACCAACCTCTTGCTTGAAATGACAAGTCGCAGCCCAGACTACCTACGGGAAATGTTTGAGTATCCACTATCTGAATGCAAGTTCCAGGTAAATATACAAGGCTTATTGAATACAGCAACTTAAACCTGAATCTTGTTGGATTGAATTTAAATATTTTCAGAAATTAGCCAATTCCTGGAAGTGTACTATTTTTTTTTAAATGAGTTGGTTTGCTCGTAAGTGAGCAAAAATCTTCCTGAGGAACTGCTAGAAGGTGATTGATACAGTCCCATTAGAGATGTACCAGGTTGATCACTGATGGGATTTCTACTTCAAAAAGAGGAATTGTCTGAACAATCATGATCAGTCTCAGGGCTGCCAGGAGGAATGAACAGGCTGCGGCGTTCCAATGTTTAATGGACTAGGACTAGTAAAAACGAATGGCAGTGAGAATATACATTGCCTGGCTCAGTTCGCAGCCACTTGTGGGAGATTGCTGTGCATAAATCAGCTGTCACATTCAATCAAAAAAACTCAATCAAAACTTACATTTATATAGCGCCTTTCACGTCGAGAGGACGTCCCATTCTTCAACAACAACAACTTTGATCTATATAGCGCCCTCCACGCTGGACGGCGTCTCAGAGCGCTTCACAGTAGCGGATCCTGGGACCGAGCCAGGGGTAAGGGCAGGAAGGTGACCAAAAGCTCGGTCGAAGAGAAAGGTTTTCAACTGTGACCTGAAACTGGGAAGAGTGGGGGGCGAGGCGAAGCGAGTGAGGTAGGGAGTTCCAGAGCCTCGGGGCGTAGTGGCTAAAGGCACGGCCGCCGAGGGTGGAGCGGAGGACTCGGGGGACATGGAGGAGGCCATTCGCCTACAATATACAGCCAATCATAATACTTTACAGTGTATCCTGTGAAATACTTTGAGAGAGCTTTCCAGTGTGAAGCTGCTATATCAAATATAAGGATTGTTCTAACAATAATAATCATTTCATTTGATAAAGCGCTTTTCACATCTAGATGTCTCAAAGCATATTCACAGAATATGCTGTAAAGTGAATTGACTATTTATGGGCGAAACACAGCAGCCAATTGTGCACAGCTGTGTCCCACAAACAGTCATGGATTGAGTGACCAAATTATTATTTTGTATTTATTTTGAGGAATTATTATTGGATGTGGAGTCAGGAAACTTGCCGAAAGTTTCGCCCTGGCCTGAATCAAACCCATGTCTCTTGCTTGTGAGGCGAGTCCTCCAACAACAACAAGAACAAAATTACATGTATAAAGTGCCTGAGGAATAACCACTGAGCTACTGGACTCCACACTTTATTATTATTCCTGGGTGTTTGTTAATCCCTGGTTATTGTGTCCTATTTGTCGTGTCCTGTTAATAACCATAGTGTTTAGAAATAACATAGGATCTATAATAATTGGATCCCGTAGAAAGTGTTTCATTGATCCTCTCTCAGTTCATGAATCATGCTCGTCATTTTACCCCGTGCTACTAATAGCTGTCCTGTCGTTGCAGGATTATAACATTGATTCAAGTTGGCAGCAACGCAGCACGATTCTCACTCCCATGTTTGTGGAGACTCAAGCGACGCAGAGCAGTAGCAGAAGCCAATCACAAGAAGGATCCCTGACTGCTCAGGGGACAATAGGTGGCCTGGTCAGGGGCACCCAGACTCACTATGAGTTTACTCCGACTCAGAATCCAGGTGAGCGAGGAACAATTCTCTCTCATATCTTTTGTTAACATTTCTGTCCACAATCGAGTAAAGCTGAACTGAAAATTATTACACTTTTTGACTTATATACTTGGCCAAGGTTTTGCCCTGCTTTGCCTGGATTCGAACACAGGTCTCACACTTGTAAGGCGAGTGCTCTAACCATTGAGCTACAGGACACCATAAATAGACTACCTGTACACTTTACAGTAAAATCCTATGGAAATCTTTTAAGATGTGACAATGTACTATATCAAAATGATCAATTCCTGACAGGAGGTACAAACATAACTTCTGTTTATTACACATATAAAGGATGGGGATTCCGATGTTTCCTCATCAATTATTTCTTGTTCTAGATGCACGGAATTTTAATTGGCTGACGGGGAACAGCCTGGACACCTTTGCAGAATACTCACTCCCGTCCCTCGCCTCAGAACCTGGGTCCTCCTCACTCCTGGTGTTTTCTCGGTGGAGTGAGCGAATACGCAGACCAGCTAAGAAACCAGTTGGTCCGGATTTTGGGAAGAAAAGACTTGCTTTGCCCGGAGATGAGGTTGACAGTAAGACTAAAGGTAGCATCATTGGCGCATGTGCTCACTAGATCTCTCCATTCTATAGGTCTTGTTATGGACAAGTAAACCGAGAAATTTCAATGAAAGTTTGGTGGTTTGCAAACCATTGTGAAGCTCTGCTGGTGTTAGCGCTGCTTGGGGTGCCCGATAAGAGAAGTTTAATTCAATCGTTAGAGACAGGGAAACAGTGGTGAATTGGCAAATTTACTGGTGCTCAATATTTGAGTGTCTTGATAATCCTCACGGGTATCTCAGTGCTACAGGAGTGATAGGAATGTGAATTTGTTGCTGTGATTCCTTGTGTGGCTGAGTTACAGTTATTCCACATCACAGGGATAGCTGACCAGAGGGCAGACATCCTACGTCTGAGGCGCCGTTTCCTCAAAGATCGGGAGAAAGTTAGTCTCATCTTTGCCAAGAGGGGCATCCGAGAGCAACGGGTAGAACAGGTAAGCTCTTCGAACATCCTCTTAAAGCAGTGGCTTCCAAAGTTTAAATAGCGCCCCCACCCACTCAGCAAAGTTTTCTTTGCACTCCCCCCTCCTTCAGACTTAGCTCCACATGCACTCGGCTCCACACGCACTTGGGGGCTCGAGACTGTAAAGCACCGCACCCCTCCAGCCAACAGTACGTACCCCCCAAGAGAGGCGCGCCCCACAGTTTGGAAACCATTGATTAGGGTGAACTCAATGGTGGGATTGCTATGATAAAATAGCACCTGCACTACACACAGAAAATTGTGCACACACATACTTGCATTCCATTCACTCTCACACAAAGTGATCTTTTCAACTAAAATGTTTGAAAAATTAAATGTGGCCATCCTGAGGTATAGGTATGGAAATGTTGTAGATTGCCCCCCCGTGACACAAAATACTTCCTGGTGTTTGCCTTAAAAAATTTCTCTTTCACAAGTCTGAACCTGCGCACTCTCACCCTGCCGTCTTGATTAGCTCTTGTGTTTGATCTTGGGAGGTGGAGGGGGAGGCACTCAGTGATGTCAATTGCTTACCAGTTGCTTCACAAAATAGTCAATTCATTTTACAGATCATCCAGTGAAGCGCTTTGAGACATCTCGTAGATGTGATAAAGCGCTATATCAAATGCAAGGATTATTATAGCACAGTTGTGGTTGACCAAAAAAGGCATCAACGCATATAAGAGGAAACTTGATACGTACATGAGGGACAGAGGAGTAGGAGGGGTGGCTTTGCTGCAACAAACTAGCAAAATAAATGGCCAGTTTGCGTGAGATATCCCTGATGATCATTTTTGTTGCTTTCTCCCTGATTCAGGAAATTAAAACGGAAAAGAAGATGGAGCGGGCTGCGAAGGTTACTCTGTACAGAAGTTATCGTGTTGGAGATCTGCCTGACATTCAGATCAAATACAGCAGTTTAATTGCTCCTTTGCAGGCTCTGGCCCAGGTTTGAATTTATAAATCAAATCTTTAGTAACTAAGTCTCTGCGTTCCTAAATAAATCCACATCAACTGACATCCTTCCCTTATTCTCTTTTTGGCTGTTTACCAAAATAATAACTGGTAAAACATTGAGCACTGCCTGGATTGGGTGGTTCTGTAGTTAAAAAAAAAAGATTATCCAAAGTTCAGACTGCCTCCCCATCCCACTCCCCTGCACCCCACCGCAGAAGACACAGGAGTGGCGTTTATTTTGATAATCATCTGAATCTCATTACTACTGGGCTGGTTGTACAGTTCTTTTCACATACTTTGCCCCTTTGGTAATTATTATTCATGTATCATGGTTGAGGGGAAAGCACAATCCAATCCTTGAATAGTGATCATGATATTTTTTAAAATCTCCCGTTTGTAACCTATTATATTGTTAGTAATTTCAGTACCCTTAAATGCCACTCATGCTTAGATTAACTAGTTTAGCATATGGAGGGGGAATCAAACCAAGAAACCTTCCTTTCCTATCTGTAAGTTCAGCTACTCACTGCATAAACCTACTGAGCCTTAGTGGGGACACAGTCTTGTGTTTCTTAACAAAACCTTATATTTATATTGCACTCTTCAAGCAGGACACAGTCTCAGAGAGCTGTGAGTTGTGTGGTCTCTGCAATGTCCTGGGTTTGAGACAACTGCTGGGTAAATCCTATTGGAGATTGAACTCTGGGGCAAGGTTGGGGTGGGTGGTAAGACAATGGCAACAGCAGTTTAACATCATCTGTAATTGTTTTACAGAAAGATCATTCACTTGCTAAGCAGCTCTTTGGTGCCTTATTTTCTGGAATTCTGGAAGAAGTGCACAACTCTAAGACCACTGCTGAAACAAAGGACATTTCACAACAACTTGTGGAAATCTTCAATCATTTACTTAAAACTACAACCTTGTGTTTCGCACCATTTGTGACCTGTATTCAGGTAACAATCACTTGTATTTATATTGTGTCCTGTATGTAGAGTGGGACGGAGGGATGGAAACAACCTGCATTTATCCAGCCCCATTCATGCAGGATAGTTAGTGTCTTAGAGCCCTGTGTGGTGGTGGGGTTCGTCACCAAGCAAGAGAGGAGAGGCAGGTAATTATAGGCACGATTGAAAAGATACATCTTCAGATGGGATTTAAAGATGGTTAAAGACTGGGTAAGATGAGAGATTGAGGATGGTTGGGGCCTCAGTAGGCTTGTTTTAACTGAACAAGCTGGGTAGGTAGAGAAGTGAGGTTTGAGATGGTCAGCACAGGAATTACTTTGGTTTGAAGGGATATGTGTGTTAAGGTGAGGATATTGAAGTCGATCTGTTTGGAAACAGGAAGCCAATGGAGCTTGGCGAGGATTGGGGTGATGGGGGCGGTATTTGGTACGGGTGACGATATGGTGATACACTTTTATATTAGTTAGATTTTGTGGATGGTGACAATGGGGAGACCAGCAAAGACTGTTTTTGACAAAGGCTTGGATGTGGGTTTCAGAGGCTTGAAGTATAAGGTAGGATCTGAGGCAGGCAATGTCATAGAGTTGGGAGGAAAGCAGACCTGTTCAGGTTCTAATTATATGGTAAGAAAGACAGCTGTGGATTGAACTGGGTGTGCACTGGTTTGGTGACTTTGTTGAGGTCGGAGCCGGAGGAACAGTTCTTAGTTGCCTGCATTACTTATCGTTCTGTTGGTAAAAGTACCAAAATTGATTATTAGTGGTTGATGCTTTTGAGCTTGTATAAGAAGTTTGTGAGAAAGCACTATAGCAGATTGTGTGGTTTTAGCAGAAGTAATTTCATGACTGTGGTGGTTTCCTTTTGTTTTATTTGGCCAGGATATGTGTTATCAACACAAAGATCTGCTGGGTCTTGACTCTACCAATGTCAGCTCAACCTCCTTAGCCAGCTTGCAACAGCCGATGGGAATTCTGCTTCTGGAAAAGAATTTGATCCATTCCACCACAGGTGAAGAACCACCAGCAAAAAGAGCACGAGGCAGGCAACAGCTCCCGCCTGATGCAGACATAGCCCGATGGATAGAGCTCGCTAAGTGAGTGGGAATCCAATTATTTGCAAACCAAGAGTATCAAAACTCAGCATTCTTATCTCTGTCCAACAGTCACACGGTTGTGTTGGTTCAACCCCCACATCGTGACTTGAGGTTATAGTCTAGGCTGGCGGTGCAATGTAGGGGAAGCTCTTCATTGTCAGTGAGCAAGACATTAAACCAAATCCCCGTAATAACTAATAATACCTTCAAAAAAATTTGGTTACTTCAATCCACCATTGTCTGTTGGACATTGCTGTGTGCAATTGGCTGCAGTGTTTCGCCCACAACATATACAGTCAATTCACTTTACAGTATATTTTGTGAAGCGCTTTGAAATGTTTTGAAGTCGTGATAAGGCGCTATATCAAATGAAAGGGTGATTATTATTATTCTATGAAGTGCTTTCAATTCTCAATGATGTGATAATCATTGCATATCAAAGCGAACATTATTATTATTATTATAAAGTGGAGTAACAGCGGCCAGAAAGAAGACCATACATGCTTGAACCCTGATCCTTTTGCAGGTTGTACAGATCGTTGGGAGATTACGATGTCCTACGTGGCATCTTCAGTGAGAAGATTGGAACAAAGTCACTCACCCACACAGCGCTGCTGGCTGAAGCAAAGAGTGATTACGCTACGGCTGTACAGTTATATGATCAGGTAGAGCTAATAATAAATATGCAGACAGTCTCGACTGATGTGCTAACAGTGAATTCATGATTTCTCTGCTTTGGCACAGATGGTACCTTTCTGCAGCAAAACTATACTAACAACACTAAAAGTCCTGTTTGTAGTCGGTGGGATTCATTCCAGTGTCTGTTATGTATTTTTAAATTTATATTGCAGCATTCTTTTTCTGTAGGATGAACATAATTTTATTTAACAAAATATTATTTTATTTCCATATTTACCTACAAGTTCTTCTGGACTGTCTGGGAGCAAGTGTTGGATCATTTTATTACTGGTATTAATGCAATGATTAAAACAAATCAAATGCAGCTGCTATGGGACAAGTGTATTGTACTGTAGGTGTATGAATGATATTTATTGTCAGCAGAGTGCTGTCATTATGAATCTATTTCCTATTTTCCGTGGTTTTAACTACAGCAAGTGTGACCTCTCTTGGATTGAATAAATAAACCCAGAATAATACGTTAGGATGCACCAACAATATAGCACGGGAAGATATTGAGTTGGAAATAGGAAATTCAAGACAGACACCAAGAAATGTTTTATTCAGAGAGTAACCAATGACTGGGACAGGTTGCCAGGAAGACATTGGCTCATTTAACATACAGCCCCTTGGGACGTCCTCCTGATGTGAAAGGCACTCTATCAATATAATTTTGTTGTTGTAGCTTGATGCTGTGAAGGGAGATCTGTACGGTGGGTCTTCTGGAGGGATGGGATCAGATGAGACAAAATTTTGTCCAAATTAATCTTGTGTGAACCTGTGTGGCAGATTAGCTGCTAAATAATGGCAAGACACTTCAGTGACAAATGGTGCTGTGCTGTTTCCAGCAGGTGATAATGCAGCTTATGAATATAAATTTGTATTGCATTGCTAATCAATATGTTTCGACAGGCCCTGAATACAGAAGAGTGGATGGATGGAGACCCCATGGAAACAGAGAAGGATTTTTGGGAAATTGCAGCCCTGGAGTGTTACAATCACCTGACAGAGTGGAAGTCGCTGGAATACTGTTCCACAGTCAACATTGACGACAAAACACCAGCAGATATAGAGAAGATATGGAGTGAAGATTTCTATCAGGTTAATGAAGAGCTTCAGATTCTGGACACAATTGTCACACTCCCAAGTGCCAAAGACGTACAGGTCCTCCTTCCTGCAGAGCAAAAATAATACATTCAGCCAGATAGGAATAGATCATATACCATAGGTCCTCTCTTACTGTGTTAATAGTAATAATCCTTGTGTTTCAATCAATCAAAACATATTTATATAGCTCCTTTCACGTCGAGAGGATGTCCCAAGGCGCTGTACAGTTAGGTAGGGACAAGAGCAGGGGAGGAGGGAAGGGGAAAAGGGGGGAGAGAAAGTGGGGAAAGGGAGTGAGGAAAGAAGAAGGTGGAACCAAATTTAGCAAATTTAATTACTAATATTTAATTATTCTTGTTGCCTCATTGATATCAGATGTTCAGGAAATATAGAAACAGGAGTGGGCTATTCAGCCCCTCGAGCCTGATCTGCCATTTTATAAGATCATAGCTGATCTATACCTCAAATCCAGATATATGCGTTTGCATGTCCCTTAACATCCTAAATATCTATCTACCTCAGTCTTGAAAATGTGAATGGATCCAGCATCCACAGCCTTTGAGGGGAGAGAATTCCCGATTTCCATCATCCTTTGGGTGAAAAGCTGCCTCTTAATTTCAGTCCTAAATAGCCCAGCTCTAATTTTAAGATGATGCCACCTGGTTCTGGATTGCCCCACCAGAGGAAATAATAATAATAATCTTTGCACTTGATATAGCACTTTTTATGTCTTCTAGACATCGAAAGCACTGCACTGAATAAACTATAAAGTGAATTGACTTTATATTTTGTGGGAGAAATGTGGCAGCTAATTGCACACAGCAGTGTCCTACAAACAGTCATGGATTGAAATGACCAATTTTTTGTTGAGGTATTATTTATTAGGTATGTGGAGTAAGGAAACTTGCCCAGAGTTTCGCCCTGGCTGGAATTGAACCAGGTCTCTTGCTTGGAAGGCAAGTTTTCTAACCACTGAGCTACATAGTTTCTCTATCTGGGAATGGTTACCATTTCCGACATTATTACAATAACAACAACAACAACTTGCATTTATATATTCCCCTCACGCAGGGTAGTGTTCCAGAGTGCTTTAGGGAAGGAGATGAATGAATCCCCCAAACTGATTGTGTGTGTGTGTGTTAACTCAGACTCCCTCATAGTCTCTTTTAGGAACTTCTCGCTTCAAACCACCCCTCCTGCAATGCAATTAGCACATAGTAATGGCACAAGTGAACAGAACAAGGCAAAAGGAAGGTGCCTAGAATTATAGGTTTTTGTCAAAGTAGATTCTCATAGCAAAGATTTCATCCTAAGTTTAAAAAGAGTCTTAGTGGATCCCCACATATTACCTTTCCCTCCGACTGCCTTTGTAGCTACTGAGTGTTGCTCCAGCTCTCTTGTTCCCTGGAGTTTATCTCCGTCTGCGTACAACTGAGCCATGTCTGCCTGGATCATTTAATAATAATAATCCTTGCATTTGATATAGCGCTTCTCACGTCTTCTAGATGTCTGAAAGCACTTCACGGATATACTTTAAAAGTGAATTGACTGTATATTTTGTGGGCAGCCAATTGTGCACAGCTGTGTTCCATTTTTGGCAGTAGTCTGATCTCAAACGCCTAAATGTTCTGCGTTTAAGCTTCAGGCTGGAACTTTTAGTCGAGCCTGATACTCCACTGTGTCAGAGCTGGGGTGTGCTGCATTGTCAGAGGTGCCATTCAACAGATGAGACATTAAACCAAAGTCCTGTCTACCTATTTCTAGGAGAGCGAGTGTGCAAATTGGCTGCAGTATTCACCTAGAAATATCCAGTCGCTCCAGTTTACAATGAATCCGGTAAAATGCTGTAAGGATTATTATTATGTAGTATGTGGGTAATTAAATCAATACATGCATGACAATCATGTGCATTCATTTTCTATTGTGACATGTTCCAGATAACCCTGTTCATTAACCCTCACAGTATTTTCTGTGACACATATCACCTTGTCAGGCTCACTGGGACCTTACTGGCTCTATGAAATTGCCTGAATATTCACTGTCTCTCCTCCATTAGCTAAACTGAATAGGTGAACTGCTTCTGTATCTGTAAGACACTAATCCTCTGAGGTTCAAGCTTGACCTTGTTCTGAATGTTCAGCAGCCTGCACTGATTCCCCATGTTACCGCCATCCCTATTGCAAATCAGCCCAGGAGTCAATTAACATCTAATTAACTGTTGTGCAGAACCATTTGCGTGTAAACTTCAATAACACTGAGGGAGGGCACATTTTGTACAGAACAGGGTGCTCTCGAGGGAAGCAGTCAATGTAATTGGCTCCAGAGAAGTTGAGTATTCAGTCTCTGAGTCAAGTCAGGCACTTGCTCAGCCGCAGTATTCCCACAACAGAATCCAAAGACACAGCATCTGAATAGAACTTAAATCAGTGCGTCAAAAACGCATGTTGACTTTAGTGCACTTGAGTTGCATTTTATATGATTCGCCACTAGGTGTAGCTGACACATTTTAGAACCATAGAGATTTACAGTGCGGATGAAGGCTAGTTGGCCCATTATTTCTGTGCTGGCTCTTAAAATATTTGTAAATATCACAAGAGAGAGTCTGAAACACTGACTGCCCAGCGCCATGGGATATCCTCCTGACGTGAAAGGCGCTGAACAAATGTAATTTTGTTGTTGATGAAGATGAAGATACCAAACATTTAATCTCTATCCTTCCCAAACTTCCCATCATCCCATTTCAACACCAGGCTGTTTCTTAATAGGATCTTAATAGTCCTGGCCTGCACCACACCTTTATTTGGTAACCAGTTCTAGTTGTTTTGTTGTTGTATTAATCGTTCTTTTCACAACAAAATAGTTTCTGGGCATCTTTCATGAAATTTCTCCTCTCAGCCCCGAATCTGTCCCTGTTGTACAACAGGGTAGATTGCTGATTAGTAAAACAGGACATTTTCTGCCCAGTTCCAAAGTTGCCTTCTTAAGAATCAAAACATATCCCATGTTGATGTTATATTACCTGTTTCCAGCTCTGCCTTTTAAAAAAAAATGTTTTGTTTGTACAGTACTATGCTAATCTAATGAAGAACTATTTGGGGACTGCACAGTCAAAACAATAATCCTTGCATTTGATATAGCGCCTTATCACGTCTTCTGAACGTCTCAAAGTGCTTCACAGAATATACTGTAAAGTGAATTGACTATATATTTGTGGGCGAATCGCGGCAGCCAATTGTGCACAGCAGTGTCCCACAAACAGTCGTGGATTGAAATGACCAATTTATTTTTAATGGATGATTATCAGGAATGTGGAGTAAGGAAACTTGCCCAAGCCCATTACTAATCTAACAAAGACCTATTTGGGGACAGCACAGTCATAATGTGCATCGAGGATGAATACAAAATAGCACAGAGTTCATTTTTTGCTACCCCTCCCTCGCTCGCACAAACTAAGGGGAGGGAAGTCAAATATAGATTGCTGTGCCAGGGCACTGATCAAAGCAAGTATTCTGGGAACATTTTGCCCATTCACTATTAAAGAATAGGTTTTCAATTTTTTTAATAGGTTTTATTTTTCTGCAAAGAGCAAAATACGACATTATAAAAGCATGGAGTGTACCATTGTGTCGCCCTTTTGAGCTGTGAGAATGAGCTGCTAAAACCCCTTCTGTTTCTCCTTTCTTTCAGGAGACGTACCTGCCCTACATGATTCGCAGCAAAATGAAGTTGTTGCAGTTGGGCGAAGAGGACCAGTCCTTGCTGACGTTCGTCGATCAGGCGATGAAGGTGGAGCAGCGCAAGGCTGTGATTGAAACCCATTACAGTCAGGAGCTGAGCCTGCTGTACACACTGCAGGATGATGTGGATCGGGCCAAGTACTACATAAACTACTGTATGGAGGTCTTCATGCAGGTTAGTGAGCACAGCTAACAGCAGGTGGTCAAGCATGGTTGAGGGATTATTTGGGAATGCTGAATTGCTGGAGGGGCTGCCATTACATGGCGTAAATTCATGGGGTTATTGGAAAAGCGAAGGGAATCTCTCGGTTTCCTTGCCATCAATCCCAAAAATAAAATGAGTCACTCGCCCCATGGCTGTTTGTGGGTATTGATGAGCAAATTGGCTTTTGCAGTTGCCCTCAATACACATTCACTTTGGGATGCCTCAACAATACAATACTATATTGTGGAGTCCTGTATCTTGTGATTAGAGCACTTTCCTCACAAGTGAAGGACCTGGGTACGATTCCCGGCAGGGCAAATAGGTTCCTTATATCATCCGCCTCTGTTTACCTAGCAGTAAGTTGGAACCCGATTGTTAGTTGATTGGCAGATCACTTTCCCGGGGTAATATTCCCTTAAAAAAAATAATAGATTAGTCATTCAATCCTAGACTGTTTGTGGGACACTGCTGTGCGCAATTGGCTGATGTGTTTTGCCTTCAAAATCGTACAGCCAATTCGCATTACAGTAAATTCTGTGAAGTGCTTTGAAAGGTCTCGAAATGTGATAAGGCACTACATCAAATGCAACTATGATATATATATATTAAACACAAGGATTATTATTTATCTGCGATAACAAAGCTGCATGAACAGCCATAAAGTGGAATTAATTAATTCCATTAATCTGGAAGATTGCTAGTCAGCATAAGAAAAGTAGATTTGATGGAATGGGGGAGAGCAAATTAAATCTTTCTATAGCTAAATTGCTGATCATGGATGATTATAATACTAAAAGTGAGCTAGTCTTTTTTAAAACAAAAATCACTTTTTTTTGCTAATTGTCAACTTGGTTCAGTTGGTAGCATTCTCGCCTTTAAGTGAGAAGGTTGTCGGATTAATCCTTGCATTTGGATATGAGCTTGAAGTCTGTTGGTGAGCTCTACATTATTGGAGATGATGTTCTTTGGATTAGCTATTAAGGTGAGGTCCGTTGACCTATTGAGTTGAATGCTGAAGATTCCACGGCACTATTTGGAAAGAAAAAGGAAGTTTTCCTGTAGTCTTGGCCAACAATTCTCCAAATAAATTGATCATTCACTTAATAATAATAATCTTTGCATTGATATAGCGCTTTTCATGTCTTCTAGATGTCTCAAAGTGCTTCACAGAATGCACTGTAAAGTAAATTGACTGTATATTTGTGGGCTAAATGCAGTAGGCAATTGCTCACAGCAGTGTCCCACAAACAGTCATGGATTGAAATGACCAATTTTTTTTGGAGTGATTATTGTTAGGTGTGTGGAGTAAGGAAACCTGCCCAAGGATTTGAGCATGGGTATCATGCTTGTAAGACGAGCGCTCTAACCACTGAGCTGCAGGACTCCATTGCTGTGTGCAAGTGAGCGGCCTGAGAGGTGAGGCAGTGGCGGAGACGGGTGGTGTTGCGGAGGTGGTGGAAGGCAGTGCTGATCATGGCACAGATATGGGAGAGAAAGGACAGTTCAGGGTCAAGCAAGACACCCAAGTTCTTGACTGGCTTGGTGTAGACAGAACTGGTCTACACAGCTGTACTGGTGCCAGATCATTCACTGGAGCTATAAACTCCAATCCCAATTCCCTGCTCTGTCCCTGTAACCTTTTTATGTGTTCCTATTCATAGACTTCTCTTGATTCTGCATATAGCTTCAATGTGCCAAAACATTCCATGTTCTAACTCCATGTCAGAATAAGGTCTATTTTTTCTGAAGCTCAACAGTTTGTGTATTATGTTAAATAGACTATACCCTCAACAGATGGATTTCTATTTCTCATCATCTTACAATGATTTGCGGTTACATTTATATGTGACACATCTGCTCCATGTGCCCAAATGCACAAGACACCCTGGGGTGTTTCCCACTAAATATTGTGAGCATCGGTCTCTGTTTGACATTAATTTCATTTAAACGATGGTCGGGAAAGGAAATCTGAAATCCTGAGCAGATTCCAAATGCAGAATTGGTGCCTTTGAAGTTGCAGTTTATTCCAAATTGCACACTGTTTACTGAACAATGTTTTATACCTTTTATTTTCCAGAATTACTCCAGTATTGACACCCTGTTGCATCAAAGCCGACTCACCAAGCTCCAGTCCCTTCAGGCAATGACAGAGATGCAGGATTTTCTCCTCTTTATCTCTAAAGAATGTAAGCTTCATCAGCTGTTGAAACAACAATTGAGAAAGACTTAAAGGCTTTACCATAGCAAAGCTTGTCAATGTTTCAGATGAGAATGTCACTTACCATGTACCAAGGGCCTGAAACCTCGGAGGCTTTACTTTAAGATCTTTGCCTTAAATTTTGTTGAAAATCGGAATGGCAAACCCCTGATTTGCATTAACTTCCATTGAAACTTATGACACTGTGGGCCCAAACAAGTACAGTAAAAGCCTGTTTATCCATGACCCGTAACTTCTGTATAATCGGCACCTCAAAAAAAAGGTCCGCATTCGATTAACCAGAATTTATCCGGGAAAATATATTATTTAAAATTGATTTATTGATTGATTTATTTTTGTGTGTTTTCGGCCGAATATCCGGCATGCGCTTTAACCGGCATTGGCCAGGCCCTGAGGGTGTCGGATAATCGGGCTTTTACTGTATAATGTGTCCAGCAAATACTCTTTCAAAGGGCCCAAGCACTTTTAAGTTGAAGAAATTCACACTGAATACAAGACAACATGATATCTGTGGTTTCCTTCATTGCTGACTTGTGTCAGTCTGATCCAAATTGTATGTCTGTGTGATTTGTTTGTGCCTGCTCTTGAGATGCCACTATGGAGTCTCAATCTTGGGAACTTTTTCAAAGTTCTGCTTCATCACTCAAGTGATCATTATTTATGTGTGAGCCATGACTGTGAGTGTTTGCAGGCTCTTCATCCTTGGCGGCAATGGAGATGGTGGGGGGCGGGGGTAATAACAACTGAGCTCATTCATGACCTCCTGTGATGTGTACATCACATCCACTTGTTCGTTGAAACAAAATTTCCCCACTAATTCCTCTGGTGTAGGAAATTCAGAACAAGGAAGCATAATCTTAAAATTAGAACTAGGTCATTTAAGAGTGATATCAGGAAGCATATTTTCATGGAAGGGGTAGTGGAAAACTGGAACTCTACCCCTAAAGGTTGTGGATGTTGAATCCATTCAAATTATTTACAAATTACTGTATATACTTTCCACTCAAAATATGCAGTCAATTCACTTTATAGTATGTTCTGTGAAGTGCTTTCAGACATCTCAACAATGTGATAAGGCGCATCGTTAATGCAAGGATAATGCAAGCATTGTTATTATTATAAATGTTGCAAAACCTTGGGCAGGTTTCTTTACTCCTCACCCCTTGTTTATATGTAGTGAGTAAGAACCCAGTTCTTAGTCGATTAGCGGATTGTTTTCCAAGAGTAATAATCCTTTCTAAAAATATATTTGGGTGTTCAATCCATAAAGGTTTGTGAGACACTGCAATTGGCTACCATGTTTCGGCCATAAAATAGTTCACTTTAAGTATATTCTATGAAGCGCTTTGAAATCTTATAATGACGTGATAAGACTATATCAAATGCAAAGATTATTATATTATGTATGTTTAAGTCTCAGGCACGGATCAGCTGAGATCTAATAGAACGGTGGGACAGGCTTGAGGGGCTGAATGGCCTACTTCTTTCTATGTTCTTAAAAGAGGAAATGGATAAAGATTATGAACAGGAGTGCTGGCTGATTATTTGCTCCCTAACCCAGGACATTGAGCACCCCAACTATAGCCATGACTGACATTATCTAACTCGGCACAAAATGAGATTTAACTTTGACTTCCTGGTCTGTTTGGTAAAGTGCACTAGATACTGCATTTAGCACTAGACTGACTGGTGAAATGTGTCTATATGTTAAGATTTACTTAAAAAAAAAAAAAAAACACTTCACATCTGAATTTATGACAACTGCCATTTATACAGAACTCTTCCAGATCCCGTGAAGCAGTTTGAGATGTGGGGTAGCGTCTCAGAACGCTTACTAAGTAAACTGGCCAAAAACTGGGAACATGAAAATATTGAGACATAATGTTGATCTGTGAGATTTTGAATGGCATTTTGTTTAGCCTCTAGTGGTGTGTTTTACAGATAATTTCACCTCTGAAGTCCCACTGCGGAAACTGTTGAGAACGTGGACAGGTCGGTACCCTGATGTTAAGATGGATCCTATGGGCGTATGGGATGACGTCATCACAAACCGGTAAGCGAGAGGGCCGACTGAAAATGGGCCATCCGGCTTTCCGTACAAATCTACACTACCCAACAATCCTCTAAATAAATTAGTTGCCCGGCATGGAGGGTGCTATATAAATCGCAAGTTGTTGTTGTTGATGACCTGTTAGCCGGGAGATGTATATCACGAGATCTGAGATATTGGTACCCAGGTCACTGTGCTATATAATCAGACTGCCCTGCATTGTATACTATTTGTTCCAGGTTTTGATGTGGGGACTTTTTATGATTGTTTTTGTTTTGAAATATGGCAGATGCTTCTTCCTTGACAAGATCCAGGAGAAACTCCCATCTGTACAGGCCGATGAGAGTATGGATGTGGACAAAGAGGGAGAGGTCGAGACTAGAATGGAGGTGGACGGCGGTGAGGAGGACATCAATATGGCCATAAGAAGCTGTAAATTTAACATGAGGTTAAAAATGGCAGAGAGTGGGACAAAACAGGTACAACACAAATTCTGTAATTTATACCGCGCGTCCCACAACGAATTGTTGTGATTTGGGCAAATATATCACAGTGATTTCAATCCTATCTTATTTCAGCTTGGGTGGTGGGGTGGGAAGAGAAATGTGAAACCTCCCACAATCTAGGTATCTTCTATAAATGAACTGTGGTGGCATGACAGTGATTCAATTACTGGCACACTTTCTGCCTGCCTGCCTGCCTGCCTGTTTCCCTCCCTCCCTCCCCTCACTCCCTCCCTCCCTCCCCTCCCTCACTCCCTCCCCTTTCTGGCATTTCTACATGGAACAATACAAATCCATTTGTATTGTTCAGTCCCATTTACCTGACTTTATGCCCCCATTCCCCCTTGCAGTTTACAATGAAATAAATTAGGCAAAAAGAGTATTTTAAATAACGTCATATGTGAGGAGCAATGGTCAACTTTAAATGGAGGCCATCGTAAAACCTCCAGATCCCCAAGGTGGCATCTGAAAGAGAGTGTGGTTCAGTGCTTACTGCTTGTGTTTGTCTTGTTTCAGAATAACTTTGCAGTGGCGGGGAAGCTGCTGAAAGAGCTTCACAAAGAATCAAAGGCCAGAGAAGATTGGGCAGTGAAATGGACGCACACTTACAGCCGCTTCAGCCACAGACGCAGCCAGAGCCAAACCAGGCCTGAGCAGGTTGGGACAGTGCTGAAGAGCATTCCCTTGCTGGGTAAGGTCTGGCAACATTGTCACATCAACTCACTACAAAACAAAATCTTTAAAATAGAAATATAGCCGTCTCATAGCTTTCCCACTGCATACCACCCCTTGCTTTACAACAAGAACAACAACAACTTTGATTTATATAGCGCCCTCCATGTCGGACGGCGTCTCAGAGCGCTTCACAATAGTGGATCCCGGGATCGGGGCAGGGGCAGAAAGATGACCAAAGGCGCGGTCGAAGAGAAAGGTCTTCAGCTGGGACCTGAAACTGAGAAAGGAGGGGGCAAGACGAAGGTAGTGAGGAAGGGAATTCCAGAGCCTCGGGGCATAGAGACTGAAGGCCCAGCTGCCGAGGGTGGAGCGGAGGATTCAGGGGACATGAAGGAGGCCAGACCCGGTGGAGCGAAGGCAACGGGAGCTGGTTTGAGGAGAGAGGAGGTCAGAGAGGTAGGGGGGTGCAGAGGAGTGGAGGGATTTGAAAACAAGGGTGAGGATCTTAAAAGTCGATCCTCTCAGGGACAGGGAGCCAGTGAAGTCTGGCAAGGACTGGGGTAATGGGGGAGCGAAGTTTGGTGTGGGTGAGTATGTGGGCAGCAGAATTTTGGATGAGTTGGATTTTATGGATTGTGGTGGAGGGGAGACCGGCGAGGAGAGCATTTGAATAGTCCAGCCGTGAGGTGACGAAGGCGTGACCAGGATTTCAGTGGCTTTTGGGGTGAGGTATTGCCGGAGATGGGCAATCCGTCAGAGGTGGAAGAAGGCGGTGTTGGTGAGGGACCAGATGTAAGGGAGGAAGGACAGTTGGGGGTCGAACCTGACGCCAAGGTTGCGCACAGGTTCGGAGCGTTTCAGGGGGAGACCAGGAAGGTGGAGGAGGTGAGAGCCATGTGAATGGAGACGTTGACGAGAGCCAAAGAGTATGGCCTCTGTCTTGTCAACATTCAGCTGCAAGAAATTTGCGCTCATCCAGCTCCTGATGTCTGACAGGCAGGCTGACAGTACATCAGGGAACTGGGGGGGGTCGCAAAGTGAAGTGGAGAAATAGAGTTGGGTGTCATCCGTATACATGTGGAAGTGTGCCCCATGTCTGCGGATGACATCCTCAAGAGGGAGCGTATAGATGAGGAAAAGGAGGGGGCCAAGGATGGATCCCTGGGGTACCCCACAGGTAACTGGGTGAGAGCGGGAGAAAAAGCCGTTACCCATTTGGATCGGGAATGTTTCAAAAAGGTAGGCGTTTCCTTCCGTTAAAAACATTTATAGAGTTGCCAGATGAGTAGAGGGACCGTTGAGCACTAAGAGCCACTCTGGTTTATGCTCAGCTAGACACCGTCAACAAAGGCAATACTGGATCAGACACAGTTGTCATCAGCGCTCTCATTAGAGGACAAATCAGTGGGTTCCCCCTCCCCATCCCTATCCAGATTCCTCCTCTGCTGTAACATGCACCGGTGTCAATGTGGAAAGAGACCAGAATCTGCCCCGGCTTTATCTCTGCGATTGAATAGTCAGTCAATAAAAATCAATGTCAAGGCTCACACACTATTTGAGTACCAATGGAACATATCTTCGATAATAATGCTTTAGATGTGGCACCTTATCACGCCGTTGAAATGTCTCAAAGCACTTCACGGAATAAACTATAAAGTGAATTGTTTGTATATTTGGTAGGCAAAACGCGGCAGCCAGTTGCGTACAGCAGTGTTCCCACAGTGTCCCAATAGAGAGTAAGAGGACTCAGGCACCTTCAGGGGATGAGGAAGGGAGTGACGGGGAAAACTGTAACAACAATAAAAAAACCTCATGAAGTTCAATTGTAGAGCAAGAAAACATTCCTCTGGCACAGATCCAGCCACTGTGTTACTTACAGAGGTTCGTTGTGAGACAAGCTGCCCGTGGATTCCAGGCTGTGCTGAGGGATACACCAGCCATGGCTCAGGAGAAATCTCTACCCATGGTAGTGACTGAATTGAGAGCGACGCAGCACAGAAGCCTTTTACCCTGTAGCTCAGTGGTTAGAGCACTCGCCTTACAAGCATGAGACCTATGTTCTCACGCCTAATGATAATCTGTCAAAAAAAGATACAATAATAAAAATTGGCCATTTCAATCCACGACTGTTTGTGGGACACTGCTGTGCACAATTGGCTGCCACGTTTCGCCCACAAAATACACATCAATTCACTTTACGGTATATTCTGTGAAGTGCTTTGAGACGTCGATAAGACATGAAAAGTGCTGTATACAATGCAAGGATTATTATTATTATTACCCTGTCCGCCCAGGAATGGCATTTTTGTAGAAGAAGATATAAAAGGCAGCAGAGCAAAAATAAAATCATGGAAGACAAGTCACATGTTTTTCTTTGATGTTTATCTTATGTGTGGAGTGCAAAAAAATACCTCTGCACTCTTCAGGGGATTTGAAATGTGTTTTAACAGCTTCAGGTGTGGGAACAAACAGTTCTCGTTCTGGGTGCAAGGAGTTGTGGACGTAAATGTGCATCCTTTACTCTCTGTTTTGCTGGAATGCAGGTTGCATTTGCTACAGGCACAATACATCATGCGACAAGCATTTGCCAGACCATGACAGGGTTGTCCATGACCCTGTGAGCTCAATGACAACTTGCATCTGTATAGCGCCCTTTGTGTGGGGTAGCATCTCGGAATAACAGTGGCGGAATTTGAAGCCAGGCTAGGGAAAGGCGAGAGGTGACCGCACTCATGGTCAAAGAGAAAGATCTTCAGGTGCAATGTGAAGACATTCCTGGAGGGGAGAAGGGGAAGGGATTGAGGCAGAGGCTTAGTGACTGAAACCGTTGCTAACGATGGTCGAGCAAAGGGGATGAGGGACATACAGGAGGCCAGACACATCTAAGCAAAGGGGATGGGTAGAGGTGTGGGGTACATTTAATACATCAAGGATTTTTGGTTCGCAAGTTACAAACCTTTTTTGCCAGTCTCATAAATTAAAACAATTTGTAAATATAATATATAAACTGATGGTATAAGGCGTGGATATCAAATCCAGATAAGTATAGAATTTGAGAGAACACACATGTGTCTGTCTCTCTCTCTCACACGCAAACACACACACACACGTGTCACTGAAACACCTTCAGAGGAAGTGAATGCTCTGAGCAATTGGGATATAATTTGAAACACTGTTGTTTTAAATTCATCTTATTTTCATACAGTTGAAACCAACGTGGATTATCTGAATACGGACAGGCGTGTCCTCCGAGACCAGAACACGCTTCTTGGTACAAGCTATTACATCCTGGCTGACATTTTGAATAAGGAGCCCACGTGCCTTAAGAGTATCAAGAAGGAACACGCAGAAAGTGTAATTAAACATTCTGGCTCCAGCAGTGAGGAGATACAAGAGGTACAAATTCAAATCTTCATCTGAATTTCCACCACACAACACAGGATTAAGTCTGCCTAGGTCAGACTGTTGGAAACTTCATGTAAAAAAAAATTCTTCCATCTCCTGCGAACTGGCCAACAATTCCACCAGATAAAATTTCACAGCATTTTGTGGGACATTTGTGGAAACCAAATTAGTTGTCGCATTTTGCCTTGAAGAATTTTTTACAAAATGCTTTGAAACATCTCTGCAACATGATACAAGACTACGTTAAATGCATGGATTATTATTATTGTAACCGGTATATCTGGCTAATGGAGCGCAGAAGTGCAGAATACGACTGTGACAGGCATTATAAATTACAGGACTAACTTGATGGGATTTGATGAGGTATCTTGTAGTTCAGTGGTTAGAGCACTCACCTCGCAAGCAAGAGACCTGGGTTCGATTCCCGACAGGGCAAAACCTTGGGTAAATTTTCTTACTAAACATGCATGCTAATAATCTTTCCCCCAAAAAAATTGGTCACTTCAATTCACAACTGTTTGTGGGACACAGCTGTGCGCAATTGGCTGCTGCATTTGCCCACAAAATATACAGTCAATTAAATTTACAGTATATGTCGTGAAGTGCTTTGAGACATCTAGATGTGGAAAGTGCTGTATCAAATGCAAGGATCATTATTATTTGCTCTTGTTGTGCAGATTGTGATTGGATTACACAGAAAGGCCCATCATTACCTAGCATGTGCTGTACGAAAAGCCGAGGAAGAGGTGCAGTCACTGGAGAGGGATCACGTGGATATCCCAGGAGTGATCGAGGCGTACATGAATTTGGCAAACTTCTGTGACCGGTGTCTGCGAGAGAAAGAAGAGAGTGTGGAGAGTGCGAAAGGTGAGAGCATAAGCATGTTTTTAAACCAGCTCTGTTTGAGAAGTGTGACAGTAACCAGCTCTATGAACAGAATTGCTCTGTTAAAAAAAAAGTGCCTTTGGATTAAAGAAATAATAATAATCCTCTCACATATGCTTGCACCTATAACTTTGAGACTTTCACAACTAATTGCGCTGATGTGTTGTAATTGTGTACAGTAAAAGCCCGTTTATCCGGCACATTCCGGGGGGTCGACTAACTGACTGTGCGGATAATTGGGCGGCAAGTTGCTGAAAACCCAACACAAAAAATGAACGTATTTTAAAACATACCATATTAATAATATACTAAATAGTAACAGAATATTATATGGCTACTTACACCAATAAAGATTCCATCACACTCGGTAAAAAGATCGGTAAAAAAGCATTTTTCGTAAGTTTAATTTGCGCGCATGCGCAAAGTGAGCATACTCGCGATTACTGGAATGGGGAATTGCCCCGGGAGGGGGTCGAGCAATCCGGTTGATCAAATGCTGGAAAAACAGGCTTTTACTGTATTTGTAATCAGGTCCCAGGAACAGCCTTATGTTTTACCCACAGTCAATTCACTTCATTGAGGTGCTTTGAAACGTCTCGAAAAAGTGATGAGGAGCTTTCTCAAACCAAGAAATATTAACATTTAAAGTGAAGGACCAATTTTTCTGGAGGATTGTCGACCAGGATACAGTACTTGGAAAAACATTTCCATTCCAAATCATGTCATGAGTACTGCATTGTCGTTGGTGCGATCCTTTAGATAAGAATTTGAAGGCCAAGGGGACCTTGGTTTAATGCTGCATCTGAAGTGTGGAACCCCCAACTATGCAGCATTTCCCCAGCATTACATTAATCCTGGGACGTCCTCCCGACGTGAAAGGTGCTCTATAAATGTAATTTTGTTACTATTGTTGGAGTGTCAGCCTAAACTGTAAGATCTAAGAATAATAATAATCCTTGCATTTGATAATAGCGTTTTTCATGTCTTCTAGACGTCTCAAAGTACTTCACAGAATATGCTGCAAAGTGAATTGACTGTATATTTGTGGGAGAAACACAGCAGCCAATTACGCATAGTAGTGTTCCATAAACGGTCATGGATTGAAGTGAACAATTTTTATTATTATGTTTTTTTGAGGGATTATTATTAGAATTGTGGAGTAAGGAAACTTGCTCAAGATTTCGCCCTGACCTGCCTGGATTCGAACACAGGTCTCACGCTTGTAAGGCGGATGCTCTAACCACTGAGCTATAGACACCTACAAAGCCTCCTCTAGCCTGAGATGGGGACTTGAACCCACAACCAACTAACCCAGAGTTGAAAGCTCTGCCAACTAAAGCAAGCTAACAGATTTCACTACATTTATTCTGCAGCATTTAACTTCAATTAATCTTCAAAAATTCACAAAAGTGTTGCTGAGTCGGATAAATCAATCAAATCTTTGGAGATATTGGATAACCTATTTGCATGTGTATGTGTGTTATTTTTTAATTGTTTGTGATAAATGTATTTGTTACAGCTATCGATTTTTCTGAGCTGAAGACTTTTCCAGCTTGCGTTGTGGAGAAAATGTTAAAAGCGATGAAGTACAATTCAAAGGAGGCCAGGCTCAAGTTTCCACGATTGTTGCAAATTGTAGAATTATATTCAGCTGAGACTCTGGATCTAATGAAAAAAGAGGTAATGAAATGTGCTAAGTGTTCGACCCATCTGGCTTTCACACATCAGATAGCTGAATGTTTTAGATTCATAGAATTTTACGGCACAAAAGGAGGCCATTCGGCCCATCTAGTCTGTGCCGGTTCTTTGAAAAGAGCGATTCAATCCCACTGCCCTGCCCGCTCCCCATAGCCTAATAGACCTGTTCTCCCTAAATAAAGATCTAATTCCCTTTTAAAAGTTGTTATCGAATCAGCCTCCACCACCTTTTCAGGCAATGCATTCCAGATTCGAACAACTCGCTGAGTGAAAAAATTTCTCCTCTGCTCCCCTCTACTTCGCCTTGAAACTATTTTAAATCTGTGACCACGAGTCACAGATTCACCCACGAGTGGAAATAGTTTTTCTCTATTTGCCCTGTCGAAACCCCTCATGATCTTATAAACCTCTATTAGGTCTCCCCTCAATCTTCTCTGCTCCAGAGAGAATAACCCTAGCCTTCTCCTAACTTTGCCTTAAATTTCAATAACGTGCAGAGTTTTGCAAACTTCTTACATTCAGCCCTCAGTTTACACCCTGGAATGTTAAGTTAAAATGTTTTAAAAGTCAAGTCACCTTAAATGGGGATGTTCAAATGGAGAGGTAGGAGATCAGAAAAGCATAGAGACAGTGTGAAGCAGCAATTTAACATCTAAAACCTTGCTTTGTGCGTCAGATTTCTGGAGATGTTACGTAAGCAAAATTAGATCTATTGATCTACGCTTACTTTGTTTCTCTCAATAATCAATCCTACTCGTAGGATCACAAGGTTGGTCTGGATGAAGAAGGTCCTTTGAGTCTCATCCTTCCAAAACATCCTCCCTACTGTTCCCAGCATTAAGTTACTTTTTAAATGAGAACAATGACCTGGCCTCAACCACCCTTCCCGACAACTTGTTCCAATAAAATCTTCCTTGTGTCTGTCCTGAAATTGCCCTTTCAGTGTGGTTTATTGTGTTGGTGCATTCTAAAGTATTGATTGCGTTTACGTTTTCAATCCCATTTAAAAATTTACACGTCTCTATTCTGAACTGAACAAGTAGAGAGGGGGTGCCCTGATGCTTTGTTTGATGTGGAAGCAAATCTTAGTTTGAAAGTGTGGTAAAATATGTGATGCTCTTGTACGTTTATCAGGTGTCCTCCGTCCCCTGCTGGCAGTTCATTGGCTGGATCAGTCAAATGATGGCCTTACTCGACAAGAAGGAGGCTGTTGTGGTACAGCACATCATAGAGGAGATTGCAGATTCCTACCCACAGGCTATTGTCTACCCATTTATGATCAGCAGTGAAAGCTATACCTTTGAACAGACCGCAAGTGGCTACACAAACAAGGAGTTTGTGGACAGGTGAAAGAGACACATTAACCGGTCAACTATTTGATTAAGATTAATAATCCTTGGTTATGGCGCCTTATCACATCTTTGTACCAACCCTAATTTCATCAGTATTCCTTTAGAGGTTAGTTGACCATTAGATACATTACCATCTGGAGAGTCCATTAAACTTTCTTGAACTTGGAGTTTATATTAACATTGCTATATTGCTGTAGTCTTTCCTTACTCAATCACCATCTCATACCGTACAGATGTTTTCAAGCCACATACAATTTCTCCTTTTGCTCCACACACGATCCTTAACAGTGCAAAGAGTACACAAAGAGAAAAATGAACAGGATGTTGTTATTGTTCAAAATATCCTTATTTGCACATTTGTTTTCATCTGTTCTTAGAAATCTTACAATTACACAATTATAATAATAGTTATGATCATCATGTTAAAATGTATCAAACTACTTCACGGACTTTTATTAAAAAATAATGATAATCCTTGCATTTGATATAGCGCTTTTCCCGTTTTCTAGATGTCTTAAAGCGCTTCACAGAATATACTATAAAGTGAATTGACTGTATATTTGTGGGCAAAACAACTTAGACAACAACAACAAAATTACATTTATAGAATGCCTTTCATGTCACGCCTTAGGTGCGCATATGTAGGTGAATAAATATAGAATTTAGTCAGCATTGTTAATAATAAAAATATTTGCATTTGGTGTAGCGCCTTTCACGTCGCGAGAATGTCCCAATGCACTTCACAAGATATACTATATTTTGTGTAGATTTTTATACATTTCAAAGTGAAGAGACATTTATTTCTGATTTTCTCTAGGTTGAAGAATAAACTGGATAAAGGTGGTATGGTTAAAATTTTCATTAATTCCTTGGAACAACTGAGTAATCCAGACATGCTCTTTAAGGTAATGTTCAGAACTACTAATTCAGTTATATGCTATGCATAATTAAATGCAAACAATGCAAGATATTATATATTGTAGAAACGGGAAATGCATTACGCACTAACTTCAAAGGCCACTTCAGTGTAATTCGAAATAAAAATAGGGATAAATCATTTGCTTGGGGACCCCAGAGAGCTCTTTTGGGTACTGGCGGAGTCCAGCCAGCTAAACAGCTTAGCTTGCACCATTGAAAGTTAACCCCACTTGTCAGCTGCGCCAATGACTCCCTCCATAGACTACTTATCATCCAGAACTCCATCCTCTATTACAGCATCATCCCCCATCCTTGGCTGACTCCACTGGCTTCCCATCACACAGAGAATACAGTTCAAGATCCTGGTCTTCACCTTCAAAGCCCTCCATCACCTTGCTCCCCCCACCCTCATCTCTGTGTTCTCCTAAGCCCCTACCAATATGAAAGGCGCTAAACAAATGTAATTTTGTTGGTGGAGCCCAGCCAGCTAAACAACATAGTTTGCCATTGAAAGCAGATAGTTAAAGCTTAAAATATCCTTAAAGTGAGGATAGTCACAATAAGCACAATGTCTTGACTTGAAACTCAGGACTACTAGTCGAGTTAGATTGGCACCAATGTGAACCAGGGGGTCCCAGACAGTTACAAGTTAATAACAAGACCGATGTGTTTACTTTTTAAACAGGACTGGGCTGATACCATCAGGCACAAACTGGACATGAAAGAGAAGAGCAAATCTCAGTTGAAAAGCCTTTACGATGAGATGTATTCAAACTTAGCAAATGAGAAAGCCCCAGGCATCGGTGCATTCAGAAGAAGATTTGTTACGGTTGGTAAAAGTAACCGTGGTAATATGGGTATTTGGAGTGAGACTCTCGAGTCAGAAGGTTATGGGTTCAAGCCCCACTTTGAGACATTGAACTCACACATTGGTGGTGGGGGTGGGAGCGGGCTGAGGAAGCGGTTAAAGTTGGAGGTGTCATTCTTTGAATGAGGCATTAAACCTGAAGTCACTGATCTGATAAGGTGCTATAATAAAAACGCAAGGATTGTTATTTTTATTATTGTTTGTGAATCTGTAGACCAGGTGTTTGGAGCTTTGTCATTTATTGTTTTGAAAACATAATTCTTCAAAATCATCCTTTTCAAACTTCAGGCTTCTAAAAAAAAGATTGACCAGCATTTTGGAAAAGATGGCTCACGTCTACTGGATATGGACCTGAAAGGCTTTAACATAGCTGTAAATGAAATACCGGTAATGAATTTCCGAAAGATGAATCTGCCCGGAAACCTCAAAGAATATTCTCCGTGGATGAGTAATTTCAAGCCGCAGTTTCTAGGGAATGAATTGGAAATACCTGGCAAGTGACATCCTCTTTGCTGTAATAACAACCGTGATGAAGGGTTGGTAGGGTGGATGTTCTGGAAGGGTGAGATCAGGTGGCCTGAAAGGCATTCTTCATCTAGAATAAACTTGTAAATTCTACTTTCCCGTCATTTACTTTCAGAAGGGTTCACGCTCAATGAGTTGACAGGGAGGGTTACATCCCAACTTGGATTCCTTGTTATGGAATTACACTAGAAATCTACCTATCCAGATTTCCTCACTTTGCTGAAATGGGGAGGTGTTGAATGTTGTGAGCGGTGATAACAAGTAACTATTTAGTAGCTAATCATTCATTTCAGTGAAGAGACATCATGTTTGGGACCAATACAATACAGTTTACATTTATCCAACACCTTTCACGTCAGAAGGTGTCTCACACTGCTGGCGACACGTCCAAGCTGGGGGGTGAAGTGGGGGTGGGAACTGAAGATGCTGAAGAGGTGGGGAAGATGACCGTAAGTGCGGTCAAAGTGATATGTCTTGAGCCGGGCTTTGAACGAGGGGAGGGAGGGAGCAAATCGGAGGGACCCTAGGGTTCAATGGCGGACGTCCTGGCAATGGATGTGTGAAGTCTACAAAACAAGCTTTTTTTTTATACATTGTAGGACAGTACGATGGTAAATGCAAACCTTTGCCAGAATACCACACAAAGATCACAGGCTTCGATGAAAGGGTATGAACCTATTATAAATTCATCAATACATGCAAACAGATGTTGATATATTTAGCACTTTCCTGTGGTAGATAGTTTGTATTGTTGGGACTATTTTTGTGCAGTTGTTTTTCTATGACAGTACTTTGGTAATCATTTTCCAAAGCACTGCCAGAATAAAAAGAGAGCATACAACAATATAGTCAGAAATATGTAGTGATGGTACAATTAAGATAGTCCAGTCATAGTTACTGTTGAACCTGGCTACATGCAGAGATAATTACATGTTGTTAGTTGTGTCTGGATCCAAAGCTAATGTGAAAATAGTGATGTAATAAATTTGTCTGGGCAACAGATGTAAACATGTCTCTTTTGATGTGCATGAAATGTTAAGAATGGGTAATGTTGGAAAAATCGGATACTGGTATTATCTGGGGTCAGGTTTGTAAAGTGTTGCATGGGGTATGGGGAAAGGGAGCAGGCATGCATGTGTACTGTTCAGTGAAGTTTGGAGCCAGGGTGCAGAAGAATGCCTTGCTGTGTATTCGGAGGCCTTCTCTGGCTTCAGTAACGCTTTGGATTCTTGTGGCAAGTGATATTCTCGTGTCTAATGTGCTAAAGTCTAGTCCTTTTATGCAGGTAAAAGTTCTGGAATCTATCCGGAAGCCGAAGAGACTAATAATTCGTGGGAATGATGAGAAGGAATATCCTTTCCTCGTGAAGGGCGGGGAAGACTTGCGTCAGGATCAACGGATAGAGCAGCTGTTTGAGGTCATGAATATCATCCTCGCTCGAGATGCAGCCTGCAGTCAAAGGAGTTTGCAGCTAAAGACATATCAAGTCATTCCTATGACATCTAGGTATGGCTGCAAACTTACACTTCAAAAGCTGTACAAACAGAGCGAATGAAAACTGCCAGCTCGTCTCTGTGCTGGACATAGTTTCTGACTGATTACTATCAAGTAACAGGTGTGTGAAAATCATTTTGTTTTTGCTTTTAAGACTTGGGCTGATTGAATGGCTGGACAATACCTGCACACTGAAGGATGTTTTCAGAGGCACAACCAAGGAGCTGCAATTAAGGTATTTTTTTTTCTTGCATGGCAATGTACAGACTGGTTAAGAAAGCCCAGTGATCACCAAGTCATTCTTCAGGATAATTGTTGCTCCGAGTCTAAAGAGTTTTAACACAATGACAGCTTTCCCAGATAGACCACTGAAAGACCTAAGCATATTTGCATTCACTGACACAAAAAATATATAATAATAAATACGCAGTGTCAATCTTACAAATAGCTTTTGGTAGTCTGGTTGATATTTAATAGTTTAAACCACCGTTTAAATTATTATTAATTAAACTTTATTATTATTATCTGTGCTTTTGATATAATACTTTATCATGTCACCAAGAAGACTTCACAGGAATGACTGTATAGTGTAGTGATTGTATTTTGTGGGTAATCACAGCAGCCAATTTGAACAGAACAATGTCCCACATTTTATTTGGGCGATTGTTGGTCAGGTCACTAGGAGAAATTTCCCTTCTCTTTTCAAATAATGCCATAGGAGCATTAACATCCACCTAAACATGAAAGCAGGACCTTTGTTTAATGTCTCATCTGAAGGGACAGCACCTCCTGACAATGCAACACCCCCCCAGCACTGCACTAGGGGAGCTTGAAGACCTGACATGGGGCTTGAGTCCACAACCTTCTGACCCAGAGGCTATTTTTGTTCTTATCCAGAAGTTCCTTTAAATACAACAACAAAATAAATAATAGTTCTCGTATCTTTAAAAATGTTAAGTTTACTGGTGTTAAAATTGTCATTGTAACAAAATCCATTCTATAAATCTCCACTGAATGACTGGAAAGTGAAATGAGAGGACCACAACCGGTAAAGCTGTTTAACGAATGGTTACAGAAGATGTCAGGAAGGAAAGAGGGGAATCTGCAATATTCAGAAATGTACTTGTGAGTATATTCAAAAATTAAAGAGCAGTATATACACCACAATACAAAACACAAAATTACATTTGTATAACGCCTTTCACATCGAAAGGACATCCCATGGCGCTGGACAGTCAGGGATTTGGACCTGAGCTGACCCAATACTCTAGAAACTGCCATCACCTCTCCATGCAGATAACTGAGATTCCACTATCGACAACAAAACTAACTGGGTCCTGTTTCCAGCTTAAATTATTCTCGTTCAAATTTCAATGATAAAGATTTTGTACAATCTGTTAAATTACTATTTCCATATGTGGCACCATTGAAATGTGCTGGTTTACCATCCGAATGGATTACATTTGATTATGTAAAATAATCTGCTGCTGTTCCTAATCACTGGCTAGAGACAACCTGGTGAACGGTGTGGTGGGTGTGTGGATGTTGGGTGAGGTGCTCAATAGCCCACCAATACTCAACTTTCAAAGCATGGAATGCATTTAATCTAAATGTTAATGTAACGTTATTTGTAAACTAAACTTACAGTTTATTAGTATGTAATCTTATGCACTTGAAGTAGCCGTTAGGCAACTAACCATTCTAGCAGGGTAACAAATACACTGTCTGGAGAGCAAGGAATTGTGTTTTCCTTATTGTGAGGAGAGATGAGGTTGATCCCCTTGCAATGTGTGGTGATTTGCTATGCACATAACAGGACAGAGATCAGAGGAAGGATTGTTGAATCTTGTAACTTTACTTTGACCACAGAAAAGCCAATCGGACTGAAACAGTCAAAGCTTTCAGAATTTGTGAACAATCTGTACAAGGTGATCTGCTCAGGTAAGTAACAGCATCATTAGTGTATACATTTCTCTGAATAAACTCTGTGTCTCTGATGAGATCTTGGGGATGCGGCTAAGGTTCTCTGAGTGGTGAGGGTGTATGTCAGGAGATGCAGTGTCATACTGAGACACTATTTTTGCCGGCTTTTTCCCCCCCGACCAGTGATTTTTTCTAAACTTCCTTCCTCTGCAGAACAAAAAAGTAAGCAAGCCCAGCAAAATATCTATTAAGTCAGAGGCACAATTTTCTTCCCTCATTTTTTGTTATTGCAGTTCTTCTTGAGTTTACATCTTTCAGCTTTACGACTGCGATGGGGGCCTTCAATTTGGTCTATTAGGAGCTGGAGGAATTCAGGCCAGAAGTAGATCGCATTTGAGAGGAGTTCCTGAAAAGAATCACAATTGACATTTTAGTTTCTTATGAAGAAATGTACAGTATTAAGAAATCTCACTAGATTGTGCCATTTTAGACCTCAGATTAAACAATAATTAGATTTTGCTTCAAAGTGTTTATCTTTGTGTTGCAGATTTAGAGACTTATTTTTGTTTCAAAAAATCTTGAAGAAGAAGCAATTTTTAGGTTCCTTTATTAAGAAACTAGTCTTTCCTAAAAGATAGCATTAATGGGATTACTCTTTCTTTGGTGCATGTGTGAGAATGAAGCAGGAGTATTAGTGGTACCTTACTAAGTGACTGCAATTCATAAAGGGAAATATGGTTTATAATGAGACTTCACACCGTGGGACACTCTGGGCATAATTGGCTGTCGCGTTTTACTTATAAAATGTAATAATAATCCTTGCATTTTGATAGAGTTTTTCACATCTTCTATACGTCTCGAAGCGCTTCATAGAATATTCCGTAAAGTGAATTGACTGTATATTTTTGGGCAAAATGCAGCAACCGATTGTGCACTGCAGTGTCCCACAAACAGTCGTGGATTGAAGTGGCCAATTTATTTATTATTTTAATTTTCTTGAGAGAATATTATCAGGCATGTGGGGTAAGGAAACTTGCCCAAGGTTTTGCCTTGCTGGGAATCGACTCACTTGTGAGCGCAAGTACTCTAACCAATGAGCCATAGGACTCTTAATATATAGTCAATTCACTTTACAGTATATTCTGTGAAGCGCTTTGAGATATCTCAAAGACATGATAAACGCTACAAGTGAAGTTCACCAAACAAAACATGGAGAATATTTACCTTCACTTTTCCCATTCCTGGTGCTTTTTTTTTCTTTCTTTCTCCTGCTAAAAATAATAAATTGGTTATTTCAATCAACGACTGTTTGTGAGACACTGCTCTGCGCAATTGGCTGCTGCTATTCCCTCAAAAATATACAGTCAATTCACATTACAGTATATTCTGTTAGCGCTTTGAGACATCTAGAAGACGTGAAAAGCGCTATGTCAAATGCAAGGATCATTTATTATTATTAAAATCCAGTGGCCATGGAAACAACTTAATTTTGCTTATCATTATATTTTCATTTCCCTAATTGTTGCCCCTCAACTCATTCCATTCAGGAGAGCATTTATGAAGATGAGCACAACCCCTGAAGCATTCCTGGCCCTCCGCTCCCACTTTGCCAGTTCTCATGCATTAATATGCGTCAGTCATTGGATTCTGGGCATTGGTGATCGTCACCTCTCCAACTTCATGGTTAATCTGGAAACTGGAGGCATGGTGGGGATAGACTTTGGCCACGCATTTGGCTCTGCTACACAGGTACAGTATCAACAACAACTTGTAATTATATGCCAGGCTCGTAGAATAACATCTCGGAGCCCATCACAGTGACAGTGTCGGGCACTGAACAGAGGAGAGTGGGAGGTGTCCACTGGTGCGGTTGAAGAGGTAGGTTTTACTTTATCGGCTGCATTGAATTGCGGGAAACAACTTGATTTGTCATTGCCTGCACAGAACAATATCCATTTCCCACGAATCAATGCTTCCGGGTAAGTGCGCATGCGGTGACGGATCAAGATACATTGAATCGCGGGAAACATAGTGACAAATTACCACAAACCAACATAAAGATGTTTCATTTTCACTTGAAAGTACTGTAACCTGGTTCTTTTAATACACTCAAACAAACAAACAAAACTTACATTTATATAGCGCCTTTCACGTCGAGAGGACATCCCAAGGCGCTGTACAGTCAGGTAGGACAAGAGCAGGGTGGGAAGGATCAGGGCAGGATAAAGCATAGTAGGAAAAGTAACTGTATATTAGTGGGCGAAACGCGGCAGCCAAATTGTGCACACTCCTGAGAAGTTCCAAACAATAACAGATATAAGTGATAGGAAATAGAAAATAATAATAATAATCCTTGCATTTGATATAGCGCTTTTCACATTTGATGTAGTGTTTTTCTTCTCGACATCTCAAAGCGCTTCATAGAATATACTGTAATATGATTTGACTGTATATTTGTGGGGCAAAACCAATTGAGGCAGTCAATTGCACACAGCAGTGTCCCACAAACAGTCATGGATTGAAATGACCAATTAATTATTGGTGGGGGTTTTCAGGGATTATTATTAGGCGTGTGGAGTAAGAAAATTTACCCAAGGTTTCACCCTGCCGGGAATTGAACCCAGGTCTCCCGCTTGTAAGGCGAGTGCTCTAACCACTGAGCTACAGGACTCCACATTTATAGACATTTAAGCCTATACATAACTTAAACAAATAGACTGATGGTTGCAGGATTGTGGGCTGCTCTGTCACACTGACAATTGCTCGCTCTCCACAGATATGTGTTTGTTGTGGTGGGTCCTCCTAGCCATGGCGCCCCATTATGGCCTAACCCGCCACTCTGGATAACTAGTTGCTGTGTTCTTTTCCCTTGGAGTGACAAGTTATCAGGAGTTTAATGAATTCTGTTTTTCTAGGCATAAATCAAACTCAAAATAAATCCTTGTTTTAATAGACCACAGAATGAAGTGACCTCAGTTGTTTCTCTCTTCTCCCTTTAGTTTCTCCCAGTGCCAGAGTTGATGCCATTCCGCCTCACTCGTCAGATCCGGAATCTTATGCTCCCAATGAACGAGTCCGGCCTGATCCGCAGCATAATGGTGCATGGACTGCGAGCTTTCCGCATGGATACAGATCTTCTCCTCAGCACTATGGACGTCTTTGTGAAAGAGCCATCTCTAGATTGGAAGGTAATTGGCTGGCTGCCGATGCTACAATGATACTGCAGTTAAATGCTACAATATCAAAACAAAATTCAGCTAGTTTGAATAAGATCCGCCGAATCCTCCTATCCATTGGGAGCCTTGAAATGGTGCAAATAATTAGTGATTCTGTGCTGCGAAAGCCTAGCAGTCAAATCTATAATATTATTTAATCCAAAACACAAAGTAGATTCACTTTAACGCCAACTTTAAAAATTCACTTCTTTCAAATCTGCCTCTCATTTTCCCAGAATCCTTTTAGCATTGCATCATACATATTCAATTGCCACTTATGTCCTTAAAGCAGAATGCAACAAAATCTCCATCCCTGAGGATCAGAAACAGAGAGTGGTCGAGACCAGGTCACAGGACTAATTTTTTTTCACAAATCTTGATGCTGTGATAGGAGGACGGTAGGATGGGTGTTCTGGAAGGATTAGATCAGATAGATCAGCCTTCATCCAAACTTGTCTTGGAGAGCAATCCTCATTTAGAAATTCAACAACAATAAATTGAATTTATATGGCACTATATATATATACACACACACACAATTGGCTGCCACGTTTTTCACACAGTCACCACACAAAAAAAAACTGGTTACTCCAATCTATGACTGTTTTTGGGACACTGCTGTGCGTAATTAATTGGCTGCTACATTTACCCAAAAATATATACAGTCAATTCACTTTACAGTATATTCTTTGAAGCGCTTTGAGTTGTCTAGAAGACGTGAAAAGAGCTCTGTCAAATGCAAGGATGATTATTATTACAGCATATTCTGTGAAGTGCTTTGAGACATCTCAATGATGTGATAAGGATCAAATGCAAAGCTTATTGTAATATAGCACCTTTCACATCGGGAGGATGTCCCAAGACTTTACGATTCATATAGCAGCACCATTGTCATTGTTTTTAGTTGTTCCTGCTCGAGCTACCTATTGCTGAAATTTATTTCTACTTGGTGCACTCTGGCCCCTGGGTGAAACTGAAACAGGAACCATGTTCCAGCCCTGGGATTTAATTAGAATCACAGCATGTGAAAGTGCGACCGTGAGTCTCCCAGAATGGCTGAATGCCAGTTTTAAGGCTGCTCTCTTCCATGTTCCTTGTCTCAGACACGTCTCAGTGAAAGTTAATAAGGATGAACTCACGGCACTGCCCCTGAGGGATTGAGAAACCAGTGAGGGAATTATCGGCGGGCTCCTTGTGGCTGGGTTGACAGGTAACAGCAGGAGCCCAGTCAGCCTGCCAGCCGCCTATCTTCTGCTCTAGATGTTGTGTGGTCCACAGAGACCAAGAGGGATTGGGGATTTCATACCTTCAATGTTAAAAAAAATTATGCACTCTCATTATTAATCCAGGAGGGTTAGATGATCTGTTAAGGACAATGTGTGTGGAGAATACTGAGCTTGCTGAAAAGGGTATGTGGGAGGGGGGGAGGGGGTAACTTATCCTAGGTATTTGAAATCAAACCTCCTTTGAAGAGTTTATTCACTGTTGATTCTTCGAAGTAATGCTGCTCGATTTTTCACTTTTATGCAGAACTTGGAGCTGAAACAATTGAAAAAAGGAGGAACGTGGAACAAAGATGTCAACACAACAGAAAGACACTGGTATCCAATGCAGAAGGTGAAGTACGCCAGGCGGAAGCTGGAAGGCGCTAACCCGGCTGCCATTACCAGGTGGGTTGGGATCTGTTTGGATTTAAAGGTTATAAAATTCATTTTTGTGGCTCTAATGGCTCGTGGGTTTCAAACCAGGACGTTGGTCTAGTTTAAAAAGTGGGTTGATGCCTTGATGGAGGTGGGATAGTAAGGTGGATTCTGGTAGAATCATCATCTGTTATGATCTTGTGACTTCCCTCCTCAGTGATACTGAGAGAAAAATATCTCAGATTGGTCTGTGCTGATTCAGCTGATCACTGCTCTGTGCCCAAGTCAGCTGTTGTCATCTGCAGTAATGGTGGGAGCACCAATTGCTGGATTGTTTGGCCTCAGCAACCCACTGGATCAGGGAGGGGACATAGTGAACCAAGGCCCTGCTTTTTCAGGGGCATTAATGTAAAGTGCACATGTGCAGTCATTGGGTTCAGGGTAGGATTGAATTTGTGATCTTCTCTTAATAAAGTGCCCCATTAAAAGGCTTATAAAGAAAATAGAGGCCCACGGCATTAAAGGGTCAGTGGCAGCATGAATTCAGAACTGGATAGAGACAGACAGCAGAGAGTTGTAGTGAACGGCTGTTTTTCTGACTGGAGGGAAGTGTACAATGGCGTCCCCCAGGGATTGGTATTGGGACTACTGCTCTTTTTAATTTATATTAATGATCTGGACTTGGGTACAGGGAGTACCATTTAGAAGTTTGCAGATGACACAAAGTTAGGAAAATTAGTGAATAGTGAGGAGCCATCTGCAAGAAGATATAGACCGATGGCAAAATGGGCAGACACATGGCAGATGAAATTTAATGTAGAGAAATATGAGGTAATGCATTTTGGGAGAGAAATGAGGGGAGGCAATATAGACTAGGTAGTAAAATTTTAAGGGGTGTGAAGAAACAGAGAGGCCTAGGGGTTTGTGTAAGTAATTCTTTGAAGGTGGCAGGACAGGTAGACAAAGCTGTAAAAAAAAAGCATACGGGATACTAGGCTTTATAAATAGGGGCATAGAGTACAAAAGTCAGGAAGTTCTGACTAACCTCTATAAAACTTTTGTTAGGCCTCAGCAACTGTCACCACACTTTAGGAAGGATGTTAAGGCATTGGGAAGGGTGCACAGGAGATTTACCAGGATGGTATGCAGGAATGAGGGACGTCAGTTATGAGGTACGGCTAGAGAGGCTGGTTTATTCTCATTGGAACAAAGAAAGTTATGAGGAGACCTAATAGAGATTTTTAAGATCATGAGGCGATTGAAAGCGCTCTGAGACGCCGTCTGACGTGGAGGGCGCTATATAAATCGAAGTTGTTGTTGATTTGACAGAGTAAACAGGGAAAAACTGTTTCCACTGGTGGGCATATCAGAGACTCGTGGCACAGATTTAAAATAGTTTCAAAAAGAAGCAGAGTGGCGGTGAGGAGAATTTTTTTCACTCAGCGAGTTGTTCAAATCTGGAATTCGTTGCCTGAAAAGGTGGTGGAGGCCGATTCGATAACAACTTTTAAAAGAGAGGTAGACATTTATTTGGGGAGGACGGGTTTCCGCGGTTATGGTGAGAGAGCTGGGGAGTGGGATTTTAAAGAGCCGGCACAGACTCGATGGGCTGAAAAACCTCCTTTTGTGCCATAAGATTCTATGATTCTCTGAACAGCACTCCTTCTGATTCATTCAAAAGGATACTTGATCATCACATTCTAGGTTCCCGAAATAGTACCTCCATCAGCGTGCATATACGCAGATTGTGACTTTGTTCAGTTTCATTTCCTATCTCCAAACCACCAGAAGTTTATTGCAGATGCTTCCTTTTGGGAAGAGTGCAGCTCTGTCCTAACAAGAAATTTGGCTTTATGATCAACTTGGCAAAGTATAGGGTCTGACTGCTTCGGGGAGAATGCCTGTTTAAAATTGGGTGTGCACTCCCCTGATAGCCTGGTGGGGGGAAAGGCTGCATTGATCCAGAAAGTGGGTCACTCAAACCCTGGTTTGTGCTGCGTTAGCTGATCTCATAAGCTGCACTTGAAGCTCGACAATTGGCTGGGAGCACCACATCCCCTCAGTCACTGCCAGGTTTCTTTCTGAACCTGCTCATCGTCAACCCTGTGATAATGAAAACATCAAGTCTGTTCAGAAGCATCGCATTTTTTTGCCCACAGCATAATTTGTGTTGAGACGTGTGGGGAGGTTTGAAAATTGTAAATAATCTCTTATTGTAGGACTCCCAAGAACAGTCTCATGTTCAGAGATCAGCTAACAGCACAGACGAGGGTTTGAACAATTATCTGGCTCAATGCAGTCTTTAATACCTCCACCTCCCAGTCAGCCTAATAGGGCACCCCCTATTTTAAACACATATTCTTCCCTAAGCACTAACCCTTTGCTATGTTGCTAATGAAACTAATAAAATGCTTCCCTGCCATAACTAGGGATTTCAGTATTGCTTTGTCAATTTTATGAGTTGGGCTCAAGTTTTCCTTTTGTAACGTTAGATTTAAAATATTATTCTTGTTGCAGAGATGAATTACATTTGGGACACGAAAAATCGAACGCTTACAAAAGTTATGTGGCTGTAGCGAAGGGAGACAAGGAGCACAATATCCGGGCAAGGGAACCAGAGGACGGTCTTTCTGTAGAGATCCAAGTGGACTGTCTTATTGACCAAGCCACAGACCCCAATATCTTGGGTAGAGTGTATGTAGGCTGGGAGGCCTGGATGTGATATGAATGTGATCAACTGTAGGCTACTCATCCACTGATGTGTTGTTGAGCGCAGGAAGAGGTTCAGTTTGATGAAGTACTGCAATTGGTCTCAGTGACAGCAGAGCTAGGAAGGGGAAAATGTACCCAGGTTCCAGCTCTCAATCTCTTTTCAGCAAACCCCTATTTCGAGATGTTGGAGTGTGCGTATTCGGTGAGGACATGATTGGGCTGTGAAGTCTCACTATCTAGGCTCATCAATACTCAAGTTCATTAAATGAAGTATCCAAGGCGTTCAGGGTAGAAACATTTTTGTAATTCATGTAATAGCTATTCTTTTTAAAATAATTACAAGAATGTCCTATCATGACACAAAGCCATACATTATGCATTTTCATTTATCTTCCATGCTGTGCTCTATTGATACTTGTAACTGCAGGTCAACCAATGATCAGTACTTCATCCTAATAATACTTCCTGATTTCCTGACCACAGTGCAGTTATGCAAAACAAGTCGATTTCTTGTTTCATAATTGTATGGTACTTTTTCTATTTAAAAAGTATTTTGTTCTGTTTACAGCTCAATAAAGAGAATGGTTCAGGGAAATGTGTGTGTTCACTCCTGGGTGCATGGGGAAAGGACTAGAAGCAGAAATCTTCTAACTTTATCATTTGCTTTCTGTAGCTACATATTCAATATTTTGTTTGTTTTAATTCAATGATGTTAAGCAGCGCTCTGTTTTCCATGTTATTTTTCATACTGTAGTTAGGAACCCAATTCTCCCATCCCTCCCCTCCCCCCTGTCCCCCACACACATGAGTATGAGAAAAAGTACACAGATGCCCTTCAAGGCTTCTACACTTCACAGCTTTGAGACTATGTCATGGACATACTGTAGATGTGATAGGAAAAGACCATTTGCCGATATGGCCATTCCCAAAGTAAAAATAATCCTACACAACTCTTATCATTTCCTTCAATTAATTTCTTCTCCAAATAGCTATCTATCTTCCCTCTTGAATTAGTTGACACAATCTGCTTCCATCGCTGCCCTGGGTATTGTATCCCATGTATTTACAGCTTTCTGTGTTCTAGTGAAAATTTGTGCTCGGATAATTCCTTCCCCCACCACACCCCTTGGGGAAGTCCTTGATTCTGGACCGAATCTGCCCCACAGCACTTCCCCATCCCAAGAAGAAGAATCTTGGTTGCACTCTAGCTCCCCCAGCAATGTTTGACCACATTCATCAACACTTGCCAGTCCATCAACCCACAGAAGCACACTCACCTCCTTGTGTCAAAGTATGACTCACGAGTTGCAGCTTAAATTTTGGGTAGTGTTCTGAAATGTAAGATTGAAGTGGATTTTACAGAGTGTAATCCATGGTAATCTTCAAAACAAAGAAAATAATGTTGCTTTGGTACAAAGATGGCACTGTAGATCTTGAAGAGTTACCATATCAATCTTGACTCCAATAAGAGACATCTGGGAGTGAGTTACAGGTTCAATTGAATCTAGATGTTCAGGTGACATAATAGGTTAATGGCATAGTATCTGAACCAAGAGGATTGTCTTGAATGCACTTCTTAATGCTTTGCAAGTATTTTTTTTAAATTCATATTGTTTTGTTTGTGTGAGCAGGGATCGGGCAGAGAGAGGAAAGGAAAATACGTGTTCTTTGTTTTGAGCAGCAGTGGATATTTATGAAGGACTGCGCTGAATTTTGTTGATTGGTAATGGCGTTTATAAAAGAATATGGCCTGTAACTTATTTACTGTAGACCTATCTAGAGTTGAATTTTAGTTTAGCTAGAACAACAACTTAAACTTATAAAGCGCCTTTCATGTCGGGAGGACGTCCCAAGGCGCTGATAGAGGGTGGTCTCTTCTACTATAATCTGCTGCTCTTTCCTCATTCCATACCCACCATCAGTGACTGAACCTTCAACCAATGTGCTGCCGTCCTCTGGAACTCTCACAAAATTTCTTTTAACTTGATCCTTCCTTCCTTGTGTTCGGGACTCTCATATAAACATCTCTTTAATTGTGCGTTTGATGAACGCCTTTGAATTCTCAGAATTCTTCTTTTCAGACAAGGCCTTTGCTTCTGGTTGCTGACTGTGAGCGGACTGGAAAGTATGACTGTTTGGCCATCTGGTCAGGGCAGTAATTGTCCAGTCTGTGGAAACAACAACAACAACTTGGATTGAAGGCCAAACAATGGGTATCATGAGCTAAATTATGGTTTTTAAACTGCATAATCCTTCATGTACTTTCACTGGTTTATCACTTTTTTTTTGAGGTTAGGTCCAGAGTCAACATACCTTCCCAACGAAACTTTATTCAGTGCATTTGGCAATTCTGTTGTGTACAAAGTGGAACTTCATCCTTTTGTTTGCAGTCTGAACCTTTCCTTGTAATACTGATGTGAATTATCAGTATCTGAAATCTATTCTAATTTAAACTATCAATGCTTCATGATGATTGGGATGAAAGACACAACAGGTACTATTACAGTTTAATCTGCTGTGCTATGTGGACAGTGTAACCTTGTCACTAAGAATGTCGAAGCTACAGTAAAATAAAAATGATAAATGACAGAACTTTGGAATATGAGTTAAAATATACTCTTCCCTTGTGGCTAATCTGGTTTTATGTCTTTGTCATCTGATATAGGGTTATTGAATACAGCAGAGGAAGTGTTATTGAGCTTGCATAGTTTTTGATAGGTTCTCTGAGATAACTCGCATTGTACCATGAGTTAGCAAACTCCACGTTGGAATTCAATGTTTTGCAGCCTTGTCAATAATATTCATTACCAGCCAGGGCAGCCCAGGAACAAACTGACATGTTTGCCAACGGTTGTCTCTGAGTTTAAATTTTTTGAGGTGGGGGAATCATTGCTGACCTTTTTCATGACACCCGTCTAGATAATAGAATTATGGAATTTTGTCAGCACAGAAGAAGGTTGTTCGGGCCTGTGCCAGCTTTCTGACAGGGCAATCCATTCAATCTCACTTTACTGTCTTATTCCCATAACTCCTGTTTCTTTGGATAACAAAATGTTGGACAAGCCAATTAGCGTTAAACAACGTGCAAGTATTTTGTCATGTTATTACTTAGCTCGTTATGAATCAAATTCTTCCATATTCATTATTGATTGGTTCTATTTGGATGCCATTTTAAGAAAATAGTAGAAAAGTTGAATATTTAGTCCAATCCTCATTCTTTAAATGTACAACAACAACAACTTGGATTTATATAGCAGCCTCCAAGCTGGACGGTGTCTCAGAGCGCTTCCCAATAACGGATCCCAGGGCCGAGCCAGAGGAAGCGGGAAAAAGGTAACCGAAAGCGTGGTTGAAAAGAAAGGTCTTTAGCTGTGACCTAAAAGTAGGAAGAGAGGGGGCGAGGCAAAGGGAGTGAGGAATTCCAGAGCCTCGGGGCCTAGTGGCTGAAGGCACGGCTGCCAATGGTAGAGCGGAGGATTCGGGGGACAAGGAGGAGGCCAGACCCAGTAGAGATAAGGCAATAGGTACTGCTGTGAGGAGAGAGGAGGTAGTTAAAACCCCACTCTGAAGTCTGCCATCCTCCCTCTCCTTGGATTATGTTTCCGACCTGGAGCATGCAGAGCTTTTCTATCTAGATGTACACATATGTCAGGCTGGCTCAGTTGGTAGCACTCTCAGGGGCAGAAGGTTGTAGGTTTGAGCCACAAACTGGGGTTTGAGTTCTTAATCTAGTCTTACATTCCAGTGCATTCTGTGGAAATTCTCCATTGCTGTAAGTGCCATAATAATAATCCTTGTGTTTGATATCGCGCCTCATCACGTCTTTCAGGCATCTCAAAGCGCTTCATAGAATATACAGGCATCCCTCCCCAACCGTGGGGGATATGTTCCTGAAAACCCCTGTGGTTAGTAAAACCACGGTTGGCAAATACGAGGCCTTATGGGAAAAATAGAGTTAGGAGGAGTAAGTTGCTTGTTATTTTACTAAACACAAACAAATACACAATAACCTAACAAAAATAATAAATGTTCAAATAACACAAAAAACAAACAATAAATTCATGTTATTTACCTTAATCCTAAAAGAGAAGCGACATCGTGGCTGGTTGATGTGACTGGGTCCTTGGTAGTGTTAAAACCCGTGGATACGCAAAATTCACTGCCGCGGTTGGCAAAGTTGTTGCAGAGAGGAAACCGTGTATACTTGAAATCTGCGGTTGCCAAGGCCGTGGTTGGGGCAGGATGCCTGTACTGTAAGGTGAATTGATTTATTATTTTGTGGACAAAATGCAGCAGCAAATTGCGCACAGCAGTGTCCCACAAACAATTATGGGATGGTGGGAGCAACCATCTTTCAGAATGAGACCCTAAAGTAACCTACTATCTTCTTATTTCTAGCTCAGTGGATGTTAAAGCTCCTTTACATTATTTGAACAAGAGTAAGGAGGTGACCTGCTGTCCTGACAAATAGTAGCTTTTATGTACAATAATTTGCATTTGATTTGTGTATTGACTGTATTTATAGGTGAATGGGGCAGCCAATTTGTACACAACAATTAATTGAACGAACAATTCTATCTGAAGAATTGTTGGCCAGGACACTGGGAGAAATTCTTCTCGTTTTGAATAGTATCAACTTCAAGGGATCTATAAGGTCCACCTTAACAAACATAATTCACCCAAAACAGATACAAGATTGATTGCTGGTTTCATTGTTGCTGGATTTGCCTCCATAACACAGGCACTGCAATCTTTGCATGAAACTCATTAAGATATTTTAAAGTGATTGGCAGTGAATCAAGTGCAAGTATTTATTGTCTCGTTGCACCAACTTGGGATGTCTGCTGCCTTCTAGTTCAAGGGAGAACAAAGTCTAATGTGCATCAAAAACAACTGGCCCTTACACAGCACGTTCCACGTAGATGAGCATTTCAAATGCTTGACAGCTCACTTGGGGATGCATATTATTTTCATGGCTATCAACACTGTCTTCCAAGGTTTGGATAACAACAACAGCAAAATTATCCTTGTATAATGACTTTCAAATTGGGAGGACGTCTCATGGTGCTGGAAAATCTTTTGGACCAGAGCTGGGGATCGGGATCAGGGAGTACAGATGGCAGAGGGGAAAGCAGGGTGACTGAAGACATGGTTGAAGAGGCCGATCTTGAGACGGATCTTGAAGGAGGCAAGGGAGGGGGTGAAGGCTGGTGATGCTATCAGTGCCTGAGGTAGGTGTGGAGGTTCCTGACGAGAGCCATTCAGGAAGGCCTACTGTTCATTTTTAACCATGGCCTGATTTATTCAAAAGAATGATGAACATCCCTGAGTCAGGTAATCAACAATCCCAAATAGTTGTGTAAAAGAGAAACGTGTCCACATGAGAGCTGAGAAACACAAACTTAAACTATATGCAGAAAAGTACTTGAGCAACTCCAATAATTCCACTCAGTGATATACGAAGTGAAAGGGTATGGATTATGACAGCCACATTAGGGTTGTTTACAGAACAATACTTGGCTCTGAAGTTCAGTGCCTAAGAAACAAAATCATTGTAGAGTGTAGAAAGTAGATGATTTGTTAATATGTTCAGGGAATAGGTGGTAAACAAGCCGAAGGTAACCAACGTAATATGTAATTGATCCAAGTTTGTAAACGAATGCGATCACATGAGGGTTGTTTTCTGAATCTTGGAAAGGCTTCAGTGATCCGTGTCCTCACTGAGCTGTGGAGCTTGGCAGACACTGTCCTCTCAGGAGGCCCTTATTGCTATTGGTGAGCCCAATTCCACCCACTTTAGTTGTGTTCTTTTTAATAGTACACATGTGAGAAACCATTCTCATTCTAAAAAGATTTTTTTTTACAATCTTCTGTGCAGGGGCCACAATAAACATTTTCAGCGCATAAGAGTATGCAAGATTTGCCTGGAAGATGTTGAGATCTGATCACCTCCCCCTTGTTCAGGGTTCCACTTGTCTTTAACCTGAAAGGTGCTAAATAAATGTAGTAGTTGTTCCAAAATTTAGAAAGCAAGGATAAATACTTGAGGGGAAGTAATATTAAAGGTTAAGGATAAATGTAGGGGAATGAGATGAGAGTGATCTTTGTGTGCGCTTCACAGGAAATTGCCGCAAAGTGTAGTTACTGTGCATTTCTTGGTGAATGCAGTAGGCAATAAATGGTTAGCAATGCCCCACAAACGTAAATCAAGTGAATGACCAATTTATCTGGAAGATTGTTGGCCAAGAGAAACACCCTTCTCTTTTGCAATAGTGTAATAAAATCTTTAACGTCCACCTGATTAGGCAGACAGGGCCTCAGTCTGAAGGACAACTCATCTGAAGGACACCACGTTGACAAAATAGCGCGTGCCTTGACCTGCATTCAGATGTTAGCCTAGATTGTGAGCTCAAAGTATCAACATGAGGCTTGAACCCATAATTTCCTGACCCAGACTTGAATCAGGCTAACATATACATGTATAGCTTCAGCGGGGGTAGCAAACTTAGATGGTGATGGACTAGATATGGGCTGTAAATTTTCTTTGAAGTTGTTTTTGTGCGCAGATGACAACTAGCAACTTTATGCTTATTGGGGGTTGTTTTGGCTAACTACATAGGACTGTACTAGTTAAAATGTGAAGGCTCAACTAAATTTTATGAAATTCTGTACAGTGCCATCTGTATTTTAGCATTTATTTGGCTTCAAATACAATGCATGATGCAAATAACATTGGAATGAGGTACAATTTGAGCTCTATTAGAATGGGCAGTTGAGTTTTTGATTTGTTTCAGCTCAGAACTGTGCTCAACACAAAGTAAAAACAAAACTTGGCTCAGTCTGAAAGCTCTCATTGTTCTATTTTTGTCAGAAGTGCTGCTGTTGGGAGGATTACATCCAGATTTGCGAGTAAAAAAAGAGTAATGATTAACACATGAGAATTTAATCTAGATAGGTTTCGAGTTATCTCACTTTTTGGGATACCAGGGACCAGAAATCACCGCACACCGGAATAGTAATACCCCCATAAACACTCATCTCCTGCATCTCCTGAACCTGCCTCAGTTTGTAGTGTAGAATCCTCACCTCTTGAATTAGAAGGTTATGGGTTTACGCCCCAAGTCAGGATGTGGAATTCATAATAATAATCCTTACATTTGATATAGCGCTTTTCAAGTCTTCCAAACACCTCAAAGTGCTTCACAGAATATACTGTAAAGTATATTTATATATGGGGTATATATGACTATATATGGGGTATAAATGACTGTGTATATATGGGGGTGAAACCCGCACAGCAGTATCCCACAAACAATTGTGGATTGAAATGACCAATTTATTATTTTTTCTTGAGGCATTATTATTAAGCATGTGGAGTAAAGAAACGTCCCCAAGATTTTGCCTTGCTGGGATCAAAACCAGGTCTCTAGCTTGTAAAGTGAATGCTGTAACTATTGAGCTACAGGACTCTTATGGGGGGACTTCAGCATTGTTGGAAATACCATCCTTTGAATGAGAAGGTAAATTGAGGTCTCATCTGCTTTTGGGTGGACAATAGATAGTTAGACCCTATGGCACTATTCAAAAAGGGGAGTTTCTGCTGGTGACCTGCCCCACGGGCCTACATGGCTATTGTGAAAGACTGTTTTCACATCTGCTGGAAACATCGCCCACAAAGTAGTCACAGTATTATCTTGTAAAGTGCTTACCCCTACCAACCTGCCCACCCCCTCCGTTCAGCTGGCTCCGGCTTGCTCCATATCCCCCTCTGGAACTCCATTTCGCATTCCCTCTGCCTGACAATGACTGGCCAGTGTCTTGGGACGTCCTCCTGGCGTGAAAGTCGCTATATAAGTGTCATTTTGTTGGTGTTGTTGTTATGACATGAAAGATGCAGTATTAAAAGGATTTTTTAATATGTTCTTACATGCTGCAGCACTTAATTTAGGAAATCAAAGACTTGCATTTGCCTGGCAGAAACATTTATTGTAGTGAAAAATGCAATGTTCCTAATAGTTTGCAGTACAGTATTGCATACTAGGACTAAGTTTGTCATGTTATTTGATTGAACCACACTGCCAGGATTTGAATTGACAATCTTATGTAATATTCCAGGCCCGCATGAATGAGCACTGCATTTTTAGACCTTCTTTCCTTCTGATATAAATTGATGCCAAGATCTTGCCTGCCTGTTCCGGTGATTGAGATGGTTTTTGTTGATCCTGTGGCAGTATTTCCAGGGGGGGCAGTGAGTTCTGCCATTCATTGCCATGCCCAATATTTCCACCCCCAGTTGAATTTACCCAAACCAATAATCAACTCATCTCATCGCTGTTTGTGGACGTTGCATGTGCAGATTAATTTTCAATTTGCTAAGGCTCAGTATCAAATGCAGGCATTATTATTGTACTGTGATCCTGCCAAATCTGCAGAAAAGGGAATGGCCTCCAATTTTATGTTGTTACGGCTGCCTGGGTGGGTAGAGTGAGGGAGGAGAGATAAATTATAGCCATGTAGAATCCAGTCCCCAGGAAAACAAACATTGCACATTCTACGTGTGCACCTCCCAGTGGCTATTCAGAATGATATTGGTCCGACACAGTGAACCACACTGCCAGGATTTGAACTGACAATCTTATGTAACATTCCAGTCCCGCAAGGAATGAGTTCTGCATTTTTAGACCTTCTTTCCTTCTGATATAAATTGATACCAAGGTCTGTGCGCAATTGGCTGCCGCATTTCGCCCACAAATATACAGTCAATTCACTTTACAGTATATTTTGTGAAGCACATGACATCTAGAAGACGTAAAAAGCATTATCAAATGCAAGGATTATTATTAATATTACACACAGAGAGTTGTGGAATGGACTGCCTGAGAAGCCAATGTATTCAAAATTAATTGAGGGACAGATTCAGGGGAAGTAAGAGATATTAAGAGATGTGGAGAAAATACAATTGAGTTTAAAATCTGCCTTGATCTAATAAAATGGTGTAACAGGCTTGATGGGCTGAATGGCTGCAGCATGAGGCCAGAAGCCTCATTGTTTTAAAAAAAAGACTTGATCTTTTATGCTTTTTAATCATGAGAGACTCTAGCATTAATATCATAGCACCATTCTCTCAGTATAAAGGGAGCTACTTGACCCATTCTGATGTACTGGTTCTCTACAAGAGCCATCTTCTCCCATCACTGTCAATGGCTGCAATTTATATTCTGAGGTTCATTGCTCTGCCTTTGTGTTTCTAACAATCTATTTACATAAAAGCCTTAGGTGTGTATGTTTCCGCAATTGTGTCCTCCTGACGCGGATGGCACTGTGTCAAATCTATCTTCTATATATAAAAGCCTCAGGTATGTTTCTGCAATTGTAACAATGAACTTCTAAAAGGAAAACAAAAACCAATACAGCTTAAAAAAACACAAAAAACAACAAAGAAAAACCACCCAGTGATTGAAGCTCACCCTTTTTTTTGTAAACAACGAATACATTATTTTTAAAAAGTTTCGAAATATATGAATAAATGTGTTCAAAAAGTCTAGGCCGCGTAGTGTCTTAAAATTCCTGTCCAGCCACAGCCATTGATCTTAATGTTAAGGGCATTGCAACCAGCAATGTGGGTGCCTTGGGACGTCCTCCCGACATGAAAGGGGCTATGTAAGTTTGTTGTTGTGACAGGTGGAGGGGTGAGCTATACATGGAGTCCTAACCACTGTAGATCAGTGGTTAGAACATCTGCTATGCAAGGGCGAGATCAGGTTTCAATTCCCACCAGGGCAAGATGTTCGACAAGCTTCTTTACTCCACACGGATCTGTTTACCCACCAGTAAGTAGGAAACTGGTTGCTAGTCAATTGATGGATTGCTTTTCCGGGTGTAATAATTGCTTAAAAAATAATAAATTAGTCGCTCAATCCACAACTGTTTGTGATAATTATACTGTAATAATAATCCTTGCATTTGGTATAGCACTTTTCAGTTTGTGGGACACTTTTGCACAATTGGCTGCCCACAAAAAATACAGTCAATTCACTTTATAGTATATTCTGTGAAGTGTATTGAGAGGTCTTGAAGACATGATAAAGCACAATATCAGAAGCAAGAATTATTATTCGTCTGAACGGCTTTTCCTTATCCCTGACTATCATTGTGTTTTTTATTTGTAAATCAATGATTCAGAGTTGAGTGTGTCTACAAATCGTACAATATTTACCTGTTCCAATGATGCAGCTGGTAAAGGCTGGTGCTTTGTTTTAAGATTGCAATTTGTGTATTCACCCATTCTACACCCACTCTCCGGAGCTTCATCCCAAAACACAAGATCGCTTTGAATGAAGATATCATTCCCCCCAGAAAACCCACGCTATTTCCATCACAGTATCAAAAGCTGCCATTGACGTCCTGGCCTCAACCACTTTTCCTGGTAACCTGTCCCAGTACCTCCTTTACCAGGAAAACTTGCTGTTCTCCAATTGCCCTTTGCAACTCTAAACCTATGTCCTCTTGTTCTGCTGTCTCGGTGCAACCTAAAGAATTGTCCTCTCTGACTCATTTCCTCCCTCCTCTCATTTAAAGCCCATCTTAAGGTGCATCTCTGTGACTGTACTTTTGGTAATTTTACCCCTCCCACCGCCAGCTCAGGTGCTCAGTGTTGACAGCTTTGACATATGTTCCTGATGTGAAAGCTGTTATGATTAGAATAATCCTTGCATTTGACAGACGGCTCTTCACATCTTTTAGACGTCTCAAAGCGCTTCACAGAATATACTGTAATGTGAATTGACTCTATATTTGTGGGTGAAATGCGGCAGCCAATTGCACACAGTAGTAATGTCCCACAAACAGTTGTGGATTGAAAAATTACCACTGTATTATTGTTTTTTTCGAGGGATTATTATCAGGCGTGTGGAGTAAGGAAACTTGGCCAAGGTTCCATCCGCCGGGAATTGAACCCAGATCTAAATCTCTCGCTTGCAAGGCGAGTTCTCTAACCACTGAGCTACAGGACCTATATATATTATATGTGTGTAAATTATATTGTATTGTACCACCCACAGAGAACATATTTTGAGTTTATCGCATGCAGCGATAATGTAATGTGTGGTAGATGAGGGAAGTTTCCTGGTTGGGACAAAGTATCTAGTTTAAAGTTTGTTAATTTGGAAATTACCCTCAGAAACCACCAACACCTTACAATCACAACTCTGTTGACCAAATGATGTGATGGGAATTTGGGGAATAAACAGAGTGAGACTCCCTGAAACTGAACTGCCTCTGAGGAAATATTCTTGGAAAAGATAGGTAGGTTTGCAAGGAAAACTCAGAGGTATAGACATATAATTAACCTTGAACATTAAAGGCACTCATTGGTAGGTTTCTTTTCTGAACAACTATTGTGCCTTCTGGATATTTTGGTGCCGTGATCATAGAGTCTTTGTACAGCTTCTGTACTGCCTTCTTTAGCACAAATATGTTTTCACTGACACTGGGAAGATCAGTAACAACAACAACAAATTACATTTATAGAGCGCCTTTCACATCGGGAGGACGTCCCAAGGCGCTGCACAGGAGGCGTGTGACCCGAGCTGAGAGGGGAGTGTTTGGGAAGGGGTAAAACACGAAGGGGAGGTAGAAAATTTCGGGGTGGAACAAAAGGCACGAGCGAAGAGGAAAGTCTTCAAACCGGCCTTGAAAGAGGAAAGGGAAGAAACAAAACGGAGGGATTGGGGGATGGCATTCCATAGGGTGGGAGCGGAGAAACTGAAGGCCCGGCCTCCGATGGTGGGGTGGTTCAGGCGGGGGGCTTGGAGCAGGCCAAGTCCTGTTGAACGGAGGGTCCGGGTGGGCTTGTAGGGGGAAAGTAGATCGGTTAAATAGGGAGGGTCAAGGCCATGTAAGGCCTTGTAGGTGAGGACGAGGATCTTGAACTCGATCCTCTGGAGGATGGGGAGCCAGTGGAGACGGGCGAGGGTGGGGGTTATGTGGTCGCGGAGGCGGGTGCGGGATAGTACACGGGCTGCAGAGTTTTGGATGACCTGCAGCCTGTGAATGGAGGAACTGGGGAGGCCGACGAGGAGAGAGTTTCCGTAGTCCAGCCATGAGGTGATGTATGCATGCACGAGTGTTTCGGCAGCGCTGGGGGTAAGATAATTGCGGAGCCTGGCAATATTGCGCAGGTGGAAATAAGCGGTGCCGGTCAAGGCGCGGATGTGGGGGAGGAAGGAAAGTTTTTGATCGAACATGATGCCGAGGTTCCTGATTGGCCTTGTGAGGTGGAGAGTGCAGCCTTGGATGTTGAGGCTGGCAGCGCCCGATGTGCGGAGGCGCTGGCTTGAGCCAATCAGGAGGGCCTCGGTCTTACTCACGTTCAATTGCAAAAAGTTGTCCCTCGTCCAGGACTCGATGTCGGACAGACATGCTGTCAGAACATCGATGGTCTGGGGGTTGAGGGATGAGGCAGAAAGGTACAACTGGGTGTCGTCCGCATACATGTGGAAATTTACCCCATGTTTGCGGATGACGTCGCCCAGAGGGAGCGTGTAAAGGGTGAAAAGGAGGGTAAAGTGCAGGTACTCAGTTCACCGTATCATAAATAATATAATAATCCTTGAATTTGATATAAAGCGCTTTTCAAGTCTTCTAGATGTCTCAAAGAAGCGCTTCACAGAATATACTGTAAGTGAAACAAAACATAAAATATTACAGATGCTGGAAATCTGAAACAAAAACACAAGTTGCTGGGAAAACTCAGGTCAGGCAGCATCCATGGGGAAAGGAAAGTGAGTCAACTTTTCAGGTCCACGGCCCTTCGTCAGAACAGTATTGACCGTAAGTGAATTGACTGTATATTTGTGGGCGAAACACTGCAGCCAATTGTGCACAGCAGTGTCCCGCAAAGTCGTGGATTGAAATGACCAATTTTATTATTGTAGGTTTTTTTGTAGGAATTATTATTAGGCGTGTGGAGTAAGAATACTTGCCCAAGGTTTCGCCCTGAACTGCCTGGATTCGAACACAGATCTCACACATTGTATGGCGAGTGCTCGAATCACTGAGCCACAGCAGCTCCACAAATCAGTTGAGCTTGGCTCCAAGGTCACAAATGCTGCTGCGTTTCACACACAAAATATAGTCAATTCACTTTACAGTATATTCAGTGAAATGCTTTGAGACGTCTAGAAGACGTGCTAAGGTGCTGTATCAAATGCAAGGATTATTATTATGACCACCAAGGGAGTGCAGCAATCTCCCCCCCCCCCCCCCCCAAGACGTTAAACTCTTCCCAACTGTACATTAGGAGCATAAAAGTGCAGAAGATGCTAAAAAAAAATGGAGATGATCTGCATGTAGATTAAGATGTTGCTGGGGGTACAAGAGAATTGTTTAAAAAAATTAGATGGCTGGGTGTGCAGTGTCAGGGCAGCTGCAATGCCTCTTTGCCGTCACATGGTGGCGCAACCTGGTCACATAACCCCCCCACACCTGGAGTGGAGTGAGGCTGGTGGTGACAGGTTTGCAGGTGGCATTTGTTCCACCACAAAACTCAATTCAGGAGAATCCCAGATTTCTCAATTTGCACCAGGACAGCGGGAGCCGCCAGTGACTGCCCCGTGCACAGGAACGTGGACAGGGGGGAGCAGCAACATCAGCCCAGACCTTGGGTGATGCCTCCAATCAGATTACCCAACACACACTTGTGACACCCAGAGTTCTTCTGCACTTAAACTCAATTGATATAAACCAGATCCACGTGGGTTCAAATGCAATCGAAGCCTTCAATTTGGGAAGTGCAATGTGTAGGGTGCAAGGAAAAGAGCCGTTCGCAAAGGTCAATTACATCTAATGTCAATTAAACAAAAGCTATTCACAGCAGGGAGGGCAGAGGGATTATTGGGAGACAATGTTCATGATATTTAAAATAAATGGGTGGGGGGGGGGGGAGGGGTGAGAGACAGGGTCTTGGCCCCTCTCTGGTCATCTTCAGATCACACCTGACTCTGTGTGTGTGTGTGGCTCTGGCTAACGCTCCCTTTCCAGCTCAGGATCAGCCCAGACCTCTGTTAAGCAGCTCCACGCCTGAAGAACACTTCAATATAATACATGTACAAGACACAATGGCAAACATCAAAATCAATCACATTTTAAAACTGAAGTCAATGATCTCCCTTTTTAATAAGTGACACTTGACAGGACATTTGAAGTTAAGCTCCCCTGTGGGTGTGGATGGTGGGGGGGGGGGGCTTTTTATTCCAATTTATTTCCATAACGAAGGAAAAGCTTGCAATTAAACTTACCCCCCCCACCCCCCACCCCCCCCCACACACACACACTGACAGCGTTTTATATTTGATGGGGGGGGGGGAGAGTTTGGGGGAAATTTTAAGGCTGTGACACTTGTACGTTTCTGAGGTTACAAGTCTGACATTGTAATTTCTTGGGTGTTTTTAGAGCAGAAGATGAAAAGGGTGTTTTAACTTGAACTAGTGAGATGTGTACAGCAAGAGGGGATTCTCTCCCCACACATTAAAACCAGGATTTCTGCTGCAACAAGCAAATCCCCCCCCTCCCCCCCACACACACAGCCCCCCCCCCCACACACAGCCCCCCCCCCCACACACACACAGCCCCCCCCCACACACACACACACACAGCCCCCCCCCCCACACACACACACACACAGCCCCCCCACACACACACACACAGCCCCCCCCCCACACACACACACACACAGCCCCCCCACACACACACACACAGCCCCCCCCCCACACACACTGCCCCCCCACTAGCCACACACACACAGCCCCCCACACACACACACAGCCCCTCCCCACACACACAGCCCCCCCCCACACACACACACAGCCCCCCCCACACACACACACAGCCCCTCCCCACACACACAGCCCCCCCACACACACACACACAGCCCCCCCACAAGCCACAAACACACAGCCCCCCCCCACACACAGCCCCCCTCACACACACACACACACAGCCCTCCCCCCCCACACACACACACACACCACCCTGTGCTGTCTTCTGAAAGACTTGTGGCTCTTTATCCTGGAAAACAAATAGTTTAAATCACATTTGAGGCATGAAGAACACATTAAATACTCAAAGCGACTCAACCCATTCATGGGAGGGGAGGGGAGGAGGGGGTCACTAGTACAATAATGAACTGATTTGAGGCTTTTAAACACGATAACCTTTATTGTAATAGAATTACATTGGTGTAAGTAAGAGGGTCAATATTCCCATTTCATACATGTGTACAGTACATGATAATTGGAGATTACTAAATCTACTGGGCATTGTATTAAATAGTGATAGCAAAGGAAAATACTCTTTAAATGCTTTATATACTGTATATAAACTATAACATATTTATTTGCATAACTCTAAGATATTTTGGTTGACTTAACTTAAGTCATCCTGACCTGACTTAAAGCCCCTGGGTTAGATAGCTAATGTAATTCAGCCTAGGCACAGTTAGTCTTACTGTCACAGGGAGGTTCACTTCTGAGCTTTCGGGGGATTTTCATGTTGGGAACAATAAATGTTTCAAGCAACAGTCGTATCACCCGAGATAAAGCTCCCAGCCCCCAGCACATCCCCCAGCTCCCAGCCCCCAGCCCAGCACATCCCCCAGCTCCCAGCCCCCAGCACATCCCCCAGCTCCCAGCCCCCAGCACATCCCACAGCTCCCAGCCCCCAGCACATCCCCCAGCTCCCAGCCCCAGCACATCCCACAGCTCCCAGCCCCCAGCACATCCCCCAGCTCCCAGCCCCCAGCACATCCCCCAGCTCCCAGCCCCCAGCACATCCCCCAGCTCCCAGCCCAGCACATCCCCCAGCTCCCAGCCCCCAGCCCAGCACATCCTCCAGCTCCCAGCCCCCAGCCCAGCACATCCCCCCAGCTCCCAGCCCCCAGCACATCCCCCAGCTCCCAGCCCCCAGCACATCCCCAGCTCCCAGCCCCCAGCCCAGCACATCCCCCAGCTCCCAGCCCGCAGCCCAGCACACCCCCCAGCTCCCAGCACACCCCCCAGCTCCCAGCACATCCCCCAGCTCCCAGCCCGCAGCCCAGCACACCCCTAGCTCCCAGCCCGCAGCCCAGCACATCCCCCAGCCCCCAGCACATCCCCCAGCTCCAGCCCGCAGGCCAGCCCAGCCCCCAGCACATCCCACAGCTCCCAGCCCCCAGCACATCCCCACAGCTCCCAGCCCGCAGCCCAGCCCAGCCCCCAGCACATCCCACAGCTCGCCCAGCCCAGCACATCCCACAGCTCCCAGCCCCCAGCACATCCCACAGCTCCCAGCCCCCAGCACATCCCACAGCTCCCAGCCCAGCACATCCCACAGCTCCCAGCCCCCAGCACATCCCACAGCTCCCAGCCCCCAGCACATCCCACAGCTCCCAGCCCAGCACATCCCAGCACATCACACAGCTCCCAGCCTAGCACATCCCCCAGCTCCCAGCACCCCCCCCCCAGCACAGTCCTCAGCCCCCCAGCACAGCCACCGGCCCCCAGCCCAGGCCTCGGATCCCAGCCCAGCCCCAGCTGGTGAGATGGTCATTGCTCCTGAGCTGCCAGGGGCTGGACACAGGATCATAATAATAAATAATAATAATAATACAGCGGCACCTGGTCCACCTTGTTTGCTTGTCTCTCTTCCCCCGCCCCCCCCCCCTCTCTCCCTGTGCAGACAGCCCGGGGCTGGGGAGGCAATGGGAGATTCCAGAAAAAATCACAGTCTACGAAAGCAGCTCAGAGAGAGAAGACAAGTGTAGTAGATGGGGGGGGGCGGGGGGGCGGGGGTGAGGAGCAGCGGGGAGGGGAGGGGGGGGGGGGGAGGAGGCCAAGGAGTGGGGTGGGGGGGGGGGGGGAGGAGGAGAGCTTGCGTCCACTTTAAACACACACATTTCCTGACCCTGAGAGAGGAGAACTTAACCCTCTCTCCGCTGGTGTACTTTTGGGAGGTAAAAGTGGGTAAACTCCACAGGGAGGGAGGGAGTCTCTCCCCCCCCCCCCCCCCGCTCCCCCCCCCCCCCCACAGGTAAGCGCTGTGAGAGACAGTGATAGGGTTTTTTAGTGTCAATCTCTACCTGTTCAGGTAAATCTCAGTCCTCAGGCTCCTCTCTGTGTGTGTGTGTGTGTGGGGGGGATCCTGGTCACCGGGAGGGGCTTCATTACAACCAAGAGGAGGGCAACCAAGAGGAGGGGGGGGGGGGGGGTGAGGGAGTCGAGAGGGGGAGGGAGAGAGGGAGGGAGTGTGTAAGTGAAGGAGGGGGGAGGGAGGGAGGGAGTGGGCAGGGTATAAAAACAGCAGCGGCGCCACCAGCAGCTCAGAGGGAGGACCTTGAGCCTAAAGTCAGCTGTGAGACTATTATTTTGAGATACAAAAAATACACCAGAGTTTGTGTCAGTGACTGGGAAAGAGAGACATCATATATAATATAACACAGGCGGCTCAACTCTCCTCCTGCCGCACTGAGGACACGTCTCCTGTGTGTGTGTGTGTGTGAGTGTGTGTTTGTGTCTGTGTGTGTGAGTGTGGGGGTGAGTGGGGGAGACATCGCTTTGCACGTTTCAGAAGAAGAAGCAAAAGTTCGTAAAGAAAGTTTCTGGACAATTTTTATATTTGGAGCAACTTACTGTGTGTGTCAGTGAGTGTCTGTGATTCAGTGTGAGTGTCAGTGAGTGTGAGACTGTCAGTGAGTTAGTGTGAGTGAGTGTGTGTGTGAGTGTCAGTGAGTGTGTGTGAGTGTATCTCAGTGTGTGTGAGAGTGTCAGTGAGTGTGTGTGAGTGTATCTGTCAGTGAGTGAGTGTGTGTGAGAGTGTCAGTGAGTGTGTGTGAGTGTATCTGTCAGTGAGTGTGTGTGAGTGTGAGTGAGTGTGAGTGTATCTGTCAGTGAGTGTGTGAGTGTGAGTGAGTGTGAGTGTATCTGTCAGTGAGTGTGTGTGAGTCAGTGAGTGAGTGTGAGTGTATCTGTCAGTGAGTGTGTGTGAGTGTGAGTGAGTGTGAGTGTATCTGTCAGTGAGTGTGTGTGAGTGTGAGTGCCCCCCACCCCGAGGTGTCCATGACTCACCTGTATAACCTGGACTCCCGCTGCGTGTCGCCATGCTTCCCCATGTTCGCCCTGGAGACCGCGAACTTCTACGAGGCTGTGAGCGGCGGCGGGGGCGGCGGGGGCGGGGGCGGTGTGAGCCCCGGGGCTCTGTCGGTGGCTAAGCCTGGCCGGGGAGGCTGCGAGGACGGGGGTCTGGGAGCGGGAGGCGCCGAGCTGCTGGAGCTGAACCCGGCGTCCGGCGTCTCCGGAGGCGGGGGCGACATGTACGAGGAGGAGACGGCGATCGACTTCAGTCCCTATGTGGTGGAGCCGGCGGGGCCGGGCTCGCAGCTGGAGCTGTACAACGACGAGCTGCTGGCCGACCTCTTCTCGGGCAAAGGCGACAAGTCCACGCCCGACTACGGTTACCTGTCGCCGGCGGCCGGTGCCGTGGTCAGCCCGCTGTCCGGCGGCCACGGCCACCAGCCCCGGGGCGTCTACACCCTCCCCGCCCCGCTCCAGCAGCTGCACCGCGGCGGCGGCGGCGGAGGAGGAGGCGGAGGAGGCGGAGGAGGCTACGAGCAGAGGCCGGACCCGTCCAAGGTGGTGGTGAAGAGGGAGAGGGACGAGGCCGCCTCGCTACACACGCAGGTGGCCGCCTGCGCTCAGACCAGCGTCCACCTGAGCACCGGGCAGCCCACCCCCCCCACCAGCCCCGAGCCCAGCCCGGCACAGCACCCAGCCTCCGCACACTCCTCCCCGCACAGGGGCGGCGGACACCAGCACGGCAGGGGAAAGAAGTGCGTGGACCGGCACAGCCCCGAGTACCGGCAGCGGCGGGAGAGGAACAACATCGCGGTCAGGAAGAGCCGCGACAAAGCCAAGGTCCGCAACCAGGAGATGCAGCACAAGGTCATGGAGCTCAACGCCGAGAACGACCGTCTGCACAAAAAGATAGACCAGCTGAGCAGGGAGCTGGCCATCATCAGGAACTATTTCGAACAACAACAACAACAACAGCAGCAGCAACAGCAACAACAACAACAACAACAGCCCAGCGGGGGCTCCTTCCTCAGCACAGGTGCCGAGTGTCGGTGACCACACTCAATGCTCTCCCCCCCCTCTCTCCCTCCTCCACCATTGCACACTCAATGCTCTCCCCTCCACCTCTCCCTCCCTCCCCCTCCCCCCTGCACCTCTCCCTCCCTCCCCCCTCCACCTTTAATATAAAGGGGGAACAAGAGGACAGAACAGAGCCTGATACCTCAACCAAAGACATCAATCTATCTTATCCTGTCCTGTCTCTCCTGATGGTTGTTTCTCGCCCAGTAACTGTGAAAGTACAACTTTTGCCCTGGACTCCCGCTCCCTGTTGCAGTCCGGACTTTGCTCGTCTGTACAGACTTTTATTATGATCGTCGTGAAAGCCTTGCCTGCCCTGCCTTGCCTTGCCTTGCCCTGCCTGGCTGGCTGACTGACTGACTCGAGTGCAGCACACTTAAAAGGCGGACCTTCTTAAATTATTTTTTATATAATTCTAGTTTTCTATACTCATCCGCATTAATGCAACTAAGGTACATTTATACGTGGACGCGATTTACGAACTTTATATTTTTCCAAAATTAGTCGAAAGTGGCTGCTACACTGTAGCACGGTTGACACTCTTTATATTAATGTGTGTTTAGATTTTACGACTGTGTACAGAATCATTAAATACTTTAAACCTTTTGAAGCAGTTTTGTCTCCTGCGCTGTGTGTGTGTCTCACAGTCCTGGAGGGGGGAAGGGGGAGAGTGAAATAATAATAATATAACGATGATGATAACCCTCGCATTTTGATACAGAGCTTTCCACGTCTCCTCGACGCCTCACAGCGCTCCGCAGAATGTACTGTAAAGTGAATTGGCCGTGTGTCGGGGAGTGAAAGGCGGCGGCCAATCGCGCGCCGGCAGAGTCCGCAAACAGTCCGGATACCGAACTGTGAATGGAAACTGCGGGTTAGTCCCGGTCACATGCCTTCTGCTGAGTCACCGTCACACAGCAAAACACTGAACCTTCTGCAGTCTGCAACACACCAGCAGAGCCTCATCGACCATCTCATCATCATAATAACACTTACATCTGGTAGAGCGTCCCATCACACTGTGGAGACATGGCAAAGCGCTTTGCAGAACATACCGTGAAGTGAAGTGACTATATTTTGGGTGCAACGCGGCAGCCAATTGCGCACAGCAGTGTCCCCGCGTACAGTCGTGGATTGAAGTGAACTAATTTATTGTTATTTTAAAGGAATTATCCCCCCCCCCCGGAATTGATTAAAATATCAGATATTAAATGCAATTTCCTCTTTTAACAACAGCAATAGAACAAGATGACCAACGGGAATCAAATCTGCCAGATACTAAATCTTTGAGAAATATGTTTTCTTCAATATAGGTTGATACTCTAGAACATCTTTGCTATTATAATAATAAATTATCCTTACATTTATATACATCAATATATATATTGATACATTGTGAAACTTTTTCTTGGTGAGGCACCTGTCTGACACATGTGAAAACTTCTCTCTATGGTTGAGTATTCAAACCACACACCTACGCCACTGGCACATGGAAATGTACCCGTGTCTGGAATGGAATAATAATAATCATCCTTGCATTTGATATAGCGCTTTTCACATCTTCTAGACGTCTCAAAGCGCTTCACAGAATATACTGTGAAGTGAATCGATGTGGGTGAAACGCGACAGCCAATTGCGCACAGCAGTGGATTGAAATGATCAATTTTATCATTGTCTTTTGTGAGGGATTATTATCAGGCGTGTGGAGTAAGGAAACTTGGCCGAGGTTTCTCCCTGTCGGGGATCGAACCGAGGTCTCTCGTTTGTGAGACGAGTGCTCTAACCACACTTCCCCCATGGAGGGATGCACCCTGCTTGCTTAGTTGCAGACCGGGTTGAAGCAAAGTGGGCAAAAGTCAAGCCTTGTGAACCCCAGTGTGTGTGCGCTAGGAGACTTCTGGATGGATTAACGGGAACTCAGTGGGAAGAATCTTTGCTCCCAGTAAAAATACCACTGAAAATCCTAACATTTTAAACAGAACCTCCAACACATTCAGCGACTTGCCCCTTGCAATGGGGAGCATTTTCTCACCTGTACCGAGTGCAAAGGTAAGCCTTGTTTCACATTAACCTAGTGCTGTGGCAAGTCTAGTACATTTGTACCCAGACCTGCTCCTGAAGCAACAATGAGTCTTATTTCACACTAACCCAATGCAGAATGAGTCTCATTCACTTCTGTGCCCATCAAGTAGGCATATCATACATAATACGTAGATGGAGTAGTGAGTCCATCACACTTCTGCCAGGTGTAGGTGTAAATTTAGTAACACAGATGTAACATGTATTTGTGAGTCTTATCACCACTATGGTAGATCCCTATGATATTTTTTTTCACATATTTTTTCATTTTGTTTTGAAATTTCTTACCAGTTTACTTTAATACTTGGTGACCACATCTAATTCCTTTGTTAAAATTCCCTATTTGATATTAAAAAACACACACACATCTCTTGCTTCTATTTTATTTACCTGCATGCATTCTCCCTCTAACAGTTGCTAGCCGCAGAGAAACGCCATGAAGACCATAACCACAGTCCTTCAAGTAGACCCAAGCCTTAGGCCCCTTTTACCCCGTTCCAACTCCTTGACAATTCCCACCCTCTGCCAGCCTGGCGGGCTACCCATCGACAATTAATATTAAATGAATATTAAATTGAATGGACAATAACGTGCCCATCTCTGGTTAGTCAATGGACCTGTCAGTCAAACCTTTCTTCTTTTGTTTTTATATTCTGGTTTTATACACTGTTATTCCAATTTTGTGTTATTTATATATATATAATATAATCCTTTAATTTGATATAGTTTTTGCACGTCTTTTAGACGTCTCAAAGCGCTTCACAGAATGTACTGTAAAATAAATTGACTGTATATTCATGGCCAAAACACAACCAATTGTGCACAGCAGTGTCCCACAAACAGTCGTGGATTGAAATGACCAATTTTATGATTGTGGTTATTTTGGAGCGATTATTATTAGGCGTGTGGAGTAAGGAAACTTGGCCTAAGGTTTCGCCCTGACCTGCCTGGATTCAAACACAGGTCTCACGCTTGTAAGGTGAGTGCTCTAACCATTGAGCTACAGGGCTCCATATAAAGGGTCCTTTCAAGTATTTCAGGCCTGGAATGCAGGTTGGCTGATTCAGGCTAGTTCAGGGACATCCAGCTGTGCTTCCCATATTTGAGAATGGTTTTTCCAGCAGCACAACTGGAATGTTTTTTAGTTTTTAATTATTTTCTGGCAGATTGCTGGTCACAACATTAATAAAAAATACCTACTGCAAATATCAAATTAAAACAACATGTTCTTTAACAATTTAGAAAGTCTTGGAAGTCTGTAAAATATATCCCCCTAAATAGTTTAGCCCTGTTAATAATGTGGTTTCTCACGGAATACATAGCTTTCACTGGCACAAATCAAACTTTTGAATGCACAGCAGGTCCTGTAGCTCAGTGGTTAGAGTGCTTGCCTGCAAGTAAGACACCTGGGTTCGATTCCAGGCAGGGTGAAACATTGGGCAAGTTTCCTTACTCCACAAGCCTGATAATAATCCCTAAAAAAGAACAACAATTGGTCATTTTTCACAACTGTTTGTGGGACACTGCTGTGTGCAATTGGCTGCTGCGTTTCGCCTACAAATATATAGTCAATTCACTTTACAATATATTCTGTGAAATGCTTTGAGGTGTCTGGAAGATGTGAAAAGCGCTATGTAAAATACAAGGATTGTTATTAAATGCAAGGATATCATATAAAATAATGACAATGAAGGGGTCGAGATATTGAGGTTCAATTTGTGAGGGTAAATAAAATGATTTTGAAATACAGCACTGAATTCTGAAAGTATCTGATGTGTCTCAGTGAACCACTGAGCCCACGCAAATCACATTTTTAATTTTGGGGAAGTCAGATTATGGCTAAAAGAGGTTACTGGCATGCACTTCCATTTTAACAGGGCAGTACATTCAGGATAGGTTTGGAATAATTTCTAAGATTGTACATTTTTTTAAACTTTAAAAAAAGTTTCACCAAAATTCCTAATCCAGTTGGACTGTAAAACAACAAATCACATATGTAAGGATTTTCACGTTGGATGGACATTCTGGTATTTTGAACTGAGCAGGGGTTGGCAATGGAGAGTTTGGATCACTGGGGAGGGGTGGTGTGGGGCGGGCTGTATGGAGAGCCGAAAAGGTAGGGGTAGGAGGGTGGCTGAAGGGGCAGTTGAAGAAGTTGAAATGTGCGTTGAAGTTGGCAAGAGAGGGAGCAAGGTGAAGGGATTGTGGGGTGAAGTTCCATAGGGTGGAAGAGAGGGGTTGAGGGAAAAAAAACATAATGGGGTGGTATACAACAATCCTGTGATATACAACAACAACTTGCATTTATATTGCATCCTTCTCACTGTTTAGCATATCAGAGCAGGGTAAACAGCTCTGTGTTCAGCTCTTGTCACATATCTACGTGACATTTATCATGCTGAATAAGTGAAAGTAGCTGTCCCTCTTCATTGGTGAAGTCTTAATGTCAACTATCTAAATTTTTGTTTATTAAAACACATTCCGTTCACTAGATGTCAAACTCTTAGGATTCGCAAGTCCAACATGACCTAGTTTCTTAGTACTGCACATTGAAAATGGTGCCGGGATAATGTCTGCCTCGGGCAGATTTGATGTGATACTATCAATAATTACCAAAAAAAATGTTTGGGGCTAGTACAATTGACCTGAAAAAAAAATTGCTCAGCACAAATGGCAATAAAAATCATGGCTTGTCCTTAAATCACAAAATAAGTCTCTAACTGGCACAGTGTATCAGTAATGGAGCCACTGCCCCATGGATTGAAAGAAAAAAACATCTTGCATCTTATTGGGCCTGATGTCAAATTTATTTCAAAGCACTTCACAAGTAATTACTATCAAGTGTCGTGACTGTTTATACAGGGAAATGGGGCAGCCATTTTGTGCCAAGAAAGGTCCTACTAAAGTCATGAAGTAAACGACCAATTTATTTGGAGGATTGTTGGCCGAGACAATGAGACAAAAACTCCTCCCTGTTGTCAAATAGTGCCATTGGATCTTAATGTGCGCTGGAACCCAACCAGATGAGATATTGGTTTAACAACCCTTTAAGTCAAGGGCAAAGTCATGGGTACTTATGACGCAGTGAGATTAAAAAAATAGTCAAGTCTGTACATGTTGCTCACATACAATTCTTTATGTATAATTCCCCTGTCTGTCTCCTTGCCCCCTCTGTCTGCCTCCCTCCTCTCCTCTGTCTGTCTCCCTCCCCTGCTCCGTCTGTCTCCCTCCTCTCCTGTCAGTCTTCCTCCCCTCCCCTTTTTCCTGCAGTCTGCTCATTGCTAATCACAATGAGTGCCCTGCCCCCTCTCCCGTCTCTGTGCCACTCCTATCCTCCACAGCCTCCTGCAGGCTGACCACGTCCCACTAACTTGCCGTCTCACGTCTCAGTGAGCGCATTTTGGCTGCTGCCCGAGACCCGAGCTGACCCTCCCTCGAAATGTCCACCTCCTTGCAACTCTCCCACTCTGTCCTACTCTCTCTCTGCCCTCCATGCCACCTATCCCCACTTGATCACCACACAGTTTCCCTAAGCTCCAGCCTGGGAATCCTCCGCCAGGTTTATCATGGCACTTGGCATTGGCTGTCGAGCAGCAGCCACACTGACTGCCCCATTTCTCACCACTGCCGCCACCCACATCGGACCCAGATCCCGGGGGCTAATCTCTCCTCCCTCATCTGCATTCCTACCCTCCCTGCCAACCAATCCAGTTCCCCTTCCCATCCCACACATCCCTCTGCCAACTGTTCCCTCTGCATCCGCCTTCAAAATGTTCGCTTCTTGTACAGTAAGACCCTGGCTGTCAACAATCTCATCCTCAATGAGAACGTTGATATCATGGCCCTCACAGAAACCTGGATCACCCCAGGTGACATCTTCCCCCTCACGGAGGCCACACCACATGGCTATACCTCCCACCATGCCTCATGCCCCAACTGCCGTGGCGGTAGTGTGGCCCTTATCTCTAGGGTGTCACTTGCTCTATCCCCCTACTCCTCTGGTTCTTTCCCCTCATTTGAACACCTCACCCACATCCATTCCGCCACCAATGCTCACGGCACTCACTTGACCTGGTAATCACCGGGGGTCTTGGATGTCACCATCACTGACCACCATTTCATCTCATTCAACTCCTCTATCCTTCTTCCTATTACCTCCAAACCCACCACCATCTTCTGCTGCTGCCGAATGCACTTTGCTCAAATCTGGCTTAAAGGTTCACCGGCTTATCTGACTGGACCACATCAAAACCTACAGCTCCGCTCTGGCCTCCGCCAAATCGTCCTTCCACTCCTGGATAATCTTGGAGACCAAGGACAACCATAGGCTCCTGTTCTTGAAGAGAAACCAACTCCTCCGTCCACCCTGCCAAGTTTCGAGATCCTTACCTCCAATTCCCACTGCGAGGACATGCTGGATTTCCTTGAGTCCAAAATCGCTCAGCTGTCACCGCTCTTCCAACTTCCACCTCCTCCCCACCTCCCTCCCATATTCTGACTCCTACCCATCCCCCCTTCCACACCTTCGAACCTGTCTCCCCATCCTCTGCCATCACTATTCTATCCTCCATGAAGCCCACCACCTGCTCCCTAGACCCTATCTCCACCCCTCTCCTTACGTCTCATTTCCATTTCTTTGCCCCACTACTTACCGACATCATCAACCGGTTACTTTCATCCGGCATCATTCCCACCCCCTTCAAAACAGCAACTATCACCACCATCCTTAAGAAACCTTCCCTTGACTCCTTGAAGCTTTCAAGCTACCAGCCCATCTCCAACTTCCCTTTTCTGTCAACGGTCCTTGAAAGAGTCGTTGTCTCCCAGCTTCGCTCTTTCCTCTCATCCAGCTCCCTCCACGAGCCCCTCCAATTGGGCTTCCACACTGCTCATAGCATGGAAACAGCTCTGGTCAAGGACACAAGCCATATCCTGACCACTTGTGACCAGGGCTCCCTCTGCCTTCTCGTCTTCCTCGACCTATCAGGTGCCTTCGACATCATGGACCACTCAATCCTCCTCCACAGCTTCTCCTCCCACCTCAACCTTCAAGGTTCTGTCCTTGACTGGTTCCGGTGCTATCTTTCACACTGCCTCCACTTTGTATCCGCTAACGGCTTTTCTTCCAGCCCCGCACCGTCTCATGCGGCATTCCCCAGGGTTCTGTCCTCGGTCCCCTCCTCTTCACCCTCTACATGCTCCCCCTCGGTGACATCATCTGCAGACATGGGTAAATTTCCACATGTATGTGGATGACACCCAACACTACCTTTCTGCTTCCACCCTCAACTCTAGGACTACCGGTGTCCTGACTGCCTGCCTGTCTGACATTGAGTTCCGGACAAGGACAACTTTCTCCAGTTGAACATCTACAAGACTGAGGTCCTCCTGATTGGCTTGCATCAGTGCCTCTGCACCTCAGGCGCTGGCAGCACCAGCATCCAAGGCTGCACTCTCCACCTTTCGAAGGCAGACAGGAACCTGGGATATCTTGTTTGACCCTGAACTGTCCTTCCTCCCCCACATCCGCGCCATGACCAACACTGTCTTTGACCACCTCCGTAACATTGCCGGACTCCGCCACTGCCTCATCTTCACTTTCAAGGTCATTCACCTCCTGATGTGAGAGGCGCTATGCAAGTGTAATTTTATTGTTGTTGTTGATTCCCTCTCCTGTTGCTACAATCTGCTGTCTCCCTATGAACTTGCCCACCCCTTCCATTCAGTGGGCTCTGATCTGCTCTATGTCCCCGCCCGACCCACCCTACCATCGGTGGGTGCCCTCATGCTCTGGAACTCTATCCCACAGTACCTTTGCCTTGCTTCCTCCCTTGCTTTCTTCAAGGTCGGTCTCAAGACCTTCCTCTTCAACCGTGCTTCTGCCACCTGCCATCTCTCCCCGTCCCCTCCCCCCTAGCCTGCCCCACCCCCTTGCTCAGGTCCCAACCTGACTGTTTAGCGTCTTGGGAGGTCCTCCCAATGTGAAAGGCGGTCCGACGCATCACCCGTCTCCGCCAATATCTCACCCCCAAAGCTGCTGAAACCCTGGTACATGTCTTTGTCACCTCTTGGCTGGACTATTTCAAAGCCCGCCTCGATGGTCTCCCCTCCGCCACCATTCATAAAATCCAGGTCATCCAAAATTTTGCTGCCCGCATTCTCACCCAAACCAAACTTCACTCCCCGATTACCCCAGTCCTCGCCAGACTGCACTGGCTCCCTGTCTTGGAGACGATCAATTTCAAGATCCTCACTCGTTTTCAAATCCCTCCACTCCTCTGCACCCCCCCTACCTCTCTGACCTCTTTTCTCCTCACAACAGCACCCATTGCCTTCACTCTACCATGTCTGACCTCCTCCTTGTCCTCTGTTCCAGCATCGGTGGACGTGTCTTCAGTTACTAAGCCCTGAGGCTCTGGAACTCCCTTCCTCATTTCCTTCGCCTCTCTCTCTTCCTATTTTCAGACCTTTCTTTTCGACCGCGCTTTTGGTCACCTTTTTCCCCCTCCTCCTGGCTCGACCCCGGGATCCGTTATTGGGAAGCGCTCTGAGACGCTGTCTGGTGTGGAGGGTGCCACATAAATCCAAGTTGTTGTTGTTGGAAACGTAATTTTGCTGTTGTTGTTATATAATCCAATGGAAGCCAAGGCCAATCTGACTGCACTATGAATTGGTGGGAAACCTTGTGGCTAAAGTAGAGGCTGGTTTTCGATGAAGGACATTTGCCCTTTCACCTTATCCATGTCAAAAAGTTTCAGTCACAATAACATATTTCTACCTATAAAAGGCTACATTGAAATCGTTTACACCGATAGAAGAGTGTTTAGTCCTCCTTCAATGCCCTCCTCGCCGGTCTCCCCTCCTCCACAATCCAGAGTCCAGCTCATTCAGAACTCTGCTGCCCGCGTTCGCACCCACACCAAACTTTGTTCCCCCATTACCCCAGTCCTTGCCAGACTTCACTGGCTCCCTATCCCAGAGAGGATCAACTTCAAGATCCTCACCCTTGTCTTCAAATCCCTCCACTCCTCTGCAGCCCTCTATCTCTCTGACCTCCTCTCTCCTCAAACCAGCACCCATTGCCTTCGCTCCACTGGGTCTGGCCTCCTCATGTCACCCGAATCCTCCGCTCTGCCCTCGGTGGCTGTGCCTTCAGCCACTATGCCCTGAGGCTCTGGAATTCCCTTCCTCACTATTTTCACCATGCCCCCTCTTTTCTCAGCTTCCCAGCTGAAAACCTTTCTCTTGGACCACGCCTTTGGTCACCTTTCTACCCCTGGCTCGGTCCCGGGATCCGCTATTGTGAAGCGCTCTGAGACACCGTCTGGCGTGGAGGGCGCTATATAAATCGAAGTTGTTGTTGTTAGGTAAATAATTATATGTTTAAGATGCCGATATTTCTGCTTTTATTAAAAACCTCTTTAAAAAACCTTTAATGATTCTGACACACCAGCATTCAAATTGGTCATTTTAATTAGTGTGTAATTTCCAAATATATACAAAAAGAAAATAATTGTTAATATTTGACAACATGCATCACAAAGATGCAAAATAATAGTCCACAAGTTCTCTGTTGCTGACAGTAGAATCTCACTGCCTCTGTAAAGGCTGATTGCTCACTTGCTGCAGGCTGAATTCTTCTAATCCAATCCAGCCACTTGGCTGTTTTGTTACTGATCGGACATAGCAGTTCAGAGGCCCAGTCTCCTTGCCAAGCACACATTCGATTTCATAGCCCTGTCATGATAATTATACAATGAATAAACGTAGTACACTCTGTACTCAAGAAAGAGGTCATCAACGGATAACACTTTCATACATACAGTAGGTGAATCAAACTTTTCCTCAAGTATTTACTGTACTACCTTTCATAATGCACACCACAGGCAATGTTCATTCATCCAGCGTTCACAGAATATATTGTAATGTGAACTGACTGTGTATTTTGTGGCCAAAATGTACATTTGCTTTAGGATTGCCTATGGAACTTGACGGCACTATTGTGGAGCCACTTGTTACTTTACTAGATAAATATTCCTTTTTATAGCATAATTGTCGAACAAACTGAGTGGATTCTAAACAGTGTCTTTCTGGAAGAGGACACCTACATCTGCATTCCATTGAAATGTTGGTCATTTAGTTTTCAAATTATATTTTCCAGTAAATATTATTGACAACTATTCTAAACATGGGAGACACTTTGAATGCCATTGCGTTAGTAGCTTGAGGCACATTTCAACACTTTTTAAAATGTTTGTTTGGCTGCCATGTTGGAAATTTCCAAAGCAGGGATTTTGGCTGTCGCATTCTCAAATGCAATGTATTTTTAGCGCTGATCACAGGCTGTCTCAGAACCTTTGGCTTAGCTATTCAGTAGCAACTGACATATAAAAGTTGATTATTAAAATGACTGCTATTAAAAATCCATTCTACATTTTCGAATGTGGCTTTCAATAGCTTCACTTTGTAGCAAATTGAAAAACTAATTTAACTTTATTAGATTAAGTAAGAGAACTCAAAGTTTTAACTAGCGGTGTAACCAAAGTAACACAATATTTGAGGCTGTAACAGTCCCAAATACACTTGACCTAATTGTTTAATGACTGGTGGATTTAAGGGCAACTTTATATTACCTGTAAAGCCTGTGTGTAACTCATGGCCTGATACGCTTCTGTCAGTAAGATCACTAGCTTGGAATTCCTGAGTTTGCAAATGTTCAAGTGATATAATTTGATGATATTTTGGTATTTCTCATTGAACTCAGCATTATACTGGAGACATCCAGATCACTGAATACACAAACACATGTGATAACTACTGCTATTGATGACCAGATAGGTAACAAGCAACAGATAAATCTCTGTTCTGCAGCCTTGAAAATAAATGTCTCTGAGGGGCCTCACAGAGATCTGTAAGATGCTTCATGGGATAGAAAACGTAAACCTGGAACAATGCTTTCAGATATGTCAGACAGCAGGATAGGGGTTCATAGGTTCAGGGTTGTGAACAGAAATGTTAGAACAGACATCAAAAAGCATTTCTTTACAGAGTGTAATTAACAGCTGAAAATGGTAACCAGTTAAGGTGTTAGAAACCAGGTCACTAGACTCATTCCCAGAAAAGCTCAACATCCAGAGCCTCTAATACCCAATGGTGTAACCGTTCCTCTTGGTTTAAAACCATTGTCTTATAATTTAAGTCAAAAAAGGCAGAATATAGTCTTCCAAATTAAAACTGAATTTAAGAATTGTCCAAATTCTAATTGGCTCAATTGGTAGGACTCTCGTCTGACATCTCTAAATAATCTGGTTCAAGATCAAATGTAAGAATTATTATTATTAAGACGTTCTTAAATTTTTAAGACTGCTCTTCAGGTTAAGAGCATAAGAGATTTTGAGGCTTCGAGGTGCTATAATCTTAGCAGAATTTTTATTTCATGCATTTGTTGAATAACTATGTTTAGGTAACTTACACTTAAAAAGCATTCCAGAATAATAAAAATACCAACACTACAACAGAAGTTCTAACCGCGTGTTTAATGTAACATCCTGCCACCGGTGAACACCTTAGCGTTACATTACAGTTGAGTGGAGCTGCGCTTTATCTTTACCGAGAGCCTGGAGAAATCTTACTTACTTTTTCCATCACCTGACGTGCATGTTACACAATAATTTCACCAAGAGCACCAAATGCGTTTCATAATATTTGTTTTGTCAGAAAATATTAACACAAACTCACTTCTTCATCACTGGAGGAATGGCTCAGGAGAGAACAAATGCTTGATTGTAACAACTGTAGGAAATAAAGTATATAAAACAATGGTCAAACTTCAAGTGAATATAAAGTCTAGATAGTCATTTATTGAATTGGGTTTGCTAATTACACCAGGAATAGTATTGTGCTATTTTACTCCAATCTCCTCAACAACTTGCATTTATATAACATCTTTCAATTGTCAGAGGGGAAAGGATCAAGGCAGCAGGAATACAAGAGAATCCAGAGGTAGACAGAGGCAAGATCAGAACCTCATTTAAAGTACAACAATTTGTATTTGTAAAGTACCTTTCACCCAGGATAGCATCATATAGCTGCATAGTGGCAGTGTTTGACGCCAGCAAGTGAGAACTGGGAAGTGAATGTAGACCCAGTTGAAGAGATAAGTCTTAAGATAGGAATTTAAAATAAATAGGGAATGAGGTCGCAGGATTGACGCAGGGAGTTCCAGAGATTAGGGTCATAGTGGCTGAAGGTGGCATGGAAGAATCAGGGGGAAGCACAGCCAGTTGAGAAGGGGGCAAGCAGAGGAGTGGGGGTTGAGTAGGTCAGAGAGATAGGGAAATGCTAAAGCATGAAGAAAATGTGAGGATCTTGAAATCAATCCTGTAAGAGCCAGTGGAGCCTGGTGAGGATTGGGGTGAGGAGTATGCAGAGTTTTGAAAGGTGAGGATGTTGGATGGACTTTGTGGAGGGTGGTACTGGTGGTGGGGGGGTGAAGGAGTGGGGAACGTGTTTGAGTTCTGCATTCTATTACAATACCAACATACAGTATATATTGACAATAATTAGTTACATTTGATGTGTACATTTTGATGTTACATTTCGTCACTAAGATTTTGTAATACAGTATTAAGGTTATTCCTGAAAATCAGGAAACTTGAAAAATATCTGCCCCTTTCCAAAATCATTGCAAATATTTTAAATCCTTTTTTATGGCACATGCATGTGGTATTTATTTAGGGCTGCTCCAAAAACATATATTTAAACTATTAAACTGATTTAATATTTGGGATTAAACTCACAGGCAAGCCTTTGTTACGCCCAAATCAATTTGTGAAGAAAGCCCTTCAGCAAAAAATAATCCTTTCATTTGTTATATGCTATATGTTATATGTACTCCACAAGATACATTGTAAAGTGCAGTGATTGTGTATTTTATAGGCAAAATGTCAGCCAATTTAGCACTGCAGTGTGCTGAAACAACCACAAAGTGAATGACAAATTTTATCTGAGTAATTGTGAGGGGCTATTGGCCAAGACACTGGACACACTCCCTTCTCTTTTCAAACAGTGCAATGGATATTTATTGTCCACCTGGACAGGCAGATAGGACCTTGGTTTAACCTCATCTGAAGGAACGTACTTCCAACAATGTAGGACACCTCATGTGGCTGCGCTCACCTACAAACACAGACATTACACTTGATTGTGAATCATGTGAAGCCCTTTGAGATGTTTTGATGATGTGATAGGTGCTATATGAAAGACAAGGAATATTATTTATAATGCAATATACATTTGTAGGACCTTTCATGTTGGAAGGATGTCTCAAAACATTTGACAATGGGGACAGGAGCCAAAATGATTGGGGAGGGGAAGGATAAAGGAAAGTGCCTCCAAGAGGTACATTTTGAACCAGGCTTTGAACAGAAAATTTCAACCCCCAATTCCCACCTTTACTTGTTTTATGTACTATTTGTTATTAAGCAATTTCCTCTGCTTGTCTGGGCTGCTGGTGACTCAGCAACACACCTGTTCTAATCAGGAGGCAGATCATCCCATTCCGCAACATAACCATCCAAGTGATGCTCTTTATCTACTGGTCAAGATCTAAGTGGCAGATAATCTCCACAGCCAGGCAGACCTGAACATGTGGTGTGTAGCTACTGCTTGATGTTCTGCGCAGGTTGACCCAGGAAATTCCAGGCCGCCCACATATCCATTAACAACACTGTGTTCTTCCAATGTGGTCAGTGGGCATTAGGAGATATCCAGGAAATAGCACAGGGGTCAACAATACATACCTTCACTTTTACAGTGCTGTGTGGAAGGGCTGGGTACCGCAGGAACACTTCCAGTTGCATTTTTGTAAGAGGCGTTGTCACAGGTTGGGCACACCGACGACAGTGAAGGGATTTTCTGTAACATGAACAATAGGATCTTCAGAAACAGGTCTGGGTATAGAAAAACGCTGGAGCTGAGTTTGTCACTTTAATGTGCTCTGAAACCTCCACGGCATGGAGGGCGCTATATAAATCCAAGTTATTGTTGTTGGTGTTGTTGGTGGTAGCACAGACTACTGGTAGAAACTCATGTGGCAGAGTGGCAGGAATGACGTTTAAGCCCAAATCGGCCTCATGGCATGTTCCTGGCTTTAGTTGGTTTCTGACTGGCTGCTCTCTCCAGATGCCAGCACACCAGCTGCTTCACACTGGATGGGAAAGTTAGACAGGGAGTTACCTGGCACTAGTCTCTCTAGCACATTACCAAATGACAAGACATTAAGAAGTGCCTGGGAACGAGTAACATACATAGAGATCCTCCTAAACAGCTATTGTAAGTGGGGTGTCCTTGGAGCTGAACTGATTCTGTAGTGACATGCCTTGCAACGGAATGTCGGAGTTGAGCCAGCTCTCCATGGCAGTCTTGGTAGTCTGGTTCCTGAGCCAGACAGGTTCGCAGTATTCCAGTGAACTGCTGATAACAGCACAACCAGCCCTGCTCATCAGTAGGACCTGGAAGTGAAGACCAGTCACTGGGGGGAAGGGAGTCATTCCACTCAGTTCCTGTTAACCCTCCAAGACAAAATCCTATTGGATAGACTGGTCCTAGCTGGACAAGAACCGGGAAAGCTTGCCGGACAGCAATATCAATGGGAAGCTATATGATTTTAGGTGGTTAGACTTCAGGAGCACCCAATGCACACTCTGGGGTCAAAAAAGCTTGGCTATTGCAAACATTCACGTAATACGTTCCGGAATTAGGTAAGTAGGATGTGTCCCTCCAGGGAGAGAGTGCGCATTCCATTCCAACAATCTATCTCTGGGATTTCTAGCTGAGATGTATGGAAATCTTAACTTGCTTTGGATACTCTCTTACCTCCTACAAGACACAATTTAAGAACCTCCGCTTTGACCATGCTTTCGGCTACCCTCATACCCTCCATCTTCCTTGATCCCAACACCCAAACCAACCTGATCCTAATCCCTGACTGTTTAATGCTTTGGAACGTCCTCCCAATTTGAAAGGCACTTTAAAAATGCAATTTTGTACTGTATTCTGTATTGTATACTCTTAAGCATAGTAATTGGTTTACTCACATGTCAGACACTAGGCTGACCCCCAAAAAACACTAACTAGCACCTGAGGAATATGATAGAGACCTGGGAGTAGGTAACCTATCTGTGCCTTTGACTGGCGAATACAGTATGATGCAGGAAATAGAAAGCCTAGGAAAGACCGAGAAAAAAGTGAACACACATTTTTAACAATTTTGTTAAAAATGTTAAGTTTAAACATGTTAAATTTCTGTTGATTAAACCCCCCCCCCACCACTTTTCTAAGTTGTTTACTCTAATTCTGGAAAATATTTTTAGCTGCAACAATGATCGTATTAGGGCAAACAACAACAATAAAATTGCACTTGTATGGCACCTTTTACATCAGGAGGACGTCCTAAAGTGCTGAACAATCATTGTTTCAGATCTGTGCTGGGGTTGCGGATGGGGAGGGTGGAGGGAAATGGGGGCATTTGGGGTGACAGATGGGACTATTGAAGAGGAGGGTCTTGAGGCTTGACTTGAAGGAGGTGAGGTGGAGGGACTGTGGGATTGAGTACCAGAGGTTGGGAGCAGAGTGGCTAAAGACTCGCCCACCAGTGGTGGGGTGGCTTGGTCGAGGTATGTGGAGCACGCTGGAGTCTGCTGTATGGAGAGGGTGGGCAGGTTGGTAGAGGGTTAGGAGGTCACGGATGCAGGGTGGGACGAGGTTGTGGAGGGCTTTGAATGTGAGGACCAGCATCTTGAATTGGATCCTCTGGGTGATGGGGAGCCAATGGAATCGGGTGAGGATGGGGGAGATGGGGTCACAAAGCTTGGAGCGGTAGAGGACACGGCCGCAGAGTGCTGAATTATCTACAACCTATGGAGGGAGGAATTGGGAAGACCGACAAGTAGGGCATTGGCATAGTCGAGCTGGGATGTGATGAAGGCGTGAATGTGGATTTCAGTGGCCTTGAAGGCGTTGAGGTAATGGTGGGGTCGGACAACATTGTGGAGTGAGGGAAGGCAGAGCAGGTCATTGCTTGGTGGGGGAGGAAAGACAATTGAGGATCGAACAAGACACCTAGGTTCCTGACTGGTTTGGTGAGGTTGAGTGTGCTATCATGGAAATTGATGCTGCCAGTGCCTGATGTGAGCCAATCAGGAGGGCCACAGTCTTGACATTCAACGGTAGAATGTTAGCTCTCATCCAGGACTTGATATCTGACAGGCAGCCTGTCAAGACAATAGTGGTCCTGGAGTCAAGAGTAGAGGCAGAAAGATAGATTTGGGTGTCATCTGCATACATGTGGAAGTTGACCCCATGTCTGCGGATGATATCATCAAGGGGGAGCATGTAGATGTTAAAAAGTAGGGGGCTAAGGACAGATCCCTGGGGGACGTGACAGGTGATAGTGTGGGGCTGGAAGAGAAGCCGTTGGTGGTGACAAAGTGGAGATGGTGAGATAGGTAGGAATCGAACCAGGCAAGGGCAAGTCCATGAATTTTGAGCTGGGAGATGAGACAGTGTAGGAGGATGGAGTGGTTGACAGTGTCAAAAGCAATAGAAAGATGGAGGAGGACAAGGAGGCAGAAAGTTCCCTGATCACAGATGTTTAGAATGTCATTAGAGACTTTGACCAGGGCTGTCTCTGAGCTTTGGGCAGCACGGAAACCGGATTGCAGGGGTTCGAAGTGGGAATAGAGAGAAAGGAATGAAGCCGGGACACAACAATTTGCCCCAGGGCCTTGGAGAAGAATGGGAGGTTGGAGATGGGGTGGTAGCTGGAGAGTAGGGATGGGTCCAGCAAAGGTTTTTTCAGGATGGGGGTGATGACAGCTGTTTCAGATGGGTGGCAACAGTGCCGGTGGATAGGGAGAGGTTGATGATGTCAGTTAGGATGGGGGCTAAGAGGTGGAGCTGTGACATGAGGAGAGAGGTGGGGATTGGGTCGAGGGAGCAGGTGGTGTAGGAAGATTTATGCAAAGTCAGCAGATCTACACAGGAAGCCGTTAAGTTACTGATCTCTTGACCTTAACTAACAGAACTAACGACATTTAGCTGATCTAAATGTGGCTGAAGGTAATAATAATTTTTTTAGTCAAACATTCTTCAAGAAGAGGATTGAGGACATGTATCAACAGTTACAAAAATCATTAAGGAAGTCATAGAAAAATACGTAAATTTCAGTTGCAATTTTAGTATTAGTATTCATAGTTGCCAAATAATTTTTTCCTCCATTCGATAAGAAAACCAACAATAACCTCAAATTGCATTCAATAATAGCACATTTCACGTCAGGAGGACAACCCAAGGCTCTCGTCAGTCAAAGGTTTGCATCCAACATGTGTTGGATTCAGAAGGGGTGATTGGGAGGGGAGTTGTGATGAAGTCAATCGAAGGATCGCCCGTCTCCGCCAATATCTCACCCCAAAAGCCACTGAAACCCTGGTCCACGCCTTTGTCACCTTTCAGCTGGACTATTCCAATGCCTTCCTCGCCGTTCTCCCCTCCTCCACAATCCACAGAGTCCAGCTCAGTCAGAACTCTGCCGCCTGCGTTCTCACCCGTACCAAACTTCGCTCTCCCATTACCCCAGTTCCTTGCCCGATTTTACTGGCTCCCTATCCCAGAGAGGATCCTCCCCTTGTCTTCAAATCCCTCCACTCCTCTGCACCCCCCTACCTCTCTGACCTCCTTTCTCCTCAAACCAGCACTCATTGCCTTCGCTCCACTGGGTCTGGCCTCCTCCATGTCCCCCGAATCCTCCGCTCCACCCTTGGCGGCCGTGCCTTCAGCCACCTTGCCCCCAAGCTCTGGAATTCCTTTCCTCACTACCTTCGCCTCGTCCCCTCTTTTCTCAGCTTCAGGTCCCAGCTGAAGAACGTTCTCTTCGATCATGCCTTTGATCACCTTTCTACCCCTGCCTCAGTCTCGGTCCCAGGATCCGCGCTTGTGAAGCGCTCTGTGTCGCCGTCCGGCGTGGAGGGCGCTATATAAATCGAAGTTGTTGTTGTTTGTTGATGAAGGCTCAGTCAAAGAGGAAGATCTTGAAAAGCACCTTGAAGGAGGCGAGAGAAGGAACTCCTGGATAGAGTTCCAGAGAGTAGGAGCAGAGAGGCTGAAGATTTGATCATTAATGGTGGGGCAGGCAGGGCAGCCTGTCAAATCCCTGTCATGAAAGCAATGCCTCTATAAAGGAGTAGCAATCCAGTCACTGCTCATTTTCGTGCATTTTACTTCATATGTTTAGAGCAGAAAAAATATCCTGACACCAGTCAAATATTCAAGATAAAGAGACCGGCAGACTACTGAGTAGCTGGCAGGATATTGTCTAACATTTAAAAGGAACATAATGGCTCTCATGTGTATACATAATACATAAAACACAACCATTCAAATAAACTTCAAGTGCTGGTGTGAAGTAACCAGGACAAACTTATACTCAGGAGCTATCAGATGCTTTGGCATTGCTGCTGTTCTGGGAACTAAGTCGTCCCATAAAACTGCCCAACGGAGCATTGCCTTAAAGCAGCACAAATTGCATGATGGAATTTCACAATGACATTTATAGGTAGCAAATGATGATAGACAGAAAATTTCAGACCAAATGACAGATACACAGTATGCTATTTATTTCCCTGTGATACGCAATTAAAGAAAATAAGCCTTTGCTACATTTCAAACCAGATAGTAAAACATAGCTGCAGTTTAAATCATGTCTGATTCAAATTTTAATTTTAGACAAGTAGCCAGCAAGACCAATACTGTATGGAGTCCTGTAGCTCAGTAGTTAGAACATTTGCCTTACAAGCATGAGACCTGTGTCCGAATCCAGGCAGATCAGGGCGAAACCCTGGGCAAGTTTCCTTACTCCACACGCCTAATAATAATCCCTAATAATAAAATTGGTCATTTCAATCCACGACCGTTTATGGGATATTGCTGTGCGCAATTGGCTACAGCGTTTCGCCCACAAATATACAGTCAGTTCACTTTACAGTGTATTCTGTGAAGCGATTTGAGACTTAGATATCAAAGATATAAGTAATAACACAACAGGTTAGTCGTAAATTGGGAGTTCAATGGGTGCTCAAATTCTAAAGATTAATTTCTCCGTTCTACACTATGTGAGCCTGTCTCTGGATTATTACTAGGGGAGTTTAATGTGGTGGAGGGGGCGATGGGCTTGTTGTTGCGGGATTGAATGTCAGGCGCTGAGGGAACGGCATTCTCCTACTAATACCAGTGAAACGAGCAGCTGGTTAAATAGAAAATTGGGTGAATTTGGATGAGGAGGGGATATTGATGAGACCAGGAGATATTTCCTATTCCCTAAAAGGTATTAAATATAGGAATGTCACATTTACAGCATCAACATGCAGGTCAGAGTTTAAAGAATAGTGAATGTTTTTGTGCAGGCAACCCTGGCAGCATATCTGCAACAACAACAACCTCCAAGTACAATAAATATAAATTGCTGTGGGTTTATTTGGATGAAGGAGGGATCCCAGATTAGGCAGTTACACCAAACTTTGTTTTTCTTTCTATGGTTTCTTGGTTGGTAACACGCAGCCAGTCCCGGCGATTGGACATTGTGCTCTATCCCCCTCTCTCTCTCACACACACACCCACACACGTCTCTCAAGGCCAGACGTCTCATAGTCTCGCACCACGTGCATTAGTTTACGAGATTTCTCTATTCAAGTTTTGCCAATGGCTTCCATCCAATGAGTTACTGTCATCAACATTTCCTTTACGCTCGAGCTTTTCCATATGGTTTACATCACGTCACAGGAAGGAGGAGGAGGTGTCACAAGATCATGACGCCAAACTAGAGCTGCTTGAACAGCACTTTTTATTGGTTCCGATATTCCTGTGTTTATTAAATATTTTACAACTGTTCCCTATGCGTCATGACAAAAATGTTCTGCAGCAAGCATTTTCAAAGACAGAACTCTCAAAACAACATTTATGCAGGTTTTACTTCTCCGTTAACCTCCGAACAACCAGCAGAAACTATTTCTTATAATGCTCTTTTCATACTGACCCTTCTCCAGTTTTCTTTTCCAGTTTTTCACTTCCACACCTGTTGCAAACTATCCAGGAAAAAGCTGTGGTCTCGTCCACCCCAACCACAGACCCTGAAAAATAGAATTAATTTTGTCACTCCTGCAACTGTCTCAAAATGAACACTATTGAAATAGTGTCTAGATACGGCTACATCATTAAAGGCAGCATCGCTGCACTATATTAAAGTTCAAGCAATTTATAGAGCATATATCATAACCTGCTTCCATTCACTTTTATCATAATCTCTTTCGCCTTTACCGTAGCTTACATTTTGTTTCATTGGTTCATTTAAAAATAAATACTTAACATGGTGAATGATGATGAACTGAATTGACAGTGCAACGGGTCAGAGCAGAGTTCTTGCAGGCTGGTGTAACATTCATGAGAAGCACTTTATATCTGAGGGGCCTTTTGGTGGGCAAGGAGCCACTTAGACACTGTCATTTTCCTGACAAACTCATTTAAAACAGGGAATCAATCTCACTTGCACTCAATCATTTTATGCAAAGCTTGCCATATTTCTGTTACTAGTGTTTTTTCTTAAGTAATATTTAAATTGTTGTCAGCTTCCAAATTGGAAATATAGAACAAAGCTGTGTAGCACAAATGTAATAATAATAATAATCCTTGCATTTGATATAGCGCTTTTTACATCTTCTAATATAGCATAAAGCTGCCCAGTAAGTGGCTTCTGGGCAGGTTCAAATCCCACCCCCATCTCAATGGAGCTTCTCTGGGATGAAATGGAGACAGGCATCGAGTAATGTAGAACATCCAGGATTCTTCATCAAAAGGATTTCCCTCCTTTTTTGTCAGGCAGAGTATCTTGAAGAGAAAGGAGTTCCCCTTGGCGTTCTTTCCTCGAGAGAGAGGTGGGGAGGAGACATGAGAGAAAGGAGGAGACAAGAAACAGAGGGGGAAGACAAGAAGAGATAGGAGACAGGAGAGAGGGGGAGACAAGGGAGAGAGAAAACAAAGGAGACGGGAGGGAAAATGAGGGAGACGAGAGAAAGAGGGGAGAAAAGAGAGCTAAAGAGAGGCAGACACAGATACCATCTCACTTCCTCTCAGATTGTCTCTCTCGCTCTCTCTTTGCCACCCCCACCTCCACTAAGTGTGCTCCACGGTCATTGATGACATTACACCTGGGTTAGGCCAAGAGAGCTTTTTTAAAATTGGGCTTTTTGCACTTTATTTAAGCTTCTTTTTTAAAAAAAATTGCAGACATACGTGAAAGGTGCTATTACAAGAGTAATTTTGTTGTTATAATACATCCCTCACCATTACAAGGTTTTTTTTCTTTCTGGGAACACTTTAAAGGGCAAGATTTTAAAAAAGAGACAAGGACACACTTACCTTGCACAGTGCACAGTGAGCAAACTTTGGTCGCAGCACTGAGTTCATCAAGTGTAACAGGTCCAGTCACTTGGGAAAACTCCTGGTCTCTATTACTGTGAAGCACAGAGTTGTAGAGTGAAAGGACAGTTCCTTCTGCACACACAATATTATCTGCAACAAAAGAAAACAGCTCTCTCAAAATTACAACAAATATTACACATAGCTAAAGCAGACATTTCTCGGAAGGCATCTAGAGGGAGATCGCTTGCATCATGGAGATACGTCACTTACTGTATCGGGCTACTTAACACCAATTGGTATGACACAATATTCTTCATAAGCCTAACAACAGTTAGAAATGGTACAACTGCATCCCAACCCCCATGCCATGCATGACAATAACAAGACACACAACATTTACTTGGTCTGCAATGCAATGCAGGCAGGAGTCAAACCTTCCTCTTCAGTGGATCAGAAAGTGGATCTTCTTATCAATCAAATGCTAATCAGAATCTGCTTCCGCTGTGGTTTTCAGGCATGCAAAGCTTAGCAATAGGCATCCCACCAATTAAGGCAAACCAGAGTCCAACTACAACCCACATCCTACCAAATCTTTGCAATTGTTTACATTTCTTTACAGCACAGGCTAGTGACTGGGCGTTGCACCGATCTGAGAAGGCTTTGTTTATCAGTACAGTATAATCATTCTTCATTGTTTTCCAATCTGGACAGAATCATTATGAGGCCCATCCTCACTGAAGGGTTTAAGTGAATTATGTTTTGTGTTTCTACATTTTTTTCTAAAATCCAGATTATCACTAATTTGTTTTCAGTGCCCAGCTCAAGCACCATTTTGAAGTAAATGGAGCTGTCCAAGGGTAAAATAAACCCAAATCAAATGTTAATTGGTTTGTTTAAGCATTTTGAAGCTCCACATTGCGTGGAGGGCACTGTATAAGTGCAAATTGTTATCGTTGTTTCGAACTATGAACAAACAGTGTTCAAAACAAACGGTGTGAGGCAACAAAAAACAAGGCAACCAGGATGCTAACTACATTGCTTCCGTTCAGTGCCCCCGAAATCAAACTGAAACTGTAAAAAGCTCTCACCAGGCTCACCTGGAGAACTGTGTGTACAGTACAGTGATCAAACGATAAGTGTGTGTTTGGGGTTGGGGGGATGGAGGAATGAAGAGGACAGCAATGAGAATCACAGGAACGATTAGATAAGTTAGGGCTGTTCAGTTTTGCAGAGACATCTGAGAAGGGAACTTATAAAAGCTTTGAAGATGTTACACAATACTGAGAAAGTAAACCCAGAATAATCCTTTCAGAGACAGCAAGGCAGCCATCCTCATACATGCATTCATAACATTCAGGCTCGACTACGCAAACTCCCTGCTCGTCAGCCTCCCCAACTCAGATCATCTAGAACTCTGCAGCCCATGTCCTCTCCTACACCAGACACTGTGACTCAATCACCCCCATCCTCGCGCAGTTCCACAAGCTTCCCATCACACAGAGGATACAGTACAAGATACTGATCCTCACTTTCAAGGCCACCGTGGCCTTTTTCCCCCATAAATCTGCAAACTCCTAACCCCGTACCTATCTGTCCACTCCCTCCGGTCAGTGGGCTCCAGCCTGGTTCATGTCCCCCCTTGCCCATGCAACCATTAGCGGGCGGGCCATCAGCCACTCTTCTACCTTCTGGAAATCCATTCCGCAGTCCCTCCGCCTCGTCCCCTCCTTTACCTCCTTGTAGACCAGTGTCAAGATCCTCCTCTTCGACCGTTACCTTCAATCACCCTCCAACACCACTGCCCTCCACCCAACCCGATCCTGACCCCAGCTCGTGTCCGAAACACTGATTGTGCAGTGTCTTGGGACATCCTCCTAACATGAAGGCGCTGTGCAAATGTAATTTTGTTGTTAGTTGTAACGGGAAAACAGTTGGGTATATATCCTGGTCTTACCTCTTGTATCTCTTACCTGCTTACCTCTTGTATCTTCAATATCTCTCATGAACAATAATTTCCATATATCTAATGTGTTTCACGTTGGTAAGACCTCCCAAGTACATTTCCAGAATACACGAATATACTAATAAAATAAGTCTAACCTTTTTCTACAATAGCATCCTTGAAGAAGATGGTATGGGATGATCCATCATTCAGTATTTTAGTAACTTCAGCACACAATACACAAAATGAGGTTACACAGACTGGCAGGCTTCTGGGAACCAGGGGATCATGGTTTGCAGACTGCAGTGTTGAATCAGTCACAAACACCCAATTTTCTACAATAATTTGTTGATTCGCCATTTGATCCTGAAAATAAACAGTGCAATATTCAGAAACAGATTTTACCATGTGCACTGTACATTAGTTCATGAGCAGAAAGTGAGCTTTCCCACATTGCATGTATGGAATAGTGTTTGAGAGAGCAAAATTTAAAAGGCGAACAACAACAACTTGCATTTATATACTGTACTGCCTCCCCCACCCCACCACCGCCCCTCACTATCCACACAGGGTTAAGTTTCAGAGTAACAATGATGGAAGCTGACACTGAGCCAGGGGGTGGAGAGGTGACCTTAGGCATGGTCGAAAAGAAAGATTTTCATGTGAGACTTAAATTTATTGCCAGGCTTGTGAATTAGTTTTGTGTCATTTTCGCTCATTCCTAAATCAATGCTTTAATGGCAGTCAGTTTTAAATTAACTTCCTTCAATTACTCCTCAATATTTTCCCCACTTTCTGGTGTCTCATCTCTGCCCTCCCTCTTGAATACGCTCGAATTTTCAAGTTCACTCTGGATCTTTGGGATTCTTTGCTCCTCTTTGAAGCGCTCTGAGACGCCGTCCGGAGTGGAGGGCGCTATATAAATCGAAGTTGTTGTTGAAACATTCAACAAACTGCACTTCCAGGAGCTCTACTGCAACATCCTACAATATAAAGACTGATGTGTAAATTTGAGGCTCTGATACCCCACCAAATCAGAGTAGGCAGAATTCTTACAGGAGGCATAATAAAATTACAGTAATTCTGTGTATTTAAACTCAGATACTAGAATCAATCCATCACAATTCAATCCATTTACGGTGGACTCTGGATAACTGGTAACAACAACAATTTGCATTTATATAGTGCCCCTCACACAGGGTAATGTCCCAGAGCGCTTGAAAGGGAAAAGGGCTCAGTGACAACCCAGGTAGCAAGCCCATATGGGCCAATTTGGGTTGATTCATGCCCATATGGGCCCCACATGGGCTTGCTACCTGGGAAGTTATCCGAATTGGCAAATTAGGCATAGGTCCTCCCCTGGCCTGAAGGGGTGTTGTGCCGATGTATACATCAACTACATAGCGTGAGCAGCAGACAGTGTGACAGATTGGCCCTGGAACCCACAACGGTCAGTTTATTTGTTAAAATGTGTTTGTTGTGTATAGTTATTTGTTAAAATGTATGCTCCCAGACCTTATAAGGCTGCTCTCTCTCTCTCTCACTCAGCCAGCTCCCGCTCACTGAGGATACACACCACATCTGAGCATGCACGCCCAATATCCGCTTAGTCGCCATTGTGCATTCCTCTAATAGACCATTGCCCTCTGTGATCCATGTACATGAGCTCAACCTCAGCGGAGCACCTGTGTGGGCTCTCATTCACCTGTATGCTCATGCATCTGAGCATGCAAGCCCAATCACCACTGAGCGCCCACACCAGTCCCAGGTTAGGGTAGGAGGCCTCTGGATGCAAGACTCCATTGTAGAGGATGAGTTATCTAATCAAATTTACAATGATTGCACTTACAAACAATTCTAGAATGGAGCAAGTTATATGGGAAGTAGAATGAAAAACGGAGTCCCTTATTAATATTTTGCATGGGAAACTAAATTGACGGCATGAAGACTTAAATGATAGAGACAAGTTAAGCCAAGGTCAAATTATTCAGTATTTACTGTAGTTTACTGAACATTTACAATCTCCTATTGTTCTTTCACAAATGTTTCCCTTTATTTGAGTGAGAGAATACATACAGTATTATTAAGTAGCTGAAATAAAATACAGTCAATCCACTTTACAGTATACTCTGTGAAGGGCTTCGAGATGTCTTGAAGATGTGATAAAACACAATATCAAATGCAAGGATCATTATTTAATATCCACACAAGGAAATTGCCTCAGCCTTCTTACTTCAGAATGTTATCACCTACATGTATTTTAAAGGAGTACAAATTCCAGGTCTCACTTTAGATATTGTGATACTTACCGGTAAGGAATTTCACAATTCGGTGCAAAATAGTTACATAGAATTACATAATGATAATAATAATCCTTGCATTTTATATAACGTGTTCCACATCTTCTAGATGTCTCAAAGCGCTTCACAGAATATACTGTAAAGTGAATTCACTGTATGTATGTGGGAGAAACGCAGCAGCCAATTGCACACAGCAGTGTCCCACAAACAGTCATGGATTGAAATGACCAATTTATTTTTGTTTTTTTTGAGGGATTATTATTAAGCGTGTGGAGTAAAGAAACTTGCCCAAGGTTTCACCTTGCCTGGATTTGAACCCAGATCTCTCGCTTGCAAGGCGAGTGCTCTAACCGCTGAGCTACAGGGCTCCATATAGAACGTTACAGCACAGAAACCAATTATTAGGCTGGTGTTTGTACTCCCCGTGAGTCTATACTTCATTTAATCCCATCTCACCTTAATCCCGAATGTTCAGCACCTTGGGACATCCTCCCGACATGAAAGGCGCTCTATAAATGTAATGCTGTTGTTGATGTTCTCCCATATCCCTCTATTCCCTTCTTAATTAATCCCATCAGTTGAAAGGATGGTATGCATGTCGGCATTAAATATATTACACGTCCAAAACACAGTCAATGGCTGTTTTTGACTAGTCACATGAATCATAAAATATGACAGCACAGAAGGCTGCCATTTGGTCCATCATGTCTGTGCCCACTCTTTGGAAGAGCTACCCAATCAATCCCACTCCCCCAGTGTTTCCCCATACCCTTGCACGTTTTTTCTTTTCAAGTACCTATCCAATTCCCTCTTGAGAGTTGCTATTAAATCTATTTCCACCACTCTTTCAGGCAATGCATTCCAGACCATAACTCTATATGTAAAAAAAATTCTCATCTCCCCTCTGGTTCTTTTGATCATCTTGAATCTATGTCCCCTGGTTATTAACCCAACTGCCAAAGGAAACAGTTTCTCCCTTCCTACTCTATCAAAACCCTCATAATTTTGAACACTACTATTAAATCTCCCCCTAACCTTCTCTCATCTAAGCAGAACAATCCCAGCTTCTCTATCTCCACATAACTAAACTCCCTCATCCTTGGTACTCTTCTGGTCAATCTCTTCTGTACCCTCTCCAGTTGGACACAATCCTCCAGCTGAGGTCAAACCAGTGACTTATAAAGGTTCAGCAGAATGAGCTTGCTTTTGTACTCTATGCCTCCATTTATAAAGCCAAGGATCCCATTTGCTTTCTCGCTCTATCAACCTGTACTGTCACTGTCAAAGACCTGGGTACATGAACTTCCAGATCTCTCTACTTTCTTTAAATCTTTACTGTACTTGTCATGTGGCTATTCTTTATAAGGAAGTGAGCAGAGTATGTTATTTGCTTAGGATGTGGAAAGATTAAGTGACTCACATCCCAATCCTGCCTAAGTTCTGCAAACCTTTTCAGAATTGAGGTATGTTCAGAATGTCTTCTTTGTTACTGCCATCAGGAAAAGGATTTGTGGCTGCAAACACTGCCCCAGCACTTTGCATTCTAAGATGAACTGTATAGATACCATGAAATCCCAAAATAGGCAATTGTCTGAGAATAGTTCTTAGCACAAATTGGTAGTTTAACCAATTGTTGTCGATCCCATCTCAAATCCGGATCAAACCTCGGAAAAAAAAGTGCTTTGAGACCATTTTAAGTGGTTAGTGCCATATCATACTCAAAGATTATTATGAATTAATTATTAATATTACTATTTACTGATATGAGAAATAAATAATCTATTCACTGAAACTAAATCCATCATTCTATTGGTGATTTTACTTCCAGCAACAGATAAGCTTATCTGTTACCGTTTACCTGCTCATACCTGCAACCTTCTGTAGATGACTTCTGCACTGAAACTGCACCGATGGCTTTCAGGAATATACTAAAATGAAGTATCAAAGGATATTAAGAGTTAACTCATGAAATACAATGGACATAGATTCAAATATTTAAATATATAGGCATCATAACTGCATGATGAATAGTTATATTTTAATATTAAGTGATTTTGAGGATGTAACAATGACCACAAGTTTCATATATATGGTGCCTTTCGCACCTCAAAGTGCTTATTTGGGATGTTCTTCTAACATGGACTTCCGGACTGGTTGAGGGGGTGTAACGAGAGAAGAGGAGCTGAGGAGAGAGTGTAGGAAAATGTGACTGAAAGTATAGTAAAAATGATAGGCCTTAAAGTGAGCTTTAAGGGTGGGGATGGAGGGGTGAGATGGAGGGACTCTGGAATAGAGCTCCTGAGAGGCAGTAAGGCTGAAATTCCACCCATCAATGGATCAGATCAGTTGGGTTGTAGGAGGTTGTAGGATGGGGAGAGGCGGTGAGGGATTTGAACATGAGATTGACAATCTTGAATTTGATCTGCTGGAGAGTGGGGAACTTCCACCCTCTCCTCAGCTCCCCTTCTCTTGTAGCCCCACCCTGGCTTGGGTTCCCAGTCAACCAGTCTGGCTTGGGTAGCCAAGCAGGGATTGGGATACAGTAAAACCTCGATAACCCAGTTGGGTCCACTCACCTCCCAGATTTTAGAGTTTCCGGTATTTAGAAACCTACCTAGAAATGGCTGGGGAAGCTCCGCTGCAGACACCACAGCACTGAAGTCAAACAATGGTTGAGCTCCACTCACAGCGCAGGATGACAGAGCGACCACGCCGGGAACTATAAGCAGCTTTTCCGAACTTAGAGAGATTTGCCGGACATTGGAAAAAAATCTAATACTGTATGTATTTTGAAATCTTACCGGCTTTAGGGATTTACTGGCTTTTGGAATGTCGGATTATCGAGGTTTACTGTAATGGACTCCCAGGGTCTGCTGCAGAATTCTATCCGCTTGTGTTGGGATGGGCTGGGAATTCAGGCAAGCACGCCATTAATAATTAAGCCTGGATGTGATGAAGGTTAGACTCCATTGACATGATTCTCATCCAAAATTAAAAGTTTGAAATTGTGTAAATTAAATAATGAGCATTGGTTTACATTTATAATTTTTTAATTTGTAATTTTAACTATTATCTCCCTCCTTTCCAAATATGGCTCCTGCGCTCAGACCATCCTTCCTGGCAGAGACGTGTACATGATGGAAATTATAAGATCATATAAGCCTATGTTAGTGTTAACTCCCCAATTACGCTAACTAATGGCAATTCCATTTTCCTATGTGTGCTTCTATTCAAATATTAAATTGCCCAACTTTTTTTTCCAATGCGCTCACCACTTTTACGAATGAAAAGGCAGGTTTTGAATAACAGGTATGGGTTAATTTCTCCACACCCATGGGTGCAGCACTACAATTTGCCTTGTGCTGAACCTGGTAAACCAGCCAAATTCAGTTGCTTGCTGTGAGCCTGAATGTGAATTTCTAGGCTGGACTCTCCCAGTGCATGGCACAGAACAAGAATGTGCTGCCTTATCAATTACCTTTTAAAAGGATAGGGCATTTACACTAGAATCTGCAACAATACAAAGGCACACAGACTGGAGCAGTATCAACAGAACACAAACCTTGGCAACATGGTTACTGGAAACTCACCATCAGTTAAGCCCTACAGAGAAGCTTAAAACCATTTTACATGTTTGTAATATCTCCAGTTACCTGAAGAATGTGTTCTAAATTGTGCCGTGCTGATGGTCGATAGAGGTCAGATCCATTTTCCTCCAGAAGCAGTTCAATTCCTTTCTCCCCTGGACGGGTAGCCAGTACATAGCAGAAACTAGGAGCAGGAAGCAAGGCATCTGAGGGCAAATTTACACTCTGCAAGAAAGTCCATACTTCAAGTTAGAAATACTACAACAGCAACAACAAATAGTCCTTTCACAATGGGAGAATGACCCAAGGCGCAGGATTGTCTGGGGTTTGCACCTGAGCTGGGGGTCAGATCCGATAGGCATGAGGGCAAGACAGTGAGTAAGGGTGGGAAGACGATCAAAGGCACAGTCTGATAACTACTCAGTTAGTTTGAAAATTAGGTCCAACCCTATCATTGTGTAGCCTAGGATGTTGGATTAGTGAAGCTCACATGTGATGAAGGCATGAATGAGGGACCATTGCTCGGTTAGAAGTAATGTCCAGTAAAAGCCCGTTTATCCTGCACCTTTGGGACCTAGCCAATGCCGGTTAATGCTTGTGCCGGATATTCGGCCGAAAATACCCCCAATTTTTTTTTTAATGCATTTTTCCGGATAAATTCTGGTTAATCGAATACGGACCTTTTTTTGATGTATTGTTTATATGGAAGTTACAGTTGTTTGGGTGCCGGATAAACAGGCTTTTACTGTACTTTTAAACCTTTTTAAAAACTGCTGTTATGCTCAACATTTTAAAAATGAAAGGTATGGCTTATTGTCTGTGTTCACTATGGGTATCAAACTACACCCCCAAATTCTCAATCTCTTTAGAATGAGCATGTTACTTGAGTAATGTTAAATATTATATTATAGTCTGCAAGATTTGATTCCAGAATAATGGAATGGAACTAGAGGTGAGTTAGGTCTACTTTAAGGAATGAAAACTCTTTTACAGTACCAATATATCCAACAATAGATAATAGAGTAAAAGCACAGATAACCATTTGAAAGATTGTTTGTCTCAGATATATAACATTGTTTTTACAAACTGCTTACAGGTTACGTTAAAGTACAAAATAAAGACAAAACATCATGGTGTTTTAATAACCTGGACCAGAGTGCTTGGAAGCAAGTCCACACCCAGGATTCCCTGCATATTTTTATGTATCACACGCAAAAAAAGTCCTGATTTACATAGAAGCCTCACCCAAGGCATCACAAGATATCATTTTGTTCTGAGGTAGGAATGACATTTTTGCATCTTTTTCAGAAAATGAATCAAATTTCTATGAAACTATGGTGAAAAAAAATGAAAGTTGGAAATATATGGAGAAATTTCACCTGGCTCTAGATTTGCTTATCTAGGCAGCATTTCAGTGTGTTCAGAATTTGGCAAATTGAATTCAGTCTTACCTTTGAAGTTACATACCAAAAACGTCTTCAGACTTAACAATAATAATTTCAGTGTCTCTGCCCCACATTCTGGAACTCCATCCCACAGTCCCTCCGCCTCACTTCCTCCCCTGTCTCCTTCAAGGTCGGTCTCAAGACCCTCTGTTTCGATTGTGCCTTTAGCTGCCCTCCCACCTCTTTTACTCCCCTCTCCACTACCTTGCCCCTCCCTCATGCTTGGGTCCTGACGTCTGACTGTTTAGCGCCTTGGGAAGTCCTCCCAACATGAAAGGCACTCTATAAATGTAATTTTGTTGTTGTTGTAATAATCCTTGTATTAGATATAGTGACTTATCATGTAATTGACACATTCCAAAGCACTTCACTGAATATACTCTAAAGTGAATTTGTATTCTGTGGGTGAAATTAAGGATCTAGTTAAGAACTTGCCAAATTTCAGAGTCTCTGAAATGCTCGTCAAATAAAGTAAATCTAGATCCAGGTTGAATTTCCCCCTGTTTGTTTAATAATGCAAGCACTTCAGAAAGTATGTTATTTTTTCACTGTTAATTTTACATTTCTATTGAGTGGAATAGAAATTTAGCTATATCCAGTGGAACAAAGTTCCATAAAACATTCCAAAAAATTAAGCATGTACTCCAAACAAGTTAAAAAATTAAAATTCCATCATCTCATTTAATGATAAAACTCTACATAAGATTTCCAATCCAATCCAATAAACCTCTATTTAGGACGGGGTTGCGTTCCTGAAAAACGGTTCTCAGATCGAAACATCCAAAACAGAAACGTGGTTTCCCATGCAGTTCCATTATATAACCTGAGATGCATTCTTTTCACAAAATTTTCAGACTTTAAACCCACTAAATAACACACAAAATAACACTAAACACACAAAATAACACACATAGGCAAGAAGGGGTACTTGGGGTAACTGTACAGTATTGTACTTTAATACTGGCAAACTTTAATATAGTCCTATGTTTTGATAATCTGCTTGCACCTGTAGCTGGAACACGCCTTGAACTTGCCAGTATATTGTCCTTATTCTGTTTTATAGTAGCCACTGTCGATTTAGCTAGCCCTAAAGCCCTCCCTAAGTACCTTTTTTGCCAGACTCAATGCGCTCTATCACCTCTAATTTCGTATTTTAAGTGATGACTTTGCGGGGTTTCTGGCTGCTAGCGGTATTACTGCTGCTCATTTCACTTACTGCTGTCTTTTCACTGACATGGTATAAATGTGGTAGAAGTTGTAAATCGCTCAAAGTTGCTTGGGAATGTTTGGAAATTACTGTAATACCGATGTGGCGTGGTGTCGCTTCAAAATCAGCTGGCTTTTAAACAATGACGTAGCGACATGCTATTGGCCAGTTCAAATGCTTGGATACACTCTATCAGGTGCGAGCACGATTTATCTGCGAATACACTATGGACTGCGCGTATGGACAAAAAGGACGCGCCAAAAACGACTATGATACTCAAAATATGTACTGCGCATGCGCAAAAAATCATTTTGTGCGTTAAAACGAATTCAAGTGTCCTATATCGATAAAAAGATGTTAAAAAATTATAATTGTTCAATTGAAATGTCCGAAATAGAAGCATCCTTAATTGAGACTTACCTGTAATTGCAAATAAAGTGCAAATGGATTGTTGAATGGATCCAGATATAAACTGTGTTGTTTCAACATAATATAATAAACCTTGGATGTGATATAGCACTTTTCACGTCTTCTAGATGCCTCAAAGTGCTTCACAGAATTTACCGTAAAGTGAATTGACTGGGAATCGACTATTTGTGGGTGAAATGCGACAGCCAATTGTGCTCTGCAGTATCCCACAAACAGTCATGGATTCAGTGACCAATTTTTTTTAATATAGGGATTATTATCCCCTGAAAAGCGATCAGCCAATCAAATAAACCCCAAATGCCATGCATTTCTTTTAGTCGGGCAACGATGCAGGTAGGCACTAGGGTCCAGCGATATATCGATATATCGCTAAAACCGATATAATTTTCATATCGATACGCCGATATAGACATTTCAAAAAAATCGATATATCGAGGTAAAAAATCGGGATGCGAGCACACTGAACTACAAGACCCAGTGCACAGACCGAGGTGCAAAGCCGCCATATTGTATTCATAGTCCTCGAATACAATATACAGGTATGCAAGGGGTGGGGGGGGGGGGGGAGAGACGGCTGGGGGGGGGGGGGTGAGGGGGAGAGAGACGGCTGGGGGGAGGGGGAGGGGGAGAGAGACGGCTGGGTGGGGGTGGTGGGGGAGAGAGACGGCTGGGCGGAGGGGGAGAAAGAACTGGGTGGAGGGGGAGAGAGACGGCTGGGGGTGGAGGGAGAGAGACAGCTGGGGGGAGGGGGAGAGAGACGGCTGTGGGGAGGGGGAGAGAGATGGCTGGGGGGAGGGGGAGAGAGACGGCTGTGGGGAGGGGGAGAGAGACGGCTGGGGGGAGGGGGAGAGAGACGGCTGGGGGGGGAGAGAGACGGCTGGGGCGAGGGGGAGAGAGACGGCTGGGGGGAGGGGGAGGGGGAGAGAGACGGCTGGGGGGGGGGGGGGGGAGAGAGACGGCTGGGGGGGGGAGGGAGAGAGAGACGGCGGGGGGGGGGAGGGGGAAAGAGACGGCTGGGGGGGTGGTGGGGGAGAGAGACGACGGGAGTGGGGGTTGCGAGAGAGGGACGGCGGGGGGGGGGTGGGGGGAGAGACGGGGTGGATGTGATAATATACAGATAGATAGAGATGGGGGGGATGTGAGAGGAGAGAGGGAGAGAGACATAGAGACACACAGACAGAAAAACACAGAGATGGAGAGAGTGAGAGACACAGAGAGAGAAAGATATTTACCTCCTGAGGAGATAGGCCCCGAATGCGCGCGCATGCGCAGTACGTAAACTCCCAAAATATTGATATTTCGGTATATCTCGATATGAGCCCATCGATATATCTAAATCAGAAAATTTCCATATCGACGGACCCTAGTAGGCACCATTCCTAGAGAGTGAAGAATTGATAAAGTGATATGTTTCAACGTTAACATTGTTGTGGTATGGGTTTAAAACAAACTAAATCATGAGGAAGGCGCATAAATGTTTGCTGAAATATTACCTCTTGGCTGTCTTGGCTTTGACCATGGACTTTTGGAGGAATTAATGGAGGCCACAGACTGTCGATCAAACTGAAGAGTCCTGAAGACCTGAGAAGCATAATTTAACCGATACATATGACTTAAGAAACAAAGTTCAACAAGTTCAAATTCAACACATGCAACATCAATGAAGTCACACTAGCTACATGAGACAAAATACAGTAACTTTGTTGTACTGTATTATTTTTTAAGAAAGTATAGAGTTTCTACCAAGTAACGGAAGCAATCTTATTATTATTGATAATAAAAATACTATTCCTTCCATTTGGTTAAGCGCTCTGAGACACCGTCCGGTGTGGAGGGCGCTATATAAATCAAAGTTGTTGTTGTTGTAGAGTGGGTCATCAGGTCAGAAGGACATCTCAAAACGCTTCATAGGAATTACTGTGAAATTGAGTGAATACGTTTTTCAGCAAACCTGGCAGCAAAATTACGCTCAGCAATGTCCCATAAACAATTATGAAATGAGTCACCAGTTTTATTTGGGGGATTGTTGGCCTGAGCTCCAGTACAAACTCCCTTCTCTTTTCTAATAGTACCACGGATTTTTAACATCCACCTGAACAGGCAGACCTCAATATAACATCTCCAGTAACCCACCAACATTGCACAGTAAAACTTCTAATTTGGATGTAAGCATGTAAAACCATTGTATCTTTACCCATGAAACCAGCTGCCAAATTATTGAAATAAAAAAAGGAATTAATTGTTATTGATGTCATAAAAAGCTTGTTAATTCATTTAATTCAGGTAAAGACTCCACACTGCATAATTAATTTCTACACGGGTAAATGTTTCAGATCACAGGGACCCCAGGCCTCTGATAATACATTTTGAAAAGGCCAAGTCCCTTCTCTCTATTGACAGATTTGAATTCATGCTTTTGTTTCAGTCATTAGTTATCCTATGTAATAAAAAAAAAGTTGTTCCACCTCCCACCTTCACTTCACCTTATCTGTGGCCAAAGTTCCTTTCTTTGCATAACAACTTTTGCAATAAGGTACTTTAAAATGGCCTTGACTCTATCGAGACAACCTCCCAAAATAGACAGAAAATCTAGACAAAACAAAACACTTGAATTGACTGATTCGGGAACTGGCTAGACAGAACAAAGGAGGCACGGTTGGAATGATAGCAATACTGGCACCATTATCCATCACCATATATGCATGGCTACCACCACATCAAAAATGACATTTAAGGAGGCAAAATCATACACAGTAAAAGCCCGTTTATCCGTGACTCAATCAACCGGAACTTCCGTATAAAAATAAATTTAAAAAAAGTCCCCATCCGATTACCCGGATGTTATCTGGCACAATCGCGGTGGCGCATTTAATGAATCGATTGTCGTACGAGAGTACTGTACAGGTATTTCGGCTTGCCGCTAATAGAGCTTTAAAATTGCGCTGCCGTTTTTTTCCCTTGCGTCGCGTCCGCCATTGCAGAAGTTATCGATAGATTGTACACCTCTACCCCAGCATCATGGCTTCAAACCAGGCATCTACAAGTCTTTGAGGTGACTTACACTCTATCGATAACTTCTGCAATGGCGGACGCGACGCAAGGGAAAAAAAAGGCAGCGCAAATTTAAAGCTCTATGACTTTTAGATGAATAACAAAGGTCTGTTATTATCTGTTATTATTTAGTCTATTATCAATATGGTATGTGTTAAAATAAGTTGAAAAATTTTGTGTTAGGTTTTCGGCATCGGATCCAACCGAATATCCGGCATGCCGTTTAACTGGCATTGGCCAGGTCCCACAAGTGCCGGTTAAACAGACTTTTACTGTGTGTATATTTTGGTCCGTCGATATGGAAATATTCCGATATCGATATATCAGTGGGCTCATATTGATATATACCGATATATCAATATCACCAGGTTTTTTTATCCTGTGTATGCGCACGCATTCGGAGGTGCGCGTGCATTCTGATGTGTGCGCGCATTCCGATATAAGTGCTCTAGGCCGAGGAGGTTTGTAATGACGGCGACAAGGTAAGTTGAAAAAGTTTTATATTATACCAATATAACCGATATATCGCCGGACATGATATACCGATATTTTGCAATATACTGATTTTTTTATACCGAATTTTGGATATACTGATATATTTAAATTTCCAATATCGGCATATCGATATGAAAAATTATACCGATATAACTGATATATCGATGGACACTAGTGTATATATATATATATATATATATGTACAGTAAAAGCCCGTTTATCTGGCACCCGATCAACCGTAACTTGTGTATAACTGGCATCGCAAAAAAAAGCCCGCATTCGATTAACCGTAATTTATCCAGAAAAATGCATAATTTTTTGGGGGGGCTGGGCGTTTTCGTTGGCCAGGTCTAGAGCGTGCCGGATAAACGGGCTTTTACTGTATATATATATACACACACACAAGCTCAGATATACAGTCTAAATACTCTATGATGTGAAGCTCAACGAGAATCCGTTCGTCTGGATCAACTGATGGCTCCTGATTGCAAATTCCAGGCAGGGTGAAACCTTGGGCAAGTTTCTTTACTTCACACACCTGATAATAATCTAAAAAAAAACAATAATAAATTGGTCATTTCAATCTACGACTGTTTGTGGAACACTGCTGTGTGCAATTGGCTGCCGGTTTCGCCCACAAATATACAGTCGATTAACTTTAAAGTATATTCTGTGAAGCACTTTGAGACGTCTAGAAGACGTGAAAAGCGCTATATCAAATGCAAGGCTTATTATTATTAACATGAGAAATATACCTGGTAGCATGCCAGACCTAGCTGTCCTGCCTGTCACTCAAGATGCCAGAAGATATTGTGTTTATCCTGACTCAGTGATACCTCCCTGAATCAGTCACCTTTGGTCTCCCAGTCACTGTAGCCCAGGGGTATCCAACAATCTGGTCTGTGTATTATCCCCAAATCCTGATTTATGATAGGAGCTTCAAGAACACCTCATCAGGTGACTCGGGAAGAGTACTAATCAACGAGACAAGTCTCTCTCCCCATTCACAGCAACAGATGCGCAACTTCTTTCAGGCACTAACATTTCACTTCAGATCTCACACTGTTGTGAGGGGTTGCCCAACATTTTCCAACTAGCCTTCTTCTTCTAACTGGAACCTACCATGCGTTCTCAACTGCATTCCACCTCCAGTTGCTGTAGCCATCTGAAAAGGAAGTTTCAATGACATGCAGACCTCAAGGCATCTTTATGGTCTCTACGATTTTCCACAATACTTTTAGACTTTGACTTTTAGACTTTGCCAATGATATGTCCAATGTTGCAGATCACTATCTTCTTTGCCACTTTGAAATATTTCCTATATCCTGAAATGCAAGTAACCGTGAGAGTCTTAAAAGCCATAATACATAGGGTGATGATTTACTCCAATACTAATTCTTACCACATTAACTATAATACAACGTTGACCATTTAGTGACCAGATAGAGAGTTCCAAGTTGATTTCCAAAAGTCTGCTGGATAAAAGAATTCTTAATCCAATGCCTTGGGTCGGCCTCCCGACATGAAATGCGCTATACAAGTGTAATTTTGTTGTTGTTTATAGCATCATTTAAATATTAGTAAATAATCTTTAGATTTGGCAAAGCGCCTTTACACCAGGAGAACTTTGCAGGATGCACTATAGTGTTGTGCTTATATATTTGTAGACGAATGATACGACTTAAACGGCAATTTACACACAGAAATATCCTGCAAACAGTTACAAAATGAATAACCAATTTTATTTGGGGGATTGTTGACCAAGGCATGAGGAAATTCATTTTCTTTTTGAATATTGCCATAAGATCGTCAACGTTTAATCGAACTGACATGCAAAACTCAGTTTAAAGTCTCATCTGGTGGACAGCACCTCCAACAATGCAGCACACCCATACCACTGCAATGGAGTGGCTGCACAGACTGTATGGGTTCCACATTCCAATTTGAGGCTTTACACAGGGCTAAGAAGTTTAGCATTCATTGATATCATAGGAACACAAGTCACTTATACAGTATTTATAATCCATAGAGGGATCAATCATTTCTAATTGAAAAGGAAATCCTGTGCAGTCAACTTTTGTAACTGATAAATAATTTGTTCCAAATAGTAGCTAAGACTGGCAAAGCATACGGCTGTAAGTCAACAAGTGGATGCTTCAGGACTCTCCTGCTGAGCTGTAGGGAGCTAGTGTATTTTTATGTCAAGTTTGCAACACAAGAAGGTCTGTGTATGATATAACACACACTGTTCAAAGCTAAGCTCAACGGTCCAATTCAGTTTTGGTTGGACTCATTCAACAAAATGATTAAATACTAGTTTCATCCATTTCACTCAAGTCTGCTCCAGATCACAGTATTCTAGGAAGTATAATCCTTCCTTAATTAACAGTTGAATGAATCTTAATTTAAATATTCAAAGTTTCCATGTCAACAACTACTTGTATTTGTATAACATCCTTCATGGGTAGTGTCTCGGAGAACTTCAACTCATGTGGCATCAGGAATTCCACAACCTTATTCAGCTTTCTAAAAAACTTCACAAACTGTGACAATTTAGGATCCTTTAGACTGGAGTGTAATCACTTTCTGTGAGTGGGGTAATGGTTAACATTACAGCAATAATCACCCCTCGACAATGTGGCACCAAGAATTAACGTTCCACAATAGCTATGTATAACAACTGTCGACAACTGCCGGAAATACAGTAAGGGTTAACTTTACGGTGATAAACTCAACTGGCACAATATCGGTAACTCCCAAAAGTGGGGTAGGGGTTAACTTTACAGAAATTATCACCGTGCATTGATGAGATATCATTACAGTAATATTTCTGGACTAATGTCACAGGTAGATTTATAATGTAATAAAAATCCATGTACAGTAGTATGACCCACCAATTAAAAATCACTGCTAGTTAAAATTGAGCAATTGTATCTAAAATTTTAGTTCATTTTGGCCCAGCAACACTAGGGTGTTAAACAAACTTTATAATACAGTACTGGATATCCCAAAACGCAAAATACTGCAGATGCTGAAAATCTGAAACAAAACCAGAAATTGCTAGGAATCCTTAGCAGGTCAGGCAGCATCTATGGAGAAAGGAAAAGTGAGTCAATGTTTCAGGTTCATGACCCTTCATCAGAATTGAGTTCTGACAAAGGGTTGTGGACCCGAAACATTGACTCATTTTTCCTTTCTCCATAGATGCTGCCTGACCTGCTGAGTGTTCCCAGCAATTTCTGTTTTTGTTTCATAATACTGTGTATCGTGTATGCATAACTATAGAATATTTAAAAAAATCTGATTACCTGGTAAAACAATTATTAAGGGCACATCTACATTTGAGATCTTCACCCTGAAGATCTACCCCTTCAACTGTGCCTTTGGTCACCTAGCTTTCCTCCCTTACTTGGTGTCCAACCACGCCATTGTACAGTGCTCTGGGATGCTATGTAAATGCAACTTGTTGCGACTCGTTTTAAAGAGATTCTCAGGATGTCTTGTGTTAGTGACAGCGCATCATCGAGCAGCCAATTTCTACTCAGCAATATCCCGTAAACAATCATTAAGCGAATGCCCAATTTTATTTTGGGGGATTAATGGCTGAGACACCGTGCAAAATACCCTACTCTTTTCAAATACAGTAAAACTTAAACAAATATCATATCAATCATATAATTGTCTAAGTCGTAATATGCACCCGAGTCCCATTTAGTTTCCTATCAACACCACTTAAAATTTATTTGCATAAGTCGAATTAATCATCTCCTAACTCGTAACACTGCTCCCCTATCCTCCATTACTCCCATACTTTCTGGCTGCATTAAATCATGGGAAAAGTACGTCTTGACCCATCGAGGCATGTAAATTTACTGACCGGCTGCATTGAATTGCAGGAAATGTAGTTTTGATCCAACGGCAGATGTGCAGAAAAACGTTGTCTACCGTGATTCAATGCGATTCCAATGCTTGCCAGCAAGTGCGCAGGCTGCAACGGGTCACAATGCATTGAATCGAGGGAAAAGTAGATTTGATCGAAACCGCATGCGTACTTACCAGCTGTATTTTATACGATTTAAACGATTTATATACATTTGCCTGTAATTCAGATTTTAGGCAAATGTATGTTCCTGACTGATACAATTTATGTGAGTTGTATTAAAACTTCTGTGAGTTTTACTGTTGTGCCATAGGATCTTTGACTTGCCCTAAATAGGCAAATTAGGTCTTGGTTGAACATTGCAACCAAAAGGACGGCACCTGCAACAATGCAGCACTGCGCTGGAGTGTCAGCTTAGACAATATGAGTTTCAAGTCCAATGTTGACATTAAACCCACAATCGTCTGACTTAGAGTAGTGTACTCACTACTGAGCCAAGCTAACACACTGCAGTATTATTGCCTCAATCTTTTATAACCATAACAAAAATTGCACCAGCCTTATCAGTAACCTCTTTTCAGTTTATTTTATTAATGGCAAAGCAACTGTCTCTCATATGAGTACAGCAATGCACCTCCACTATTCTACAACAGCTACATCCAATATATTGTTTGGATTGTTCACCTATTGCATGAACGTATTAACATGTACTTTATTTTTGGAGTCCTGCAGCTCAGTGGTGAGTCCTGTGGTTAGAGCATTTGCCTTACAAGCAAGAGACCTGGGTTTGATTTCAGGCAGGGTGAAACCTTGGGCAAGTTTCCTTACTCCACATGTCTGATAATAATTCCTAAAACAAACCCAATAAATTAGTCACTTCAATCCACGACTGTTTGTGGGACTCTGCTGTGCGCAATTGGCTGCCATGTTATGCTCACAAATATACAGTCACAAATTTACAGTATATTCTGTGAGCGCTTTGAGACGTCTAGAAGACGTGAAAAGCACTATATCAAATGCAAGGATTATTATTGTAATGTTTTTTTGAAAAAAACTGACTTACAGTAAAGAGAAAGAAAATCTAAGGTGTGTATTCTGTTCAAGAACAGAGTAAATTATTAATAAAAATAATCCTTGCCTTTGATAACAGTGCCTTATCACATCTTCCAGGCGTCTCGAAGTGCTTCACAGAATATACTGTAAAGTGAATTGACTGTATATTTTGTAGGCTTTTTCACCAATGCTATATGGCACAATTATTTATACAGTCTCCAACCCTCCTCCAACCTGTCACGTGTCACATGCCACAGTCACATGGAGAACTATATCAAACGCCATTATTGTAATTATTTTTCTGCCACATGTATATCAATGACACCCAACTCTGTCTCTCTGTCTCTACCCTCCAGTTCAGGATCACTGCTGTTCTGACAGATTGCCTGGCAATCATCAAATTCTGGGTTCTAAGGTTCATTGTTGAACACTAAGGTCTCATGCTCATTTCCCATCAGCCCATCTCCTCTCATCAATCTCATGACCACATCAATCTGCATGGGTGTTCATTCCATCTAGGGAGTCAGTACAAATCCTCTGTCTTGTCTGACCAGCCTTGTCTCTTCCCTCCCCACCATCAAAACCAACCGTAAGCCTGGGGTTGCCACATCCAAGATGCTAAAAAAAAAGGCAACTGCCACCAACTTCAAGAAGCAAAAAAAAAAGTTGTCACAAAAAAAACAAAGTAAAAAAACGCCTCCTGATCAAGCCATTCAGAAACAATTGGACAATATTGGAGTGGAATCCTATAACTCACAACTTATCACATCTTCCAGACGTCTCAGAGCACTTCACAGAATATACCGTAAAGTGAATTCACTGTATCATTTGTGGGCTAAATGCAGCAGCCAATTACGCACAACATGTCCCACAAACAGTCGTCGATTGAATGCCCAATTTATTTTTTTTGAACGAATTAGGATTTATTAGAAGCGATCGGCCAATTGACTAACAACCAAGATCCTACTTACTGCTAGGTAAATAGAGGCATGTGGAGTAAGGAAAATTCCCCATTTCCCCCTGCCAGGAATTGAACCTAAGTTTATAACTACTGAGATATTGGACTCCAGGATTAATTAAAATAATTGTACCACCATCAATCTTTTGGGAGGGCATTTATGTAGAATCTGCACTTTCCTCTACATTAAAATTTGGGTTAGTACTGTAGTTTTCTGTCTAGCCATTCCTCTGTGTTAATGTGTTTTTGAGCTACACAAATGGCTGTTTTGACTTTAATGCGAGCTGCTGCTTCAGACCAACATTGGCAACTCCTAATTCCCCACCTTCCTCTACCCCCCCACCCCCCCCACCCCCAACGTCCCCGGCTTGGGTCTGAAACAGTGACTATCCAATGCCATGGGACATACTCATAACGTGAAAGGCACTATACAACTGTAATTTTGTTGTTGTTGAATAGGTCGAGCAAATACTTTCACCAGAACAATCATTTCCCAGCTCAAGTGATTATATTGAATCCAAGAAGCCAATTTGGACTTACCAGACCAGAAGGGAGCTTAGATTTGCTCTGTGGGGTGGAAAATACTGTACAATATTAAGAGACGGATAGAGCCTAATAGGCACCAATGCTTTTTTTGCCCCTAAAGTCTGATGTAAGAGTACATTGCACAGTAAATACTGACTCAAGCCTTGTAATAACAATTTTACATACACACACATATATATATATTCATATATTTAGTGCCTTTCAAGTTGGGAGGGAATCTCATAGTGCTTTCCTTCCAACTCTACTTACCGTATATCTCCGCGTAATAAGGCGCACCCGCGTATAAGACGCACCCCCCATTTTTGACCTTTTCTTGGTGAAAAAAACCGGAAGCATTTTCAATTATATTGCCGGCAGAAGGGAGGAGAGACAGGTAGGTAGGGAGGGAGAGAGGCAGGCAGCCAGGGAGGGAGAGAGGGAGGCAGGGAGAGAGAGAAGGAGAGAGGCAGGCCGGCAGCGTGGGAGAGAGAGAGGGAGAGAGGCAGGCCGGCAGCCCGGGAGAGAGAGAGGGAGAGAGGCAGGCTGGCAGCCCGGGAGAGAGGGAGAGAGAGAGAGGGAGGCCGGCAGCCAGGGAGGGAGGGAGAGAGAGAGAGGGAGAGAGGCAGCCGGCCGGCAGCCCGGGAGAGAGAGAGAGAGAGAGAGAGGGAGAGAGGCAGGCCGGCAGCCTAGGAGAGAGAGAGGGAGAGCGGCAGGCCGGCACGCAGACGGAGGGAGGGAGAGAGGGAGGGAGAGCAGCAGGGAGTGAGGCAGGCAGACTGAGTTCGGCAGAAGGTAAGCACAGCACTGAAGTCCGCTGCTGCTGCCGCTGCCCGGGCGGCCGAGGCCGAAGCCTCGTCACCCGCTCCTCCCAACCCCCGCCGGACACTGACCAAACCCCGGCTGACAGCGCGCTGGCCGCCCCTCCTGTTTACTGTATTTCCGAAGCTCAAAATTGCTTGTACCTGCGTATAGGGCGCACCCCCAACTTTCGAGATCTTCCGACCTGAAAAAAAGTGCGCCTTATACGCGGAGATATACGGTATTTGCAAAAGCAACGTCAGTGGAAAAAAATCTAAAAGGTGTCACACCTTAAATACTCAAGGCTTCTTCTAAATTATTGCAGTAAGTATAGACTGAAAGTCTGTCAAACTAGCTTTGAAAGAAGAAAAACCTGCCTAACAAGGGATTGGTGTCACTATTAAAACTTTGAAAATCATTGTTGCATTGGACCGAATTATAACTGATGACACAGTTAACCTCAAGGAGTTACAAAGGAAAGCAAGTTACAGCTTGTTCTACTTTGTAGCCAATGTATGCATCAATACTCAAAGTAATCAAGAAAAAACACATTTCAGTCTTTGTTTTTTGTTCCACTGGATATCAACAATTCTCATAATCTGAACAACCAAATATATATTGTTGCCTTATCATGTGCAAACCAGCTCCTTCAGTCAAAAAGGTGGATTACTTAATTGTTAGTTGATTAAAATGGTCAAGAACTGACATTTGATAATCAGCCAAGCCCTACACAATATGTCAGTCCAAAGAATACAGATCATTTCAAATTAAAGGTAACAGGGAGCGACTGTTAACTGTCAGCGGCCAGCAGTCAAAGGTAAAGTACATTTGACGTGAGAAAATTCCTGATATAGCCATGACAGACACTTTAAAGCATAAACCCACAAAAATAATAATCATTACATTTGATGTATAGCACCTTACTATGTCTTCAAGACGTATCAAAGCGCTTCACAGAATATACTGTAAAGTGAATTGACTGTATATTTTGTGGGTGAAACAACAATAAAAAAACATTTGTACAGTGTCTTTCATGTTGGGAGGACGTCCCAAAGCGCTGGACAATCAGTGTTTATGACCTGAGCCAGGGGGCGGGGATCAAGGAGGGTAGAGGACAGGGGGTGGGGGGGAAGGAGGGGGGTCAAGGCACGATCGAAAAAGCTGGTCTTGAGACAGGTCTTGAAGAAGGGAAGAGAGGGGTGAGGTGGAGGGACTGCAGGATGAAGTTCCAGAGTTTGGGGGCAGAGTGGCTGAAGGTCCAAATCGCCAATGGCGAGGCGAGGGACGTGAAGCAGGCTGGAACCCCTGAGTGGGAACACAGTTTAAACAGAGATAATCAGCACTTGCTGATCTATGAACCTTCCACTTTACAGTAAATTCTGTGAAGCGCTTTGTCCCAGTCCTGATGAAGGGTTGTAGACCCGACATGTTGACTCTTTTTCCTTTCTCCATGGATGCTGCTTGACCTGCCGAGTTTCCCCAGCAACTTTTGTTTTTGTTTCACTTTACAGTATATTCTGTGAAGTGCTTTGAGACGTCTAGGAGATGTGAAATGTGTTATATCAAATGCAAGGATTATTATTATTATTAATATCACACCATTAACATCACTGTTACAGGAGTCCTACTACAGCAGTCCTGTAGGTCAGTAGTTAGAGCACTCGCCTTGGTCACGAGAAACCTGGGTTCGATTCCAGGCAGGGCAAAACCGTGGGCAAGTTTCCTTAAGTTTGATAATATCAACGCTTTGAAAAAACCCAATAACAAAATGGTAATTTCATTCCATGACTGTTTGTGAGTCATTGCTGTGCACAATTGGCTGCCACGTTTCGCACACAAATATACAATCAATTCACTTTACAGTATATCCTGTGAAGCGCTTTCAGACGACTAGAAAACATGGAAAGCACTATATCAAATGCAAGGATCATTATTATTATTATCACACCTCCATCATTACCAGGCTCTACTAGCTGCCAATCACTGAACGGTGAGAGTGAGAGGATCAATTTCTAGATCCTCTTACTTGTTTTCAAATCACTGTAATGTCCTCGCATCTCCCTATTTATCGACCTGCTTTCTCCCTACTCCACCACCTCAGCCTCCACTCGACTGACTCCAGCCTCCTGTTTTTCCCTTGTGCCCTCAATTCCACCATTGGTGACCGTGCCTTCAGCCACTACACCCCAAAACTCTGAAACACTCCCCAACATTCCCTTCACTTTGCCCCTCCCTCCCCACCTTCTAATCATGCCTAAAGACCTTCCTTATTGATTGTACTTATAGTCACCTCCCCGCTTCCTCTGTCCCTGGTTCGTTGTCAGATTCCACCACTGTGAAGTGTTCTGGGATGTTACCCTGCATGAAGGGCGCTATATAAATGTAAGCTGTTAATAAAACAATTCATCACAAATAAGCTTTCAAAATTATTTGTCTCTGTTGATGAACATTAGACCATCATCAACCTCACATAACTATAGTTGAGAACAGAAGATTGACTTCCTTTCTCTGAAATGGAGCTAAAAGGGTATAAAATAATTTGAGAAGCTGGAGCTGTGAGACTGACCCAACATGACATATACTAATAATCCTTGCATTTAGCATAGTGCTCATCATGTTGTTGAGACATCTCAAAGAGCTTCATAAGATATACTGTTAAATTGGTTGACTGTATATTTTGTGGGCGAAACATTACTGGTAAGGAAGAAGAAAAGAATAAAATATCTGTAAAAGGGAGGCTGCTCGGAGAAGGGAAGAGAGGGAGAGAATAGAACAACAACTTTGATTTATATAATGCCCTCCACGCCGGACGGTGTCTCAAAGCACTTCACAGAAACGGATTCCAGGACTGAGCCAGTGGCAGGGGTAGAAAGGTGACCAAAGGTGCGGTCGAAGAGAAAGGTCTTTAGCTGTGATCTGAAACTGGGGAGAGAGGGGGCGAAGCAAAGGGAGTGAGGAAGGTAGTTCCAGAGCCTCGGGGCGTAGTGGCTGAAGACATGGTGAAGGTGGAGCGGAGGATTCGGGGGACCTGGAGGAGGCCAGACCCGGTGGAGCACAGGCAGCGGGTGCTGGTTTGGGGAGAGAGGAGATCAGAGAGGTAGGGAGGTGCAGAGAAGTGGAGGGATTTGAAAACAAGAAGATAGAAGAGGTATCTGAAGCAATATGGGTACAAAATTTGCAACAACAACAAAATTACATTTATAGAGCGCCTTTCACATCAGGAAGACGTCCCAAGCGTTGAACAGTCAGGGATCGGGATCCCAGCATGCGAGAGGGACAACAAAATAGTAATTGTTGACTGTTTTTGAGCAAACGAGTAGACAGAGTGCTGTATAGACATGTCAACCGGCTAAAAGAAATTGGCATGCGCCAAGCATGTGGAATATTAAAACTCAGAGAAATATAATTGCCAGATAGAAGGGAACAAATAGAAGGGAGGGGTGAATGTACAAGACATTTTGTACAAGTGATCACTGACAGTGACTTGACACAACATGTGAAGTAGATTGCTGGAGATATTTGAAAAGCGCTTACAAATGTAATTTTGTTGTTGTATTTGAGCTCAGACACTCACCCATTTCCAAGATGTTGATCAGTTCTGATGTTCGGTTAAACACAAACTTGGAAATGGGTGAACTTCTAAGATCAAATAATCATTGTCAAGTTACATTTTCTGCTGTAAAAGCAAAGATGATAAAAAAAATTAGAGGTGCATTAATTGAAAAATATAAATGTTCCAGTGAAAATTAAGTGGGAAGAACTGACAAATAAAATAATAGAAGAGAACAGATGTTTCTATTTGAAAAGCTTTGTGAGGAAGAGTGAAACCTAGTCATGGCAAGATGTACAAGTCAGTTAAGCAAAATGAAACCCAATCTGTTCCAAATCCTCTGCTTTTCACCATTTGTCACCAATTTACCATCATCTGGGCAAACTCTTACCAAATGTGCTCTCAAGTCGCCTCTTTCTCAGTTACTATATATTTCAATTGTACCCAGATTCCCTCTCAGTTTATTCTGCGACATGCACTGATTACACAGGTATAATAATAATAATAATAATAACAATCCGCCCGCAAAAAACCACATGCAAGGATTATTATTACAAACAACGCAGCTCAGACTAACCCAGACTGATTATATTATACTGTAAGCCACCCTTTGGTCTCTGTGAAATAAGGACAGAAAAATATCAGGATGTAAACCAATCCCTTTTCCAATTAAGGAATACGTTCTTAATAACAAATCTAAACAGATATTATACATATATTATAAATTATAGATATACTGTATTTCAACAATAAATTAAGTCTCCTCTCTCTCCCTCCATATTGTTCTATTTTGGAACTGCCCTCTTCCTCAAATACCTCTGAAGATAAAGAGTTTCAACTATCTCTCCCTACCAGCAAAATTTTTATCTAAGTTTTATCAGGGATGGTTCGAAGCATTGATTCAATCCAAGATGTGAAAGAGCTTGGTCAATGTTTTTTGGACAAAGTCTGTCAAACATCTCAAGCCGGTAGCAGATTATCAAGAGGGTATGAAAAACAAGGTTTTCCAAACTTCTTTCAGGTGCAATCGAAACATCAGTTTTGAACACCCATTCCTTACCAAGCGCACATGCAGTGTCTTGTCAGCTTTTCACTACTGTATTTAAAAATACTGTCACATTACTGTACTATTAAATGATTTGAACGAACGCAGGTCTTATAATATTCCTCCCTACAGAGTACAGACTCACAAAATGAGTGGCTTCAATGAACTTAAAACAGAAGTGGATGTGTATTTGGTTGAGAACAGTTTGGGGAGACTTAAAAAAAACTATACTGAAAAGTTAACAAATATGCCATGGGATATGAAGAAAAGGGAAGAAATAATCTTGAATGGTAGGAAGCCAGGATCGACTAGCAGATATATAAATAATAATAATCATAATAATTATCCTTGCATTTGATATAGTGCTTTTTATGTCTTCTGAACATCTTAAAGGGCTTCACGGAATAAACTCTAAAGTGAATTGACTGTATATCTGTTGGCGAAATGTGGCAGCCAATTGCGCACAGTAGTGTCCCACAAACAGTCGTGGATTGAAATGACCAATTTATTATAGGTTTTTATAAAGATAATATCTGGAGCTTTTGCCTTATTAACTTTAGGATACAGAATTTCTCAGAGTTAGACCAGGTGGCATGAAGCCCAGAGAAAACATGTATAATCTGTCGAGAGAAGAAGTTTAATGTTGTTAGGGCTTAGAATTCATTATCAAAAGCGGCCATTGAAGTTGGATCAAAACAAGTAATACAAAGGAACTTTGGATATCTATCCAAGCAGAAAAAAAAGTTGGAAACATAATTGGAAAGTGGGATTAGTAACAAAAAAAGTTAAGAAAAACAGGCAGCAGTGGCTGTCTGCACCAGATATCCAGCTGACTTACACTGTAAAAAGGCTGGGCTAATAAATTAAAAATCATGGCTTTTAAAAAAAAACTCAGAAGTGACTTGAAACTGCGCTGTCGCTGGATAACATCTGGATTGACCAAACAATACAACATAGTGATATTTGTATAAGACTTCACTGATTAGATTAGGGACTGGAAATAAATTGAAAATCCTTGTAGCCGAGTCAAAAACAATCAATTGCTTCACTATTTATGTGAATAATGGCATTATAATGAGGCTTCCCTTTTAATATTTTTACTTTTATCACTGACAATCAGAAGGGAGTTTCTACTGCTGTTCTGGCCAACAATCTTTAAGATAAATTGGTCATTCTCGTCATGGCTATGTGTGAGTTCTTGCTGACCAAACTGACTGCTTCATTTGCCGAAAATACAGTCACTACACAACAGTAACTAACTGTGAAGCATCTCAAGACATTTTGATGTTATAGGAAGTACTTAAAATGCAAGGTTTATTACAGTAAAGGGGTGTTTAAGTATATACAATGAACTATCAGCACAACAATAACAACAAAATTACACGTGTATAGCTCCTTTCATGTCAGGAGGATGAGCCAAGATGCTGGGCAGTCATTGTTTCAGACCCGCTCTGGGGTCGGGGACGGGGAGGGAAAGGGGAGGGGGATTTGGGGGTGACCAATAGGATTGTCGAAGAGGAGGGTCTTGAGGCGGGACTTGAAGGAGACTAGTGAGGGGGCAAGGCGGAGGGACTGCAGGATGGAGTTCCAGAGGTTGGGGGCAGCTCCCCCTCTCTTCCCAGTTTCAGGTCTCAGCTAAAGACCTTTCTCTTCAACCACGCCTTTGGTCACCTTTCTCCCCCTGCCCCTGGCTTGCCCGTTACTGTGAAGCGCTTTGAGACGCCGTCCAGTGTGGAGGGCGCAATATAAATCGAAGTTGTTGTTGGCTGAAGACTCACCCGACAAAGGTGGGGCAGGTGGGTCAGGCGATATGGAGTAGGCTGAAGCCTGCTCAGAGAAGTGGGCAGGCAGGTTGTTAGGGGGTTAGGAGATTGCAGAGATGGGGTGTGGCGAGGCCATGGAGGAGTTTGAAGGTGAGGATCAAGATCTTGAATTGGATCCTCTGGGTGATGGGGAGTCAATTGAGTTGGGCTAGGATCGGGGAGATGGGATCACAAACTTTGGAGCAGTTGAGGACATGGGCTGTAGAGTTCTGAATTATCTGCAACCTATGGAGGGAGCAATTGGGAAGGCTGACAAGTCGAGTTGGGATGTGATGAAGGTGTGAATGAGGGTTTCAGTGGCCTGGAGGGTGAGGTAATAGCAATATTGCGGAGATGAGGGAAGGCAGAGCAGGTCATTGCTTGGATGTGGGGGAGGAAAGACAGTTGAGGATCGGACAAGACACCTAGGTTATTGACTGGCTTGGTGAGATTAAGTTTGCAACCATGGAGGTTGATGCTGCCAGTGCCTGATGTGTGAATCATAGAATCATAGAATCATAGAATTTTACGGCACAAAAGGAGGCCATTCGGCCCATCTAGTCTGTGCCGGCTCTTTGAAAAGAGCGACTCAATCCCATTGCCCTGCCCGCTCCCCATAGCCTAATAGACCCGTTCTTCCTAAATAAAGATCTAATTCCCTTTTAAAAGTTGTTATCGAATCAGCCTCCACCACCTTTTCAGGCAATGCATTCCAGATTCGAACAACTCGCTGAGTGAAAAAATTTCTCCTCAGCTCCCCTCTACTGCGCCTTGAAACTATTTTAAATCTGTGACCACGAGTCACAGATTCACCCACGAGTGGAAATAGTTTTTCTCTATTTGCCCTGTCGAAACCCCTCATGATCTTATAAACCTCTATTAGGTCTCCCCTCAATCTTCTCTGCTCCAGAGAGAATAACCCTAGCCTATCTAGCCTCTCCTCATAGCTGAAGTCCCTCAATCCTGGCACCATCCTAGTAAATCTTCGTTGTACCCTTTCCAATGCCTTCACATCCTTTCTGTAGTGTGGTGACCAGAATTGAACACAGTATTCCAGCTGAGGCCTCACCAAAGTCCTATAGAGGTTAGTCAGCACTTCCTGACTTTTGTACTCTATACCCCTATTTATAAAGCCTAGTATCCCATATGCCTTCTTAACAGCCTTGTCTACCTGTCCTGCCACCTTCAACGAGTCACTAACACAAATCCCCAGGTCTCTCTGTTCCTTCACACCATTTAAAATTGTACTATCTAGCCTATATTGCCTCCCTTCATTTCTTCTCCCAAAATGCATCACCTCACACTTCTCTGCATTAAACTTCATCTGCCATGTGTCTGCCCACTTTACCAATTTGTCTATATCCTCTTGCAGATGGCTACTATCCTCCTCACTGTTTACTATTCTCCCTAACTTAGTGTCATCTGCAAACTTGGAAACTGTACTCCGTACACCCAAGTCCAGATCATTGATGTAGATTACAAACAGCAATGGTCCCAAAACCGATCCCTGTGGCACACCACTGCTCACTTCCCTCCAATCTGAAAAACAGCCGCTCACTACAACTCTCTGCTTTCTGTCTCGCAGCCAGTTGTGGATCCACGCTGCCACTGTCCCTTTTACGCCATGGGCCTTTAATTTCTTAATAAGTCTCTCATGTGGCACTTTGTCAAATGCCTTTTGAAAGTCCATGTAAACTACATCAACTGCGCTACCATTATCCACCCATTCCGTTACCTCATCAAAAAATTCTATCAGATTTGTAAGGCAAGATTTGCCTTTAACAAATCCATGTTGACTGTCCTTTATTAGCCTATATCTTTCTAAGTGAAGATCTACCTTGTCCCTGATTATGGACTCTAGAATTTTGCCCACTACCGACGTTAGACTGACTGGTCTGTAGTTACCAGGCTTGTCCTTCTGCCCCTTTTTATACAAGGGAGTAACATTAGCTATCCTCCAGTCCTCTGGCACGACCCCTGTGTCCAAGGAAGATTGAAAGATCGTGGCCAGAGTCCCTGCTATTTGCTCCCGTGCCTCACTTAGTAACCTAGGGTGCATCCCATCCGGACCAGGTGACTTATCCACCTTGAGCGACGTCAACCTTTTTAGCACTTCCTCTCTGGTTATAATTATTCTATCCATTTCTCCTACCCTCTCCTCTAATACCATGGCATTGGCTGTATCATTTTCTTTTGTGAAGACAGAGGCGAAGTACTCATTCAGTACATCAGCCATGCCCTCTGCCTCCACAATGAGATTTCCTCCTAGGTCCCTAATTGGCCCCACCCTCTCCTTGACCAACCTTTTACTCTTAATATGTTGGTAAAAAACCTTAGGGTTCCCCTTAATCTTACTCGCTAATTGTTTTTCATGCAGTCTCTTTGCCCCTCTAACTTCCTTTTTTAGTTCTATCCTACACTTCCTATATTCTGCTTGGTTCCCTTCTGAATTTTGAGCCTGACACGTATCATAAGCCTCTTTTTTTTGTTTGATTTTGGCCCCGATTTCCTTAGTCATCCAGGGAGGTTTGGATGCCTTACATTTCACCTTTGTGGGAATGCTTTTGACCTGTGCCTGAACTATCTCCTCTTTGAACGCTGCCCACTGCTCGTTAGTTGTCTTACCTGCCAATTTTTCTTTCCAATCCACCTTGGCTAGGTCCCACCTCAACTCATTGAAATTAGCCCTTTTCCAGTTGAGTGTCCTCACCTGTGATCGTTCCTTATCCCTTTCCATAATTATTCTGAATCTAACGATATTGTGGTCACTATTCCCTAGATGCTCACCTACAGAAACCTGTTGAACTTGCCCTACCTCATTTCCCAAAACTAGATCCAGCAATGCTTCTTTCCTCGTTGGACTGGAAACATACTGATCAAGAAAGTTGTCCTGCACACACTTCAGGAATTCTTCTCCCTCCTTGCCCTTTACTCTACTATTCTGCCAGTCTATGTTGGGATAGTTGAAGTCACCCATTATCACTACTCTATTAGCTCTGCATTTCTCCGTGATACGCTTGCAGATCTGCTTATCTATCTCCTCCCCACTATTTGGTGGTCTATAGTATACCCCTAACAGTGTAACTGCACCTTTTTTATTCCTCAATTCTAACCAGATAGATTCGGTTTTTAGTCCTTCTTCCACCTCGTTCCTTTCTAAGGCAGTCACTGAGTCCTTAACTAAAATTGCCACCCCGCCCCCTTTTCTCCCTTCTCTATCCCTCCTGAATACATTATAACCAGGAATGTTCAACTCCCATTCCTGCCCATGCTGGAGCCAAGTCTCTGTTACTGCTATAACATCATATCGCCTCGCAGCAACCTGAGCCTGCAGCTCACCAATTTTATTTCTCAAACTTCGTGCATTTACATACATGCACTCTAAGGCACAAATTACTTCCTCTGCATTTTTCTCCCGTCTTCCCTTTTCCCCTGTCCTCCTTATTACCCCTCCTGTATTTGAACTACTGATCAGTTTCCCACCCTCACCCCCCGGGATTAGTTTAAAGCCCCCCCCACAAAACTCGACAACCTCCCTGCAAGGAGATTGGTTCCAGCCCTGTTCAGGTGTAACCCATCCATTTTGTACAGGTTCCACCTACCCCAGAATTGGTCCCAATGGTCTAGGAACCAGAAACCCTCCTTCCTACACCACTTCTCCAGCCATGCATTGATGTGCCTTATTCTAGCATTCTGGAACTGGCTTGCTCGAGGCACTGGAAGCAACCCAGAGATCACCACTCTCGAAGTTCCACTTTTCAGTTTACTCCCTAGTCTCTGGTACTCTCCCTGGAGCATCTCAGGTCTTTTCCTCTCAACTTCATGGGTCCCAACATGGACCACCACAAGTGGATTTTCCCCTTCCCCTTGCAGAATTTCCTGGACCCGCTCAGTCAAGTCTTCAACCCTGGCACCTGGTAGGCAACACACCTTCCGAGATTCGCGTTTCCGTTCACAAAAACGCCTATCTATACCTCGGACAGTTGTATCTCCGATTAAAATGGTCTTGGTGGAGTTGGTTTGTCCAACCTCCTCACAGACCTCCTTTTCCAAACAGGTTGAAAGTACAGTGAAGGCACTGGTGTGAGCCAATCAGTGGGGCCTCGGTCTTGTGGATATTAATTGTAGAAAGTTAGCTCTCATACAGGACTTGATGTCTGACATGTAGTCTGTCGAGACAGTAGTGGTCTTGGAATTGAGGGTTCTGGGTAGCTGGAGAGTAGGGATGGGACCAGCGAAGGTTTTTTCAGGATGGGGGTGATGACAGCTATTTTTAGAGGGGTGGGCATAGTGTCAGTGGATAGGGAGAGGTGATGATGTCAATTAGGAGAGGGGATAGGAGGTGGAGCTGGAAGATGAGGAAAGGTGTCGATGGGGTAGAGGGAGCAGGTAATGAGTTTCATTTTGTGGATGACAGCAGAGGGCGGGGGGAAGAGATAGGGTCAAAGCTGTGTATTGGGGGGTGGTTCCTAGGGGAGATGTAATGGGGAGGTAGTGGTAGACAGGTTAGAGGTGGCTGAACAGATCCCCTTGATTTTTGATTTGAGGAAGTCCAGCATCTCCTTGCAGTTGGAGTTGGAGGACAGGATGGGTGAGGCATGAGAGGGTGTACAGAGGAAGCGGTTTGTGGTGAAGAAAAGGAGCCTGGGGTTGTCATTGGCCTCCAATATTAATTTGGAATAATAGCAGGCCTTGGCAGAGGAGCACAGAAGGTAGAACACACAACAATAAATTACATTTATGGAACAAGATATTTATAGAAATAGAACAAATCACTATTAAAGCATTTCAAAAAGGAACCAGTCACGTTCTTGGTAGGTCACAGTTATTGGATAAGACAAATGTCCTAAAGTTTTTTTTTGGACAGTTAGATAGGTAGGCTAGATTGACCAATGGTCTGAAACTATGTTGCTTTATCATACTACCGTATGTCAGTATTTGCATTAAAAAGTTAAGAATAAAAGAAAAGTCCTCCTCACTACTGGAATTCACAAACATTTTGTCAGTCAATTTTCTCTGCCCCAAATGTGGATTGTGAAGCTATGCATCATAGAACAGTACAATGAGTCTAATACAGTAAAAGCCCATTTATCCGGCACCCTCGGGACCTGACCAATGCCGGTTAAAGCGAGTGCCGTATATTTGGCCAAAAACGCAAAAAAAATTACACTTTCCCAGATAAGTTCCGGTTAATCGAATGCGGACCGTTTTTTTGCAATGCCAGTTATACGGAAGTTACGGTTGATCGGGTGCTGAATAAACGGGCTTTTACTGTATTAATAATTCTTGGAATTTGATACACTGCCTTATCACATCTTCAAGACATCTCAATGCGCTTCACAGAATATACTGTAAAGTGTATTGACTGTATATTTTGTTGGTGAAACGGGGCAGCCAATTGTGCACAGCAGTGTCCCACAAACAGTACTGGATTCAGTGACCAATTCATAATTTTTTTGAAATAAGTTTTTTGAATGAATTATTAATCTTGTAAAAGCGATCCACCAATTGACCAAAAATGGGTTCCACTTATTGCTAGGCTAACAGAGGCATGTGTGTAGACAATGGAAACTTGCCCAACATTTCGCTCTGCTGGGAATCAAACTCAGGTTTCTTGTTTGCGAGGCGAGTGCCCCAACCACTGAGCTACAGTACTCCACGTATAGATATATAAATGCAAACTATCATATCAATTTTGGAATACATTACACACCCACAGTACCCCAATAATTAATTTGTAGACCATCAATGAAATTCATGTAACATGCTTACAATTTGAAGGCTACATGAGGTTGCTGTTCCCAGATCACAGGGCAGATGCCTTTTGATATTTTTATAAGAGCTCATTGATTAGATTAGGGCTACTGGAAATTGAAAATCATTGGCATTTTTTAAACTCAGAAGCAACTTGAAACTGCTATCTCTGGATAAAATCTGGATTGACCATACAATACTTGAAAAAAAATTCAAAGTTTTATACTTTCAATTTGCTTTGAATTATGAATTTCCAAATCATACCAATAAATGGTTTTCATTCACTGGTTTGGACCAGAAATACATGTATTTGAAATGGACTCTACATATTTCTTTTTCCACATCATCTTCAATTCATACCTTCCTCTTGTTGTTCTCCGAAGAATCTTCATCCCTTTCAGATAACAGCTCTTTCCTTCCCAACATGCGCTCTGCTGCTGCAGGTCCTCTTCAAACAAAGAGTATGTGCGCAGTTGTACTTCACTGAATAATCCATACGCATCTTGAACCAGAAGACACAGCCTGCAGAAAAACAAGCCATTAAAATGTTCATTAAAAACCATTAAACTATCAGTGCTACCCAACAAACCTGCTGCTACTCACACAAAGTGGAGCTCCTGTAGCTCAGTGGTAGAGCATTCACCTTACAAGCGTGACACCTGTGTTCGAATCCAGGCAGATCAGGGTGAAACCTTGGGCAAGTTTCCTTATTCCATCATACGCCTAATAATAATCCCTCCAAAAAACCCACAATAATAAAATTGGTCATTTCAATCCATGACTGTTTGTGGGACACTGCTATGCGTAATTGGTTGCCGCGTTTTGCCCACAAATATACAGTCAATTCACTTTACACTATATTCTGTGAAGCGCTTTCAGACGTCGATAAGATATGAAAAGCGCTATATCAAATGCAAGGATTATTATTATTAATATATCAGGGCAAAATGTTGGGCAAGCTTCCTTACTCCACACGCCTTGGTTACCTAGCAAGTAAGCAGGAGCCTGGTTGTCAGTCGATTAGCGGCTTGCTTTTCTGGGAATAATAATTTTTAAACAAACATTTGGTCACTCAATCCGGTACTGTTTGTGGGCACTGCTGTGTGCAATTGGCTGCCACCTTTCACCCACAAAATACACAGCCAATTTACTTTACATCATATTGTGTGAAGTATTCTGTCAAAACAGCACTTTACCACCTGCAGAATATATCTGATTACAGAAGAACAACTGAAGAAAGTGGCTTAAAATCATACATTGACTGTCTGATGATTTTCCCATCAGATTTATTGAGCTGCAGTGTCTGTTGCCTGAATTTACTGGGTATTGAGGCCCCAAATGCCAATTTTTAAAAATGTTAAAATTCCAAAAATTGCAGGGACTTGTAATAGCTGGAAATCTTGTCGATGATAACAGACCTGCAATGCTGTGTACATAATAATCTAATCATTACTGATAATACAGTACAGAAACAGAGGTAATGTTGTTCCACTGGCTTGCCCTTTCAATAGCTGCAACAATTGCACTCATTGAACTGCTTAAAGCGCTCTGAGACGCCACCCGGCGTGGAGGGCGCTATATAAATTGAAATAAATTGAAGTTGTTGTTGCTCATGTACGAGCAATGAAAAAAAAGCAACTAGAATTCCTCATAGAAGCCTAATGTTATCACTAGTTTGGGGATTTAAGGTCATGGTCTAAGCCAGGGTAGTCCAACACATCCGGCCCAAGCCCATTTCCAACTTCGGGTGATCTGCTCCCGCCCTTCCTGGCGAATAATCTTCTCACAGCAGTGACAGGAGCCAGAGGTTGGGAGGGCACATTTGAGAGTGGCTGTTACTACAGTCTGTCAGGAAGATCCACTGTCTTTTGCAACGACTGACTCCTGCTGCTGCAGATCAGGACCCGTGCAGCTGGTTGAAAAAGAGAGGGAGAGGGATTGGGAGATGGAAGGGGGGGGGGGGGGGGGAAAGGAAACAGAAGCAAGAGGAGGGGGAGAGAGGAGAGGGAGGTGAGAGGAGTGGGAGAGAGGACAGGGGGGTGAGAACAAGGGGAGAGAGAAGAGTGGGGTAAAAAAGAGGGGGAGAGAGGAGGGGGAGTGGAGGGGAGGGGGAGAAAGGGGAGGGGAAGAGGGAGATGTGTAGAAGGGAGAAAGGAGAGGGGGAGAGGGATAGCTGAGGAGAGAATGATTGATGGGGGGGGGGGGAGATGATAGAGAGGGGTGGGGTGGGGGGGGAGAGAGAAGTTGGAAAGGGATGAGGGGCAGAGACAGAAGGTGGATGGGGGGAGGGACAGAGTGCGAGAGGGGGGAAGGAGTTTGTGCGAGAGAGAAGTGGGGGGTGGGGGGGGGGAAAGAGAGTGATTCAGAGAGTACGAGGGGGAGGGGAAGAGGGAAAAGAGAGTGAGAGAAATCAGAGAGAAAGCAGAAGTGAGGCCAGCGTTTTGTGGTTCATTGTCAGCACAGATGTTCGGAGCATCCATCGGCTGCTGCTGGGGGAACTGAGGACTGATACCCAGCCATGTACAGTTTCCTGACAGAAAGCTCTCTCTTTCTCCAGTGAGAAACTGCACTATATCCATCATTCCCCTCCTCCACCCCCCAGGCACTCTACTTCTGGTACTTCCAAAACCAGCTGTTCCCTTTGCCCAACATCTGCCCCACCATTTGCCACTGCTCTCTCAGGAGCTCTATTCCTGGAGCTCCATCCCTTTTTCAAGACCATAAGAACAAATTCTGACTGCACTTTCGGTCATCTTTTCCCCTTCCATCCCAACTCCCTTGGCCTCCACCCTCAGTTCAGGTGCTCAGCCGGCAGTGTCAGGAGCTTTGACATGTCCTTCCAACATGAAAAAGACTCTAAGTCAATGTTATTATGTTCTGGAAGTGAAGGGGAAGGGAAACACAAAAATGTTTCTTAGGTGACATGCAGAGCTTTCTCAAATAGGGAACATGCCCCCGTCAGCCAAATGGTTGGATCACACTAGTCTGCGCTGACCATAATAATAATAATGCTTGCATTTGATATAGCACTTTTCACATCTTATCAACGTCTGAAAGCGCTTCACAGAATATACTGTAAAGTGAACTGACTATATTTGTGGGCGAAACGCGGCAGCCTATGGCACACAGCAGTGTCTCACAAACAGTCGTGGATTGAAATGACCAATTTTATTCTTGTGTTTTTTTTTGAGGGATTATTATTAGGCGTGTGGAGTAAGGAAACTTGCCCAAGGTTTCGCCCTGACCTGCCTAGATTCATTCGAACACAGGTTTCATGCTTGTAAGGCGAGTGTTCTAACCACTGAGCTACAAGACACAACCATGCAGTAATAGGGGGAGCACTGGATCATCAGTGCCCAATACAGGGGGAGTATTGCATCTTGTTGGTTGAGATACAAGTGGATGCAATGGATATGAAAAATCCCAAACATTATTCGAAAAGTTTCTCCTGGTGTTCTGACTGATAAAATGATCCAGATAAATTGATCATTCACCTCCTGGATCTTTGTGGGCCCTTATTGTACTCAAAACAACTGCTTTATTTTTCTATACAAGAACAATCTGTACAAGTGCCTTGGGACATTCAAATGTACTAAATATTCAGATCCTTTCTTACTGATAGCTACTTGATTGAGATTTGTTTTCAATTGTATAAAATTTAGATAAATTCAACTGTTTTTGGAGGATGGTATTGTACAGCGATAGATGACAGTAGAAAAAGACCACATCAATGGTTTTAAAAAAGGTGGAACAAGTATTTATGCCTTGACAAATCCCTGGGATTGTATCACTGCTTTCTGAACAATCAGGAAAAGAGTAATTATTTCTTATATATCCCAGAAAAGCCAGCTTTCAATATTATGGAGCATTGTGAGGCCATAAGACTAGGTCAGTAGTTCTCAACCTTTTTCAGTAATGTACCCCTTTGTTAATTATCAACATTATCGAGTACCCCACCCAACCACATAAACACACATACACCACCCCCTTCATTCCACTTGCATTTTATGACCAAGCTTTTCTTATATAACAAAATAACTAGCACATACAAAACGAGGGGAATAACAATTAAATATACAATTTGGAAAGCTATAAAACGCTAAATAACAGAGCTAACTAAATCAATGTACCCCCACCTGTACCCACTGGAAGTAATTTTGTACCCCCTGAGGTACATGTACCCCTGGTTGAGAACCGCTGCCCTAGGGCAGGTGTCTTTCTACTAACCTGGCCCAGTGTGAATCAATACTGAAATTTGTGGCAGAAAATACAATTTGTCTTACATTTAAATGTTGTATAACAAATAGTGCTTTTTACCATTGTGTGATCAAAGTCAATTTATCTGTCCACCCTTTTGACACAACATTGTGGTTGAATCTGGTGACATTTTACAATGCGTGTTACATGCTCTCTGCTAAATTTAGTTTCACTTGACAAAGGTCATAAAAAGAACTTCACAAGAACACTAAAACCATTCAAAGATGTTATGGTAATTGTTGACCTTTAATGTGATCGGATGGAATACTTTTTTGGGGGACAGTTTATCGCACATAAAAAATTAAAACCGCTTACAGTCAACTGAAATCAATTACAGACATTGAAACTAACATTCGAAATGGATAAAGAAAGTCCATTTATAAATTCTCAGATTTCTGGAGAAATTCTAGAACCCACTTGCCCATTTAAAACCAACAAAAAACCATGTTACTTATCCATAATCTGGAAAAACAACATGCATAGTTAGATTCCATCATTTTCATGAAATGATTGTATGGCACACACTGAGCAAGTAACATTGTTGCATATGGTTTTCAATGGTTACGTTCTTTTGAACAGTTCTCATTCATCTGTTTCTTTAACCAAGCAGTACAGTATCTGGTTCTGTTCCAGAGTTAAATAGCGACAGTTCCCAACATTCACTCCAGTTTCCAGGAACTGCCTGCTATTCCCTCCAGGGCCAAAAAAGTCAGCCAGTGACAGGCAGCTGGGATCACAAAAGTAACCACAAACCTCGAGGAGGCCTCAATGGGATAGCGAGAGTAGGCGGGATAGACATTCAGCAGTTCCACCAACCAGAATACAAGAAATCAATGATAAACAGTTCTCCAGGCTGGGTTCAGCCAGTACATTGTGTTCTCTTGGTGAAAAACAACTCAATGCTGCTTTACTTAAAGGGAACAACAAATCCTGTTCATTTCTAATTTTGATCAGTTGGTGGTATAACGTGTGCATTCCGGTTGTATTTTTTAATTCAGTTTTGATAGTGTTAGAAAATTCAGTAGCATAAAAAGATGAAAACATTATGACAAGAAAATATCTCAAGCTGACTATGTAAAATGCACGATCACCTTCAATTCAACAAAACATTTGCATTGACAAATGATCTTAAAAACATTGAAGTATCAGGTTTGACTTAACATCAAACAAGGACGAGTGTCTTACATCCTGTCAGTGCTCACTGCGTCCGAGGTTTAAATCATCACACTGTGGATTAAAATGTGTTTGCTGGAAATATACAGTGCAAATGATGCTTTGCGCTAAAAAGGAATGAGACGTAAATCTGTCTGCTCCAGAGAACCTCAGAGACATCATCCCTTTGGCATTAGTGAGTCTTGGCTCCATGCCAAGTTCTCATAGTTTGGAGCAATATTAAGTGGTTCCCTGAAGGAGAACGTTTTCATGTCCCAAGGCAGTGTTTCTCTCCTCCGTCATTTCCCAAATGAAACCCATCACCTGCTTCCTCGACCCATTCCTACATCTCACACCTGACATCCCAGCTTAACCTTCTTGCACCCCGTGAAAAGGCAGTCTAGTCTCTCTGTGAACTGGCACCATTCCTATCCTCTTGAAAACATCCGTCATCACTCCCATTCTCGAAAATCCTTCCCACTTGTTTCATGCAAAACTTGATGTAATAAACAGGATACCCAGTTACAACCCAAATAAAATTATTTGCTTAATTTTTTATTATTAAAAAAATTATTTGCTTAATCGTGAATTTTTTTAATGAAGTGATTCTACTTACAGCGATCGGTCCGTCTCAAATGCGTGACTGATTTATTGACGGAATAAAAATATAGTAAAATGATTGTCAAACACTGCATCAGGATAACCTGAAACCAAACCAATTCAATTACAAAATCTGTTTTAGAGTATGGTAAAGCACCTGATCTCTCACAACATGGTGGGAGCAGCATCGCACAAGGAATACAGTGGTTTTAACACAGGGCCCCATCACTATCTACGCAGGACAACCAATCATGGGCAATAAATAATAATCCTTGCATTTAATATAACATCTTATCACATCGTTGAGACGTCTGAAATGCTTCACAGGATATACTGTACAGCATTAGTCAATTTGACTGTGTATTTTTTGTGGGCGAAACACAGCAGCCAGTTTGCGTAAAGTAATGTCTCACAAATATTCATGGAGTGAGTGACCAAGTTTATTTGGGAGATTGTTGGCCAGAACACTGGGAGAAACTCGCTTCTCTTTTCAAATAATGCTACAGGATCTTTAACGTCCGTCCGAACTGGCAGACAGGACCTCAGTTTAACGTCTCATCCAAGGGATGCATCTCCGAAAGTTCAACATCCCCCCCAATCCTGTGTTAGAGTGTCAGCTTAGACAATGCTATTCCAAGTCCCAACGTCGGTCTTGAACCCACAACCTCTGACTCAGAAGCAACAGTACTACCACTGGCCCAGGTAGTGTCTCCCAAAATACATCTGTCTCCTGCACCCAAACACAGAGTTTAAAAAATGTTCTGGAAGGTTTTCTTTAATATACTCTCCTAAGCTTTTAAAATCCACCCATATTTATCTTCCTTGAAACAAAGTGCTTTGCCTTTAAAATTGTCCTATTCTTTCAAAGGCCAAAACTAATACTCCGACTCAATAACTTTAGATTATTTGCTCCTGCCAGTGATGGGATCTTTAATACCATAACATAAATTAAAAAATTATTTCAGTGCTGGAGATTCAGGGGCAGAGAGCCAATGCTGACCCACTTGATTATGTTTTTGGTGGAACTGAGGAGAGATCTGCTAATGTACATAACCATTATGCACAGCTCTGCTAACTGGTACAGGTAAAATGTTAGTTTTGCTACTGTGTAAAAGCCCAGTTCTTTAATAACATTGGAGATACATGTTTTAAGTATCTTAGAGTAGACTAAAAGACTGAGCAGGAGCTTTTATTGGACCAACCTTTCCGAAAAATTACATTGATTTTTTTTACTGCCAGCGTTTATACTGCAACAGTGCAAATTATTTTTCACAAGGAGTTTCAGACCAGACAGGTTCCAGCATCTCAGACAGGACTGATAACAATAAATAATAATCCTTGCATTTCATATTGCGATTTTCACATCTTCCAGTGCTTCTCAAAGCGCTTCAGAGAATATATTGTAAAGTGAATTGGCTGTTCAACACTACCTTTCCCCTTCCACCCTCAACTCCAGGACTACCAGCGTCCTGACTGCCTGCCTGTCTGACTTTGAGTCCTGGACGAAAAACAACTTTCTCCAGCTGAATGTCTGCAAGACTGAGGCCCTGATTGGCATGGTTCAGCACCTCCGCACCTCAGGCACTGACACCATCAGCATGCAAGGCTGCACTCTCCACCTCTCTAGGCCAGTCAGGAATCTGGAGGTCTTGTTCGACCCTGAACTGTCTTTCCTCCCCCATATCCACACTATGACCAGTACTACCTTCCATCACCTTCGCAACATTGCCAGACTCCGCCACTTCCTCATCCCTCAGGCTGCCAAACCCTTGTCCATGCATTCGTCATATCAAGGCTTGACTATAGAAACTCCCTCCTCGTCAGCCTTCCTTGTTCTTCCCTTCACAAGTTGCAGATCATCTGCAGCTCGTGTCCTCACCTGCACCAAGCTCCACGACCACATCACTCCCACCCTCACCCGGCTCCATTGGCTCCCCATCCCCCAGAAGATCGAATTCAAGATCCTCGTCCTCACCTTCAAAGCCATTCATGGCCTTGCCCCACCCTACCTCTCTGACCTGCTGTCCCCTTATGAACCTCCCTGCCCCCTCTGTTCAGCGGGCTCCGGCCTGCTCCAGGTCTCCCACCCGACCAGCCCTACCATCGGTGGACAGGCTTTCAGCCTCTCTGCTCCCACACTCTGGAACCCCACCCCACAGTCCCTCTGCCTCGCTCTCTCCCTCGCCTCCTTCAAGGGCGGTCTCAAGACCCTCCTCTTCGACTGTGCCTTTTGCTGTGCTCCCAACTCTCTCCCTCCCATCCTAACTCTCTCCCACCGCTCCCCCCTACCTTGCCCCTCTCCCTTGCTCGGGTCCCGACCTGACTGTTCAGCGCCTTGGGACGTCATCCTGACGTGAAAGGTGCTCTATAAATGTAATTTTGTTGTTGTTTATTTTTGGGTGAAATGCAGCAGTAATTGCGCACAGCAATGTCCCACAAACAGTCATGATTTGAAGTGACAAATTTTATTAGTTTTTTTCTTGAGAGATCAGGCATGTGATCAGGAAACTTGCCCAAGGTTTCGCCGTGCCGGGAATTGAACCCAGCTTGAGAGGCAAGTACTCTAACTACTGAGCTACAGGATAACATACTGAGTCATGTACAATTAGATCTCTGCAAAGTGACAAATTAAAGCTAGTAAGCAGAGTTTTTAAATCATTTATTTATTTGTGCATACTATTATGCACAAATTAATTTCTAGTATAGCATAAGGCATTCCAAGCAGAGGGTTTGCTTTAATACTCTAGAATTGGCCCACTCAAACTAGCTACAGCTGGAACAGCTCTATATAGTGCTACCGAAAGGACAAACACTACAACTCTTCCTCCAACTCGCACGTCAAGACTGCACAGTCATCTGGCGATATCACAACAGCAGCTTCACCACTTTGTGAATGAATTAACTGCTCTCGAACCGCTTGCTCAAAATCTGTGAATTTGTTTACGAGCAGCAGTTGCTGAGAAGGCATCAGGTAACATCACATGTCAGCAAATGACAGCTTGAGTGCGCACACATACACACACACACACAATGTTCCTGCCAGACCACAATTTTCTCAGAACAAAGCATGTGATGGCAAAATCGCCCACAGGAAAAACAAATCTGCTGCACTTAGGTTTCCAACAAAGACATGGGTAAAGAAAGACAGTTTTCTTTAAAAAGGAAAGCAATGGACCAGATCTGAATCTCTCAGCCTGATTCTCCACTGCTCTTCAATAAATAAAAGTGCATGGCATTTTTATAGCGTTCTTTGGTCAATATAGGACAAAGTTCAACTGGAATTTATGATATTTTTTGGCATCGAAAGCTAGTGCTCCCTGGATGAATAAAGAAATTGAGATTAAAATGAAAACAGAAAAATCAGGTTAATGATAAATGTTAGGTTCTAACAGTAGATAATCAACTGGAATACAGGAAGTACAGAGGAGAAGTGAAAATAGGAATAAAAGAGGCAAAGACAGCATATGAAAAAACCTTAGTGGATAACAATAACAAATGACATCTGTATAGCGCCTTTCACGTCAGGAGGAAGTCCCAAAGCACTGGACAGTCAAGGATCAACATCTGCGCTGGCGGTTAAGATCAGGATGGGTGGAGTGCAGGGAGGGTAGGGGTGGGAAGGTGACTGAAGGCAGGGTCTTGAGATGGACCTTGAAGGAGGCAAAGGAGGAGCTGAGGCTGAGAGTCTATAGGATGGAAGTACAGAGGGTGGGAGCAGAGAAGCTGAATTTTTCACCAATGCTATATGGCACAATTATTTATACAGTCTCCAGCCCTCCTCCAACCCCCATACTGTCACATGGAGAACTATATCAAACGCCATTATTGTTATTATTATTTTTCTGCCACATGTATATCAACGACACCCAACTCTATCTCTCTGTCTCTACCCTCCAGTTCAGGATCACTGCTGTTCTGACAGATTGCCTGTCAATCATCAAATTCTGGGTTCTAAGGTTCATTGTTGAACACTAAGGTCTCATGCTCATTTCCCATCAGCCCATCTCCTCTCATCAATCTCATGACCACACCAATCTGCATGGGTGTTCATTCCATCTAGAGAGTCAGTACAAATCCTTTGACCATCCGCCTTGTCTCTTCCCTCACCACCATCAACAACAAAATTACACTTGTATAGCGCCTTTCATGTCAGAAGGACGTCACAAGGCGCGGGGTTAGGTGGTCGCGGATGTAGGATGGGGTAAGGCCATGAAGGACTTTGAATGTGAAGACCAGGATCTTGATTGGATCCTCAGGACGATGGGGAGTCAATGAAGTCAGGCAAAAAAACAACCTTAAGCCTAGGGTTGCCATATTCAAGATGCTAAAAAAAGACAGCTGCTGCCAACTTTGAGAAGCAAAAACAGTTGTCACAAAAAAAGCCACAAAGTCAACAAGCATCTCTTCATCAAGCCATTCAGACACAATTGGTCAAAATTTGAGTGGAGTCCTCTAGCTCATTGTTTAGAGCACTTGCCTAGCAAGGAAGAGACCTGCCTCGATTCCTGGCAGGGCCAAACCTTGGGCAAGTTTTGTAACACTGCATGTCTGTTAATAATTCCTCAAGAAAAAACCCAATAATAATTTGGTCACTCAATCCACGATACTGCTGTGTGCAATTGGCTGCTGTGTTTCGACCACAAATATGGAGTTACAGTATTTCACTTTACAGTATATTCTGTGAAATGCTTTGAGATATCTCGAAGATGTGACAAGCACTATAGCAAATGCAAGTTTTTTTTATTACAATTCACTGTGCACCGCAGCCATGTAACACCTCTATTCTCAGAACTTTCCAATTTATTTCCTTGAGCATTACTATGAAAAATGAAGCTACTCGCTTGATTGAAACTTTTTGTTACAACACATATTGTTTGAAGTTCACTCGTACAGTAGCTGCATATGTTGTGATCAAAAGTTCAATCAAACGAGGTGCTTCATGGTTTATTCACAAATTGTTGGTACCCACCTCACAACCAATTCATACCATTTTAGTGAAGAACCATTAATTAGGCCCTAATTAAAGCCTTACATTTGTATTTGTATCACTTCCAGGCTCGACTAAGGGAACTCTCTCCTCATCGGCCTCCCCAGCTCCTCCCTTCACCGGCTGCAGATTATTCCGAATTCTGCAGCAAGTGTACTCTCCCGCACCAAGCTTCTCGACCACATCACTCCCATCCTCGCCCGGAGACCTACTGTCTCCCTATCAGCCTGCCCATCCCCTCTGTTCAGCAGCCTTAGGTCTGCTCCACATCCACTGCCCTAACCACCCAATCATCCGCGGCCGGGCTTTCAGCCTCTCTGCTCCCACACTGCGGAACTCCATCCCGCAGCCCCTCCGCCTTGCTTCCTCCCTTTCCTCTTTCCTCCTTCAAGACCTTCCTCTTCGACCGCGCTTTCGGCTGCCCCACTAACTCTTCCCCCTCTCCCATTCCCCTTCCCCGACCCTCCTCCCCCTGCTCGGGTCCCGACCTGACTGTTCAGTGCTTTGGGACGTCCTCCCGACGTGAAAGGCGCTATATAAGTGCAATTTTGTTGTTGTTGTATTGTCACATTCTCTCTAGCCTCACGCCGCATATTTTAGCTTACTCTCTCACATTGCCTGCTCCATCTTAGGTGAGCTCTCTCTCTCACTCTCACCAACATCTAGGCACTGTAAAAAGCCCCAAACTTTCAAATCAGTAAACAAAACGGTCAGGCTGGTTAAAATTAACCTGGTGGAAAGCTTACCTAAGACCTATCTGACTGTGTTTCCAATCAACGCTGCCCTTCCTCCTCAGCTTTCCTCATCCCAGGAAACAGTGTGAAGCGCTTTAAGCCATCCTCCCAACCTGAAAAGCCCTATATAAATCTAAATTGTTTCTGTTGTTGCCAGTTAACCACTTTATACCAGAACACTCACTTACGTTGACAACAAAATTACATTTGTATAGCGCCTTTCACATCAGGAAGACGTCCCAAGGCGCTGGGAAAATGAGTACTGTACAAACATCGATGACATATTTGGTCCGATTGCGGTTTTAACAGAATAAAACAAGAAACTTTGTTGATAACTGGGAGGCAATTGAATAGTCCTTTCGCCGTTGAGGCCAAAAACCAAACAATGCAATACCTTAAGTGATGTAAAAACATTCTGAACTTTCAAACCACTTTTACAGTGTCTGTCACTTACATAACCACCGAGGTCAACTATTATTCGCAATTTCAGGCAGCCTGTTGTCATACATTTCACTGTCTTCAACTAGGATCCTCTCTACCTATCAAGGAATGTTGAGATCGAGAGTGAATGATGCCAGGGCTGAATTTGAGTGGGAGAGGAGCCAGATTCATGGTTGAGTGAGTGGGAGAGAGGCTGATGCTGGGGTAATGTCTAACCATGAGAAGGGCTGAGGCCATGTCTGAGAGAGGCCAAGGTAGTGTTTGAGTGGGATAGGAGTCAGGATTGTGTTTGAGTGGGAGAGGAGTTGGAACCTGGGTTATGTATGAATGGAATTGTACAAGTTGTTTCAGAAATATTTGACAACTTTCACACAACTAATACTTTCATGCATATTCAGATGAAAGTGAAACTAATTTCACTGTTAACTACGGCATTATTTTGTATTGAGAAAGGTATAGAAAACCTCAAGTGCAGTTAATTTAAGTCTCCAAAAGCATCATCAGAATTTGCAAAGACAACTTAGCTTCCAACCACACAGTTCTTACGTGTGCAGAAATAACACGGGATTTTGATATTATTTTTAATTAATAAACCAAAAAATACAAAAGTACAGATAGGCTATGGCTTCCTGTTTTGCAGCCGCAAGGCAATCAGGTATTTTCCCTAACAAAGAAGTGACGGAAATCATGTTTTAGAAGTACGAGAAAGTTACTGTACTGTATACGTCAAGGCATCTCAAAATGTTTCAGAAGCAATTACTGTAAAGTATAGTATGCAAAGGCTGCAGCTATTTTGCACATAACCACGCGGTGAATGATCAGCTAAACAGAAGGATTGTTGGGACACTGGCTAATAAACTCCCTTAACTTTTCAAATGTGTCGTGGGAATCTAGCATTCACCTGAAAACAGATGGAGCTTGGTTCAGACGCATTATCTAAAAGACAGTACCTCTGACCCAGTACTGCACTGGAGTGACAAGTGGGGTTTCAACCCACATCCTTCTGACGCAGAGGTTCTATAAAGTGGAAATTCATGGCTTTGATGCTACACTTTGACATAACAACCTGTGGCTTTTTTGCCATTATTGATGCCGAGTCCTCCAATTTATGGTCATTTAGTTCCTTTGATTATTAATAATTGATTCTTCAAATTGATTCACTTATAGGAATAAGGACAAATAAGGATGCTTCCTGGAAATCAATATTTTCTAAATCATTTTTACCTGTCTAATAATGTTAACATCAACTACTAATTTGCATAAAACTGCAGTGTCTCTTCAAGAACTCCAATAGTAGCTGCTGGAAAATTAAAAAAATTAAATTGTGTGTTGCTCATGAATTGTGTTGCTTGTCAAAGACTAGCACTATTAGGTGCTCTGAGACACTAACCTGTGTGAACAGCACTATATTAATAATCCTTGTATTCGATATAGCACTTTATCCCACCATAGAGACATCTCAAAGTGCTTCAAAGGAGTGGAATGAAGTGGACTATAAAGTGGAATTACTATTTTTGTGGGCGAAATACAGCAGCCAGTTTGTGTAGGCAATGTCCAACAAACAGCCATGGAGTGTCTTTTTTATTTATTTTGGGAGATTGTTGGCCAGGACACTAGGAAACTTCCTTATTTTTGTGAATAGGACGGGATGGGAATTTTTAACGTTAACCTGAACAGGCAGATCAGACCGGAACTTTAACATCTCATCTGAAGGATGGCACTTCCCGACAATGCAAGGCACCTCCGACAATGCAATACAATACACTCCCAGAATTGGAGTGTCAGCTTAAACTATGGGAATTTCCTCCTGTTGGCCTCCCCAATTCTTCCCTTCACAAGCTGCATCCAAAACTCTGCAGCTTGTGTTCTCTCCTGCGCCAAGTTCCGTGACCCCATTAGTCTCACCCTCGCCCAGCTCCACTTGGCTCCCTCGGAGGATAGAATTCAAAATCCTCGTCTTCACTTTCAAGGCCCTCCATGGCCTTGCCTCCTCCTGCCTCTCTGACTTGTGGACCCCATATCAACCTGTCCGCTCCCTCCGTTAAGCAGGCTCTGGCCTGCTCCATGTCTCCCGCCCGACCCACCCTACCATCGGCGTTCAGGCTTTCAGCCTCTCTGCCCCCACTCTTTGGAACTCCATCCCACAACCCCTTTGCCTTGCTCCCTCCCTTGGCTCTTTCCATGCCTGACTCAAGACACTCATTTTCAACCGTGCCTTCAGCTCCCCTCTAACCTCTCTGCCCTCCCTCATCCAAACCCTACCATCCACCCCTCCCTCGCTCGGGTTATGATACCGAACTGTTCAGCACCTTGGGACATCCTCCCGATGTAAAAGGTAATCTACAAATGTAATTTTGTTGTTGTTGTGTGATTCCGATGTGTCCCGATGTGCATCCACAACCTTCTGAATTATAAACCAGAGTGCTACCACTGAACCAGGCTGGCTCATAAATGCAAGTTGCTTTTCTTGTTGAATCTAATGCGGTTCTAAGAATCTTTTTTTTCACAGAAATGTGCTGTGTAAAATATGCCTGTTTCTAAGAGAAAAAAAGTAAAGAATTTTACGTCTGCAAGATCAGACGTCTGAAACAATAAAAAAAATTAAAACCAACTGTTGTTCTTTGAAAAGAATCAAATATTAGGTTGTTCTTTGTACTGCAATTGTTCCACTAGTAGCTTTAAAACACTAAGATCAAACGTGGGGGTCAGATTGACTATTTTGGGGTGATAGATTGGGTGGAAGATAAAACAGACAACCGTTGGTGGGAAGTGAGATAGGGTCTTGAAAGTAGGTAAAACCTCAACTATGAATATGGCATGTTTACAACAACAACAACTTGCATTTATATAGAGATTGAGAAAGGAATTGAAAATTATCTGAGCGTGAGAAACAAAACATTGAACTTGGAAAATAGTATCAAAATCAAGTCTCTATTTTAGATCCCAAACCCTGAAATCTTTAACATCATCTGCATATATGCATCTATAATTCAACCCAAAATCAGTAAATAAAATTGAAACTTTTTTATAATACAACAACAAAATTACATTTATAGAACGCCTAAGGACATCCCTAAGCACTGAACAGTCAGGTCAGGATCCGATCAAGGGAAAGGAGCAGGGTAGGTGGGAGGGGAGGGTGAGAGTTTAGGAGGGCAGTAGGCAAGATCGAAGAGGAGGGTCTTGAGACCAGCCTTGAAGGAGGCATGGAGGGGAGTGAGGCAAAGGGACTGTGGAATGGAGTTCCAGAATGTGGGGGCAGAGAGGCTGAAAGCACGTCCGCCGATGGTAGGGTGGGGGGCATAGAGCAGGCTGGACCCGCAGAACGGAGGGAGCGGGAAGGTTCATAGGGGCACAGCAGGTCAAAGCTAGGGGTGAGGACAAGGATCTTGAATTCGATCCTTTGACGGATGGGGAGCCAATCAAGCCGGCCGAGGGTGGGAATGATGTGGTCGTGGAGCTTGGTGCGGGTAAGGACATGAGCTGCAGAGTTATGGAATTATCTGCAGCTTGTGAAGGGAAGAACCAGAAAGGCCAACGTAATAACAATATTAATCTTTGCATTTGATATAGCGTCTTATCACGACTTCCAGATGTCCCAAAGTGCTTCACTGAATATACTGTAAAGTGAATTAACTGTTTATTTTGTGGGCAAAATGCATCAGGCAATTGCACACAGCAGTGTCTCACAAACAGTCGTGGATTGAGTGATCAAACTTTTTTTTTTACTCACCCTGGAAAAGCAATCCGCCAATCGATTAACAACCAGTCCCTACTTACTGCTAGGTAAACAAGGATATGTGGAATAAGGAATCCTGTCCAATGGTTCGCCCTGCTTGGGAATCGAACCCAGGTCCTCCAGTTTGTAAGGCGAGTGCTCTAACTACTAAGCTGCAGGACTATAGATAAAGAATGGTGAAATAGTTCACTGATGTCATCATAACTGAATTGTTGTGAAGCTTATTAACCCTTGGAATTCATTCACCCAGACAGTGTCAAAACTTGGCAAATGCCCACCAATTAACTTCCTCCAATGCTCGCACGTAAATCATCAGAATTGAATGAAATACTGCTGCCTTAAAACACCTACAGAATTTCTAGTAATAAAATATATATGAAGGCTAGGCCCTTAAGGATTACGCTTATGATCACAACCTCTATTCTGATGCAAAACAAAATATTTGCGTCTGATCGCAAGACTCATGATATCAATTACTTCCAGTGGCAAGGAACTGATACTGTTTGGAATTAAACAGAGCATGGTTAAATCCGTGGCAGACTTTCAAAAGTTAACTCAGTTAAGTTCCGGACACTCAATGGCAAAGGGTGTTTGGTTTACCTTGCATTTTGCTGACCTACATTTGATGGCAAGGAAAGATTTGACTGGTCGTCTCTGGTCAGCTGATGGTGAATAATCTCTTTGACAGGAAGACAGTATACCCTTTGTATAACGACTTTCACATTTTGCTTCGTCCATCCTGCTGTTCCCTGGCTTTCAATCACTTCAAGTAGGGAGTCCCACACAAGGTTATCTGCAGACCAATGCTTGAAACCCGTTTGCTTCTTAAGGCTTTCCTGCTGGGTTGCAGATGGATTTTCAGCAGTCCTTGCTTTATCCTGTTTTGAAAACACATTATCATTTCATTCTCTCAATATACTTGATTCAAGAACTTTTTTTCTATCAAAACTTTTACAATCACAATTTGAATTTTCTAACCATATGATAATGTTATGACCTCTGATATAATGCTACTGAAATTGCTTCCTAAGTCGACATTTTTGCTTGCGTTCAGATTGCTTAAATGTTGATATCTACAACATTGGTAGTTAGTCATCAACATTGTGATTGCATGACCTTGAATATACTGTAAGATGGCTTTCATTTACTGCAGATTGTGGCTCATGCCAAAGTGTGAAAAACAAGCTTTGTTGCAGTACATTGTGTTTAAATATTTTGAAAAATAATTAATAAAAACTTACAATATAGGCATTCAAAATGATGAGGGTTTAGTAAGATACAATAAGTACTAACTAGAAAGATCTATCCTGGGGGAGGGAGGAGTAAGCGTGGTCTCTGTGGAGCTGAGCTTCCTCCAATGTGTTTGGTAACAAAATGTTGGAATCGAGTCAATCTTGGCGATTTTAGATATCCAGTTTGAGCACGACCGTGATCCAGGACACTGCTGATGACAGCCAGTCAGCTTGGCTCATCTTAATAAGTCCTTGCATTTTGATATAGCACTTTATCCCTTCATTGAGACATATCAATACCACTGGAGGACTTTGTAAGGGTTTAGAGGGACAGACTACTGGGGGCAATAAATAAAATGTCCCCTTATTAGCTCCTGTGTTGTAATTTCTATAATTTCCTTCATTTCAAATCCTTGAGATTCATGGAAATAATTTTCTTAGGATGGGGACAGGTAGAACCGTTACTCTCTTACCAAACAGAACATTGGTCCCAAACTGTGAATTTTGCATTCTGCAACAGAAAAAAGTAGTATCAAATCTTGGCATGACCTTTAGCCCACAAACTTCTGATCAGAGCTGAAAGTGAGTCAAGTTGACAGCTATTAGTAGATCTTTAGGTATCAAATGATACAATCACCACTAAATCTGCTCAATATTTTTTTTTGTTTGTCTCTGACCTTACACAACCTCATCCAGTTCAGGGTTAAACCCAGGGCTTGGTGATTGCTCACTGACAGGGAACCTCCACCAACATTCAAGAAAAATATGGAAAGTATGATTCAACTTACAAGGGGTTCAATAAGAACATAAGACAAGGCCATTCGACCTGTCAAGCCTACTCCTTCCATAGGCCAAACACAATCATTAGTGGTGGTCTGTTACCCTCTTCTTTCCCCTTCCTGGAGATAATTTGACTGAACCTCTGGAACTCTCTATCTCAATCATTCTGCCTCTTTAAATCCCACTTTAAAATCTAGCTCTTTGACCACATCTACGATCACCCATCCTTCTCCCTTACTCAGCAACCAACTCTACCTCTGTGCATCTGAGACATTATCCTGTGTGAAGGGTGCTAAGTATACAAGCTGTTGAAGACTATTGGGAAGTGTTCTATAATCTCTAACTGTAAAGTTACTACAGACCTCTATCCAAAGTCCAGAACTCTGGTTCATGATTCTCAAGATCCCTCTTGACTTTTTAACCTTCATTTAGACTTTGTTCATCTCGAACAATTCTTTTGGATACACTAAGACTGCAAGAACAAGACTGAAAGGACAATTTCAGAACAGCAATTTTGCAATCCTATTTAGAAATTTATTTATATCTGTATCTTCTTTGAGAAGCATTCTTTGAAGACTAAAGAGCCCTAAATTCACTAATTGTTGTTCTTAATTTCTCTGTAACTGGGGATTATCCTCATTGCTCTTGTCTGCACTGCCTCCAGGCAACCCCCTTATGTCATGGCAATCTGATCTGCGTGCCATACTCTGTGTTATGACTTTTGAGGAATCAAAGCAAAACCATGAAAAGCTTATTGGTTGGATAGGAAAACATCTACAATTTAACATTGGGCAGGCTTTCTGAATTGTCATTACAGAACACTAGGTATGTAATTCCATTTTACCAATCACCTGTATTCTTTCCTTCAAGCATGATAGTGTCCTGGAGTGCTGCAAAATAGTTTAACACTGAGCCACAGGGAAGATCATAGGTGTGGTTGAAGAGGAAGCAAATGGTATTTTTGTCAATGGGGGCTGGGTAGCAGTCCCACATAATCGTTTGAAATGTGTTGAAATGTTAACGGAAGAAAATTATAAACTTTTCAATATTAGTCTCTGGCAGTCAAATTCTGATAGCCAGACCCTAGGTAATCAGAAGGTGGTTCTGACCCATTTTCAGAATGTGGTACTGACCCATTTCAACAAGTTAACAAGGTGATAGTTGCCACCTAGATGTGTTGGTCATATATATTTAATTTGGTAATTTCAATCCAAGACTGTTTGTGGGACACTGCCGTGCGCAATCGGCTGCCGCATTTTGCCCACATATACACAATCAATTCACTTTACGGTACATTCTGTGAAGTGCTTTGAGACATCTAGAAGACGTGGAAAGCGCAAAATCAAATGCAAGAATTATTATTACTTTGAATCTATTTTATCTCTTAGCTAAGGGAGAGCGAAATAGACACTGTGGGAGGTGGAGCCTACACGCTGTCAACAACAGAGCGAGACACCGCTGTATAAGCAGTATGGCGCTATCTCAAGGGTGAAGGGAGTCTCAAACATCCCAAGAGTATTTGAAAAGATACAGGAGAACTTGTAAAGATATGAAAGCAGACAAGTGATTAAGAGAGGCAGCAGTGAACAGGTTGTTGAGTTGCAACCACACAACACTTGCCTTTTCTAATTGGAGCTTCAAAAATTAGTTTGTGCCGTCACTGGACTGTCAGACTCACTACTGGAGTTCAAAGACCCAATGTAACAGATGAACGCACAACCTTCTGAAGAGGTAAATTTACTACCAACTGAGCCTTGCTGAATAATATGAGTGAAAGAAACAAAGTTCGCTTACCTTTACTAATGAACCACAAGAACATATTTAATAATATCCCCTTCAGTTTAAGTTGCAAGACTATTCAGAAAAATGGAATCATGATGAAGCTCACCTGATCACAATCAAAGTCTTGCTTTGGTTTTGAAGCAGTCAAGTTGAATCTCACGGCTAAAGGTATCGGTGCTTTTCTGAATGCTACTGTTTGCAATGGACAGCAATAATTATCTTTTTTTCCAGGATCTTTATTTGAAAGTATTTTCTGGCTGAAGTAAGTGCACAAAATAACGGGGCTCTCTTGATCCTGGATCACAAGCTTCTGCCTACAAGAAACAACAGATTCAAATGAGTTTTATTACTTATGTTTAAAAAAACTTGCAGTTAATAAATTAATAAATAGTGTTAACAATATTAACAAATTAACAATATTCTGCAATTCAAATCAACCTGTCAATTCTGCATTTCATGCATTCTCTCTTGATGTGAAAAGCGCTATATCAAATGCAAGGATTATTATTATTATTGAGTTAACTATACTCAATAATATAGTATTGAGTATAGTTAACTCAACACTATACTCAACACATGCAAAAACCTGATTAATAATAACAACAACTTGCATTTATATAGCACCTCTCATGCATCAGTCCAAACTTTGAAACACAATACTAAAACTCATGAATCATGGTACAACATTTTCCCAGGATATAATTGCCATTTTTTGGGGGAAAAAAAGGTCCAACCACTTATCATTCTAAGCATATATGTTGTTTGCTCCAATGAATCAGATCATGTACTCGCTCGGACCGGGTCCCGACCTGACTGTTCAGCGCTTTGGGACGTCCTCCTGACATGAAAGGCGCTTTATAAGTGCAATTTTGTTGTTGTTGTTGTTAGGTTGTCAAATTGACAGTAATTGACTTAGATACAGTACTGTACTAAAGTTCAGTTCAAGAAAGTTTTTCAAGTTTTTATAACATCTTAATATGTCAAAACATCTCAAAACTATTGAATATAGTTTTTATAAGCAATCACCAGCAACCAAAAGCTTATTCTAATAAATGCTAAAATGTAGTCATTATTACATATCATATAATAATGTGCCACTGTGTGTACATCTAACGATTAGTTATTTTGTGTGCAGCTGAGGATCAAACAGCTTCAAGTATGTAATGGGGTCCAGCGATATATCGATAAAACCCGATATAATTTTCATATCGATACGTCGATATAGGCATTTCAAAAATATTGATATATCGAAAAGTTGATATATCGAGGTGAAAAACCGGAATGCGCACACACTGAACTACAAGACCCAGAATGCTCATCTCTATACACAATGCACAGACCGAGGTGCAAAGCCGCCATATTGTATTCATAGTCCTTGAATACAATATACAGGTATGCAAGGGGTGGCGGGGGAGGGAGAGAAGGCTGGGCCCGGGTGGGGGGAGGGGGGAGAGAGACGGCTGGGCGGGGGTGGGGGGGAGAGAGAGACGGCTGGGTGGGGGTGGTGGGGGAGAGAGATGGCTGAGGGGGGGTAGGGGCAAGAGAGACGGCTGGGGTGGGGTGGGGGGGAAAGAGACGGCGGGGGGGAGGGGGAAAGAGACGGCTGGGGGTGTGGGGGGGGGGAGAGAGACGGCTGGGGGGGGGGGGGGGCGGGAGAGAGACGGCTGGGGGGGGGGGGGGGGGGGGGAGAGAGACGGCTGGGGGGGGGGTGGTGGGGGGGGAGAGAGATGGCGGGGGGGGGGGGGGGGGAAGAGAAGGGGTGGATGTGATAATATACAGATAGATAGAGATGGGGGGGGATGTGAGAGAGGAGAGAGACATAGAGACACAGACAGGAAAACAGAGAGATGGAGAGAGTGAGTATGAGAGACACAGAGAGAGAAAGATATTTACCTCCTGAGGAGAAAGGCCCCGAATGCGCGCGCACCTGGAACACGCGCGCACCCTGAATGTGCGCGCACTCCGAATGCGCAGTACGAAAAACCCGAAAATATCGATATTTCGGTAGATCTCGATATGAGCCCATCGATATATCTAAATCGGAAAATTTCCATATCGATGGATCCTAGTATGTAAGTATGTACAGTAATAGCTAGCTGAAGGATTTACTTAACTTTTGTCATTTTGCATTATATTCAAATACTGTATAATTAACATTTCAAAAGGTTCTGGCTCTTCATTTGAACTAAGACAAAAGTTTCTCTTTTTGAAAGCATTTTGCAAACAGTCCGAATTTCACATTAGCACCATCATTCTTCTAAAGTAGAGGTACACACGTGAAATCAGCACTACAAGTCAAACAGAAACTGCTCCAACTCAAGTCGGTGTTTTCTTAGAATTCCATGAACGTTGGGTAGTCTAGTTTCAATTCTACTCATCATTGAAGTTTCTCACGATATTTATGAAAACATAAAGAGCATATATCCAGAGCTTGGAATCCATTTTGATTGGTTTGCGGAGTGGTAAGCAGCTGCTGCTTAATAATAATAATATTATTCTTTTTGAAATGGATTATTACTCCTGGGAAAGCGATCTGTCAATTGACTAACTACGGGCTTCCTACTTATTGCTGGGTAAACAGAGGCACATGGAATAAGGAAACTTCCCCAATGTTACGCCCTGCCAGGAATTAAGCCCAGATCCTCTCACTTGTGAGGTGATTGCTCTAACCACTAAGTTGCAGGAATTCACAGGCTCTGAATCTCCCAATTGGTGGAACCATGGCTCAATGAATGGCAGGATGATGGTGGCAATGCTCGAATCCTGTGCTGTGTTGCCCACCGCAGGGAGTCCCTGCTACCTCAACCCCACATTTGTCGGAACAAAATAATAATTTGGTCACTCAATCTATGACTATTTATTGGACACTGTGCACAACTCGCTGCCACATTTTTCCCACAAAATACACAATGTTTTCTATGGTGCGCTTTGAGACGTCTCAAAGACATGATAAGGCGCTATATCGAATACAAGGATTATTATTATCAAACAGCAGCTGTTTGCCACTTTGCAAACCAATTAGTGACTATCCTCCGTGCAGAGATGCAAGCAGGATCTCCTTTGTGCAATGGCTCCAGGATGTCATGCATAGCAATGGAATGCCACATCCGAATCTACCCTCTGTGGCGCCTCAGTAGTTTGGTTCTTGAGCCAGGTAATCCATATTCTGATGACAGCACTGCTCATGGTAGCATACCCAGTCTGGCTGGTTGATTTGGGAGAGAAATAACAGGCATTTGGGGCAGGGATTTTTCCCATTCAGCTCCTGTTAACCATACAAGCCAATGCCCTCACTGATAGCTGGACAAGCAGTCGGAAAACTCGCCAGACTTTCAATGGGAAGCCCGGCAGATTTAGCCGGTCAATTCCAGCTGAATGCCAATACACATTCTAAGGCCCCAAGACTTGACCATAAGAATCTGTGCAGAAATTAGATGAGCGGCATAAGTCTCTTCAGGGAGGGAGTGCACATTTTATTTCAATACACGGAAATTTCCATGTATGGGTGGGATTCATGGAACTCTGTTTGGTTTGGAATTGTGTGGGAAGAGTGCCTGGCCATAGTAACTGGCCTGTCTTTTCAGTCCTGCCAATTAGCTAGGCTGGTTGGACTGTCATCAGCAGTGTCCTCGAACTCATGACTTTCAGCTATTTATACTTGGAAATCATATTCAAGTCAAATGACAAAACGAATGCAATCACTGCAAGTAGCTAGACCCTGACCCCATTCCCCACAGATATCATTAACACTTGCAACGCATTTTGTCTTGGAACAAAATTGAACCAGGGATATGGATTAGACTTTGAACCACCCTAATCTTTATTGCACCAATCCACAACCAACTTTAACCAATTAGGAGATAGAAGTTTTCAACTTCTAAACTAGAATCGTAATAAACAACTGTGCAAGGTTTGCCCATTAAATTTCAAAGGTTACTGCAAATCAGCTACAGTACCTCACCCCAAGAGCTGCCAAAACTCTGGTCCATGCCTTTGTCACCACTCAGCTGGGCTACTCCAACGCCTCCCCTCATTCACCACAAAATTCAACTGATCCAAAACTTTGCTGCCTGCATTGTCATTTGCACCAAAACTTTGTATGCTGAGCGGATCGACTTCAAGATCCTCACTCTTGTGTTTAAATCCCGACACTCTCAGCGCCTTGGGACAGTGCCTTTCCTGATGTGAAAGGCACTATATAAGTGTAATTTTGTTGTTGTTGTTGCACTCCCCTACCTCTCTAATCTCCTCTCTCCTCACAGCAGTACCAACTGTCTCCACTCTACTGGGTCCAGCCACCCTCGTTCCCCGAATCCTATGTTCCACCATCAGCAGCCGTGATTTCAGCCACTACCCCCGAAACTTTGGAACTCCCTCTCTCAATCCCTTCACCTGATACCCTTCTTTCCCATCTTCAGGACGCGCCTGAAGACCTTTCTCTTCGAACGCATTTATGGTCACCTTATCCCCCACCCACCCAACTCAGCCTCGGGTTCCGCCATTATGAAGTGCTCTGAGACCCTGCCCGGCATGGAGGGTGCTATGTAAATGCAAGTTGTTGTTGCTGTTGTAGCTATGTTCTTCAATAATGGCCTGAAAATGAAGGTGATAAACGTATATTGTATATTTCACAATAATAAGAAAGTGCAAATGGAAACTGGCCTTTTACAACTTTGGGGAACCTTTAATGTGTCTGCTCTAAAGGTACAAAACAAGTTTTTTGCTGGGTTGATATTGAGCTGACAGCTACATTCCTGTGGCAGCACAGACAATCAAGTCATTAATATTGCAGTCGCAGCATTTATATTTAAAAATCCGAGAGGTTTAGGAATGTTTATGCTCCCCACCACAATGTGTATGAGTTGACATCACACATTTCACATATACAGAGAAAGGTCCTATCCCCCATTGCATTTCTGAATAATAAGGATTTTGCCACTCGTCTATGTTTGTGGGTCTGCTATTATTTAGCTAGAGGCAAATGTGGGAAAATCTACATTGAACGTATATTCTGTTTGACCAGTGCGGGAACAGTGAAAGAGGTGTTTTGTGTCTAAAGTAGTTCCACTGAAAGTAGGTTCTGGAGTCCTGTAGCTCAGTAGTCGGAGCACTCGCCTTGCAAGAGAGAGACCTAGATTTGATTCCCAGCAAGGCGACATGTTGGGCAAGTTTCCTTACTCCACAAGCCTCTGTTTACCTAGTACTGTAGTACGTAAGAATTCGTATGTTAGTCGATTGGTGGATTACTTTTCTGGGGGTAATAATTCCTTAAATTCCATACATTTGTTTTGTTACTCCTAAAATGCATAACTTCACATTACTCTACATTGAATTCCTTTTGCCACCAATCTGCCTACTCTGCTGTCTATTCCCTCCTGCAAGTGCTCTGGGATGCTACCTGGCATGAAGGGCGCTATATAAATGCAAGTTATTGTTGTGGTGTTGTTCCTGTGCTGCATATTGTAAACCTGTTTACAAGATAAAGTGATACTCCAAGTTTCAAAGTAACATTGATTGCATGCATACTCTGGCCGCATATATTATATATACTTAATAATTTAACTACCTGCCTGCGGAATGTACTCTTGTGGTTTGTAGGTATAAACAGAAGCACTGATATGCATCATGGCATTTTCTATTCACGTCGCATAACAGGGCAATGAGGCTGCTCCAAATATTATACCAAAGTACAGTTCTACTCTGCTGCTAGGATCTCAGTGGAGACAACATAGCTAAAGCTGTATTGGGTTTGGCAAATCTATACTGCATGTTTACACTGCATTTTAAAGTCTACAAGCAAAAATCCTAGCATAGCAAGAGTATCAAACAGTATACCCTGGGAATTGTAGTTTGGCAGTTGGAGCTGGTGCTGACAGGAACCACAGTTCATAGAACATTACAAAGTTGATTATTAAGATGGCCCTTTTGCAAACAAAAATAATTTGGACGCATCAATACATGTAAAACTGTGCTCAGAATAGCCATTGCTAAATTTGATACTAAGGGAATATTAAAGGCTTACCGCCAGTGGTCATTGTTCTCATTGTAACTGGCATTTTCCAATGAAGCAATTCCTATAGTTAATCTTCCAGCCCAAAGCTGCAACTTCAAAAAGTCATTTTTTCAAAGTTTTACAATGTATAATTCTGAACATCCCAAAATGTATCAAGATAAAGAACCATAATAAATTAAATACCAATTTATGTTTTATTACACAAATCTTTAGATGTTTTGAAGGTTCCTTAACAGTGGAGTCCTGTAGCTTAATGGTTAGTGTACTTGCCTAACAAGCGAGATGACCTGGGTTCAATTCCCAGCAGGGTGAAATGTTGGGCAAGTTTCCTTACTCCACACGTCTCTGTTTACCTAGCAGTAAGTAGGAACGCGGTTGTTAGTCGATTGGCGGATCGCTTTTCTTGGGATAAAACACAGCAGCAGCGCCTCAAGAAAACCTACATCCGTGAAAATAAAACTTCTTCCACCTGAGAAAATGAGAGGCTTTCAGTACAAGGGTGGCCAATCTGTGGCCCTGCAAACACTGACATGAGTATGTTTGATTGGCAGTGTGTATTCGTTTTTTTCTTGATTGAATATTTATTATGTTTGCCCATAAAATGCATTGTATCCTGTAAAGTGCTTTGAGACTTTGCATGATTAGGCACTACATCAAAACCAAAGTTTTAATAATATCGTTGATTATTATTACCATTATTTTCTCTTACATCTTGTGTGAACATTTCCAACCAGCACCAAATATTTCTTACCGTTTCCAACAGTGTCTAGCTATGTTAACATTCACCCCTAGGAAACATTTTATGCTTTCATGGTTTTATTTAGCTTCAGTTTGCTTCCTTATTTTAACAAAAAAAACAGAAATGCTGAGACTGAACTCTGCTCTGACAATGCCAGTAAATGCAGGTTCCGCCTGTTAAATTAATTCAACCTCACTTGAAAAACAGCTGACAGGGATATCTTAAATTGCTTCAACCCAGGCAGGAACTTCATCTGCAAATCTGCATGGAATTGTGTTTGCTCTCAAACATCAGTCCCAAAATAAACAGCTGATTCATACCAGCAAGTTAGCAGTATATATCTGAACCATTGGTAAAACAATGGCCTTATTAAGGCAGAACTCTGTATGTTTCTTGGTCTGATTGGCATGTTAAAGGATAACTAAAGAAAATAATCAATTGGCAGTCTTTTAAGATGTTAGGCATAAAATAATGAAAGCACGGCTACCTTTGTTCCAAGCTTATGATTTTAGTAAGGATGTGGGATATTTCTTTATCTCTTATTCTCATCTCCAAAAAAGATTTCCATGAGACTCAATCAGTCAAATAACATGGCTGTTAAACTTTTGTTAAATTAGATCAGTCAGCTTATGTGGTATAAAAGATAAAGGAATTCTCAAAATATATGCGAGATGAGGAAATTGTCTGAAATAAAAGAGAAACCCTTTACTCAAAGGTAAATTTTATAAAATACATCTAACACCCAATCCTAGCTTTTTCCTCAGGCCAGGCACCTCCTGCTCTCAACCCTCTACTGACTCCATTCTTTACCTGAATGATGTGAGTTGTGCCAGAATGGTTTGGTGGCACCCTACTCACTCTGATTTTATTTCCTGTTTCCACCACCCCTGGCAGCAAAATGACAATCCTGAACTTGGTGGCTCACTGCATGCCGCACATCCATGCTCCAATGGCTTGCACGCGACTCAGAGCAGTTTCAAAAGACAACTCTCATTGATAAGATTTGTGCGCGTCCTTATGAATAATGCTAAATTCCTCTTGTTGAATGGATATTGTCTTACCACTTGTGATTTTGCTGGACAACCACGTAGGATATCTCGAGGAAACATCCATGTGATTGTACAGTGACACAGGACACAGGAGCACACACATACTGGACAAGATATTCCACTTCAAAATGTAGCAAAATTAGTGACATATACTTTCAGTTACATTCAAGAGTGTGCAACAAAGTACATTAATTGGGAATCGGTTCAATCCCGTATTTTGTCAAACACCAATCTAAACTGTAACCTTGTGGAAAAGACTAAGTGCCTGTGAAGGAGGAGAAATCAGAAGGAGAGCTTGGCTGGGCTGTGGTCACATGCTTCCTGATGATTTGTGCAGTGGCAATAGCTAAAATCTGGAAGCATGCTCCTGTAGCTCAGTGGTTAGAGCACTCGCCTTACAAGCGTGAGACCCGTGTTCGAATCCAGGCAGATCAGGGCAAAACCTTGAGCAAGTGTTCTTACTCCACACGCCTAATAATAATCCCTCCAAAACAAACCATAATAATAAAAATTGGTCATTTCAATCCACGACTGTTTTTGGGACACTGTTGTGCGCAATTGGCTGCCACATTTCGCCCACAAATATACAGTCAATTCACTTTAGAGTATATTCTGTGAAGCGCTTTGAAACGTCGATAAAATGTGAATAGCGCTATATCAAATGCAAGGATTATTATTATACAGTAAAAGCCCGTTTATCCATGACCCGATCGATCGTAACTTCTGTATAACCGGCACCTCCAAAAAAAAAGTCCACATTCGATTAACCGGAAGTTATCCGGAAAAATGCATTAAAAAAATGGGGGGGGGGGGGGGGGTTGTTTTCGGCCGAATATCCAGCATTTGCTTTAACTGGCATTGGCCAGGCCCTGAGGGTGCCGGATAAACGGGCTTTTACTGTATTATTATTTTAACAAAGTGTGATCTGGAGTGGCCAGAGGATCTGTAAAATACAATTTCCTCCAAGCTAAATTTTATAAAACGGTCGAACATCAAATATTTTTCCTCAAGCTATGCACAGGTGAACTGAAACTGATAAATACAATTTTTCTTCCAAAAGCGTTTTTAATTTAAACCACAGATATGCATCACTTTCCCACAGACTAAATAAAGAGGGAATTTTTTTAATGCTAAGGTAACATCGTGAAAAATAACTTGCATTTTTATAACCCACCAAGCAGAAACATCTCAAAGTGCTTCAGAGTAATTACTGTCAAATATATTGACTTTATATGTGTAACTGAAAGGGAAGCCATTTATAGTGCACGGCAAAGTCCGACAAATAAGTGGAATCACTTATTAATTTGGAGCATTGCTGGCCAAGATGCCAGGAGAAAGTGTATTCACCTTTTGGATAGTGTAATGGGATCTGTCAATAGTATACAGGAACCAGCAGGAAGGATCAAATAGTTTTCTTACCAACCCAAATTATTCTATCTACACGGCATGCAGCAGAGGTTAAAAAAAATGTACCACTGCATAAACATGCTGGTAAAAAATGGGACAACAGCCTGACAAATTAACCTTACGAAGAAAAAACAAAGTCTTCTCTCAACTACTTTAGCTTGGATTGAGAGAAAGGGATGATCATAACAACAACAACTTTGATTTATATAGCGCCCTCCACGCCGGACGGAGTTCAAGGTCATGATCATGCACCTCAATGATACGTCTTTGTAAGTTTACAGCATCCAACAAGATTCCCAACTGAGAATATAATGTGGATTCAGTAGCATGAAGCAAAGGGAGGAAAAAATGTTGCACAGTTCATGTAACGTACATTGCTTTTGTATTCAATTGACTCTAAGCATGTGTGTGAAAAACACATTTTGAGTGTGATGTGTTTTTGTTGCACTGATTGGGGCAGCAGGTACAATCTCTCTGTGGTCTGCTGTTGGTCCAACTTACTTCCTTTCTAAACTGGGACTCAAGCAATTAAGAGACAGTAATTTAATTCAAACTGAAAACATCTAGGACCAACTGCAAGTTCACTATTTGTTATATACTGCACTAGCAAATTCTTAAATGGTAAATATAACCAACAACAATTTGCAATTCGACAGGGCCTTTCACACGGGTAGCATCATGGAGATCTTGACAGTGGTGGATTCTGACCCTGAGTCTGGAGGAAATGGAAGTGGCTATAAACACAATCGAAAAGGAATGTCTTTAGATTTGAAAGTGGGGGGGAAGTCGAAGGGGAAGTCGAGGGGGATAGGTGGAGGGATTGAAGGAGAGTTCTGTAGCCAACAAATCAGATAGGTAGGGAGGTGCGAGGACATGAAGGGATTTGAAAACGAGTGGGAGGATCTTCAAACCGGTTTGTTCATTAATTCAAAGCCAATGGAGCCTGGCAAGGACTGGTGTGATGGGGGTGCGGAGTCTGAGGGAGAGCCCAGGGAGGTTGAGGCGTTCAGACTTGCTGGAAAGAAGACGTTGACGGGAGCCAAAGAGCATGGCTTCCATCTTGCCAAGAGTCAGTTGCAGAAAATTTGCACTTATCCAGGCCTTGATGTCCGTCAAACAAGCTGACAGGACATCAGCGGGCTGGGAGTCCCAGAATCCAGTCTCCTTGCCTTCTTTCCTGCTTTTTGAAACTGCACATGTTTTAATCTACCAAAAAATAACTGTATGAGTGTTATCACTAGGGTCCGTCGATATGGAAATTTTCCGATTTAGATATATCGATGGGCTCATATTGAGATATACCGAAATATCGATATTTTCGGGTTTTTCGTACTGCACATGCGTGCGCAGCGTGCGCATTCGGGGCCTATCTCTTCAGGAGGTAAATATCTCCATCTCTGTGTTTTTCTGTCTGTGTCTCTGTCACATCCCCTCCATCTCTATCTATCTGTATATTATCACATCCACCCCATCTCTCCCCCACCCCCCAGCCGTCTCTTTCCCCCTCCCGCCCCCGCCGTCTCTCTCTCCCTTCCCCCCACAGCCGTCTCTCTCCCCCCCCCCCCCCCCAACCGTCTCTCTCCCCCTCACCCACCCCTGCTGTCTCTCGCCCCCTCCCCCCCCACAGCCGTCTCTCTCCCCCTCCCACCCCCCAGCCTTCTCTCCCCCCCCCCCCCCCCACCTCTTGCATACCTGTATATTGTATTCGAGGACTATGAATACAATATGGCGGCTTTGCACCTCGGTCTGTGCATTGTGTATAGAGATGAGCATTCTGGGTCTTGTAGTTCAGTGTGCGCGCATTCCAATTTTTTACCTCGATATATCGATTTTTCGATATATTGATATTTTTAAAACGCCTATATCGGCGTATCGATATGAAAATTATATCGGGATTTCGTGATATATCGCCGGACCCTAGTTATCACACTCGAGTGTTTCATGGAGGGCGACACCAAGAAAAACTTTAATGATTCCCCACAAAGGGAGGGTGGAAAAACAGGATGGGGTGTCAACCTAGTAGTTCACATTATCATCTAGAGTAATTTCCAGAAACTTCCAGAAGGTAGATTCCCTGCTGACCCATTTAGCTGGGATATATTATGGTTTTTAAAGAGCTTTAAAAAAAATCAAAGAGGTAATAATATTGAGCAGTGAATGTAGCTAAGAAGCATCAAAAGTAATTATTATACAATCAAATGACAATGCACACATTTTTTTAATGGGACTTTGTGCACAAGTAAAGTTGCCAAACCTTTAGGCGATATGGGTCCTGAACATAAAGTGCAATTAGCACAATGTGTAGAGACAAGCCAGTATTCAATGCAAATGGAACATAGACATTTGATTGTAAAATTGGTTCTTTTATAATATTAAAAACTAATGCTGGTTTCTGGAGTTTTCATCCTGCAATTCATCACACATTTGTAGAGCTCTCCTCAGCTCTCGATGGAAGGAACAGTGTGAAGAAATAGAAATCCAGTTACCTGCATTCGGAAACAATCTACTGCTGAAAGCAAAATTGCAGCAGAATAAATTGAGCATTAATCTACAATATTACACTGTAAAACAATGTACTCCATTTAGTTTGGCCCATATTCACTTATTGCTGGGTGTTAACTTCACACGGTGGTAGCACTCTCACCGGAAGGTTATCTGTTCAAGATTAAGTCAGGACTTGAGTTTACAATGAAACAAAAACAACTTGCATTTACAAGCCATCCTTCATGCTGGTGAATGTCAGACAATTGAACAATTATGTAATTTGATGCAGAGCTGGGGAGAAAGGGGAAGTGACTGTGGCATGGTCGAGGAAGAAAGTCTTCAGGTGTGATTTGAATATGGGTGAAAAGGGATAGGTGGAAGGATTCAGGCAGGAATCCCAGAGTTTGGGTCTTAGTGACTGAAATCACGGCTGCGAATGGTGGTGCAGAGAGGTTGAGGAATGCACAGAAGCCCTAAACTAGCTCAGTGACGGAGCAGGTAGAGAAGTGCAGTGCCAGGAGGTAGTGAGCTGTGGATCAGACATTAAACCTATTTTCAGATGGACACTCACTAAAAATCTCTTTACATTCATTTAAAAAAAATGGAATATCCTCCTGTGTGTGCTGGCAATTCACTCCTCAAGATCAATTGATCAATCACCTCATGATTATTTTTAGGCATAGATTTCTGCTGCACTTGTCCATCACTAAAGCATATCATTGAACTTACTAATCATTACATGTGAAAGACATGAATATATTGACATGATAAAGTGATTCAAAAATGCAAATTCATTTTTTACATGAATATTTGATTTGGACATTTGGACTTCACGATAAATAAAACAAGTGAACTCCGATTCCTTTCAAATGCAAAAGTATTATGCGGTTATGCTTAGTCCAAATTGACATACATTAGAGTTGGATTTCACATTGCTGTGCACAATGTCAAAATGTGATAAATGTACAGTACACCAAGTAAATTTCTATTTGTACTCTCAGCTTGCCACACAAAGGAAATTCTGCTCAACTTATCCCTACTACAATGTAACCTCTTATTTCATAAACATCAAAAAGTACTGATCTGTAAGTTAATTTACTATATTCTCCCTTAGTTACAATACGATCATTTTATTTGTTAAATTTTGAAACAATTGAAATGCATTTCCTCCACCCCCATGGGAAACTAGTTGTGAAGTGGGCGGTAAATGTGGCTATCTTTAACTAAATCTGTAAATACCTGGAAAGAGACCATTCAAGTCTGCAGATTTTTTCAGTACATGACATTTGGTTTAATTTCTACCTCTGCTTAATCACAGGCAGTTTTGAATTGCTCGTGAGTTCCTTTTGTGATGTAATGATCCATTTTTACCTTATATTAAAATATAAATGAATTAAAATGTGTCCAACTGTTTTCCAGTTCCAGGTCTTCATCCAGATACTAGGCATCATTCTGGAAAGTTCAAATTGATGGCTTTGCTAATCTTGCCTTTTAATCAACCATTTGTAAAAACAGGCTGTTTTTTTTAATAGGAGTGGAATTGTGAAAAAGTCTGGCTTAGTCAATTACTTGGCCTCTACTTTTCAATATCTACATGCTCCCACTTGGCAACACCCCAGACATGGGGTCAGCTTCCACATGTATGTAGATGACACCTATCATTCTGCCTCTACCTTCGATTCCAGGATCACTGTTGTACTGACAGACTGCCTGTCCTGGATGAGAGCTAACTTTCTACAGTTGAATGTAGAAATGTAGAATGTTGAATGTTTCTACAAGACTGAGGCCCTCGTGATTGGCTCGTGCCAGCACCTTCCTACATCAGCCACTGGCGGCATCAACCTTCATGGTTGCACACTCAACTTCACCAAGCCCATCAGGAACCTAGGTGTCTTGTTCGATCCTCAACTGTCTTTCCTCCTCTACATCCAAGCCATGACCTGCTCTGCCTTCCCTCACCACCGCAATATTGCCTGATTCTGCCACTACCTCACCTCTCAGGCCGCTGAAAACCGTCATTACACCTTCATCACATCCAGGCTTGACTATGCCAACGCCCTACTTGTCAGCCTTCCCAACTCCTGCCTCCAAAGGTTGCAAATAATCCAGAACTCTGCGACCCGTGTCTTCTCCCGATCCAAGCTCTGTGACCCCATCTCCCCCATTCTCATTTAACTCCATTGGCTTCCCATCACCCAGAGGATTAAATTCAAGATCCTGGTCCTCACCCTCAAGGCTCTCCAGGGCCTCACCCCACCCTACCTCTGTGGCCTCCTAACCCCCTACCAACTTGCCTGCCCACTCTGCTCAGCAGGCTCCAGCCTGCTCGATGTCCCCGAACCATCCACCCCACCATCGGCGGGCGATCCTTCAGCCACTCTGCCCCTAACCTCTGGAATTCCATCCCGCAGACTCTCTGCTTCGCCCCCTTCCTAGCCTTATAATAATAATCCTTGAATTTGATATAGTGCTTTTTCACATCTTTTAGACGTCTCAAAACGCTTCACAGAATGTAATGTAAAATGAATTGACTGTATATTTGTGGGCGAACCGCGACAGCCAATTGCGTACAGCAGTGTCCCACAAATAGTCATGGATTGAAATTACCAATTTTATTCAATTCCCGTCTCAAGACCTTCCACTTCAATGGTTCCATCGGTCACCCCAACTCCCCTCTTTCCCTCCACCCCCCCGCCATTCCCGACGCAGCTTGGGTATGAAATAGCGCTTTGGGACGTCCTCCTAACGTGAAAGGCACTATACAAATGTAATCTTATTGTTGTTGTTGTTACTTGGTTAGTGGAAATGAATGAATATGTAATGAAAGTTTCAACATACGTGAAGTTTGACTGCACCGTGATACTCATGACTCAATGTCAAGACATTATATGTAATTTGTTACAAGCACCTCCCAATATCTAGAGACAATGTGTAAAAAAGCAGGAGAGGTTTCAGATTCAGGAATGCCTCCCATTGACACCGCATTTCAAGACCCTGGAGCCATAAATGCACAATGTGTTTTACACAATGAGATACAGTAGTGCAGCTGAGCACAGAAATCCATGCTGGCCTTGCTCACTTGTTACTCAATGGTGCTCAGAGTTCACAAAGAAAGCTGAGGTGACCAAGGTATGTGGCGAGATCAGCCAAGTTGCACGTAACATATTTCCACTTGCCTGAGAAGGTGGCACTTCCATCCGTTTCAAAGATGGCCTCGATTTCTGTTTGACGCCTCCACAATCACAACTTGAAGCTGGCAAATGATCATGTGGGAAATCATCAACTTGAAGCCACATCCTACCACAGTGGCACAGTACAATTCAGCTTTGACACAATGAGCACCAGTTCAACCACTGATGCAGCACCCTCTCAGATCTAATTGCCCTATGTCATCACAATTTTTAAAAATTCTTCTTCGGTTATGCACATTCATTGATTTTATTGCATGGAGTTAGAATACTCACAGCTAGAAGTGGAAAAGCTCCCAGTAGGATCACCGAGACCCTCACAAGCTGATTCCCAACAAAATATTTTAAAGAAGCTTCCTGTCCAGCCACACGCTATATCTGATCATTTGCCCAATCTCAGAGTTGCCCAATATGCCTCTCAGACCTGCTCCCCATTTCTCTTTCTATCCTTTAAGATGGTGCTCCCTCTTGGACATTCTCAAGAATGAAATGCCCTCCAGAACAGACCCATCCTAACCTGGGTCAGTTTAACTGATGAAAGAGGTCTGGCATCAAGGTTGATGTGGTCCTGTCTCTCGTTCAAGGTAATTGGATTAGTGCAGTTTGGGTACCTAAATTTGTGTTTTCTCCCCATTTCATGCACATATTCACACTTCTGATCATTCTGACCCTTTTGATTTTCATAAGTGGCTCATATGTCACCAACAACAAAATTATACTTGTATAGCACGTTTCATATCAAGTACAATCAGCACAAAACATGGACTTAATTGGGGACATGTGCAAGATTAGTTTAAATAAACTGGGGCACAAAAATTGCTGTATTGCTCAAAAGAAGACTTCAAACTAAAAATTCCTTCAATTTCAAAACAAAGTGAACATTAGTATTGAATCAAATAAAAGTCTTCCAAAACTTTAATTGAATTGTGAACATTATAGAAATGTATTTAACAAAAAATCTAGTGTTATAACACCAACACATTTTGTTACAAATGGCCAGGATGTGGTTCCTGTATGTGATTCTCCATGCAGTCAGTTACTGAACCCTGAAGTGCCATTTTTCTTAAGAAGAATGAATTCAATAACCTACAAATATATGCAATGTAAAAGTTTTTTTTATAACATAGGAATGGATTTAAAGATCGCATTACCTGCAAGTGGTTCAGCTTGAAACATTTCCAGGTATAAACCCATTCGTGAATTTTCAATTACTGTACTACTAGTAATAAGAATCCTTGTATATTGTATTTAATATAGCACCTTATCATGTCTTCAGACATCTCACGCGCTTCATAGAATTAACCGTATATTTTCTGGGCAAAATGATTCAACATCTTATCTTGCATGGCAAGCTGGGATACATCAACTTGTACTTACACATCACCCTCCACGCAGGGTAGAATTACAAGTAATGGAGCCGGGGGGGAGGGCGAGGGTGGGGAGGTAGAGGGTGGGGAGGATTTTCAGGGAGGAATTGAAAAAGGAGAGAGAGGGGCATGGTGGAGGGATTGAAGGAGAGTGTTCCAGAGTATCGGGAAGTAGTGGCTGAAAGCTTGACCTCCGAAGGTGGGGCGGATGGTGCGAGGGACGAGTAAGAAGCCGGTCCCAGTCGAGCGGAGATGCCGGGTGGTGGATTGGGGTGCACAGTTGCAGAGAAGACACTTGGAACATTGCAAAGGTAGGTTGCAGAGCGGGATTTAAAGATAGGGAGGGATAGATGGAGAAGGTACACTACTGGGTACCTTTCCAAGAGAAATTTAAGATGTTTTTTTATAACTTCTAGTGGTTAAAATTATGCTTGGTTTGCTGAAGGAATTGGATACGTTAAAAGATGAGGATCACAACAGTGCAGGTCATCTGGATTAGAATACAGTAGATAGTTCCAGTGAATGATGAAGAAATGATTCGAATATCAAACTATTTTGGTTATGATTGAAGAACAACACTGGACTTTACATTTTCCTGCAAATAAAGGATGACAAAGAATGAGTAACAAGTGGGGAAAATATAGTCAATGTGAAAATTCCAGTGTAAATGGTGGCTTTAAACTGGAAAAAAAGCACCTCAGGACATAAAGTGTGTCACCTGCAGAGAAGCACAAGTACATTAAATGATACCTCAATTGGACACCAAGACCGCCAGGGAGAACTGGGTGCTCTCAAATCAGAATGATGTAGAGAGGAGAGGCACTTTACTTTCTATAATAATAACAATAATCCTTGCATTTGATATAGCTCTTTCCACATCTTATCAATGTCCCAAAGCGCTTCACAGAATATACTGTAAAGTGAATTGACTGTATATATTTGTGTGCGAATCGCGGCAGCCAATTGTGCACAGCAGTGTCCCACACACAGTCGTGGATTGAAATGACCAATTTTATTATTGTGTTTTTTTTGGAGGGATTATTATTAGGCGTGTGGAGCAAGGAAACTTGCCCAAGGTTTTGCCCTGACCTGCCTGGATTCGAACGCAGGTCTCCCCAGCTTGCAAGACAAGTGCTCCACACTGAGCTCCACAATTTCTTAAGTCACCATTATTCCCACTGTTTTCCCAATAAGGATTATTTCAATTCATTAGTAAATATTTGATTTGGTTGCCCAACTTAGTCTCAATCCAATGAGACATCTATTTTTACATATCAGATATGTTGATTAGAAAAATTAAACTTTTTTTATTTTTGTATGTGGTATAAAAAACTATAGCAATAGATGTATTATGTCGGTAAATGAAACTCTACCACACAAGGTTGAACTGCAGACCTCAATAAAGGAAATTATATTCATGTAAAAAAGTTCTAACCAGTTACTTTAATAAACAGCAAATTCTTTATAAAGATAAAAGTCTAAAAAAAGGTTGAGATTACATCTGTGATAACTCTAAATGCAGGGCAATGATTTCAAGGCTTATATTGCTAAATGTAAAATGATTAGGAATATGGAAAGATCTATATTGAATGCAAAGATTATTACTATAAATAGTGTATTAACTCCTATCATGTCATTTTTTTTGTGAAACAGGTTAAATCACTAGCTTTTGTGATGACGGGTCGTGGACCGAGAAACGTTGACTCACTTTTCCTTTCTCCATAGTTGTTGCCTGACCTGCTGAGGGTTCCCAGTGACTTCTGTTTTTGTTGCATTAGCAAAGCAAGTACCAAACTGGTTGAATAAAAGCCTTTTATATGCCTTCAAAGTCAATGGAATTGAGCAATTCAGTAAATGAGAGTCCATAAATGAACTGCACGGAGACTTGCACGCTAACAATAACCAATAAAAAGAGAAACAAAATCAGTCACAGTTGTTATTCCTTTTCACAAACCAGTCGGCTCTGCTGAAAAGTGTACGTATGAATATTCGGTAAGTATAGAAATAGGCTCAGCTATGTTGCCCTCTCTTTTCCAATAAAATAACCTGCTGGCACTCTCTAGGCTTGTACATGATAAATGTCCACTTTAATGAAGAACCAGTGGGCTGCAGGTTTGATGGATCCAGACGTGAACCAGTGATATCATCTTCAGGGGAAATAAAATCAGGGTGTAGATAGAGAAAGAGAAACAAAATAAGCAAACTAATCTGTCTCCCGATGTACTGGTGTACAGCATTAAGGTCAACTACAAACATTTTTGAATGAGGTAACACAATCTGTTTTGAGGACTAGCATGCCTCCAGACACTCAATGACTGTTTGTGGACACAAATAACATCAAGGTTGCTAAAAAATGTTTGTCTATCAATATACTGACAATACAATGGTTAAAATAACAAACAAAGAGGTGCAGCTTTAACTCATTCTGCTTTGAAAAAATTGGAATGGAAATCACAAATGTGTAATTTAAATGCAGTGCTACGAAGCCTGCTGTGGTCTGCGAATTTGTTACTCTGGGGGATCATAGCTAATCACGTCAATTGTAACCACAATATATATTAAAAGCAACGTAAAAAGGTCAGATGCAGACGCTGATACAGCTTTGCGTCTATGAAAATTTGTGACTGTCATTACATAATCATCTCATGCCAATCTGGCAATTGTTTTTGTTCTTTGTCTAACAGATGCAATTTCTATTATCTCTTTCCTCCATCAATTGTTTCCGTTTTAACAACAGTGCTGGTCAAAAATGTCAGAATATAATCACTTAGCTCAAAACCATTGAGGGTGGAAAAAAAAGCAGATCTACATATCAGTTTCAGGTACTAAATGTGTATCTGACCAAAATCTTGTAAACAGTTACTGTTCGGTATATTTATGATGTGTTTTCAAATAACATATAAGTAAGACTACAGCCTTATTTTTACCAGACACAATTCTCTGCAAGATTGTACCATTAATTATCTATGTGGGAACTAGATTTTGTATTCAGTCTGGTGTCAACATGGCTCAGTTGGTAGCACAATTGCTAGCACATTCTGAAAACTGTGGGTAACAGTTCCACTTTGGGACGTTGTGCTCACAGTGTACCTTGACACTCAAAATGAAGGAGTGCATTTGTTGTTCTATGGATGAGACTTTGAAAACTATGCTGCCATTTGCCTGTTAAAGGGGACACAGAGAGTCCATGATACTATTCAAAAAGTAAAGGTAATTTCACTAACAATCCAATCTAACCAACAATCCTCCAGATCAAATGGTCATTCACTTCAAGGCTGTGGGGCATCTCCTTTTATTGTTAGTGTGCAAATCAGCTGCCGTGATTACCTATAAATACACAGTCTTGCACTTCATAACGATTATTTGTGAAGTATTTTGAGGCATTACAGGTTCTATATAAAATGTGGGATTATTGTTGCCATACAGTCTTGCATTGAAGTATTTAAAAAATACAAAGCATGGAATACGGCATATCAAGAAATCCCTCTGATCTATATTCACCTGAGGCATATACAGTATATGTTGACAAAGAAAATCAAGGTATAGCTTTTTACCAAGGAAACAATTTATTCTTTGGGTGTAGGTGAACAAAACAAAGCAACAAAATTACATTTGTAAAGCGCTCTTCACGTCGGGAGGATGTTCCAGGGAACAGTCAGGGAACTGGACCCGATCGTGAGGGCAGGGTTAGGACGAGGGAAGGCAGAGGGTAGAAGGGAGGCTGAAGACAAGTCGAAAAGCAGGGTCTTGAGTCATGCCTTGAAGGAAGCAAGAGAGAGAGCAAGGCGAAGGGATTGTGGGGTGGGGTTCCAAAGAGTGTGGGCTGAGAGTCTGAAAGCCGCCATCGATGGTCGGGCTGGAGACTGAAACCTGTTGAGTGGAGGGAGCGGATAGATTGACATAGTGTCAGCAGGTTAGAGATGTAGGAGAGGACAAGGCTGTGGAGGGCCTTGAAAGTGAGGACAAGGATCTTGAATTTGTTACTCTGGGGGATCAATAAAGCTGGGCGAGGGTGGGAGTGATGTGGTCATGGAGCATGGTGCGGGCGAGGAAATTAGCTGCATAGTTCTAGATGATCTGCAGCTTGTGAAGGGAAGAGCCGGGAAGAATGACGAGGAGGGTTTCCATAGTCGAACCTTGATGTGACAAAATGCATGGACGAGGGTTTTAGCCCTGAGCCATGATGCAGTGGTGGAGTCTGGCAATGTTACTGAGGTGGAATAATAATAATCTTTGCATTTGATATAGCACCCTACCACGTGTTGTAGATGTCTTAAAGTGCTTCACAGAATGTACTGTAATGTGAATTGACTGTATATATGTTGGCAAAAAATGGCGGCAGCCAATTGCGCACAGCAGTGTCCCACAAACAGTCGTGCATTGAAAATGTCCAATTTATTATTATTTACTTTTTAAGAGATTATTATTAGCCATGTGGAGTAAGGAAACTTGCCCACGGTTTTGCACTGCCTGGAATTGAACCCAGGTTTCTCGCTTGTAAGGTGAGTGCTCTAACCACTGAGCTGGGACTCCTGCATATCTCAGTTTAAAATTAATGAGTGAGACAAGTTGCACAGAGGGAAGTTGAGCCAGGACATTGGACTTATTTTTTTAAAAAAGCTTAATGCTGTGAATGGTCAGCGAGTGGGTATTCTGAAAGGTGAAAGGGTGAGTTTGCATGGACCACCTCAAGAAGAATTCTGTAATCTTATGGATTGCGGTAGTGGTATATATTATGATGTCAACATTATTAACAGTTCACAAATAAATTGCTTCCCATCACTTTCAAAGCTATTTAGCAATCAGTATTAAATTATAGAAAACCATCTAAAAGCACTTTACACAGCCAGAGTTGGAGCCTGAGCAGGATGAGAGATGCGGTAAAAGGAAGGCGGCAAAAGGCGTGGTGAGAGATACTTCTCTAAACTGGTTTCAAAAGCAAAGGGGGGTGTTGGGGGTGGGGGAGGGCGTGCAAGGCAGAGGGAGTAGCTGAGCTGAGCCAACAGCTGGACCATGAAGTCAATATGTTTCATACAACATACAGTATGGTCAATATACCACCCCACTATCAGTGACTGAACCAAAACCAACACTTTTTTTCCACAACCTGTACCAGGCATAAACCCTAAAGAGAGTTGTATTGACGAGGACATTACAACCAATAGATTAGGCAGATGCTTACTCATTCGGATTGAACATAAGGATCATTTATATGGAAATTTACCATTAAAGCAATTGGGCGCCATTGTGAAGTTGAGTTGAAACAGAGAGCGACTTTCCATCTGTATTTAGCTACACCGCACCTGACTTGAGGATGCTTGACACCAAAAACAAACGGCAAATTTGAAAAAGATTTCATTTCCAAGCAATAACATCTTGATAACCATAAAAGATTAATCCCTTTCCCCCAAAAAGCAATCGATCTATTTCAAAGCAGCTCATTGACATAGATCACCACCACGTAGACTGACCAGGCAGCCAGCAGGCAGCAACCGTCCCGGTGGATAATTTTGTCCAGTTTGCAAACCATTTCCGACTTTGCAGTGTTACCTTCCCGTTTTACCTCCCCGCTTCCCTCTCTTGTGGTTGGTCTCCATGATGCAGTGTGGAGAGTGACAGGAAGAGAGGCAGATGGGACAAATCTGCTCCTCTCTGTCAGGTTTTGGAGCAACCTGGTGAGACGCAGTAAGCAGCAGCAGCAGAAGTATTTTGCAATTCTAAAACTGCAGACCCACGAGTCTTAGCAGGAAACGTAAGACTTATATGAAAAATTTAGGATTTTAGTGAAAGTGGGAAGTGAAAATAATGGGAAACTTTAGTGCCTTGTTTGCTTGCAAGTAATATGTGTTGAACTCAGTTTTGTAATTAGGGATTAATCCATTTGGGTTTTGTTGAGCATTCTCTGTACTGGTCTTCATATGGTGAGATGATATTAAGCGTTTTGACTTTAATACATTAAAAAAATTATGCACATATTTCCATTTGAGATGATCATTATTGTAACATAGTCAAACAATTTAAAATATAGGATTTCTGTATGAATCTTCTAGGTTTCTGGATGGGAGAAATAAAAGTATTGCTTATGTGGCCCTTAGACATTTTTCAAATCTGGCCATCGATTCACAAAAGGTTGGATCACCCTGACAAAGACCGTTGTCAAAATAAGAAGAAATTGAGGCCATTGTTCCGTTCATTTCAGAATACATTTTCATCTGGATATCTTGTAAACCACAAATATAAAAAAGCCATTAACGTTTTGCTTGAGCTCATTCAGGATCACTGAAAACCAACTGACTTCATTCACACTCTGTACTCAGTGACCTTTCTGGCTTTTCCCCATTCATTCCCTTTTCTGGCCCTCTGAAGTAAGATACTGGAAATGGATTCAATCACAGCTCCGCCCTGTAATTGTCTCCAAGCCAAACTCCAATGGTAATATGTTAACCACAGAATGCGGACATGAATTCTGCTTCTGGAGCAGAAGGCCCGTCACCAGTCAGTCTCAGAACCAGGAAATACAGCACAATATAAATGGGAAGTGTTACCTGAATCCTCCAATTTCTCCTAACTCATTTGCATACAAGTGAAAATGTAGACCATATTTCCTGTTGACCTCAACTAGTTGACCTCAACTAGCTTTAACTAAACTACGAACAAGGAAGACTTGCAGAGGGAATAAATGTTGGCAGTGTCATACAATTCAAGCAAACTGATTTAATAAAGACTTGTGCAGAATAATTATTTTATTAAATCACCTCTTCAGTTGAGAACTCAATCTAATTTAGCATAGTGAATGTCCAGAAAAAACTAATTATAATCATGAAACTTTTATTTAATGAAAACTATATTTTACTGCTTGGATGGTTTTAAACACAGTCATAAATGAAGGTATAATTATTAAAGGGCAATTCTCTCTCCTGTGTCCCAAATGTTTTACTTCTTTCAGACCATTCTGAAATTCAGCGTTCACAAATCCATACACTGCTCAACAACAACAACAAAATTACACTTGTATAACACCTTTCATGTCAGGAGGACGTCACAAGGCGCTGGACAGTCATTGTCTCAGACCCGAGCTGGGGACAGGGAGGGTGGAAGGAAAGGGAGGGATTTGGAGTGGCAAAAGGGCATCAATTTAAGATAGCCAGCAATAAAGGAAATAAGAAGGTTAAAGATGATTTGTTTCGCTCACAGTGGTTGGAATATGAAATACTCTGCAAGGAGTAGTGAGATAGAATCCATATTAGCTTTCAAACAGGAAGCGGATAATTTCAAAAAGAAGTCAGCTACAGGATTTGGAGTAAGGGCAGATAAATGGAACTGAAAGGATTGTTCTTGAAAAGAGCCAGTGCAGATACAATGGGTCAAATTGCTGCGCTATAAATTTCTATAGTTCTATGGAGTTCCATTACCAATACGATATTGTTGGCTTCAGTGTAGATCTATATAGTACAGTATAGATCTGGCTTGCTTCATGTCCCCCACACCATCTGCATATCGATCCCACCATTTTTCAGCCATTTTCCCCCCACTCTCTTGGATGCCACCCCTCTGTCTTGCTCCCTCCCTCTTTCAAGGCACATATGAAAATGTATTCTTTAACCGCCCATTTGGTCATCTTTCCCCTCCCGACCCACTTTGGCTCCCAGCCCCAGCTCGAATGCCCAGCCAGCACTGTGAAGTTCTACAAGACTTTCTCTGATGTAAAAAGTGCAATATAAATGTAACTTGCACACAATAAAACTCACATAAATCGTATCAGTTGGAACCATAGCATTTTATATGAAATATGCAAAGTCCAAATTACAGGCAAACTGTATAAGTCATATAAAGTCCGATATAATCAACAATCTACACTGCACATGCGTAATTCAATGCAGCCGCAAAGTGGGCAAGCGATGCTGGGTCAAGATTACATTTCCCACAATTCAATATGTCTTGACCCATTGCCGCATTGCTCTCACCCTGTTGGAATTGCATTAAATCGCAGGAAATTATGTTTCTTCGCATGCATCGATGGATCAACACTACATTTCCCTGGTGTCAATGCAGCCAGAAAGTACAGGAGTAATAATAATAATAATCCTTGCATTTGATATCGCGCTTTTCACATCCTATCGACGTCCCAAAGCGCTTCACAGAATATACTGTAAAGTGAATTGACTGTATATTTGTGGGTGAAACGCGGCAGCCAATTGCGCACAGCAGTGTCCCACAAACAGCCGTGGATTGAAATTACCAATTTTATTATTGCTTTCATTCGGGGACAAATTATTATTAGGCGTGTGGAGTAAGGAAACTTGCCCAAGTTTTCGCCCTGACCTGCCTGGATTCGAACACAGGTCTCACCAGCTTAGTCTCACCAGCTTGCAAGACAAGTGCTCTAATCACTAAGCCACAGGAGCTCCACGGTAATGGGAGTAAGGTCAGGGGAGAGGTATTAGGAGTTAGGTGGTGATTAATATGAGTAGTGCAAAGAAATCAAAGTAGTTTTGGTAGGATACTGAATGGGACTCGGGTGAATGTGTGACCTTGGCGATTATACGATTTATAAAGATAAGACTAATGCGAAAGAGGCATTATAACAACAACAACAAATTACATTTATAGAGCGCCTTTCACGTCAGGAGGACGTCCCAAGGCGCTGCACAGGAGGCGTGTGACCCGAGCTGAGAGGGGAGTGTTTGGGAAGGGGTGAAACATGAAGGGGAGGTCAAAGAGTTCGGGGTGGAACAAAAGGCACGGTCGAAGAGGAAAGTCTTCAAACCGGCCTTGGAAGAGGAAAGGGAAGAAACGAGACGGAGGGATTGAGGGATGGCATTCCATAGGGTGGGAGCGGAGAAACTGAAGGCCCGGCCTCCGATGGTGGGGCGGTTCGGGCGGGGGGCTTGGAGCAGGCCAAGTCCTGCTGAACGGAGGGTCCGGGTGGGCTTGTAGGGGGAAAGTAGATCAGTTAAATAGGGCGGGGCAAGGCCGTGTAAGGCCTTGTAGGTGAGGACGAGGATCTTGAACTCGATCCTCTGGAGAATGGGGAGCCAATGGAGACGGGCGAGGGTGGGGGTTATATGGTCGCGGAGGCGGGTGCGGGATAATACACGGGCTGCAGAGTTTTGAATGACCTGCAGCCTGTGAATGGAGGAACTGGGGAGGCCGACGAGGAGAGAGTTTCCATAGTCCAGCCTCGAGGTGATGTATGCGTGCACGAGTGTTTCGGCAGCGCGGGGGGTAAGATAGTTGCGGAGCCTGGCAATGTTGCGCAGGTGGAAATAAGCGGTGCCGGTCAAGGCACGGATGTGGTGGAGGAAGGAAAGTTTTTGATCGAACATGATGTCGAGGTTCCTGATTGGCTTTGTGAGGTGGAGCCTTGGATGTTGAGGCTGGCAGCGCCCGATGTGCGGAGGCGCTGGTTTGAGCCGATCAGGAGGGCCTTGGTCTTACTCACGTTCAATTGCAAGAAGTTGTCCTTCGTCCAGGACTCGATGTCGGACAGACATGCTGTCAGAACATCGATGGTCTGGGGGTTGAGGGATGAGGCAGAAAGGTACAACTGGGTGTCGTCCGCATACATGTGGAAATTTACCCCATGTTTGCGGATAACATCGCCCAGAGGGAGCGTGTAAAGGGTGAAAAGGAGGGGGCCTAAAACAGAGCCCTGAGGGACGCCGTGAGAAACTGTGCGGGGGTTTGAAGAAAAACCGTTGGAAGAAACAAAGTGTAAACGGTGGGTCAGATAAGAATGGAACCAGTCAAGGACTGTGCCTTGAAGGTTGAGGTGGGAGGAAAGACGTTGGAGGAGGATGGTGTGATCGACTGTGTCGAACGCAGCAGACAGGTCAAGGAGGACGAGGAGGCAGAGGGAGCCCTGGTCACAGGCGGTTAGGATGTCATTTGTAACCTTAACCAGGGCAGTTTCTGTGCTATGAATTGGGCGGAAACCTGATTGGAGGGGTTCAAAGAGTGAATGAGTTGAAAGGAAAGAGCGGAGCTGGGAGGCAACCACTCTTTCAAGGACCTTGGATAAAAACGGGAGGTTGGAGATGGGTCAATAGCTTGATGGTTGCGACGCATCAAGGGAGGGTTTCTTCAGGATAGGGGTGATGGTGGCTGTTTTAAGGGAGGTAGGGACGGTGCCTGAGGAGAGGGAAAGGTTAATGGTGTCAGAAATGAGCGGGGCTAACAAATGGAGCTGGGTGCGGAGGAGGGGGGTGGGGATGGGGTCCAATGAACACGTGGTGGGTTTCATGGAGGTAATTATTTTTGTGACTGAAAACGGGGTGGTGGGGTTGAAAGTGTGAAATGGGGGGTGAGTAGGGGTTGAGGTAGCTGATAAGGGTGGAGGTGGATTATAGGACCTCAGTTTAACGTCTCACCATTAGGAAGGCAGTTTAAAAAATGCAGATCGCCCCAGACTCACGGTGGTCTGGGGCGATCTGCCTCGACTCTTGAGTTCAAAATCCTGTCGTGGTGCTTGAACCCACATCCTTCTGACTCAAGTGAGAATGATATCAACTGAGCTATGCTTTTTTCTGCCATAGCATTGAACTGCAAATTCAAGAGATAACAGCTTAAGTGAACAAAATAAGTGAATGAAGAGAAAGAAGTGAGAGAAATACAGTAGTAAATATTGCAAGCGGAAACTAGAAGACAAATATTCCCAAAACTCCTTTTGGGAGGACACAGTGGGAGAATTCCTTCAATCTATTTTCTCTCTCAACAACAAAAAACAAAATTGCACTTATATTGCGCCTTTCACATTGGGAGGACATCCCAAAGCACTGAACAGTCAGTTCGGGACCTGAGCGGGGAGGGGATGAGAAGGGTCGGGATAGGGAGAAGTAGAGGGGGAAGAGTTAGTGGAGGAGCCGAAGGCGCGGTCGAAGAGGAAGGTCTTGAGACCAAATACAAGGATTATTATTTATTATTATAACATAGCTCATCAATGATACCAAGAAACATACGCCCATGACAATGCCAGATGTAAGACCTTTCCAATGAGGCATAAATCATGTCTCTACATCAATCAGTTATTGGGTGAGTGTTGGATACACAGTCAGACACTTTGTCTTTATTAGTATAGATTAAACATTTCACTGATACATATTGCAACAATCTTCCCACTGATTGATGTAGAGTCTGGATACTCAAAATGTCACATCTTATGTAGCTGAGAGAAAATACTTCATATGAAAAATTACCCATGCCATATACTTTTAAATTATACTTTTTCAAAAAAAAATCCTCCCCTTTAGTTTCTTTTGGATGGGAAAAGATTTATCTAACAATGCTTAAATACTGAATTAAGAGGTAGGAAACACGGAAGATATTCCCTTCACCTTTTTTTTGGTTCACCTCATGTTATGGACCACATTTAATTCTTCTGCCATATAAAACGACTTTGTAAAACAGGCCACTGAGCATGAAAAAGGGCCATATTTAGGATATGCCTAAACTTTTCCACTCTCTTTCCACATTCTGGCATATCTATGCACAGAAATACTGAAATCCACGTCCATCGATTTCAGAAGACATTTCTTTAAGGAGCCACATAATAAGCTAGTTAGCAGAATTGAAGCCCGTGGAATAAAAGGGACATTGGCAACATGGGTTCGAAATTGGCTGGGAGACAGAAAGCAGGGAGTAGGACAGATACATAACAGATAAAGTATAATGCAGAGAAGTGTGAGGGGATGCATTTGGGAAGAAGAATTATGAGAGGCATTATACAATAAATTAAGGGGGTTCAGGACAGGTCTTTGAAGGTGGCAGTACAGGTTGATGACGTTGTTAAAATTGCATATGGGATCCATGACTTTATAAATAGATACACTTTGAAAGATAAAGAGAAAGAGAGTGGGTGATTGACATAGAGTGGGAGAGAAAGAGCAATTATGAGAGGGAAGGAGCAGAGATAGAAAGAGTATGAGAAGGGGGATGGAGACTGTGAGAGGGGGGAGCGAGAGAGTTAGAGCGGGAGAGAGTGATTGAGAGGGGAGAGAGAGTGTGTGTGTGCGCGTGAGAGGGGAAAAGGAGAATATGAGGAAGAGGGGGAGAATGAAAGGGTATAGAGAGAATGTGTGTGAGAGAGAGAAGACAGGAGACAGAGTGATTGAGAGAGACTGTGAGAGGGAGTGTGTGCAAGACCCACTTTCTCAAATGGGGAATCTGGCCCGTGACTGCCAAAACGTTAGACCACCCTGTTCCAGACCAACAAGAATCAAGTGGAGTTATTGGGGAGTCCTGTGGCTCAGTAGTTAGAGCAGTTACCTCGCAATTGAGAGGACCTGGTTTCAATTTTGGGCAAGCTTAGGCAAGTTTTCTTATTTCACAAGACTCTGTTTACCTAGTAGTAAGTTGGAACCTGGTAGTTAATCGATTGGTAAATTGCTTTTCGAGGGGTAATAATCCCTTAACAAAAATTTGGTTGCTTACAGAGGAATGTGTAAAAGAGATAGGATTTTACACTGCTGACGTGTATCACATTGAGGACTGGAAAATACTATTTGCTTCTTTAAATCTTGGACTCAAATCTGGCCCAGACTCATATGAGGAGATACACTATACTGCTCGGCACGATGTCTAAAATATTTATGACAGTATTAATTCAGGCGTGGTGGGTGTAAGTTCACTGCACAAAAAGACTAATTGTTCCTACCTTATAAAGTGCAATATGAAGAAGTCATAAGGATGGCTGGTATGACAAATTAATATGTCACATTGATGGAGCACAGCTGCTCTACTTTGGCCAAGACACTTTACTGGAAGGGTGGGCAGGTAACTCTGCTGTGTAATTAACTATAAGACCTGATAGTGTATCAACAATTCCCCTGCTTAGAGTCCCTCTGCTTGATAAGACACTGACTGGGCTGACTGAATTGATAAATAAAATAAGCTACAAATGTTTTAACGTTTTCATTGAGAGTAGCTCCTGTAGCTCAGTGGTTAGAGCACTCACCTTACAAGCGTGAGACCTGTGTTTTGAATTCAGGCAGGTCAGGACGAAATCTTGGACTAGTTTCCTTACTCCACACGCTTAATAATAATCCGTCCCCAAAAAACCTATAATAAATTGGTCATTTCAATTCCTGACTGTTTGTGGGACACTGCTGTGCACAATTGGCTGCTGCCTTTCGTCCACAAATTACAGTATATTCCATGAAGCATTTCAAGACATCTAGAAGATATGAAAAGCACTATATCAAATTCAAAGATTATATTATTATATAATCAAAACACAACAGCAAATTTGCGGTCAATAGAATGCTGTTTCGTCCTTGAATTAAGAGCTTGCCCTCAGTTATAACTTTGTGTTCAACCCATATTTTAAACTATCACTAAGTAACCTGCTTTATTTTGGTTACAAAATTGATACTGAAACCTATTTCTGTGTGTGAGATATGCAGACTTTTTAAATATCAGAAGAGTAGACTGAAACATCATGTCACAAAATTACTTAACACCATTGATACAACAACAAATTACATTTGTATTGCACCTTTCACAACAGATACTTAATTTAAACTTTATTGGATTGAGTCAGCCCAGTCAGCGAGCCCAGTGATTTATCCAATCATTAAAATTGCACCCAGAGATAGGACTTGGTTAGTCTATAGCACTTACAAGTCAATCTCAATCAATTCTGGAAGTTCACGGCACAAAGTTGTAATAGACTCCAGCAGTTCAAGACAAAGCTAAACGTCAAACAAATAAATGCATCCCTGTTTTGGGTAACTGTACCTAAAGGAGTATGTTGTGGAAAGGAGTTTAGTAGACCTTTTATTTGCATATTTTTGAGGAGGAATAAAAGACCATTAGTGTCATTTTGATATTACGTACAATATTTAATTATGTGTGATGCAATTTACAACAACAGCTTGCACTTACAATATAGAGCACAATTCATGCAGGTGTTAGAGCCTCAGATTACTTAGGTTGATGTTAACAAAAGTGACATTGGTTTATGGCAACTGATGTGTTTGTATATACTGTAGATGGAAAACATTATGAATGCAGTGCCTCTTTAAAACTCTGGTATTGCTCTACTGAGTAAAATAATGCAACTGACTTCATTACAAATAATAATAATCTTTTCATTTGACATAGCATATTTCACAATGGGAGGATTATTAGATTTTTTACTATTTCCACAGTTTGACCATGCGAATATTACTAACACTAATAATAATCCTTGCATTTGATATAGCACCTTAGCATGTTATTGAGACATTTCATATCGCTTCACAGGATACAGTGTAAAGTGGGCGAACATGGCTGGAATGTCCCACAAACAGTCACAGAGTGAATAACCAATTTGTTATTGTATCTGGGGCATCTGTTGGCCAGGACATCGGGAGAAACTCTCTTCTTTCAAATAGTACCATGGGATCTTTAACACCTCTTTAAACAAGCAGACTGGACCTTGGTTTAATACTACCAGATAATGCTCACAAAGCTGCTGAGGAAAAGCAAAGTACCTAACCGAAACAAGTAGTTTGCATTGCATTGTAAAAATATATATTGTTTTGCTTGTACAAAGCTGCAAATTTTGTAAAAATGTACAACTGCATGTACGTTACTTGCGGTATTCTTTTGCTCCTTAAGATGTAATCTTCAGACCACAGTACCAGAAAACCCAATGAGGGTTGACAACAGGTTTGCACAATAACTTTCATTCTAATGAATTGTCAATGCAGAAGGATGTCGCAAGTAATAGCACTGGTTCTGATTCTGTTCAAACATGAATGCTGAAAGTGGTCTTTGAGAACTAACTTAGACATCGAATTAATCATGAAACAGGATGATGTCCTTTGCTAACTGAATTACCAACCATCTCTTTGCATTTATGTTGCAAAAATCTCAAATACAATTGCTAATCTTGTCATTTCCATGCCAAGAATTATTTTTAAATCAGTTTGATGTTGGTCTACAAATTCACCTAATTCAGCATTTTATTGGCAAAATATATTTTATCCTCCCATGTTTTTTTCATTTACTATACACCACACAACTTCCACTCCCTTCTTTTTGACAAGGTTCTAACTGCAACTGAGCACTTGTTCCCAGTGTTCAAATCTGAGTTCAAAACTTGCCACGTGGCAAATCGTAACAGCATTCTGGACGCTCTGTGTGTTTTTAAATTGTTGTTCACATGACCACAGCACTGATGTAGACACCCTAGGTCAAGTCACTTAAAAATTCAAGAATTGCACGGCCCATCTTCTTTCCCATGCAAGGTGGAGTGCTTCAGACATGATTCTACCTGAAATGCGCTACATAAGTGCAAGTGTTGTTTAGCACTGAATAGCAGTTAAATAGAAACGTTCAATTACCCTCCATCTTTTAGAATAATATTTGATACAGTGCTTCTCACACTAGAAGCACACCTCAGAGCTCCTCAAAGGTATATTGTAAGTATATTTTTGTAGGCCAACACAACAGCTAATATGCCTAATAGGCCAACTCACAGCAAGTCTCACAAACACTAATTAAGTGAATGTCCAATTGGGGGATTGTTAGCTCGGACACAGAAAAAGCTCGGACACAGAAAAAACTCCTTCCTCATTTTTGAATGGCGCCATGGGATCTTTAACGCCTGCCTAAGCATTTTACTGGGGATGCACTACATTGTCTACCTTTGACGGTCAGGCCTTCAGCCTTTCTGCCCCCACCCTTTGGAAATTGATCCCATAATCTCTTCGCCTTGCTCCCTCCCTTGAGGTCCGACTCAAGACCCTTGTTTTAACCTTGCCTTCAGCCGACCTCCTACCTCCCTGCCCTCACTCATCCCAATCCTTCTCCTCAACCCTCCCCAACACGCATGTGTCCTGATCCCTGACTGTTCAACTCTTTGGGTTGTCTTCTGGACATGAAAGGCGCTTAATAAATGTAATTTTGCTTTTCTTGTTGTTGGAATGTCATCCAAGGTGTTTGCATAACTATGTCTGAAACAATGTTTCAAATGTTTTGCTCACAAAATACAGTCAATCCACTTTACAGTACAGTATATCCTGTGAAACGCTTTGAGACATAGACGATATTAATAACAATAATCCTTGCATTTGATATAGCGCTTCTCACGTCTTCTAGACGTGAATAATACTGTAAAGTGAATTGACTGTATATATGTGGGCGAAATGCTGTTTTTGAGGGATTATTATCTGGAGTGTGGAGTAAGGAAAACTGCCCAAGGTTTCAGCCTGCCATTAAATACACTATACTGTATTAAATGCAAGATTATTACTGTATTATTATTTACAATGTTTTGAGAAGTTCATCCAAGGTACAATTACTTGTGGGTTTCTAATATTCACAAATGGGGGCTTGGGGGATGAGCCCATGATAGATATATCGATGGGCTCATATCGAGATATACCGAAATATCGATATTTTCGGGGTTTTCATACTGCGCATGCGCGCATGGCGCGCGCATTCGGGGCCTATCTCCTCAGGAGGTAAATATCTTTCTCTCTCTGTGTCTCTCACACTCACTCTCTTCATCTCTGTGTTTTTCTGTCTGTGTCTCTCTCCTCTCTCACATCCCCCCCATCTCTATCTATCTGTATTGATATCACATCCACCCCGTCTCTCCCCCCACCCCCTCCGCCACCATCCCTCTCCCACCCCCCGCCCGCCGTCTCTCTCCCCCCCCCACCCAGCCGTCTCTCCCCCCCCCCCCACCCCTTGCATACCTGTATATTGTATTCGAGGACTATGAATACAATATGGCGGCTTTGCATCTCGGTCTGTGCATTGTGTATAGAGATGAGCATTCTGGGTCTTGTAGTTCATTGTGCGTGCATTCCGATTTTTTCCCTCGATATATCGACTTTTTCGATATATCGATATTTTTGAAATGCCTATATCGGCATATCGATATGAAAATTATATCGGGTTTTAGCGATATATCGATATATTGCCGGACCCTAGGAGATAGTGGGGTGGTAGGATGAGGGACATGATGCCGGTCAATGTTCGCTGAGTGAAGGAAGTGGCTGCATCAGTAGGAGGTCAGGGATGGTCATGGGGTGGGAGGAAGCGCAAAGACATGTCAGTACAAGAATTATGAATTTGATCCACAGGGAATGGGGAGCCAAACAAGGCGATGTGTTCTAGATAGCCTTATGGAGCCTATGTAAGCGACGACACAAACTACAGACTTGCCTATCAATTGAATTTTGGAATTGTGTTGAAACACTTCAGTCATTCAGTGCTCCTGCTCTCTGGAACTACATTTTGGGAGTCCTCCAACTCACCCCTGCCTCCCCACTTTTAAAGCCTGTGTTTATTTACCTCTTCGATCATGATTCTAAGGATAGGATAGACCTAGATGCCAGTTTTCATAATGGCAAGCTTTACGATTTTAGCTGGTATGTTTTGTCGGATTAAAAATAGACTACAAATTGAATAGGCAGATATTATTTCATAAAAAATATTTGACAGCTTCTCACTATAACATGAAAGTAATCACATCTATTATTTCTTGCATTGCTAAAAGTACATTGCAGCATATTGGGATTAAAACAGATCGAAAGATACGGCTTTCAAAACAATTTTTTAAAAAAGTAACAGAGTTAAATAAAAGTCGAGAATGAAAAGAAAACAAAATCTGGGACAATTATTCATTGAGGTTCCACCCACTCAAGTCCTTTTACTGGAAGTGAGCTCTATAAAAGCAGTCTCATTGATGGGAGCTGATGAACTCTGTTGGCTTTAGTACAGTAAAGCATGCTCCAAAGAACAAACACACTGAGCTACACAAGCTTTTAATTCATATTTACAACAACAAATGGGATGTTTGTTCCATGCATGTAGCTCTAAAAATGTTACAATCCCCATAGAAAATACTCAACTACATTAGCAACATATGTTTATTGTTAACGATCAGACCAATAAACAATACAGCTGTCTCCACTTTGGCAGCCACTTTTTAAAAAAAACTAAACGGGATTTTTTTTCCTGTTTGCCGTAAGCCACCTGATCACTGCCAGGAACTGGAATGCAAAACATTCCCTGGAGTAGCTACTGACGTCAGCAGCAGATTCCAAAAATTGGCAGTCACCGGCGTCTGGAAATTCCAGTCTGCAGCATTTGCACTTTTCAGTCAAAACAGGTCCCAGCCTACAATGAGGTTAGATCCAATAGCATGATTCTTAGCTATGATGGCGGAATAATGCATCATCTGCATGTCTAACAAACTCATAGAGTAGTATATCCAAAGGCTGCCCATCTATTGGAACAGAAGTTTAAATCTCAGGTTGTGAACTTCAAACTGATTTTACACCAATGCTCTTGAAATGGACTAAACAACAGGGAAGGCAATTCAAAACAACTACTATTTTATTATTTCTTGCACTTTGATTAAAAAAAACACAAACAAAGGTTCATTCATTTCTGGAAATCAAAACGTGCATCCCATGGTGACACAAATACAGGTTTTGCTGGCTTGAGCTTCCATTCACCTTTCATAAATCTCAAAATCAAAACATTCTCTCCCAAACAAATTGATGGAAGAGACAAGTGGAACACAGAAACAGCCACATGTGTAACAATAAGTCTCAACACGATTTATGCAGTGGATAACTCAAACCCAGGACTTTGCATGAAGAGCGCAATATATATATATATATAAAGTTTTGTTAAGACTGTGTTCCCATCAAGGCTCAGCAAGTTTATGCTTTGAATAGCTGAACCTTACACGATAGGAAAGGCAGTTTCTTTATTTGATTCCCTCCGTCTGCTAAATTAGCTAATAATAATAATCCTTTCATTTTGCCTTATCATTTTTAAGCAAAATAGAACCCTAGGAATTACAACATTGAAAGGGGCCAATTTTATCCAACAAGTCTATGTTGGTTTTAGCCATATATCATAACTCCACCATATATCTTCCATTCTATTGGGAGTCCTGCAGCTCAGTGGTTAGAGCACTCACCTTGCAAGTGAGAGACCTGGGTTCAATTTCAGGCAGAGCAAAACCTTGGGCAAGTTTCCTTACTCCACACACCTGATAATAATCCTTCGACAAAAACAATAATAAACTGGTCATTTCAATCCACGAGTGTTTGTGGGGCACTGCTGTGTGCAATTAGCTGTCGCTTTTCACCCGCGAATATACAGTCAATTCACTTTACAGCATATTCTGTGAAGCGCTTTGAGACGTCTAGAAGACGTGAAAAGCGCTATATCACATGCAAGGATTATTATTACTACTATTTACTTATCAGCTGGAGGTGATGAAGGACCCAATTATGAAACAACACTGATGGGTAGTGACTCTAAGTTGATTCACAAGGCATTACTGGCATCATTCAACTGCAAATGGACCCCCTAATTTCTTTTCACACAGGTTCAGCTGGAGATTTATTCCTATTCAGATAAAAGTTAAGAGCCTTCACTGTCCTGGGTTAATTGAAGTTAGTTGAAACCATCATTGCAGCAAAAAGCATTTTGTTATGAGACTAGAGAAGAATGGTGACAAAATGCTTTTTTGTACAGAGCTTAATTTGGATCTGGGCTTTGGGAAGCTTATTATAATGATCATATTATTAATTATTATTAAGCCAATGTTGTATAACATATACAGGAAGTGAAATTTGTTGAATATACAAGCAGATCTTGTAGTGTATCTTTAGTGGGTGTGGCATCCAACCCCCATGAATGAATGGAATTTCCTAAGCGTAGGTCTGGACAAGTTTAAAAGGAGCATTCTTTTCTGGCTCCATTTAAAATATACATAGCTGAACACTGCACAAGATTCTTAACTCACCAGACATTGTAAAGGCCTCACTGATGGTTTCAACTAACCAATTAACCCATGGGTTACCAAATACAGAAAGGAATTGTGTGCTCCCTGGCGTTGTTACTCTTCAGATAAAAATGTCTCATTACAGTAATATCATCACTGAACTAACAAGATTAGTTTTAAAAACACTTTATAAACTTTTTTTTTCAAAATGTGAATTCTGTTCTGCCTTGGTTCAACTAAAGTATTTCCTCCAGCTCTTTTTAAAGCTGTACAAATGTTTTATCACGGATGTCAATTTTAGGGATTTCTTATTGGTCCCTGCATTCAGGAGTATGGGTCCCTGATTCATGAGTGGCCAGGAAACAAAGAGGTTCAACAGAACCAACTGACCGCTCTCTAAAAAAAATTTAGTCTCTTGTTACATAAAGAGTTTTTTTTCACAATGCTAATACAGTCACAATGCTAATACAGTATTATGATTTAACTTCAGCCAATAAGGATGTGAAATGTGATTTCAACAAAGAAACAACAACAAAATTACACTTGTATAGCGCCTTTCACGTCAGGAGGACATCCCAAAGCGCTGGACAGTCACTGCTTCACACCCAAGCTAAGGGCAGGGAGGTGAGGGAAGGGGGGGTATTAGGAGTTGCCGATAGGTCAATCGAAGATGGGGAGGGGGAAAGGCGGAGTGACTGTGGGATGGAGTCCCAGAGGTTGGGGCCACAGTGGCTGAAGGCTCGTCCGCCAATGGTGGGGCGAGTGGGTCGGAGACTAGAGCAGGCCAGAGACTGCAGAGCGGAGGGGGCGGGCAGGTTGGTAAGGGGATAGGAGGTCACAGATGTAGGGTGGGGCGAAGTTGTGGAGGGCTTTAAATGTGAGGACCAGGATCTTGAATTGGATCCTCTGGATGAATCTGTAGTGAATCTGGATGATGGGAAGCCAATGGAGTCGGGGAAGGTTGGGGGAGATGGGGCCACGGAGTTTGGAACGGTAGAGGACATGGGCAGCAGAGTTCTGGATTATCTGCAGTCTGTGGAGGGAGGAATTGGGATAGCTGACCAGCAGGACGCTTGCATAATCACAAGACTAAGACATTATGATGTGGATTTATTATTAATGGCAAATTTTTGTTCATTGATCTTTATCTGATCATTAATAACATTGATTCAGCACCAAAAAAGGTGACTCTTCTTTCAGATCTTATTAGTATTGAGTTACATTTGCACTTGCTCAAAGATAAGTTAACCTGAGGCACTTACCATGGTGGGTGGACACGGACAAGATCTCCTGAAACAATTCTGAGATGGGATGCCGTTTCTTTTGTAAATAATACCTTGAGTGGTGTTTGGGTGGCAGTGCCCTCATCCTCAGTAGTTTGGTCTATGGAAGATTCCATCAATGGCTGACACAAAGTTACAAGCATTGAACACTCCTCGTGCACATCCAAGACTCTCAGCACCAGAACACCAACTTTTCCAGCTGCAATAGAGAAATGATATGTTGTCAGGAATGCACATTATACCAGTCTCCAAAATACCTTATGAAACTCACTCCCCAAAGTCTCTCTCCTCTCTCCTTGCCTGCAAAACTTCTATTAAAAATATATTTATTTGACTTATTTTGTGAAATGCATCATTTGTAAAATGCCAGGAGGTCCAAAAAAATGTTTGCCAGTCGCTTTTTACCTGCTAGCTTTAGTTAACTATTTGTTTAATTAGTTATAGTGTTGAAGGTAGGCTTTGTGGACAGAAACACAATGTCATACCATCTTTCTACATCACTGTCGTTGTTCAAATTACCAGATTGAAAAATATTTTTTCCTTAGCCAATACAGAGTTATCAGGACTATTGATTGTACTAATGATCCACTAACTGACCTAACAGAGGCAACGAAAGTTAAAAATTGATGGACCATTGAGAACCACCACTCAATACTGTAGTCCTACATCATCTAACAACATTTTAGCAGTTATTTGTTTTGGAAGGCTGCAAAAGATATCCACAATATCTGAAGTGAAGAAATAATAATTTGATATACTGTAGTGCCTTTCACATCAGGAGGATGTCTCAAAGCACTTTATAATACAGTACAGGTATCCCTCCCCAAACCCAGGGGGATACGTTCCTGTAAACCTCCTTGGTTGGTAAAACCACGGTTTGGGAAATGCAGGGCCCTGCATGGCAAACATGCGTTTCGTAGAATTAAACAAAAAAAAAACAGTTATAACATACATGGGGATAGGGGGAGTAAATTTGGGCGCATCTGCAGCAATCCGCGAGGCTGTCTGACTGACTGGTCTACACACAGACAAAGAAGAGAGAGAGAGAGAGAAGGTGAGAGAGAGAAGGTGAGAGAGAGAAGGGGGGTGGGGGAGAGTGGGGGGAAGAGAAAGTGAAATAGAGAGGTGAGAGAGAGAAGAGGGTGTGGGGGTGGGGAGAGAGGTGAAATAGAGGTGAGAGAGAGACCTTTCTAAAGTCCGAGATGCACTCATAGAGAGAGATAGAGAGATCCCTCTTCAGCCTGAGATACAGAGAGAGAGACTTCTACAGCCGGTGATACACTTACAGAGAGAGAGATCTGCAGATCTTGGCAGCCAATGCTCCCCAACTTACTAGCTAGGCTGCGGATGAGCGACAATAAACTGGGTAAATTGATGCAACTGGGACCTAGTGGTAAACGCTAGTGTTAGTGTTAAAATCCATGAATAAGCAAGGGTTATATGCCATGGTTGGCGAGGGTTGTTGCATTTAGCAAACCGTAGATGCGTGAGTTTCGTGGTTGGCGAGGCTGCGGTTGGGGAGGGATACCTGTATACAGTACATCGTAAACTGGAGTGATTGTATTTTCAGCCAAACACAGTAGCCAATTTGCAATCAACAATGTCACACAAACTGCCACAACATAGGATCATAGGAACAGGACTAGGCCATTCAGTCTTTTGAGCCTATTATGCAATTTAACTACATCATAGATGATCTGTCCCTCAATTATTCCCTTCAATTCCAATTTCCTGCTTTCTCCCCATATCCCTTAATACCCTGACCTATCAAACATCTACCAACTGCACTCTTAAAGGTGTGATCTTTTGGGGAAGAGAATTCCAGATTTCTGTCACCCTTTGAGTGAAAAATGCTTACTGATTTTACTCTTAAATGGCCTGGTTCTTAAATGATCTGTTTTTAAATGAATTTGTTATAGTTTAAACTTAATATTAGAAAACTAAAGTTACTCCTGGCATTCGACTACCTCTCACTGTAATTTGTGTGCACATCTTAGAAACACAGTGAGTGATCTTAAAACTCAAAATCAACTAATCCAGGGAGAAAATAACTTGTTTGGATCTATGTAAGAGTTAATATGTTAACGGGTGGTGGGGGCGTTCCAAATAACTTCTGCCCTGTATGTAGAGTTATGCTCGTACTGCTCTACAACTCACAGAAAAATACCAGTTGAGACAACATTTATAAACATACTTGAGTGTCTGACCGACAAATGCTCCTTCATGCCCTGCAACAATGTCTTAGTTTACAAGCAGTGAATCTACACAAACAGATGGTTTTCATTAAAAAGTGTTAATTTCATGTTATTTAAAAGAAATGCATGTCTGATGTGAAGAAACAGTTTATTTCCCCTCAATGTCACATAAGCAAAAAGTCTTAAATAATTTTGTTAGTTACAAACTTGGTTCCAACATCATGTCAATAATATAATTTTAGCATCAATTCACAAAATACTATCCACTTTAGTGTTGAGATGCACAAATGAAGGCACAAATATACTCTACTCTTTACAAATGCAACAATGTTATACTTGCTTAGCACCTTTCATATTGGTAGAATACCTCAGAGCACTTAACTAGATTTTTTTCCAAATATAATTCCAAAGCTTTCAATTTATTGGGGATCGGCTGGGTGTCCCAGAGATAGGTTGTTGGAATGGAAGGCAATGTGCGTTGGGGGTACTGCTGGAGTCTAACCAGCTAAAACTGCATAGCTTGCTATTGATATTGCTTTCTGGCAATATTTCCTGCTGCTTTTCAAGCTAGGACCACCGTACCCTTTAGTTCTTTGGCTTGCAGGGCTAAGAGGAGCTGAGTTGGAATAACTCCCTATCCCCAGTGACTATGCTGCCCTTCCAGGTCCTGTTGAGAGCCAGGCTGACTGCTGTCATTAGCAATGCCCTGGAATAAAGTGCAGGCCGGCCTGGCTCAAGAACTGGAGTAACGAGACCACCACAGAGGGCTAGCTCAATTCTGACATTGCGTTGCCAGACATGTCACTTTGTAGTTAGTTCAGCTCCAAGGAGACTGCATAGCCCGTCCTTACTTTCCCCACAAGGGAGGATACAGCACTGAATCCAATTTAATAATAATAATCCAATTTAACTAGATTAACAATAGAAAGTATTACAAAATCCATCATATACACAAAGTTTCCTGTTGTCCTTTTTTTTCCAAATGATTATATAACAAATACCAATGATTGTTTTGCAAAACAAACAGTTATGCTTTCTTTGCAAGCAAAATATTTACCATGAGCTAACCACAGACCCTCTGTTTTATTTGTGTTGGGCACCTAAAGCATTTCCTTTTGGAAGACTTGATTTATTTAGGAGACTTTATTTCAGCAGCTGGGGTTTCTGTTCTTTCTTATCCAAGCATCATGGTTTAGGTCTGTTTTTCAGAAAAAGGCAAGAAAAGCTAGTTTTCAACACAAAGCGCATTTAAACAATATTTTAGACACGTTGGAAGCTATGTAAAAATAAGAAGAAATAATCAACATTAAACAATCACTATTCTTTGTTGAAGATCCATACAGTATTTTCTTCAATTATACACATTTGAGACTATTATCCCCTTGTCCCCACTAAATCAGAAATCAGCCCCTTGCAATATAAACTTGACTCAATATAATAATAATCTTTGCATTTGATATAGCACTTTATACGTCTTTTAGACGTCTCAAAGCACTTCACAGAATGTACTGTAAAGTGAATTGACTGTATATTTGTGGATGAATAGCAGCAGCCAATTGCGCACAGCATTGTCCCACAAACAGTCTCCGCTGGCAAAATCAATAATCAAACAACTCTGGAGTATTTTTGCTCATCTATTTTCTGATCTATAATTTTGCTCCCCTGCTCTCTTCTTGTTTAGCAGAAAGAGTTGATTTGTACCTAACTAATTCCCATTATAATAATATTATTAATCCTTGCATTATTAATCCTTGCCTTATCATTATAACCTGAATACAGTACCGTATATGGAATCTGTGTATATGGAATCAGTACAGTATATGGTAATATAAATATATGGTAAATATGCTATATATATATATACAGTATAAGGAATATGTGCTTCTTATAAGCACTCTGACGATACCCTACATGGAGGGTGCTATATAAGTGCAAGTTGTTGTTGTTCTGTCTTCTTTCAATCTTTATAGTCTATATTTCTCAGAACTGACAAAATTACAAGTTGATTTGACTGAGTGGATTAAATAAATGAAAGGAATTGACAAGGTAGATAAAAATCCAGATGGTCACATGATCCAAACCAAGAGGACATTTCTTTAATATTAGTACAGTATAATGAATTATCAACTGTGAAATTGAAGATGAATGAATATTTGAAAAGTGAGGGTATTAAGTAGGGTCCGTCGATATGGAAAATTTTCTGATTAAATATATCGATGGGCTCATATCGAGATATACCGAAATATCGATATTTTCAGGTTTTTCGTACAGCGCATGCGCGCGCGCATTCGGAGTGCGCACGCATTCCGGGTGCGTGCGCATTCGGGGCCTATCTTCTCAGGAGGTAAATATCTTTCTCTCTCTGTGTCTCTCACTCTCTCCATCTCTGTGTTTTTCTGTCTGTGTGTCTCTCTCCCTCTCTCCTCTCTCACATCCCCCCCATCTCTATCTATCTGTATATTATCACATCCACTCCGTCTCTCCCCCCCCCCCCCCCCCGCCGTCCCTCTCTCGCACCCCCCACCCCCGTCGTCTCTCTCCCCCACCCCCCCCCCAGCCGTCTCTTTCTCCCTCCCACCTCCCGCCGTCTCTCTCTCCCTCCCCCCCCAGCCGTCTCTCTCACCCCCCCAGCCGTCTTTCTCCCCCCAGCTGTCTCTCTCCCCCTCCCTCCAGCCATCCCTCTCCCCCTCTCCTCCCCCCCCCAGCCGTCTCTCTCCACTCCCCCAGCCGTCTCTCCCCCCCCAGCCGTCTCTCTCCCCCTCCCCCCAGCCGTCTCTCTCCCCCTCCCCCCAGCCGTCTCTCTCCCCCTCTCCTCCCCCCCCCCCCCAACCATATCGTTTTTTCGATATATCGATATTTTTAAAATGTCTATATCGGCATATCGATATGAAAATTATATCGGGTTTTAGCGATATATCGATATATCGCCGGACCCTAGTATTAAGGTATATGAAGGATTTTACAAAAAAAATTGCAGAGATACACAAATATAGATTTTTATGGCAATATCCCTACACTGCTACAGACATGCGTTACAGTTAAGTCACAATCACAGGTAATGGTTGGAATTGTTAAAATACAGCACTAATTGCATACATATTGGCAATACAAAAAGACATAAAGGCAGAGCAGCCAAGACTCCAACTATCAGGGAATAAATCAGAAAAATTGAGAATATTTATATGTAATGAAGCAGTATTTCCTGCCAACTGATTAAAATGTAAACATGTCTGTCTTGTACGTTTGATTGGTGAGTTTCTGCCGACATTTCAGATGTCATCCCAGTCCACTTAAGAGACTTGATGAAATTATAAATTTCGGCAACCAAAGATCCTCCTGTTCCGTGATTTTTCAATTTGTCAGGCAGGCTGAAGAGTGGGGAGGAGGATGAAAGCCCTTCATTATCATGGCCTCATTGCAGAAATACAGGTATCTGTCCACACGCATGAGTATTTGGTCTCAACAGGCTATTGGGCAGTGTGGAGCCTATGCACCCAGTGGCATATTTCACACAGTAAATCCAACAGTTTCAATATTTTCACTCTTTAAATGCAACCACAGCTCATCTCAATGTGCCTAACACCATTCTCCTCAGAAATGCAATGCAAAGAAAAATGTCTTAATAAATAGACCAGAATTAAACCATTTAGGACTGTACTTTTCCAGTAGTTTGTGGACACAGAATACTTCACTCTATTGATGCAGGTTCTCCAAATACAGTTCAGGTGGCTGTTAAAGATAACATGACACTATTCAAAAAAACAAGGCAATTTCTCCCGTCTTTTATGTCAGGAGGGCATCTCAAAGAGTTATTAAAAAGGGTGATGACTGTATTTTGTAGGCGAATGCAGAAGCTACTTTGCATATAGTGGTGTCCACAAACAGTCATGAAGTCAATGACTGGTTTTATTTGTTGGCCAGATTATTGGCCAGAATTTAGAGAAACTGTCCTCTCTTTTTGATTAGTGCCGTAGGATCTTTAACATCAACCTAAAAAGGGCAGATGGAACCTCTGTACAACATATCGTGTGGTAGACTACATCTCCAATAATGCAGCACAACTTCACACTGCATTGGGTGTCAATCTGGACTAGACAAGTTCCAAGATCCGATATGGGGCTTGAACCTACTCCTTCTGACATAGAAATCAGATTTCTCACTGAGCCAGTTTGATACATTTGCAATGTGCCATTCAGCACTAAATAAGGGTCTTAATGGAGTCCTGCAGCTCAGTGGTTAGAGAACTCGCCTTACATGTGAGAGACCTGGGTCTAATTCCAGGCAGGGCGAAACCATGGGCAAGTTTCCTTACTCCACACGCCTAATAATAATCCCTCAAAAAACTAATTGGTCATTTCAATCCATGACTGTTTGTAGGATATGGCTGAGCACAATTGGTTGCTGCGTTTCGCCCCCAAGTATACAGTCAATTAACTTTACAGTATATTCTGTGAAGTGCTTCGAGGCATCTAGAAGACATGAAAAGCGCTATATCAAATGGAAGAATTGTTATTATTACTATTAATGTGTTAGCGGTTCACATATCTATCCCACTTTTGTTTCTTCAAATAACCATGTGCCTATTTTGCACACATTAATAATTCCAACACATCCAGAATTCCTCTCAATATGTACCATTTAATATATTATTTTAGTGAAATTCATATCATAGACCCAATGTCTTTTGTCATCACAAGTTATTTGCGACTGGATTTCTTGATCACAAATGCCAAGAGTTCCCCCCTGAACTTCACAAAGCTTCTGGTATAGATCTACTACCACACCTTATTTATTTTATTATTATAAAGCATTTAATCTTTCAAAAAACATTCAAGCACTCTCCGTAATGGATATTTTATTGAAAACTATTTTCTCTAAAAGAACAAATATTGCCAGAATTAGCTTCTCCCACTAAATCTCTTCCAACATTCTTTGGGGCCCCATTTGATTTTGAATACTTTGCCTGAGTTAAAAATATCCAAATAGTCTTCATTTCTTCCAATGTCTACTGCATTAATTCTCTTGCAGTTCTCAATTCTATTTTACTCCACATTATCATAATGTCTATAGGATTTTCCAATTTATCTACATCCATATTTCCTTAAACTAATTATTCTAAATGAGATTTTACCATTTTTTTTAAGTTCTTGGTTCACAACACGTTAAATTACACTTGGAGCTGCATGTTGTTTTAAACAGAAAATAGCAAGGCAGGAAGTTACATTCAAAATTAAGTTTTACTTGAACAAAAGCTGGTTTAATACATTGCTACTAGTTTATTGTGGCTTTTGACACCCTTGAGATATTATCAGTATTTGTGAGCAGTGTCCACATATACAAATGCAGAGGTCAAAATTTCTGTCTATCTGCTGGGTGTGTCTTGTATCCTGATAACCACATACCAATCTGCATAGCTCGCATGTCTTCTTCAAAAAACACCTTCAGTCCAAATGAACGTTACCAAATTTATTTTAATAAGCTACACACTCTGCTATCATCTGTGGTATCTCAGAGATGTCCATTATCATGATACATTAAAACTACATTTTTTAGGAGATCTGAAATATATGCAGACAACCTCACATGTACACAAAGAAAAAGGAATTAACATGTGAATCAGATTCCAAATAAAAGGTAGTTGATGGTGTCTCAATTAACTTCATTAAAAACAAGCTGCACAAATATCTTCTGAAAAAATATCTCATAGGTACCTCTAACAGAATGCTCTCCCAACAAATCTCACTTCACCACCAAGGCGTGCCTCGATTGGAACTGTGACTGACTGATCTTAGAAAATTCTTTATTGTTTTTCCCTGGTCCAATAGCTGCTAATCTTCTCACCCTTCTGTGCAACAACAACAACAAAATTACATTTGTATAGTGCCTTTCACGTCAAGAGGACATCCAAAGGTGCTTGGCAAGCAAATTGATTAATGTTATTCTAAATGGAAGGTTGAAAAGCATGCCTTTTCCCAATTTTAGATCAGACACTGCAACCTGTTTTAATACTACCTACTGTGCAGTTGCATTTGGAGTCATTATTGTATGAAAACAGCATCAGGAGGCCAATCAAGCCACCAGTTTATTAGATCTTTTAATCCCATACCCTTTAATATCACGACTATCCAAGTGTTTGTCTCACTTTTAAACGTTCGTACTGATTCCTTCTGCACGGATTTAAGGGCCCATTTTTCGTAACCATCTGTGTGAAAAAATGCTTCCTGATGTCAAGCTAAACAATGTATTCCAAGTCCAAATTTTCTCTTCTCTTACATTTTGTAGGTTATCAGACCTGCTAAATGTGACTTTATCAAATAGATTGTTGTCTTCCTGCCTCTCCAGTAGTTATGATTATTAAGCAAGTTTCCTTACTCCACATGTCTAATAATAATCCTTAAAAAAATATGTTTTTGAATTGGTCATTTAAATTCACAACTGTTTGTGGGACACTGCTGTGCACAATTGGCTGCCACGTTTCGTCCACAAATATACACTCAATTCACTTTACAGTATATTCTGTGAAAAACTTTGTAACATCTAGAAAATGTGAAAAGCACTATATCAAATGCAAGGATTATTATTATTTTTTTAAATTTTTTTTGTCTCTTGCCAATAATGTTTCCCACTGATGATTCTCCAAAAAAAAAGATAACTTCAGTTTTCTCCTCTATCTTTATGATCTTGGCAAAGAATCTTCATTTTGTCCCACCAATGTGACCACACATTATAAAAGACATGAAATGCAAAAATCACTACTTTCAGTGTTCAGTATATAAGATCCCAAGGAAATCCTGTATATCCTGGGCATGGTTTTTTTAAATTATCATTGAGACACATAAAAGAAGTGCCAATGTCCACATTGCAGGACTCTATTAAAATTCAAGAGTAGAAAGGAGAAGAGTGGGTAGATGATGCAAATTGAGTTTTAAAAGCCTGTTTTCCTATAATAATGTCACATTTCGCCCACATATCTACAGTCAATTCACATTACAGTATATCCTGTGTAGCGCTTTAAAACGTCTAGAAGACATGAAAAATGCTATATCAAATGCAAGGATTATTATTATTATTAAATGCAGGAATTCCAAAATTCATTGCAAAGGAAATCAACTATCTCTTTGCTCAGTCATGCAGTGCATCTCAACCTACACAGAGTTTATAAAGTATCTCCAAATTTGCTGATAATACTAATCTAGGAAGAGTTGTAAACAGTGAGGATAGTAGCAGACTGCAAGAGGACATAGACAGACTAGTAAAATGGCCAGATACGCAGCAAATTAAGTTTATGTGGAGCAATGTTAAGTGATGCATTTTGGGAGGAAGTATGAGGAGAGGCAATATAAGCTAGATTGTACAATCTTAAACGGGGTGAAGAATAGAGAGATCTGGGGGTTCGTTCATAAGTAAACCTTTGAAGGTGGCAGGATAGGTAGATAAAGCTGTTAAAGAAAGCATACTGGATAGTACTAGCTTTATAAATAGGGGCATAAAATACAAAAGTCAAGTTATGATAAACCTTTTATAAAACACTAGTTAGGTGTCAGCTAGAGTACTGTACTCTGTTCATTTCTGGGCACTACACTTTGGAAAGGTGTCAAGGCATTGGAGCGAGTGCAAAGGAGATTTAACTTGTTTGAATCTGCAATGCATTGCCTGAATATTTAGTGGAAGTCGATTTGATAACAAACGTTCAAGAGAGAAGTAGATAATTATTTGGGGAGAACGAGTTTGCAGGGCTACAAGCAGAGAGCGGGGGAGGGGGATTGATTTGGATACTGCTTTTCAAAGAGCCTGCAGACAGTTTGGCCAACTGGACTGATTCTGAGCTGTATAATTCTATTATCTGATTGGACATTCATTGAACTAATGCGTGCTGGACATGGTTGGCACATAGTAGTTTCTGCATTTGCTACACAACAAATAGTCACTAGAGTTCTAAGAAATTAATTACGTAAAGTACTTTGACGCATACGGCAAACATGCATAATTTCATAATTTCATGCATAAGGGAAAGTATTATTTATGTTAATCACCAGCTCACCGATAAATGAAGAATGCATTGTAGAAGCAGCAGATTAGTTTTCTGCACACTGGTATATGAGATCAGCCTTGTTATGATACATGAAAACACAAGTTCAATAACACCAACGAGCAGCATTTAAAAATCTCTGCGTTTAATTTAGAAAACCTGTGATTAATGTCTACAACACAGATGCAGCCAACTTGGCTGTGGAACAGGATTTTCATTTCAAGAATGGACTAGATTTACAGGTCCAGGATCTATTTGTACAAATCTGTTATCCAAATCAAATTCACATTTTGTCCAAAATTGAGATTGAATATTACAGGAAATAATGTCTTTTTCTCCAGAAACCCTTTCCAGAAGTCATATTTATGGAAATTCCAAGAGCAATTGTTTATTCTAGAATATTAGGTAGATTTAAATAACAGGATGTGGTCAAAAGATAGAGACAATTGTATGGAAGACATATTTCTCAAGATGTTGTATTCCATTGCCTTCTGGCATGCAGTAACACTTGAAAAAACTGACTGTAATATTTACCAAAAGGAAAATATCCACATTTTCATAATTTATTCCATGGACTACACAGTGCATTCTGGATTAGTTTTATATAAACAAATGTTATAATTCCAGATTGGATAGCACAATCTGAAAGTAAATCACCCTGGGTGGTTAGTGTGAATTGATTTGACTATTGCACAGAAATTGTCCCTTAGGTTCTTGTGCAGAATCCAACTGACCATGTTTGAATATTATTACAGTTAAGCACACTACCAGTGTCTCAAGAATATTAAACAGAAACTAAAAGTATGTGGGATTCCAGAAAATCACCTGCAGAGTAATAAATAAAACACATAACACTAATTCAAGAAATTCTGTATAAGTGGTGAATTTGCACTAATGTTTTGAATTATGACCAAAATTCCATATATTACAGTATAGTGTAATACATAGAAGACATGGTGCCACACACCAAAGCATCTCTCCACGGCACTAAAAATGTCCTATTCTCTTTCAGAACAACCTAGCCCCATTCTTAGTCAGGTTGGTAACTCCCACCACAGGTAATGCCCCCAAACAGAAAGGAATGTTTGACGGCTGCACTATTACAAACAGGGTTGAAATTGGTTAAACTGCTATAAACGTCGTAGTCCAAGATAATTAGTAGTGGTAGCCATGCTTAGTGGCTGTTTATGGATGAAAGCAAGGTAGCTTCATTCAATGCAGGCATTTCTATGGTGAAACTATCTCATGAAAATCAATACAATGAATTCCAACATAGAACTTGCGTTTTTATAAAGCCTTATCAAGTTAGAACATCACAAAGTGCTTTATAGTAATCATTTTCAACTATTATGGATAAATTGTTCAGGCAAAAAGAGCAGACATGTTGTAAGCAGCAAGGTCCTATAGAAAGCCGGAAAGTGAATGTCCCATTTTATCTTAAGAACTATTGTGCAGGACACAAAGAAACTAATTTTTTCAACTGGCATGTTAACATCTCCCTGAGAAATAGGCAGACTAGAATTCTGTGTACCATTTCATTCAAAAGACAGCTCCTCTGAAAAGCACGATATCAAATGCAAGGATTATTATTATTATTATATGCTCCACCACTCAGGTGACAATTGACAATATGTACTCACATTCTAAAGTGGGACTTGAGATAAGAATGCTACTAATTGAGCTAAATGGTCACTATGAATATTATTCTAACATAACATGGAATAAAATATTCCATACTGTTCTTCAAAGAGGATTCCCTGAACAAGATACAACCATTTGGATTTTTTCGACCTGTCCAGGCAAAAAGAAGCAAAGGTAAAACTCTCTGCACATACCAGAAAACGTGGAACCTCTGACCTATGAAGCAAAAGCTGGAATAATAACCTGTGACCCCTATGGAATGCAGACCCACCTTTAAGTTTAGGGCAAGACAAAAGCATTCACTGTTTATCCTTGAATCTCTAGAGATAAGGGAATCCTTGCCACTAAGTCTGTAATTCAACAAGCAGATACCATCACCGCCAAAGTGGCTGTTTTCCAAAACAGAAATATTAGGTATATGTAGCAATGGGCTTGTATGAGCATGTGATAAACTAACTTGTTTTCATCTGGATAGACATAATGTTCCAGAAACTCTTATAAAACAGCATAGGATAGCCCCTGCTAGTTAACTGGCAGCAAAACATGCACAGCTAAATATGCTGTGGCATGTTTTCTGAACTGAATTTAAGGGGAATAAAATGGAGAAGGGGATAATTTTCACTATGCTACCATATTTATTATTGGTCGTTACATGCAATGTTTAGACGAATTGTGAGATTTGCGAGAATGAGCCGGTTCAGGTTTTCTTTTGACCTAGACTGGTCTGGTGATATCTTGGAGAGAGAGAGCAGGTTGCATCCTGATGCAACTCCAGTTTCTTCAATGGGGCCAGTTCTTCGAATTGGGATAGAAATCAGCTCAGAGGTGTTCTGACCATAGAACAACAGCAGTCGCCAGCAATTATCCTAGAAATATGAATCACATCTACACATGCTTGGATTACAGAAGAACTTCCCAGCTTTGCCAGGCATGTGCTTTCAGAATTAGTTCAAGCCCAGGGGATTCTGTTTTCAATACTACATAGACACAATGTTCATTAGTGACCTCAAAACAGTGAAGGAGTGAGTATGATTTGAACTTAGAAGTTTCCATTTCCAATTTTTTGTTGTATCAAATTAGCTGCTTCAACATCCCGCACCCTTGCTCCTTCATATTCTGAAATACCAGTGAAATCCAAAGAGAACAGTGGAATGCAGAAGAGCTGTTTTCCAGCTGACCAACAGTAACTAGGGACTTTAAAATGTGGAACAGAAACATTGCATCTGTTGCAGGAGACATCTTTGGTATTCGCTAACTCCGAGAGAGATATTTGACAAAGGCCCAGATAGAACGGTCACTATTGGGGATACAGTTCCTTCCATACATTGCTCTGAATGTTTTAGGCTGAAACAACTCTATATTTCAAAACAGCGATTTAAGAGTTAATGAATATAACAAAATATGTGTGTCAGCAATAGCATTGATGATTTGTGACCCTGGAAGCTGATGCTGATCACAGAGTTTACTCTAATAAGCGAATGCTTGTTTAACAATAAGTGGGTACCCATTAAACCAACTTTTAAATTATCAAATAACATTAAAGCGCTTTGAGAGTTCTCAAAGATTTGTTAAGGCGCTATATCAAATGCAAGGATTATGACTATTATTATTCACTCAAATGAAAACGGCTGTTCACAAACTAATATGAAAAACACTTCACTACTTCCTTCAATTACAGCTTTGAGACCTACATTATACAGGCATAACATAAAGAATATCCAGATGAAAAGCTTCGCAGTGTAAAAAAATGCAAGTAGTTGTACCATGTTAATTTATTCTTGAAGTAAGCCCTTCTTTGGACAACTAATTAACAATTTCGACCTTTGGTTTCATGAGCCAGGACATAAATATTAATCTGGGCACACACAAAATCTGCAGAGATTTACTCTTAAAGCAGAAAAAATGTAAAACTGATAATATTAATCCTTGCAATTGATGAAAGTGACAACCGATTGCGCACAGCAGAGTCCCAAACAGTGTGAGTGACCAAATTATTTTTCCTTTTTTCTTGAGGGATTATTATCAGGCATGTGGAGTAAGGAAACTTGCCCAAGCTTTTGCCCTGACAGGAATCAAACCCATGTCTCTTGCTTGCAAGGCAAATGCTTTAACCACTGAGATGCAAGACTCTATTCCAAAATGAAGTGGGAATACATTTTGTTCAATCCCCTGACTGTCAAAGCATTCTTGAGTGGGAAATTCAGTCTTTAATAACATACAATGTTGCAACAGCAGAATGTGGGGGAGAAGTGATCAAAAGTGCAAAGAGGTAGGATTTAAAGCAGGATTTGAAGGCAGTGTAGGAATGGGCAAACTGAAGGCCTATGGGCGAGGGTTCGGAGGAGGCAAAATAGCCGAAGGCTCACCCGCTGATGATAGCATAAAGTAGACTAGACTTATTGAAGATTTGGCCAAAAGAATAGGGTGACAGAAGATCACAGAAATAGTTTAATGCAAAGCCATAAAGACATATGAAAGTGAAGACAAGGTTCTTGATTCACTGAGAACTGTGGAGCCTGGTAAGAATATAGAGTGAACTGGGAGGCCAGTGAGCAGGGTGGTGTAAATGTTTTTAAAATTAAATTGCAATACAGAAACAGGACACTAGGCCCATCAAGTTTATCTCCATATGAACCTCCTAATCTACTCTCAATTTCCTGCTCACTCATCATACTTTACTTGAGATCTATGTCCTACTCATTAGCCTGCTCTGATGATATAGAAAGCTCCATTGACTTTGGTGGGTAATGGCATTAGACACCAAATCCCATGCTGGCTCATTTATCACAGGAAAATGTAGCACCATCAAGTGTACAAAAAGAAGAGGCAGCAAAGTCAGACAAGGAGAGCTTGATGTACACATAGAATGACAGTAGACAAATGAATTTCAATGCGGATAAATGCAAGCTATTTATAAGAATGGGAAGCACATGTTCTCAATGGATGGGATAGTACACTAATTGGCATGTATTCCAACATGGAATACATGCCAATGGAATTGAACTTGCTAAGGGAAAAGCTGAAAGAAATCTAGGAGAGTTGCACATCATTGCACACCATGGAAACATTTCAAATCAGCTTAGTCAGCCTGTGGAGTCCTGTAGCTCAGTGGTTTTAGCACTTGCCTCACAAGTGAGAGACCTGGGACCGATTCAAAATAATAATAAATTGGTCACTTCAATCCATGACTGTTTGTGGGACACTGCTGTGCGCAATTGGCTGCCGCGTTGCACTCACAAAATATACAGTCAATTCACTTTACAATACATTCTATGAAGCACTTTGAGACATCTCAAAGACGTGATAAGGCACTATAACAAATACAAGGATTATTATTATTAATAATGTGATGGGATGATGGTACAGTGGGTATTCTGGAGGAAAGGGATTAACAACAACAACAAAATTACATTTGTATAGCGCCTTTCATGTGAGGAGGACCTCCTCCGCTGGACAGTTACCGGTTCAGACCCGAGCTGAGGACAGGGGTGAGGGAGGGAAAGGGGAAGGGGGAACAAGGAGTTGCTGATGGGTCCAGAGGAGAGTCTTGAGGCGGTAAATGGGTAAGGGGTTAGTTTTCACAGTGCACTGAAAACGTGGAATTAGACTACTGATTGTATCAGAAAATTCAAGAGGATGTCAGATAGCTATTTTGCAAATCAATTGAGGAGCATGATAAATAGATATGTCTTGAACTTAGTCATGTTTCTACTCTGGCCAGATGGACCGCAATATTATTTCAGTGTTCTGCACATTCCCATGTTCTTATGTTTATTTCCCCTTTAACGTTTGTGCAAACATCTCTTAATAGTTCATTTGAGCTGTTGCCATGTAAATCAAGACCAGACAAGAATGTTCTGGCGAGATACACATATTGTTCTGAATAGGGAAAAATATATAAGATATAACACACTGCAGTGGAATGCTGCTGGTTGTTGCCAGTCAGCAAAATTCATACCAGAATTTAGCTAACAACTAAAAAGAACCTTTTCCTGTTCAGTTCCATATGACCTTTATATAAGTTTGGAAACCAAATGGTTTCTCCAGTTCATGAGAAGATATTCAATTGAAATTACACAGTAGTAAAAAAGACATTCCGTTCTCAATTTGTGGCTTTGCAGATTTAAGTCTAACAGGATTGATTCCAATTCTAACTGCCCCCAATATGAAAACTCCTAATTTTTTAGTTAACTGCAACATCTCATAATTAGTTTCTAGCTACACACCCAACGTCCCTCCCTCATTTTCTGTTTATTCCAATTATATATCCAACATTCAGATTCGCTTTTTAAAAATCTCTTTATGCACTGCTATATCTTTGATAAGCAGCTTGATTTCACTCTTTCCCTGCTACATTTGCGCTAGCGCAGCATACTATTCCTCTCCTACATCTCTGATCTCCTACTCCATTACCTGTAGCAATTTCTGGCTCTTCCATGTCTAACTTCCACTGTTAAGCTGAAATATTAAAGACAGCACCATTTACAAACAGCATATTGAGCTTTGTTAAAACTTAAGGTCATTAAAATATCCACAAATAAGAAAAAGAGGATCCAAGTAGCTTATTTCACATAGCAAAGACTCCAGGCACAATATTTCTGACTGAAGAACATTTCCAAATCTCATCTTAAATCACTGTGAAGCATATAAAATGCTCACTCATATTGCCATCAAACCTAGCATTAGAGGAATGAGTCCCAGTGCTATGACAACAACAACAAAATTACATTTGTATAGCACCTTTCACATCGGAAGGAAGTCCCAAGATGCTGGACAGTGTTTCAGACTCGGCAGGATCGGGGAGGGTGGAGGGAAAGGAAGGTTGCGGGTTGACTGATGAAACTGTCGAAGAGAAGGGTGTTGAACTGGGACTTGAAGGAAGCTAGGAAGTGGGCGAGGCGGAGCGATTGTGGGATGGCATTCCAGAGGTTGGAGGCAGCGTGGCTGAAGACTCGCCCACTAATGGTGGGGCAGGTGGGTTGGAGGACATGGAGCAGGCTGGAGCTCACTGAGGGGATGGGGTCAGCAAGTTGGTAGGGGTTTAGGAAGTGGCAGAAGAAGGGTGGGACAAGGCCACGGAGGGCTTTAAAGGTGAGGAATTGAATCCTCTTGGTGATGGGGAGTCAGTGGTGTTGGGCGAGAAAGTGGGAGATGGGGTCATGGAGCTTGGTGAGGTAGAGGACACAAGAGTTCTGGAGGATCTGCAGCCTATGGGGGGAGGACTTGGGAAGGCTGACAAGCAGGGCGTTGGTGTAATCGAGCCTGGACATAATGAAGGCATGAATGAGAGTTTCAGCAGCCTGGGACGTGAGGCAGTGATGGAGTAGGGCAATGTTGCGGAGGTGCAGGAAGGCAGAGTGGGTCATGGCTTGGATATGGGGAAGGAAAGACAGTTGAGGATCGAACAAGACACCAAGGTCCCTGACTGGCTTGGTAAAGTGGAGTGTGCAACCATGGAGGTTGATGCTGCCAGTGCCTGAGGTGTGAAGGCGCTGATGCGAGCCAATCAGGAGAGCCTCAACTGTAGAAAGTTAGCTCTCATCTAAGACAGGCAAGTCTGTCAGGACAACAGTGGTCCTGGAATCAAGGGTAGAGGTAAAATGATAAGATTTGGATGTCATCTCCATACATTCAGAAGTTGACCCCATGTCTGCAGATGATGTCACCAAAGGGGAGCATGTACATAATGAAAAGTAGTGGGGGCCAAGGACAGAGCCCTGGGGGACGCCACATGTGACAGTACGGGGAATGGAAGAGAAACCGTTGGTGGCGAAAAAGTGGAAATGGTGCGAGAGGTAAGAGTCGAACGAGGCAAAGGCAGGTCCATGAAGATTGAGCGGGGAGAGGTGGTGTAGAAGGATGCAGTGATCGATGTTTAAAATGTAGCTAGAGACTTTAACCAGGCTTCTTAACCAAGGCTGTCTTTGTGCTGTGGGCAGCATGGAAGCTGGATTGGAGAGGTTTAGAGGGCAACAGTTAGACAAAGTAGGACTCTTCAGTCTTGAGACATGTCAAATGATTCCTGAAAAAAGGCGTATAACATTTTAATTGGCATTGGATAAAGTAAACCAATCATATCCACTCTTAGACTTAAGAGTTGTAAAGGACAATTTCAGGATAGACACCTGAAAATATTTACTTGAAACAGTGATAAGATTGAAAGCATGCCATTGTTCCATGCTTCCCGTGTTTCAAGATCCTACTTTTCGACTGAGCCTTCAGCCACCCTCCTACCGATCCTGCCCTCCACACTCTCTGATCCCACCATCCCCCACTGGTCTGGTCCAAATCCCTGACTCCCAAAGCAAAATTGCTGCACAAATATAATTTTATATTGTTCTATTATGGGCAAGTATAATGTCCAATGTGACTTTTTTTTTAAACTAAGTTAATAAATATTATAAAATGCATTATACTAATGCAAACAAGAAGTAGCAGCTGGGAATCTAGATCCCAAATCTAGATCTAGAGGGAACGAGGACCAAAAATGTGTACTCCTATGTAGGCGCTCTGAGACGTGGTGGGCGCTATATAAATCAAAGTTGTTGTTGTTGTTGTTACACTGGCCACCCCTTGGATTGGATCCCCAATCTCAATCCCCTATTATTGATATTAGAAGGAATCCAAAGCAGAATTTTTCCAATGTTAGTAAATGGACTATTCTAACTCATTATAGTCCATTTCACAATGGTGTCCTTATAATACTGTAGCATGTCTGTTTGCCAACTATCACAGAGCACACAAGGACTTGCTGTTATTGTACCCAGCACCAATTTAAAAGTGCTGATATCTTTTAAAGATATCCAAAACACAGATTACTCAAAATGCTCAGGCCAAAAGCACTGCAGATGAGAACATGGCTTCTTATTAAAAAGTTAAAACTTATCCAGGTACTCTGTACTCTGGCCCAATAGAACAGAAATTTTTTGTTCAATTGTCATTTCATGCTGCACCACTTTCCAATCACATTCTTAGCCAGTTTTATCTTGGATTTCTTCAATTGCAAAACTCTGTGGAGAAACCCAAGTAGATTTACAATTTTTGTTTAACAAAAAAGCACGATTGCTTGAAAGAAAGACTTTCAATGTGGTCAAGATAACAAAGCTTGTATAATAACAATATAAATAAGAGAGAAAATAAAATCAGCAGATAAACATTTATGTGCATTACATCAAAGTATTTATCATAGGTAGGAAAGTAAATGAGATTTAAACGCATTTCAGTTCTACTATCTTTTGAAAAATAGATTTTATCAAACATTACAAAATCTCATTTCCTCCAAACTACATATTGACAAATCCAAACCTTACATTTGACAGGTTTTAATGGAAAATATTTCATTTGGTATTTGATCCACTCTACATTGAAATACTGAAAAATCCCTACGCAGTTGATTGCTACATTTGAGATAACACTCTTTAACAAGAAGTTGCCTCTGCCAGAAACATACAACTAAGTTAAACCATTGCTAAATCAAAATTAAATGTAATACGATGAAAAGACTGAAACAGCACTCAAATTGTTTTTTTATTAGATCAAGGTCTTTATATATCTCTGTATCTATGAGTACAAACACACACATACTTATGTCTATGACCCCAGTCCACCTACACACCCACATCCACACCCACATATATATATATAGGTATAAACAAACAAGCTTAAGATTAAAACCTTTCTATAGACTAAGATGTCCAAAACGCTATGTTTTAGTTACACACGCTGTCAAAACCTCACTGGGTATTTTGTTAGGCACTTAAAGATCCAAGCTCTGTGGTTTTGAACTATGTAGAAAGCAACATTTTGTTTTAGAGGTCCACTAAAAAGTCATATCATGAGTATTAAGTATAAGACTGAAATGTCAATGTTACTGGATGCATGTTCAAACTTTCTAGGGCGTAATTCAACCTCCAGTTACTCCATAAATAGTACTTCTCTACAAATACAGTATAGCAAATTCAACACCGTATTTTTATAAAACTAAGCATATTTCCACTTATACAGGTCTGGTAATCCTCACCCTGTTACTTTCTTACAATGAATTTAAATTTTCTGTTGCAGGTGAGTCGAGTCATCTTTACAATGTCTGATCCCATAATTTACTTATCACTCCATCCATGTTACTGAAGGTGTCACACCTGGCAATGGATCATTATCTGCTACGAAAATGATGTCGATCACACCTATTCCCTGCATGTCGGTCCTCGCTTAATATTGATTCGGTCAACGTTGTTTCGTGGCTGATACATAGGGGAACATATGTCCATTTAACATAGCGATGTTCGCTATTATGTCGTTCGCCAGTAGGTGGAAATGAACTACTTGGGTTGCGTAGCCCTATATAGACGCTGAATGTCCGGTATTCTTATGAGGGTTCGCTTAACATTGTTTCGCTTAAAGTCGCACTTTTAAGAACATAAGAACATAAGAAATAGGAGCAGGAGTAGGCCATTCGGCCCATCAAGCCTGCCCCACCATTCAATCACGGCTGATATTCTGCTCTAACTCCAGCTACCTGCCTTAGCCCCATACCCCTTAATCCCTTTATAAATGAGAAACCTATCTAACTCAGTCTTGAATATGTTCAAGGACTGAGCATCAACAGCCCTTTGGGGTAAAGAATTCCATACATTCACCACCCTATGAGTGAAGAAGTTTTTTCTCAACTCAGTGTGAAAGGGCTGACCCCTAACTTTAAGACTGACCCCTGGTTTTAGATTCTCCAACAAGGGAAAACAATCTCCCACTATCTACTTTGTCGTGCCCCTTAATAATCTTATAGGTTTCTAATTCTTCTATATTCCAGAGAATATAGGCCCAAATTAATCAACCTATTGTCATAACTCACCCTCCTCATTGCAGGCACAGTAGAAGCCCCTTTATCCGTGATTCGATGCACCGGCACTTCCGTATAACAAGCAAGCCAAAAAAAAGTCCCCATTCGATAAACTGGAATTTATTCGGAACAATAGCAGTGGAGCATTTGTAAATGCATAAATAATAACATAATGACAGAATGTTGTATTGGTGCTTGTTGTTGGAGCTGCTCTCTTGCGCTTTTTACCTTTGCTAGTAGATGCTGCACTTGAAGCCATGATGCTGCGGTTGAGGTTTGTAGTCCAGCGATTCATTTTGGGGTGGGGCATACCAAGCGGGTGAAAAAAATGGAGCGTGTATGATTTTAAAGTCATATTAGTGGCAAGCCGATAATGCTAGCTGATATCCCACATTGTCGCGCAGGTGCAGTATTTTGATTTGCCGCTAATAAGAGTCCAGGCCTTTGGCTTGCCGCTAGTAGTCGCGTGAATTTGAAATTGCTCTGCCGTTTTTTCATCCGCTTGGCATCCTCCATTTGGGGAAGGATCGCTGGACTGTAAACCTCCAGTGACCTATATACCGACATATCGATATTTCCAGTGTTTTTTATACTGCGCGCGCATTCGGAGGTGCGCACACATTCGAATGTGGGCGTGCATTCCGTGCTCTAGGCCCAGGAAGTTTGCAATGCCAGCGACAAGGTAAGTTGGAAAAGTTTGCATTATACCGATAATACTGATATATCGCTGGAAACGATATACCGATATTTACGATATACCGGTATATTTTTCTATACCGAATTTTTCGATATATCGATATATTTTAAATTCCGATATCGACATATTGACCTGAAAAATTATATCGATATAACCGATATATCGATATATCGCCGGACACTACCCTGTATATTCTTCCTCCTGCCTGCACCTTCAGTTTTGTAACTCATTCAAGCTTTGTCTACCTCATTATTTTCACGTTGCGCACCTCAGTAGAAATCTTTATATCCCTGAGTCTTTCCTAGTTCTTATAATCTAAACGTTTTCAAAACTCAAGCTTGGCAAACCTCCTTATCTCTATTTTTTTCTCTCTGACTCTTTTCAACTTTGTTGGTGCCATGATGCTTGAGCCTTGACTCTTAATCATGATTTCTCACTGAAAACAAGAGAGTTTTACTTCCTCAATGATTATACGTTTGTGCAAGTCAAGGAGGTGCTGTCCTTCAGAGGAGATGTGAAACTGAGGGCCTGTCTATGCCTGTTCCGGTGCATGTTAACGATCCCATTTGAATTTCTGCTGATGTCTCGGCCAACAATTCTCCACATAAAATTGGTCTTTAACTTCATGGCCATGTGTGAAACAGTACTGTGTACTCCCGCCTTCCTTATCTGACTCGAACAGCAAAAAAAAGAGCAGAATTGCATTATAACCACCTCAGATATATTATCTGGTTCTAACCTTTTCACATTGACACGTGTATTATTATTATTTATTTTTGTATAGAGTCATCAGGTGAAAAATATTTTAATATACTTTTTTTCCAAATAACTACTTGAGGGGAAGAAAAAAATGTTCAATCATTGTTGGTGTAAAAAATATCAGGTATTGTCGTCTAATATATTAATAATATTCCTTGCATTTGATATAGTGCCTCATCACCTCAGTGCTTCACAGAATCTATTGTAGAGAGAATTGAATGTACATTTTGTAGGCGAAACAAGGCAAACAATTGCACACAGCAATGTCCCACAAACATTCATGGATTGAATGACAACATTTTTTTCCTCTTTATTTTTATTTGATGGATTACCCCCAGAAAAGTGAACTGCCAATCGATTAACAATCTGGTTCCTACTTATTGCTAGATAAATGGAGGTGTGTAGAGTAAGGAAACTTGCCTATCGTTTCGCCCTGCTCGGGAATCAAACTTGGGTCCTCTTAGTTGTGAGGCAGGTGCTCTAACCAAAATGTTACACAACTCCAAAATATGCAGTGATTTCTGCCAGGATTCCTTAATACAGAAACCGGAATTGTGTTGTGCCAACTTGCAGGAAACCTACTCTGATGCAATCTACTTTTAGAGTGGAGTTCCTATGAGTTGGCATGGATTGTTTCTGATTACTAGAATTCATTCCCACTTTAATTTCTTATTGAAGAATCCTGCCAGAAATTATCAAAAGTTAGTTTCGACGGCCTGGTAAATAAAAATCCATTCAATGATAGTGAAGAATGCTAACTCAAATCCGCATCAAATACTAGTGTTCCACCACAGGAAATCTTCATCCAGCACCTTGGGACATCTTCTTGACATGAACGGCTGTATAAAATGTAACTTTGTTGTTGTTGTTCATTTGAATCATATTTGTCACACCCAGGGATTCCCAACTGACTAAAAAAGATAGCATTGGGTCCGTGAACGGAATAGGTCAGATTGAAAGCCGGTGGTAATACAGGAAGGTTCAGCAAATTATTTAAAAAAACTTGATTTCGGTTTGGTATTAACAATAAACTGATTACATCAATGTGTGCAAAATTGTTCTAAGATCAGTTTATGAATTAATTAGAGCAAGTATAAATAAGAGTGCACAAAAAAATTATCTCAGCAAATTCATACACAAGTGATTGGGAAATGTGTTTTGCATGCAGAACCTTTTAAATATTATACTGAAATCCTACCTGCAGGAATTCTCCAATCAGTTATGGTCTGATGCCTCCAAAAGTGTATGGCGGATCTTTCTCTGCACTGGAGTCTATTTAATCTTTCCGCTAGTCCTCCCCTGTCGAAGATAAAAGATAATTATATTTCTGTTCTCATATGGCAAAACTTTTCCGATGAGATTACTGAAAGCTGTGTGTATAATAAGGTCAATTCAGTTAAAGAAGGCCCATCTCATCCTTCTATCTCATCATCAAGCTGCTTTTTAAATGAGTCCAGTGTCATCCTTCCAGACAACCTGTCCAGTCATTAGTCAACCTCTGGTCTCATTCCTGACACCATCAACCTTTCCCTCTCCTCAGGCACCGTCCCTACCTCCCTTAAAACAGCCACCATCACCCCTATCCTGAAGAAACCCTCCCTTGATGCGTCGCAACCATCAAGCTATCGACCCATCTCCAACCTCCCGTTTTTATCCAAGGTCCTTGAAAGAGTGGTTGCCTCCCAGCTCCGCTCTTTCCTTTCAACTCACTCACACCTTGAACCCCTCCAATCAGGTTTCCGCCCAATTCACAGCACAGAAACTGCCCTGGTTAAGGTTACAAATGACATCCTAACCGCCTGTGACCAGGGCTCCCTCTGCCTCCTCGTCCTCCTTGACCTGTCTGCTGCGTTCGACACAGTCGATCACACCATCCTCCTCCAACGTCTTTCCTCCCACCTCAACCTTCAAGGCACAGTCCTTGACTGGTTCCATTCCTACCTGACCCACCGTTTACTTTGTTTCTTCCAACGGTTTTTCCTCAAACCCCCGCAAAGTTTCTCACGGCGTCCCTCAGGGCTCTGTCCTAGGCCCCCTCCTTTTCACCCTTTACACGCTCCCTCTGGGCGATGTTATCCGCAAACATGGGGTAAATTTCCACATTGATGCGGACGACACCCAGCTGTACCTTTCTGCCTCATCCCTCAACCCCCAGACCATTGATGTTCTGACACCATGTCTGTCCGACATCGAGTCCTGGACGAGGGACAACAATTGACATCGAGTCCTGCAATTGAACGTGAGTAAGACCGAGGCCCTCCTGATCGGCTCAAGCCAGCCCCTCCGCACATCGGGCGCTGCCAGCCTCAACATCCAAGGCTGCACTCTCCACCTCACAAAGCCAATCAGGAACCTCGGCATCATGTTCGATCAAAAATTCTCTTTCCTCCCCCACATCCTTGCCTTGACCGGCACCGCTTATTTCCACCTGCGCAACATTGCCAGGCTCCGCAACTATCTTACCCCCCGCGCTGCCGAAACACTCGCGCACGCATACATCACCTCGAGGCTGGACTATGGAAACTCTCTCCTCGTCGACCTCCCCAGTTCCTCCATTCACAGGCTGCAGGTCATCCAAAACTCTGCAGCCCGTGTATTATCCCGCTCCCGCCTCCGCGACCATATAACCCCCAGCCTCGCCCGTCTCCATTAGCTCCCCATTCTCCAGAGGATCGCGTTCAAGATCCTCGTCCTCACCTTCAAGGCCTTACACGGCCTTGCCCCGCCCTATGTAACCAATCTACTTTCCCCCTACAAGCCCACCCGGACCCTCCGTTCAACAGGACTTGGCCTGCTCCAAGCCCCCCGCCCGAACCGCCCCACCATCGGAGGCCGGGCCTTCAGTTTCTCCGCTCCCACCCTATGGAATACCATCCCCCAATCCCTCCGTCTCGTTTCTTCCCTTTCCTCTTTCAAGGCCGGTTTGAAGACTTTCCTCTTCGACCGTGCCTTTTGTTCCACCCCGAATTTTTCGACCTCCCCTTCATGTTTCACGCCTTCCCAAACACTCCCCTCCCAGCTCGGGTCACACGCCTCCTGTGCAGCGCCTTGGGACGTCCTCCCGACGTGAAAGGCGCTTTATAAGTTTAAGTTGTTGTTGTTAAGGCTTTGGTTTGTAGGGTTAACAGGAGTTGAGTGGGATGATTCCCTTGCCCTAATGACTGGTTTTGTGCTGTCATCGGCAGTGCCCTGGAATACTGCGGTCCTGACTGGTTCAGGAGTCAGACTACCGAGACCCCACAGATTGCTGAATCGATTCTGTCATTCTGCTGCCAGAAATGTCACTTTGGATGTTTCATGATCATGGAGACATCATCATGGAATTAAAAAATACTATAGCAATAAATCTGCGGTAGGTGGCACACGCATTATATACAGTATTGCTATTTGATGCTAGAGACACAGGCTTCTATCCATAGGCAGCTCAAACTTGTGCCTTGTGCTCAGGAAGGTCCAAGCTACCAGAGCCAATTGGCATTCTGCACTCTAAGAGGCCCATGCTGGAGGGAGGTTGAGAGAAAAAACAGGCAGAAAACTGTGACAGAGATTGTCAGACAGAGAAACACAAAGTGAGACAATATCAAATAAAAATGCAAGCAATGTTCAAGTTGTTCAGTATGTTAGTACAGTACTATGTTTAAGGATTTGCAGAATTTTACATCATATTACACAACATGAAAAATGCAAAAGTCTCATCAAAATGTTGTACATGTATAGGCACCTATGTGTTAACAGTGAATGCAATCAAAATAACATTAATAATAAATTAGTATCAATGTATTTTGTTTAGACATACAAATTCTCAAATACAACATAATCCCATAAAAACGTTATGGAATAATACTGGCTTCGATACACAACACTGCATTGCCAAGATAGAAAATGGACAAATTCACATTTACAGGATTCAATTATGCAGAGTTATATGATTAGACAAAAATGGGGTTGGCAGGGAGAGGGGAAACTTTATTTTCTACACTAACCTTGCTGATCATGTTGCTTTTACAACTCAGCAAGGGTCAGCCTGCTTTTCTGTGCAGAATTATATAAACAGAATTGAATATTATGAAATCAAAGCAAAAAAATGACTGCTTTATAAATGGTAATGTACCTATAAGCAGACAATTAAATAAAACATCATTCACAGTGGGGGTTCTCCAGCAAATTTGATTCTCCCGTAAAAACATTTTAGGCAGTACTGACCACATTACTGAACATTCTGTCCATAACTTGTAACTAATTTAATAGTTCCAAAACACTGCTGCATTCTCTAATTGCAAATATAAAAATATTCAGAAGTCATATAAGTGCTGGCAAAGCAATCAATTATAATGATTCTGCACAAAAGTGGGAGATATCAATCACTATAATCATGTACACATTTTCTGTCTATTTACAGATTTACGTTGCCTTTTAAGAAATCTTCAATCAGGAGATACCCTCCGTGTAGTATGTCATTTGAACCTGAATATTTTAAATTGTCTCTAATCTGAAAATATTTTGCGAAATATTATTTAGTCTCTCAGATTATGTGTAATCCAACTCATTCAAAACTCTGCTGCCCGCATTCTCACCCGCACCAAACTTTGCTCCCCCATTACCCCAGTCCTTGCCAGACTTCACTGTCTCCCTATCCTAGAGAGGATCGATTTCAAGATCCTCACCCTTGTCTTCAAATCCCTCCACTCCTCTGCAGCCCCCTACCTCTCCGACCTCCTCTCTCCTCAAACCAGCACCCGAGGCCAGACCCTTCATTCAGGGTCTGGCCTCCTCTGTGTCCCCCTTTCTCTTCGACCGTGCCTTTGGTCACCTGGCTCGGTCCCAGGATCCGTTGTTGTGAAGTGCTCTGAGATGCCGTCCGGCATGGAGGGCGCTATATAAATAAAAATTGTTGTTGTTGATGTAACCTCCGATCATACTTTACCCCAGATGCAGCCAAAACACTCAGCCATACGTTCATCACCTCCTGCCTCAACTATTCAAATGCCCTCCTCACCAATCTCCCCACTTCCACTAGCCACAAACATCCCACCAACACAAAACTCTACCACCCGCATATTCACCTGCACTAAACTTTGGTCCCCATCACACCTATTCTAGTTAGACTGCATTGGTTCCCTATCACTTCACACTCGCAGTCAAATCCCTTCATGCTGCTTCTCTGACCTACTTACATGTCAAACAACTACGCACTACCTTTGCACGAGTGGCTTCAGCCTCCTGGTTGTCCGTCTTGCCATCCATTCCACCTTTGTTGGCTGTGCTACTGTGCCCTGAAACTCTGGAACACTCTTCCTCTACCCCTTCGCCTTGCCCCCTACTTCTCCATCTTTTGGTCGTGCCTGAATTTTACATTTTGTTTCTTCCAACGTTTTTTCTTCAAACCCCCGCACAGTTTCTCACGGCGTTCCTCAGGGCTCTGTTTTAGGCCCCCTCCTTTTCACCCTTTATACGCTCCCTCTGGGCGACGTCATCCGCAAACATGGGGTAAATTTCCACATGTATGCGGACGACACCCAGTTGTACCTTTCTGCCTCATCCCTCAACCCCCAGACCATCGATGTTCTGACAGCATGTCTGTCCGACATCGAGTCCTGGACGAGGGACAACTTTTTGCAATTGAACGTGAGTAAGACCGAGGCCCTCCTGATTGGCTCAAGCCAGCACCTCCGCACATCGGGCGCTGCCAGCCTCAACATCCAAGGCTGCACTCTCCACCTCACAAAGCCAATCAGGAACCTCGGCATCATGTTCGATCAAAAACTTTCCTTCCTCCCCCACATCCTTGCCTTGACCGGCACCGCTTATTTCCACCTGCGCAACATTGCCAGGCTCCGCAACTATCTTACCCCCCTCGCTGCCAAAACACTCGTGCATGCATACATCACCTCACGGCTGGACTACGGAAACTCTCTCCTCGTCGGCCTCCCCAGTTCCTCCATTCACAGGCTGCAGGTCATCCAAAACTCTGCAGCCCGTGTACTATCCCGCACCCGCCTCCGCGACCACATAACCCCCACCCTCGCCCGTCTCCACTGGCTCCCCATCCTCCAGAGGATCGAGTTCAAGATCCTCGTCCTCACCTACAAGGCCTTACACGGCCTTGCCCCGCCCTATTTAACCGATCTACTCTCCCCCTACAAGCCCACCCGGACCCTCCGTTCAACAGGACTTGGCCTGCTCCAAGTCCCCCGCCCGAACCGCCCCACCATCGGAGGCCGGGCCTTCAGTTTCTCCGCTCCCACCCTATGGAATGCCATCCCTCAATCCCTCCGTTTCGTTTCTTCCCTTTCCTCTTTCAAGGCCGGTTTGAAGACTTTCCTCTTCGATCGTGCCTTTTGTTCCACCCCGAACTCTTTTACCTCCCCTTCGTGTTTCACCCCTTCCCAAACACTCCCCTCTCAGCTCGGGTCACATGCCTCCTGTGCAGCGCCTTGGGACGTCCTCCCGACGTGAAAGGCGCTCTATAAATGGAATTTGTTGTTGTGTTGTTGTTAAAGAATATGCTTGAGGAAGTGAGAGATGTAGCTACAAAGTTCGCTTGGGCAGAAAATCTTAAACCTTACAGTCAGTTAGTAACAATCTTTCACAAAGTAGTCTTCCACAGAAAGGAGGTCATCAACAGGTGTGCAAAGGTCCTATCCCGTTATTTCTCCTGCTTGGCTGCATGCAGAAGAGAAAACGTAGCTCCACATGACACAGATTAAATGCACTCATAAAGACTTCAACTTGCGGTAAATGCACATTTGACATAATGTATAGACACAAGTGCAATGCAAACGTTATTTGAAGGTTGTGAGGCCAACTGTCACAGAATGTCACAGAATGTTATTGGTCAGGACACTGGGAGAAATTCCATACCCTTTTCGAATAGTGCCATAGGATCTTTATTATCCACTTGAACAGGCAGATGGGCTGTCGTTTTTTAACGTCTCATCCGAATTGCTTTACTACCACAATTTTTGAAAAGAGGAAAAATGTTCTACAATGCATTTCATTCTAAATGTATCAAAATATTTTTGAAAACAAATACTGTAAACTTCTTTTGTGTGTTTGTTGTGTGGAGGGGAAGAGGTTAAAACTTTCCGAAAGCAATCTAACTTTTTACATAAAGCATGATGTAGGGCCCGTCAATATATCGATATATCGGTTATATCTGATATAATTTTCATATCAATATGCCGATATTGATATGAATTTAAAATATATCGATATATCGAAAAATTCAATATTAAAAAAATATCGGTACCTTGTCGCCGGCATTGCAACCTCCTGGGCCTAGAGCATGGAATGCACGCGCACATCCGAATCCCGTGCACTGAACTACAAGACCCAGAATGCTCATCTTTACACAATGCACAGACCGAAGTGCAAGCCGCCATATTGTATTCGTAATCCTCAAATACAATATACAGGTATTCAAGGGGTGGGGGGAGAGAGAGGGAGAGACAGGGGGGGAAGAGACAGGGAGAGACAGGGGAGGAGAGGGAGGTAGAGACGGTGGGGGAGAGGGAGTGAGAGACGGGGATGGGGTGGGGTGGAGAGAGGGACAGAGAGATGGGGGGGAGGGGACAGGGAGGGAGAGACCAGACAGAGAAAGAGAGAGAGTGAGTGTGAGAGACAGAGAGAGAGAGATATTTACCTCCTGAGGAGATAGGCCCCGAATGCGCGAGCACCCCTGAATGAGCGCGCACCTCCGAATGCGCGCGTACCTCTGAATGCGCGCGCATGCGCAGTATAAAAAACCTGAAAATATCGATATATCGGTATATACCGATATGAGCCAACCGATATATCCATATCGGAAATTTCCCATATCGATGGGCCCTAGTTGCAGTGAATACATTAGTGGAATCCTGCTTAGATTGGATAAATTGCCCTAAAAATGTGCTAAAATGGTGGATGTGGCAGAAGATTTTCTACGCAATTTAGCAAGTGGATTCTTGCCAAAATATGCTGTTTTACTTTGAATAATATAATATTATTCAAAGTAAAACAAGCAGAACTATTTATTTACCGGTATATCTAAACCATTCTCCATAATTTTTTTAAAATTACTTGTTACTTCAGAAACATTTTCACACTTTTCACCTTTTCACATCAAGCAATCAGTATTCTGAATCAATTACTTTGCTGGCACACATAGAGACAACTCTGAAATTTTTAAGATAATACGAGTCCTGTTCTTAATTTTACCTAAATATTTTCACCTGATTAACAAACACAAACGTTATACTGTATGTGGTGCAGAATGCAGCCAATCTATCAGCAATAAACAAGAGGATGAGAACCCAGGGATACTAATAAATAAGACTGGAAATTGTGAATTTAATCAACTTCCCACTTCAATTAACTTTGCAAAGAGCAACGTTTGGAATATGTTCATTAGTACTTGCAGTTCACTAGTAAGACTTCTCTATCAATAAATCTTTACAACCCCAATATCCTTGTTTCTCTTCGCAAGGTTGGTACCAAGTAGATAATAGTAGGGATAAAAGTGCTCTGAAAAATTTTCAGAGAGAAAAATACAAGCAAAAATGTATCTAAACAGCTGTAATTTAGGTACCCTAAATTGAGCTAAAAATATTATAGAAAACAACCATGCTTAGAACGAACTGAGCTGGTCACAATTCCTATAAGAATGTATAATGTATAACAAAATAATAATCCTTGCATTTGATATAGCGCCTTATCATGTCTTCTAGACGTCTCTAAGCGCTTCACAGAGTATACTGTAAAGTGAATTGACTGTATATTTTGTGGGAGAAACGCAGCAGCCAATTGCACACAGCAATGTCCCACAAACACTCGTGGATTGAATTGACCAATTCTATTTTGAGGGATTATTATTAGGCATGTGGAGTAAGGAAACTTGCCCAAAGTTTTGTCCTACCTGGAATTGAACCCAGGCCTCTCACTTGTAAGGTGAATGCTCTAACTGAGTCACACGACATCCTATCCCTCATTTACATTTAGCTTACATACATAGACACATTGTTCAAAAATATGAGGGAAGACAACAATCCTTTTTCCATCTTCAAAATGAGGTTATTCAAGACCAAACATAGATAAATATCAGCTCCACAAACTGCAACCATCCATTCCAGATACTGGCTGGACAGGATGCAAAGAAATTGCATGAATTTTGAAACATGATACTTGCGCTCTTTCATTCTGTCTAACCCAGCAACCTTTTGTTCTAGGAACTTCTGTTAAATATAACTCGGACTTCGCTCCTGCTTCCCTTCATGAAAAGAATCGCTGCTTAGCTTTCAAATTAATTTTCACAATGCAACTATGTATTCCACTGTCACAGCAAGTCAAACAAATTGATTGATGAAGAAGCAAGGTTGTTAAAATTATAGTACAGGTATCCCCCACTTAACGAAAGGGTTAGGGACTTCAAAAAATTACTAACGCAATTTTCGCTTAACGAGGGGTTTTGAAGTCCCTAAGGAAGAGCGCAGAAGGTGGAAAGCAGACTGCATTAAGCTGTTATTCATGTTGGGGAAGCAGAAATGATTGATATGGTTATATTAGGTCATATACTTAGGGGGTTGTAATCTCAAGGTAGGTTGATGGAAGTAATTTGAATGTTTTAACTGGAAGTATTTTTGAAACTCTAAAGAAACCATAGGAGGAGAAATATATCATGGGATGTGTATGATTTGAGTATACACTCAATGCTTCTGTATGGTACTGAGATTTGGACCCAGGTAATTTGGTTACATTTGGAACATGTTGTGGAGAAGCATATTAAATAGGAATAGTGTGTGATTAATGGTGAAACATTTGGAGATGTTCCCTCTGCGCAAAACCTCAGTATATTATGGCAAGACAATGGCAAAGTGCACGGTGCCATTTTCCACATGACAAAGTTATATACTGTGGTATATCAATTTCCAGCTTCATGTCCTCTGCCTCGCCTGCCCCACCTTTGGCAGGCAGGCCTTCAGTCTCTCAGGAAGTCTATCCTAGTCTCTCCGCCTCATCCCCTCCCTTGCCTCCTTCAAGACCCATTTCACATCCCTCCTCATCGACTGTCCCTTCGGTCACCCTCTTACTCCTAGTCTCCCTCCTGATCCCAACCACCTACTCGGGTGCAGACCCCTGACTGTGAAAGGTGTTCTACAAATACAATTTTGTTGTTTTTGTCCAGCGCCTTGGGACGTTCTCCTGATGTAAAAGGCTTTACACAAGTGTAATTTATTGTGATTATGGTTACCCTTTTCCAGTCCCACTCTCTGGAAAGCTCTCCCAAAATGTTTTTGCTTTGCGTAATCTCATACTGGATTTAAAATCTCCTAAATTATACTCTCCCTTTGATAATGTCTTCAGTTAATACCCCCATCCCTTTCCTTCCCTTTCCTTTGCTTTTTGATCCACAGCATCATATCAAATTAGGAAACAGAAATAGATTGTTCGCTGGGTTGATGACTGCTGGTAAATTCTTAAGTTTAAAAAGGGAAAAATGCGTCAAGAGAAAATATCTTTAGTGTAGATCACACCCTTCCATATCTATATTTTTTAAATTATGAATTGAAGAAGCCAGCCCTAATATGAGTGTGTAGTATACCAAACATACTGCTCAACTTTCCTATGTTTATCCGAAGAAAAGAAGTCGCTGGAACCACTCAGCAGGTCAGGCAACATCTATGGAGAAAGGAAAGTGAATCACATTTTGGGTCCATGGCTGTTCTGACCAGGGTCGTGGACATGAAATGTTGACTCACTTTCTTTTCTCCAAAGATGCTGTCTGACCTGCTGAGTATTCTCAGTGACCTGTTTTTGTTTCAGATTTCCAGCATCTACAGTATTTAGCATTTTCTTCCTATGTTGGTTTTGCAGTTCAATTGGGAGACACTATCTTCATGGATACTGGAAAACTCAAAATTCATCACAACATTCTGTCTGGTAAATGGTTTTGTATGTGCACTTTGTCATTCATTGTGCTACAATAAATAAAACTAACTTTAAACTGGAGGTCATCAGTAGAATTTCAATATTGTTAACACTACTTAACCACAAAGTTTCACTGCACACAATTGGTCTAGACACGTTGAGTGTGAAATTGAGGTTATCACACTGTATGGTGAGATATGCAATGCATCTCAACGTAGTGTAATGTCAACCTATTAGCGCCACATTTCTGCATAGAGATCACAAGAGCAACAAAATAGGACTTGGTATGTGCAATCCATTTTGTCTGCAACCCTTCTCAAAAGAACCCCTAAACACAGCTCCAATAAAACAAAACTGTCAGTTGGTAGTATTATCGCCTTCGAGTAAGAAGGTGGTGGGTTTGAAACCCAATGTTGGGACTTTGAACTCACAGTCTAGACACGGGAATGCACTCCAAGACACTGACCCAGGTGACGGGCACTTTATAAATACATTGCGGTTGAATGCAAGTGCATTGCATTGTCGGAGGTGATGCTCTCAGATGAGACATTAAACTCATTAAAGTTCTGGCTGCCTGTTCTGGTGGACACTAAAGATTCCATGGTACTATTTGAAAAGAGAAGCGAGTTTCTCCTAATGTTCTAAGCAACAATTCCCCAAATAATATTGGTCACCCACTTCACGGCTGTTTATGGAACATTGCTGCGTAAAATTGGCTGTTGTGTTTGCCTACAAAATGCATGGTTAATACACTTCACAGGGAATTCTGTGAAGCAATTTGAAAGCCCTTCCAATATACAGGTAGACCGCGCTTACGTCGCCCCGCTTAAACGTTATTTCGTTATTATGTGCCGATACATTGGGAACATATATTCATTTAACATTGCGATGTTCGCTATTACGTCATTCACATGGGTGGAAAGGGGGCACGACGGCACTGGGACCTGGGAGTGAGTCAGGCCGGCAGCGAGAGAGACCGGCGGCGAGTGAGACCGGCGGCGAGTCAAACCAGCCAGGCCGGCAGCAGGTGAGTGAGTGAGTGAGCCGTGCAGACAGTCAGGGAGTGAGTGAGTAAGCTGGGCAGGCAGTCAGGGAGTGAGCATAATGTTTTTTTTCCCCAAAATGTTTTTACAAAAATGTACAAAAGAACCTAACTCAGTTTTTAAACACACATTCCTATGGGAAACATTTATTCGCTTAACATCTTTTCACTTAAAGTCACACTTTACAAGAACCAAACTACGTTGTTAAGTGGGGTCTACCTGTATATCATTTGCAAGGATAGTATAAAAAAATTAAATCTACACTTAGAACTAGATTCCTACAGTTGTTTAATGACCACTGTGCCGTTTGCACAAAGCGTACTCGTGCTTTTCAATTCAAAATAGGGACAAATAATAATTACATTTTGGTATAGCATCTTTGACATTGAGATGATATCCCAAAGACCTTCACATAACCTCTGCAGTATAGTAAACCCTTCGCTTATCAGAATTCGTACCAGCCAGGTCGGGACCAAAACAGAAACATTCTTTAAAAATTCCATGGGCTATATGTAGACTCCTTACGATTCTCCCAGCAATCTCCCACCCCTCGGTCCTTGCTGCCTTAGGCAGCCGGGGTTATAAAATTTCAATAATAATAATAATCCTTGCATTTATATAGCGCCTTATCAAGTATTTTAGGTATCTCAAAGTGCTTCACAGAATATACTGTAAAGAGAATTGACTTTATACTTTGTGGGCGAAACGTGACAGCCAGTTTCTTTGATAGTTTGAATCCAGTGAGCAGAAGTTAGCTTATTTGAAATCTTCTGCTTATGGAATTCAAACAATGAAAATGTCAGTACCAGCATTTATCATCATTTTTCGGCACTGAAAAAGCCAGTGCCATATAAAGCTGGTGAACATTGGAAGCAGCATTGTAGCTTAGCAGAAATTCTGACTTGCTAAATTGGGATCCCCCCATCGCCAATTGATCCGGGCAGCCAAGGTTTTAGTGTAGCTGTATTTTGTGGGCAAACACAGCAATTTGCGCACAATAATGTTCCACAAACAGCCTTGAAGTGAGTGACCAATTCATTTTGGGGGATTGTGGCTAGAACACTGAAACTCCCTTCTGTTTTTGAATTGTATCATGGCATCTTTAATGTCCTCTTCGATAGGCAGACAAGACCTCAGTTTAACATCACATCTGAAACTGCACAAAGTAGCTTATTTTTTCAAACATCCGATAAACAAACTAGCTGATAGCAACCAGGCTGAAATTCCATTTAGCTCTACTCTTGTGATAAAAATGATGGCAACTGAATCCCCACCAAGTGAACTCTATTTATTCAAGTAATAATGGTTGCAATAACTGTGCAGGCTACTGAATCCATATTTAAAGAGCATATAAGAGATCCAAGGTGTGAAAGGAAATTTTCTGTATTTTTTGTACACAGAAGATAATAAACAACTGGAACAGGTTGACAGAAAAGATGGTTGAGGCTAGGATGCTAGGTAAATTTAAGGAATAATGGCTCAATGCCATAGTAGGAAGAAGTCTAGGCTGATATTCTAACAGGATGAGATGAAATAGGCCGAAGCACCTTCTTCATCTGAACATCACTGTTAATTTTATCATGACTAATGCATAAATGAAAACCACCACAGTACAGTAAAAGCCCGTTTATCCGAGACCCAATCAACCGTAACTTCCGTATAACCGGCATCTCCAAAAAAAGGTCCCCATTCGAATAACTGGATCTTATCTTAACCTTATCCAGCACAATCATGGTGGCACATTTAATGAGTCGATTGTCACACGAGAGTACAGTACGATTAGTTCTAAAGCGGCACTTTTTTCTTCTCCCTCTCCCTTTTTTTCTTTTTTTCTCTCTCCCTTCCTCTCTCTTTCTTTCTCTTTCTTTCTTTCTCTCTTTCTTTCTCTCTTTCTTTCTCTCTCTCTCTCTCTCTCTCTCTCTCTCTCTCTTTCTTTCTTTCTTTCTCTCTCTCTCTCTCTCTCTCTCTCTCTCTCTCTCTCTCCCTCCCTCTCCCTCTCCCTCTCCCTCTCTCACTCTCTCTCTCTCTCCCTCTGACGGATACTACGGTACATTGCCTGTGTAGCCTGACTGTAGCGTGGGTTTATACATTGTTTTGGTGGGGGATGGGGTGCGAGAAGGAGAGAGAGGCAGGAGAGAAAGGGTGGGGGGGGGGGGAAAGAATGGGGGGGAGAAACAACAACAACAACTTCGATTTATATAGCGCCCTCCTCGTCGGACGGTGTCTCGGAGCACTTCACAGTAGCGGATCCCGGGACCGAGCCAGGGGCAGGGGCAGGAAGGTGACCAAAAGCTCAGTCGAAGAGAAAGGTCTTCAACTGTGACCTGAAACTGGGAAGAGAGGGGGCGAGGCGAAGCGAGTGAGTGAGGAAGGGAGTTCCAGAGCCTCGGGGCATAGTGGCTAAAGGCACAGCTGCCGAGGGTGGAGCGGAGGATTCGGGGGACATGGAGGAGGCCAGACCCAGAGGAGCGAAGGCAGCGGGTGCTGGGTTGGGGGGAGAGGAGATCAGAGAGATAGGGGGGTGCAGAGGAGTGGAGAGATTTGAAAACAAGGGTGAGGATCTTGAAGTCGATCCTCTCTGGGATAGGGAGCCAGTGAAGTCTGGCAAGGACTGGGGTAATGGGGGAGCGAAGCTTAGAGCAGGTGAGTATGCAGGCGGCAGAGTTTTGGATAAGCTGGATTTTGTGGATTGTGGTGGAGGGGAGACCGGCAAGGAAGGCGTTGCAATAGTCCAGCCGAGAGGTGACAAAGGCGTGGACCAAGGTTTCGGCAGCTTTTAAGGTGAGGTATTGCCGGAGACAGGCGATCTGTTGTAGGTGATAGAAGGCAGTACCACTTTAAGTCACTACAGTCCACCATTGTAGAAGTTTGCTTTGTGAATGTGTGCTGTGTTTATAGACTGTAATTGATATTTATTGCTTTATTGGTAAGATCTATTATTAATATGGTATGTTTTTTAAAAAGTAAATTTGTTTGTGTTGGGTTTTTTGGCAGCTTGCCGCCCGAATATCCGGCATTCTGTTTGACCGGCATTGACCAGGTCCTGAGGGTGCTGGATAAATAGGCTTTTACTGTAATAATAATAATCCTTGCATTTTATATAGTGCTTTTCACATCTTCTGGACGTCTCAAAATAAATAACTAAATACTTGGACGAAACACGACAGCCAATTGCACACAGCAATATCCTCGAAACAGTCATGGATTGAAATGACCAATTCATTATGGTTTCTTTTTGAGGGAATATTATTAGGCGTGTGGAGTAAGAAAACTTGTCTGAGGTTTCACCCTGCCTGGAATTGAACCCAGATCCCTTGCTTGTAAGGCAAGTGCTCTAACCACTGAGCTACAGGACTCCACAAATAGTGCTGTAATGATAGTTGGGAGGGAGGGATAATTGCTTTAAAATCTAAAGTAAAATAAAACAAAAGTAAGAAAAAATTCAAGGAAGGATCAACAACTTTTGATATGAACCATCTAGCCCAGAATGCGACATATCACCCTGGCTAACCTTAGAAACTTTCTCTTCTTTTTGGCAGAATCTTCTGGTGTTTTGAGTTGTTTTCTTTCCTGCTTCTCAGGGGTCTGTAGAAATGCTTGTGCAGTCTTCAACCAGTCACTCGCTGACCTGACAGCAGTCTGATCACGGTCAGACTCACAACTAATTACATTTAGTTGACCTTGTGAAGTCGATGAAATGGGCTTTTCATGAATCTTGCTTTCTTTTGAACTTTCACTATCAGATGAAAACTCAGAAATATTGTCTGCTGCCTAGAATAAGAAAGATAGAAGTTGTATGAATAGCTTCTTCAATCAGGTTTTCCATCAAATTGTGGGGTGTAAGGGGAGAAAGGAAGGAGGGTTAAGTAAGAAAGATCTTGCAATTTTATTGTGACAGCTATATCATAAGAACATATATAAGAACATAAGAAATGCTAGAGGAAAAAAGACAGTTTGCCTTCTACCTTCCTGACGGTCACATGCACATACGCCCTGAACTAGTTACGTACTATATCCCATAATATCATTTCCTAAAACAAAACTTATCTAATCTGTGTTTGAAAGAATCAACACTTCCTGCTTCAACCGTCTCACTAGGGAGCTGTTCACTATTCGCTCACTAAAATAACGTTTGCGTAATTTGTTTTGAATTTCCCCCCCCTTCAATTGTAGACTCTCTGGTTTTACTATTCTAGACAAGTTGAAACAGCCTGCCATGGTCTACATTGTCTAGCCCCTTTAGAATCTTAGAAAGACAGCAATCATTTCACTTCTCAATCTTCTCTTTTCCAGTGTGAACATGCCCAATTTACTTAGTCGCTCCTCATAATCCAGTCCTTCCATCCCTTAATCATTTTGGTTACCCTCTTCTGTTTCCTCTCGATCTTTCTAATATCCTTTTTGTACTGCAGAACTGTAACCGGTACTCTAAGAAATGTCTCACCAATGATTTATACAGTGGCAGGATTACCGCACTCTATCAGCTTGCTATTGATCTTTTGATACATCAGAAAATTGGGTTTGCTTTACTCATTGCCACAGAGCATTGTTGGGGGAGAGTTTCAATTTATTTTCACGTTCCGTCTCCCTCTCCCCTCATTCAGTGTTAGACTCTGCCACTGTCAAATGCTCCGGTGCACTAGTCCAAGTGAAGGACGCTATTTAAATGCAAGTTATTATCATTGTTGAAGATTGATAAAATAGTATGTACAAATTGTGAGGGAACAAAGGATGAATATTGGTATAATACTCAAACCATAGCTTTTAAAAATCCAGTATTGAATCCCACACACCTAGATAATTTGCCCAGCCTCTGTCATTCTGAACTGTGAGAAACAGACATAGTGAGACTTTCTCTCCCTTCCTTCCACACAATGTCCAGTCTCCAATTAGCACGTTCTCTTGAGCATCCATCCAAGATCAGCAATTTTCATGAAGGAAATTAAATATGGAAACAATCAATTTCACAAAACTCTATGATGTTTTAAAACAATTAACATCCTGTAAAACGTAGCTAGAATGGCAGAGGCAATAATGTCACCCAGGTTTAGTTAACAGGTGTCCTTAGGAGGGCGCTGTTATGCTAAATGTGTATTATTTAGGGAATAATGAATGACAAAGTTCAACAACAACAACAAATTACACTTATAAAGTGCCTTTCTAGACATCTCAAAGCACTTTGCATAATATACTGTAAAGTGAATTGATTGTATATTTGTGGGCTAAACGCGGCAGTCAATTAATTGCGCACAGCGGTGTCCCATAAACAGTCGTGGATTGGACTGACCAATTTTTTTTCTCTGCAGGGATTATTACCAGGAATAAAACCCAGGTCTCTTGCTTGCGAGTCGAGTGCTCTAACTGTTGAGCTGCAGGACTCCACAATACTGCATGTTCATGTTAAACATGAAGCAGATATTATCAGTTCAAACCCACCACAATAGTTAACGGAAATTTTCAACTTATCGTTCTAACATGCTGATAGCAGATCTCAGCATTGCTACTGTTTCACAAAGGATCCAATTTAATTCTATCACTGTCAGCAGTACAATACTTTACATACTTCAACTTGACCAGCACCGTGCAAACTTTCAAATGTTGATCCATTTCCAATTATTCACGTGAACGTGTCATGCACATTCACATGAATAAAGCACACAGATGGACAAGGAACACGTCAACCATCTCATCAGTAAACTAATCCAACTGGAAATGTACATTAGATGTTCACCGACTCCTCTGGTCACCATCTTCTCTTTGCTTACGTCAACTTGCTGTGCATCCCCTGCCCCCTACACTCTGCTGTTGGCAGCTGAGCCTTCAGTTACCACTACCACTATCCTCTGGAACTCTTGCCCTCTGGTCACTTCCCCTTTGCTTGGCATCTGGCTTTGTCTTTATAAATCGTTCAACACACTATCCTGTCCGAAGGGCACAAAATCAATGTAATATGTCACGGACGGCATTGGAAGATACAAAAAACACAAAATATTGCAGATGCTGGAAATATGAAACAAAAACAGAAATCACTGGGAACACTCAGCAAGTCAGGCAGCATCAATATAGAAAGGAAAGTGAGTCAATGTTTTAGGTCCATGATCCTTCATCAGAATTGGTTTCGTGTTCCCAGTGATTTCTGTTTTTGTTTCAGCATTGGTAGATAGGTGAACTCCTCTTCTGGTTAGTACAAGTTCACAGTAAACCTGCGCTATAAACAAGGCAGCATTGTAGGGAACGGCGATATATCGGTATATCGCTAAAACCCGATATGATTTTCATATCGGTATGCCGATATAGACATTTTAAAAATACCGATATATCGAAAAACGGTATATCGAGGTAAAAAATCGGGATGCGAGCACAATCAACTACAAGACCCAGAATGCTCATCTCTATACACAATGCACAGACCGAGGTGCAAAGCCGCCATCTTGTATTCATAGTCCTCGAATACAATATACAGGTATGCAAGGGGTGGGGGGAGAGAGACGGCTGTGGGTGGGGGGGGTGAGGGGGAGAGAGACTGCTGTGGGTGGGGGGGTGAGGGGGAGAGAGACTGCTGGGGCGGGGGTGAGGGGGAGAGAGACGGCTGGGGGGGCGTGAGGGGGAGAGAGACGGCTGGAGGGAGGGGGAGATAGACGGCTGGGGGGGGAGAGGGGGAGAGAGACGGCTGGGGGGGGGAGAGGGGGAGAGAGACGGCTGGGGGGGGGAGGAGAGGGGGAGAGAGACGGCGAGGGGGGGAGGAGAGGGGGAGAGAGACAGCTGGGGGGAGGGGGAGAGAGACGGCTGGGGGGGGGGGAGTTCAAATCAAAATGCAGAGCAAAACCTCAAAATCTCTATAGACCATCCTTTGAACAGAATTAGCTCAGAATATATATATACACAGTACAGTTATTCAATGTATTTGACACTTCATTTGAGAAATAGTGCTGAAAAAAAACAATAAAATTGGTCACTCATTCACTGCTATGCGCAATTGGCTATCGCGCTTCACCCACAAAATATAGTCAATTCACTTTACAGTGTATTCTGTGAAGAGCTTTGAGCCGTCTAAAATACGTGAAAAGCATTATATCAGATGCAAGGATTATTGTAATTATATTTTTAAAGACTTAATATTAATGAAAGGCTGAAATAAAGTCTTTATCTAATTTAACAAATAAATTAATTTAAGAATTAATTTCACTTGTTTACAGGCTGTTCAAGGTAAAAATTAGCTGCTGCATGACATTCTGGATTATATCCAGTTTTATTTATAATAATACATTACTTCATAGTACACGTTGTCTAAGACTATGTGTACATGAAGAATGTGCAGGAATTCTCTACGCATCGCACAATCTCCATTTACACTTCCGTTTCCTCCCTAGAGTACCTTTGCAGTATTGAGCTCATTGAGTATTGAGTTTCCAGTTCAATTCATGCAAATGTACTGAGGCACAGCTGCGTGTAAAGACCCTCCTCTACCACCACTCCCAGCAAACAAAAGAATGCGAGCATTATGTAAAGTCTCATATTTCAGTGTTATTTGAAGAGTGTTCTCAATTTTAAGGTGATCCCAAAGAAACTTATTTTAAGGGTACTCGAGAATTAATTTCATTTGTTTATGGGCTATTCAAGATAAAAATTAGCTGCTGCGTGACATTCTGGATTATATCCAGTTTATTCTTTATTTATAGATCATCATTTCCATCCTTTCATTGTGTTATTGATTTTGCATTTCGTCTGCCATGTGAAGATATGTTTATTGCCATGTAAATTATCCGGCTGTTGCTATTTTAAAGATATATTTTTTATTAAGAAGGGTGGGAGAGAAAATTATTTCCACTATTTAAGAAGCATGGGAGAGAAAATATGGGAAACTATAGACCAGTTAGTCTGACGTCAGTTGTAGGGAAAATTCTTGAGTCCTTAATAAAAGACGTAGTTATGGGATACCTTGAAGACCATAAAAAGATTAGGCAGAGTCAACATGGCTTTACAAAAGTCATGCTTGACTAATCTTTTAGAATTTTTTGAGGATGTATCCAGCAGGTTGGATAAGGGGGAACCAGTAGATGTGGTATATTTGGATTTTAGGAAGGCATTTGACAAGGTGCCACACAAAAGGCTGTTACTCAAGATTAAGGCCCACAGGATTAATGGGAAAATATTAACATGGATAGAAGAGTGGCTATCGGGTAGAAAGCAGAGAGTAGCGATAAAGGATCATTCTCGAATTGGCAGGATGTAACTAGTGGAGTGCCACAAGGATCAGTGCTTGGGCCTCAGCTATTTACTATTTACATCAATGATCTAGATGAAAACATTGAATGTAACGTGTCTAAATTCGTGGATGACACAAAGTAACTAGGTAGAAGAGTGAGCTCTGAGGATGATACAAAAAAATTGCAACAAGATACAGATAGGCTAGGGGAGTGGGCAAGTAGGTGGCAGATGGAATACAATGTTAGCAAGTGTGAAATTATTCACCTAGGTAGCAAGAATAAAAGAATAGATTATTTTCTAGAGGGGGAGAAGTTAGATAGTGTTAGTATTCAAAGGGATTTGGGTGTCCTTGTACACCAGTCCCAAAAAGTTAGTTTGCAAGTGCAGCAAGCAACTAAGAAGGCGAACGGCATGCTAGCGTTGATTTCAAAAGGTTTAGAGTACAAGAGTAGGGAAGTTTTGCTGCAACTGTATAGGGCCCTGGTGAGACCGCACCTAGAGTACTGTGTGCAGTTTTGGTCTCCTTATTTAAAAAATGACATACTTGCCTTAGAGGGGGTGCAGCGTAGATTCACTAGGTTAGTTCCTAGGATGAGGGGACTGACCTATGAGGATAGGTTGAATAAACTAGGGCTGTATTCTCTGGAGTACAGAGGAATATGGGGGGATCTTATTGAAACATATAAGATTCTTAAAGGGCTACAACAACAACAACAACAACAATTTACATTTATAGAGCGCCTTTCACGTCGGGAGGACGTCCCAAGGCACTGAACAGGAGGCGTGTGACCCGAGCTGGGAGGGGAGTGTTTGGGAAGGGGTGAAACACGAAGGGGAGGTAAAAGAGTTCGGGGTGGAACAAAAGGCACGATCGAAGAGGAAAGTCTTCAAACCGGCCTTGAAAGAGGAAAGGGAAGAGACGAAACGGAGGGATTGAGGGATGGCATTCCATAAGGTGGGAGCGGAGAAACTGAAGGCCCGGCCTCCGATGGTGGGGCGGTTCGGGCGGGGGGCTCGGAGCAGGCCAAGTCCTGTTGAACGGAGGGTCCGGATGGGCGTGTAGGGGGAGAGTAGATCGGTTAAGTAGGAAGGGGCAAGGCCGTGTAAGGCCTTGTAGGTGAGGACGAGGATCTTAAACTCGATCCTCTGGAGGATGGGGAGCCAGTGGAGACGGGCGAGGGTGGGGGTTATGTGGTCGCGGAGGCAGGTGTGGGATAGTATAGTGGGTGCTAGATAAAGTAGGCACTGAGGGACTGTTTCCCCTGGTAGGAGAATCTATAACCAGGGGTCAGTCTTAAAATTAAGGGTCAGCCTTTTAGAATAGAGTTGAGGAAACATTTCTTCACTCAGAGGGTAGTGAATTTATGAATTTACCCCAGAAGGCTGTAGATGCTCAGTCCTTGAACATTTTCAAGGCTGAGACTGATAGATTTTTGAAAAATAGAGGGATTAGGGGATATGGCAGGTAATCAGAGTTAGGTGAGAAGATCAGCCATGATTTTATTGAATGGCGGAGCAGGCTCGAAGGGCCAAATGGCCTACTCCTGCTCCTAATTCTTATGTTCTTATGCTCTTATTAAGATACCTTTCCTCAAGTAGGTAAGGCAGCCTTCCCAGGCTAAACCTTCAAAACCCCATAAATTCATCTCTAAATGATACATTCCAAATTTCAGAATAAACCTAGAAATGAGAAACTGTTTGCCAGTAATTCCTCCCCCTCCTATCCATCATCACAATTCCCACCACTGAGATCCTCATTTTAGGTTCTTCCATCCTCAAAACTCTTGTACCTCCATTCCCAAGTCCCACAATAAGGCCATCTTTTCCTGAAGGAATTTTCCATTCATAAGTGTTGAGGAAATCCAGGTCCAGACACAATCTGTAGTGGCCTTCCAGAACATAGCATTACTCCATTATAACGATTCCTTAAAAAACTGTAAGTGGGGGTGGGTGAGTGGGGTACAAAAGTGAAGCTCCATAAAGCCAGTGCTCATGTGATCCTCCAAAAACTGATCAATTTCATAACCTTCTGGTCCTAAAATTTGTGTTTAAAATGTTTGAATATATTTATAGATGATTTCATCCAAATTTATGATTGAATTGAAGAAACCCTCAAAATTACCTTGAGTACAAATAAGACACAGGCATAAAGTCATTTAGGTCACTGCAGCAGATATCTGTTGGCCAGTTTTACTGAATCTAATATGAATTTCACAATGGCTACTAAAAAGCTTGCCACTGTGTTGCCATGGATGGTATGGTTGTGAAAAAAGCACCCATGAATTGAGCATTCGCTCCAGGAAGTTCCTGGAGAACTTGTACAGTGTGTTGTTTTGTAAGATTTCAACTCTAATTAGAATTTGAGGCCAATATCAAGTGCCACAAGTCTGTGTGACCTACATAATAGACACAAAACACCTGGAACAAACATCAATAAAATATATGGTCCTCTAATAGAGTAATGTAGATATATCATATTTAAAATAAATTTGATGTATTTATATTCGTTATGCTGTTAAGATTTACCCTTTGGAACCAAAGGATTTAATATGGAATGTAGATTTCAGCGACACTACTCACCAACATGCTATAAACACTGCCATGTACACCTTAAGCAAGACTGCCATACATGTGCAATTAGCTTGTTTGGGTCATTGCTCATGAAAGACAGAAGATTCTATCAATAGGTTCATAGCTCATGAACGATATCAAAGCTATGCTAACCAAAGGGGTTTACTGTGTGATCCGGCAGGTCCTCGAGTTATTGCAATGCAGCTGTGTTCTTTGTTCTTCAGTTTTATTTAATTGGTCTTCTTTTGTCTGGCATTTCGATTTGCACTTGAAAAGTTTGATATTCATTTCAGCCTCTTTATCTTTTTCCCACTGCTTGGCTTTGTCTGAGTGTGTGCGTGCTGTGTGCGTGTGTATGTGCTCTCTGATGCACAAAACCACAGTGCCGCTGGGAGCAGCACGACCACCAGGTGTAAATGTAGTGCACGCTGTGTGATCCCTGAGAAAATATGCCCATGACACTCCAAATCACAAGGCCTTTCCGATGATGTATAAATCTAGCCTATATGCCAATCGGTTATTGAGATCTTGGCTGACACACAGACAAAATTGCTGCTTTATTAGCATAAGAAGACAGACAGACAGATAAGATAGAAGAACAAGTAAGAACAAAGTTTCAAAGTAATTCAAGCTAAGAATTTGATATCGTAATTATGGAGCAAACTTAAAATTAGTAATTCACCAAACGTATCCAGTAGCTGAAAGTTAAGGACTGGTATTTAATACAACCACAAAAATAACTTGCACTTATATACAAACAACAGAATGTAATGTAATAAATATTAAATTTACAAGGCCACTAATCAGAATTTGTGGGAACAGTGTAGAAATAAATGTAAAATAAAACAATTGTACAAAACAATTCAAAATAAATGAAAGCATTCAGGAAATAGCAATGTGGATAAGACTAGCAGTCATTATCACACCATTACCGCCCACCAAAAAAATGAACAGTACAAATATAATGGTAATACAGTCCTGGAGGTGTGCCAAAGAGAGAACTCCCACAGAAGGTTGTGATCACGTAAAACGGAAGTGAAGAACGTGCATAGAAAAAAAAACTGTTGAGTCCTTTCTTTCTTGTTACGCAAAGAGTTAAACTCCTGACCTAATCAGCCTACTCTCATTCAAGGAGAATGAACTTCAGTCTTCCTTGGCTCGAGGCCAGAACAGACGTCACTAAATGACACCCTGGAACACTATGTTCTTGGCAAGTAGACAAAAATGTGTTTAAAAGTACAGCAGGGTGAAGAAGTCAATACAAGAAAGCATTTTAAAAAACAGTTTTAGGGAAAAAATAAAGATCGGATTACAGACTTCAAAAAGTGGGCAATATATAGTACAGTGAAACAAATCCACTAGTTATTTATTCTATTATTGTCAGTACAAAGCATTATTGTAAACTGTTTAATTTGACTTACTCAAGTGTCCCTCCCTTGCCCTAAATCTCTTGTGACGGTGGACCTGTAGATTCCAGTATGATAGTAAGATTTAAAATAGGGTGTGATTAACCACAAATCCAGAAACAATCACTGAGTCATTGCTCATCAAATTGAATATGACAGGAGATCACGCTATCTTCACATGCAGGTGAATCAAAGTATAAACAGAACAAAATATATAACATGCAGAGTAAATATTAGTCAGCAGTCATAAAAGAGTTTGTTCATTCCACAAATGTCCCATTATAGAAGCTATCCATACAGGTCAGAGGTCACAGTACAATTTTCGGTCTACAATGAGTTGGGTGGATGACGTCAGCCAAAGCAGCAGTTAATGATGTTAATGATTGTGCATTTGGACTCAGTATTGCTGAGCCAGGGAAAGAGAAAAGCTCCAGGTCAGAATTCTCACTCCTGATCATTGTTCAGTAAAGCGCAGTGATTGTGTATTTTGCAGGTGAAAGGCACTGCTAATTTGCACACAGCAATTTCCCACAAACACCAATAAAGTGAATGATCAATTGTATGTGACAGTTGTTGGCCAGGATACCAGGAGAAACCCCTTCTATTTTTTGAATAGATCATGGAATCTTTAATATTGATCTGACTAGGTAGACAGGACCTTGTTTTAATGTCTCATCAAAAGTGCATCTCTAAAATACAGCATTTTCCAAGCACTGACTAGGTGTCTCACCCTAGACAAGTCTCAACATGGGGCTTGAACCTAGAACTTTCTGATCCAGAAGCAAAAGTGCTATTTTCACGTGGATGACACCCTGATCTACTTCCACTCAATTCACTGATGTTCTGTTCGCTTGTCTGAAGGACATCAACAACAATATAAACAGCAAAGATATACATTTGTATAGCGCCTTTCACATCGGGAGGATGTCCCAAGGTGCTGGACGGTTAGTGTTTCGGACCAAGTTGGGGGTCAGGATTAAGGGGGGGGTGGAGGGCATGGGGTGGAAGGAGGGTGATCAAAAGCACGGTCAAAGAGGAGAGACTTGAGATGGGTCTTGAAGGAGGCAAGGGAGAGGGCGACACAAAGGGACTTGGGGATTGAGTTCCAGAGGGTGGGGACAAAGTGGCTGAATGTCCGCTAATGGGGCAAGCAAGGCAGGGTATGTGAAGTAGGCTCCCTCAGTAGAGAGCACGGGCAGGATGGTAGGGGGTTAGGAGGTTGTAGAGTTGGGGGGAGTAAGGCTATGGAGTGTTTTGTAGGTGAGAAACAGGATCTTGATCTGTATCTTCTGTGTGATGGAATCCTCCAGTTCAATCCTCAGCTCTCTATTCTCCCTCAAGTCTCTGTCGAACACAGCTTTTCTTTCTTTTCTTGACATCTCTTAAAAAGCACCCAAGGCTCAATTGGCAATAAAGAAGCAAAAATGAAGGGGAAGGGAGTGGTGTTTGAGTGAGTATCTTCAAATAATATTATCCTCATTTATATTAAAAAGAAGCAAATGTATAACAAATCCATTAACAATTTCATCCACTTTCTATGCTAACATTTTCACATGGCAATCTGCCTGACTGATGCGGATGGTGTTTAGAATAAAATAAATATCTATTTCTTCCTCTTCTCCTGTAAGCACAATGATTCTGTCATGGAATGTTGCTGCATGTTCAGCTCACACCAAGTTTCCCCCTTTGAGGCCCAACAAAAAAGTGCCTAACTAAATTAAACTTTAGGGTGTTAGTGATATTTTCACTGGACGGTAAAGACAAACCAAGTTTACCTGCAGAGAACACCAACAGCCGGAACCACACATGTTTCACTGTCGGAAGTACTTTGAAAGCACAAACAATAAAACAGCATTTCACAACACCCAGAGTGCTGTATTTTGTTTAAACTATATTTTCTGTTCTGAATTGGCTCGACTGTATAAGACTGGAAGAATAAAACAACATTCTTTTGTAAACACTGTACATTATCAGCCTCTGACAATGCACAGATTTTTATAAATTTGGGTCACCAAGCCAGTTTTATGTTATTAGAAACTGTGGCAAATTCTCCAAAAACTGTTTCAACAACAACAAAATGACATTTATAGAGTGCCTTTCACGTCGGGAGGACGTCCCAGTTTCAGTAAGGAAATGTGGGCTGCCATTGGCTATTTCATTTGGCCACTGGTTTCTCTATTCTGCTTATGAATTGAACAGCGGGCAAAACTAAATGTACAGAGCTACTGACAACAAGTCTTAGAAGAAAGTACTCCTTGTAATATTAGTTTCCTGACAATTCTAAGCTACATGGAGTCCTGTAGCTCAGTGGTTAGAGCACTCGCCTTGCAAGTGTAGAGAACTGGATTAAATTTTAGGCAGGGTGAAATCTTGGGCAAATTTCTTTACTCCACACTCCTTATAATAATCCCTTAAAAAAAACCAATAATGAATTAGTCATTTCAACCCACCACTGTTTGCGGGACACTGCTGTGCGTAATTGGCTGCCCTGTTTCGCCCACAAATGTACAGTCAATTCACTTTACAGTACATTCTGCGAAGTGCTTTGAGACGTCTAGAAAGGAAAAGCGCTATATCAAATGCAAGGATTATTATACAGTAGTTATCATTACATGGCAAGTAAATAACTATAAATAAAATTCCCAATTAAGTAGATGGACCAAGGAGTGGTGGATCATTTTCTTGGAAAAAGGATGAGTACACAGTGAACAAGTACATAAGTGTTCATTAGTAGAGGTGGGAAGAGAAAAGGTGAAATTATAAATAATTCCTGCAGTTCCAGGCAACTTGAAACAGCTGCCAACTAAGTTAACCATATTCCAGCTCGCTTTTTAATAGTTGCTACTAAATTTGAATGGACTTTCAGAACTTCCTTTACATGAATGAGTTTGTACAATTCACACAAACTTAGTTCACATTCATAGTTTTCTGAGATCTTGAAATGCTCCATCCCAACACTTTCCTTTAGGTTGTGTTGTCTCTCAAAAATTCTGTTTATGAGACGGACATCTACAGGTTTATCCAAAAACTGCTTGTCAACTTCCAGTTTGTTTCAAAAGAGTTTTTCAAACCAAACCAGCTTTATTTACAGTACAGTAAAAGCCTGTTTATCCGGCACCTGATCAACCGTAACTTCCGTATAATTGGCATCACAAAAAAAGGTCCGCATTCGATTAACCGGAATTTATCCGGAAAAATGCATTGGAAAAAAATGTTTTTTTTTGCGTTTTTGGCCGAATATCCGGCAGGCGCTTTAACCGGCATTGGCCAGGTCCCGAGGGTGCTGGATAAAAGATCTTACCAAAGACCTTAGTCAAAGACCTTGCAATTCAAAGTTTCAGTCAGTTCAAAAGAATAGACGTTCTTCAAGAGAACAGATCATGGAAACCGGAATTATGTCCAAACGTGCCAAATCTGATCCACGTTTTCTGCCTTTTTGCTAATGTCTTACATTTAACAACAACAACAACTTTGATTTATATAGCTCCCTCCATGCCGGACGGCGTCTCAGAGCAGTTAAGTAATTTAAAGTATCTGTGTATCCATTTCTCTGTCAAATGCCTCTGACAAACTATAGCAGTAATAAAAATAATAATCCTTGCATTTGATATAGCGCTTTTCACATCTTATCGATGTCTCAAAGCGCTTCACAGAATATACTGTAAAGTGAATTGACTGTATATTTTTGGGCGAAACGCAGCATCCAATTGCACACAGCAGTGTCCCACAAACAATCATGGATTGAAAATGACCAATATATATTATTGTGGGTTTTTTGGATGGACTATTATTAGGTGTGTGGAGTAAGGAAACTTGCCCAGGTTTCGTTCTGATCTGCCTGGATTCGAATACAGGTCTCACGCGTGTAAGACAAAGTGCTCTAACCACTGAGCTACAGGAGCTCCACAAACCCGTAAATCTCCGCGTATAAGGCACACTTTTTTTCATGTTGGAAAGTCTCAAAAGAGGGGGGAGGGCCCTATACGCAGATACAAGGAAAAGATGACCAGCCCCCAGAGGTACGTCATCAAACTGCGCCGCCAGTAAGACTACCTGCTCTCCAGGATCGGCAACGCAGACCAGGCGCCACACACCTTTGATGTCTGGTAATTCTTACTTCACGATAATGCTGGCCTGCACCCCTGATGGATTGTTTTGGGTGGAAACATTTTTTTCGACGATATTGCCGGCGGAAAAAAAAAATTCCACCAGCAATATCATCGAAAATGCTTCCATTTTTTTCACCAAGAAAAGGTCAAAAGTGGGAGGTGTGCCTTATACATGACAGGTATTTATGGTATGTTTGGCTTAGGCCCCTAACTTGAGCACCTTCTGAAATGCAAGGATCATACCTGAATCCTGGACATCTGATATTACCTATACAAGACAAAATCACATTTATATAGTGTCTTTCACATCGGGAGGACATCCCAATGTGCTGGAAATAAGCAGCAACACATTGTAATGTAGTGTACAAACACACCTATGCAACAATTGGACTATATAGTGCAGGATTTCTTATTAACCTTTACAGACCTGTCAATCCCCAATCCCTCACATTGTATCAAGAATGTTTTATATATCCTTAACATAGGCACATTTGAAATATTGTGTGCAGTTTTGAGTAAACTTACTTTGAATGAACATGGAAGCATTGAAAAGGGTGCAAGCATAATTCTGGGGCAAAAATTTTTTTATGAACAGGAGAGATTTGCAGAGCTCAATTGGTTCTCATTTGAAACAAAATATTTTGAAGAACTTAATCCAGGTTCTTTAAATTTATGAGAAGTACAGGTGTTGTGAATAAAAACATGTTATTGTACTTGTCTTAGATTCTAAGAAAGAACTAGATAGCACAGGCTTCCAACTAAATGTCCTCAAGCAAATATAACGATTTGAAGATTTTCCTCATCCAAAGTCGTGGATATTCCTCCACCACCACTCAAAATAGTGAATATTGCCTCCCACCACACCCCAAATAGTGTATATGTCTTTTCCCTTCACCTCAAGTAATGGATATTGATTTCCCCCAAGTAGTAGATATCTCTCCACCACCTGAGATTTTTAGACCTTTACGTCACAAATAATATAAACCTTTGCTTACATTTTAGGCATTACGAGCGGTCTGGGAGCAAATACTGTTCATGTAACTAACATATTTGCACATGTATAAATAACTGAGGCAGTTTAGTGTTCCGAACTGAATCCCAACCCTCTTTTCAAATTCGACCCAGTGAGAATTGTAAAGAACAGTCTGCTCGTTCCTTGAACCCTCGGTGCTCATTGGTTACAGTTCACATAAGGTCATGAAAAAAATGCCATAGTTTTCAAAATATGGCATATTGTGGATCTCTGTTTTTGTTGGTCTCTGGATATGGAATTTTACCAGAAGTTTTACATATATTTATTTTACTGAAGAATAAACATTTTTCCTCTTGCCGGGTCACATGAGGGGAATGATATGTGATCTACTGAAAGGCCACTGGCAACACACTTAAACCACGTCATAAAGGTGTGCGTTAGTGACTCACCTACCCCCTCACCCAGTTTAGTTTCCTTTCTTTCTGAGTGGAATTAAATTGTCACTTTTCTCCTGTGCCCCACCTGCTATTCTCATGGATTTTCCATCTAAGGCACTGATTTCCTATTCCTATCCTCAGCACTGCCCTTTGCACATGGGTGGGTCAGAAAAGAAACCAGCTCATTTATATCCATAAATATATCTCTGTGTCAGTCCTTATCTGAAGTGCCACTCCTTAGCTGGCAACCTATAACCTAATTATGACTTCAGTACTAAAGGTGATAACTAAATCACTATCTGTGTAGATATGTCTGTCACAATTTCCAAAAAGAATTGTGGACAGATTTGAACATAATCTTTATACAAGCAACATTTACATTGCCATTTTCTACTATGGATTAAAGTTGCCAACTTCAATCAGATGACACATAACTGTTGTGATTATACTACAAAGTTCCAGATTTGCTCTTCCAAAAAACTCTCAATTTTGTAACATTCCAATATAATACAGTACAATGGGAATTTTGCCTCTGGAGACAATGTTGGGATTGAGAGGTATGCGTTAGAGGGTTGTTTGACACTTTTGGAACTGTGGGAGCAGTCAGATAAAACACAGTACTCACTGCTTCTGTCACTAGACAAAAGTACAGGCACGAAGGGCCTCCCAATGTCCTAATAACCAGAAATGCTCACAAGAACTTCCTTCACATTGCGGGCACATGCGGTTTGGTGATGTTATTGGTAATATCATCAACGACCTGATAACAAGGAAGTTACAAATGACCAACATCAGCTATATAATGTAACCCATTATAAAGCATGGGCTACTTTTACAGACCCAAACTATCGCAGTTACAACAAAGGTTCATCTGAAAACTGTGTAAAGAGTATTCTTTTCCATTTCTTTATTGGGTTACCTTTTAATAACCAACACAACATAATGAAGTTTCTAGAACAAACTTCTGCTTTTCCATTTCAAATGTAGACCATTATGATTAACTTCCTTGTGGTGCTGCAGTGCTCCCTAGTGGAAATCATAGTTTCTATACCACAATTCACAAAATGTTCAAATATCCTCCAATATCACCCAAATTAAACAACAACAAAACTAATTTCTGTAGCACGTTTCATATCAGGAAGACATCCCAAAGTGCTGGACAGTCAATATTTCAGACTCGAGCTTGGGTCGGGATCGGGGAAGGTGGAAGGAAAGGGGGGGATTTTAGGTGACCGATGGGACCGTCGAAGATGAGGTTTTTGGGAGACGAAGGAGGCTAGGGAGGAGGCGAAGTGGAGGGACTGCGGGATGGAATTCCAGAGGTTGGGGGGCAGAGTGGCTGAAAGCTCACCCACCGATGATGAGATGGGTGGGTCAGGGGATGTGGAGTAGACCGGAGCCCACTGAGCGGAGGGAGTAGGTAGGTTGGTAGGGGGTTAGGAGGTCGCAATGGTGGGGGGTTCAAGGCCATGGAGGGCTTTGAAGGCAAGTTGTGTTAGAACATTGGTCTGTTCTCAATGTTCATATATATGGTATATGAGGGAATATAATATAATGAAAAGCACGGTCAAAGATGATGAATGTTGCAGGTCATCACTATGTGATCAGCCAAATTCCCGTCAATCTTAAAATACACAATACTCCAGTGCGCACTCAAGCCACAAAGTTTTATTTTTAGTTTTCCTGACTCGGTAGTACTCTTGCCTCTGAGTCAGAATGTTATAGGTTCAAGCTGCATGTCGGAACTTGAACTCCGTAGTCTAAACTGACACACCATGCAGTGTCAAGAGGTGTTGCATTATTTTGCTGCCCTTCAGATGAGACGTTAAACCTAAGGCCCATCTGCCTGTTCAAATGGATGTTAAAGATCCCATGACACTACTTGAAAACAATAGGCACTTTTGTCCAGTGGCCAAGCCAACAATCTCCTAAATAAAATTGATCAGTCAACTCATGGGAGTGTGTAGGTCAATGCTGTGAGCAAATTGGGCTGACCAGTTTGACTAAAACATACAACACTCCACGCTGGGCAGAGACTCAGAGCGCTTCACAATGGCGAAGTCTGAGGCTGAGCCAGGGGGAGATGGAAGGTGACCATGAGCATGGCCAGTGCTAGATCTTCAGACGCAGCCTGAAGATGGAAAAGGAGGGGGGGGGGGGGGGGGGGGGTGAGGCAAAATGATTGAGGGAGGGAGTTCCAAAGTTTCGGGATGTAGTGGCTGAAAGCACGGCTACCGATGGTGAAGCGGATAATTTGGGGGACAAGGAGGAGGCTGGATTTAGTAGAGCGGAGGTAGCGGGTACTACTGTGAGGAGAGAGGAGGTTAGAAAGGTAGGAGATGCCAAGGAATAGAGGGATTTAAACACAAGAGTGAGGAACTTGAAGTTGTTCCGCTCTGTGACGGGGAGCCAGTGCAGTTTGGCAAGGTTTGGGGTAATTGGGGTATGAAGTTTGGTGTGAGTGAGAATGCAGGCTGCAGAGTTTTGGATGAGCTGAATTTTGTCAATGGTGGAGGAGGGTAGACTGGCGAGGAGGGCTTTGGAGTAGTCCAACTGAGGTGACAAAGGCATGGACCAGGGTTTTGGAAGCTTTCGTGGTAAGGTATTGACAGACGGGGAATGTGTTGAAGTTGGAAGAAACACACAGATATTCCACTTCATAGTAAAATCCTGTGAAGCACCTTGAACATTTCTGACATGAAACGTGCAAAATAAATGTAAATTTGCATGGTTTTATACCCTGAGTGTGGTGCCACCTAGTGGCTACAACAGCACACTGAATAGCAATCAATCAAGTACAAAATATGTATACTGTATTATGTTGATATGGAAATTTTCTTGAAATACTAATAACAAAGCTTGTATTTTTAAGTATGCTCAATGATTTTACAAAAAACCTTTACACAAGTAACAATTTCAAAAGAGTATCCAGTAGGGTCCGGCGATATATCGATATATCGCTAAAACCCGATATAATTTTCATATCGATACGCCGATATAGGCATTTCAAAAATATCGATATATCGAGGTAAAAAATCGTACTGCGTGCACACTGAACTACAAGACCCAGAATGCTCATCTCTATACACAATGCACAGACCGAGGTGCAAAGCCGCCATATTGTATTCATAGTCCTCGAATACAATATACAGGTATGCAAGGGGTGGGGGGGGGGGGGTGAGAGAAGGCTGGGAGGGGGGGTGGGGGGGGAGAGAGATGGCTAGGGGAGGAGAGAGACGGCTGGGGGTGGTGAGGGGGAGAGAGACGGCTGGGGGGGGTGGGGGGGAGAGAGATGGCTGGGGGGGGTGCGGGGGGAGAGAGACAGCTGGGGGGGGTGGGGGGGAGAGAGACAGCTGGGGGGGGTGGGGGGGGGGACAGAGACGGCTGGGGGGGGTGGGGGGGGGGGAGAGAGACGGCGGGGGGGTGGGGGTGGTGGGGGGAGAGACGGGGTGGGGTGGATGTGATAATATACAGATAGATAGAGACGGGGGGGGGATGTGAGAGAGACACAGACAGAAAAGCAAAGATGGAGAGAGTGAGAGACACAGAGAGAAAAAGATATTTACCTCCTGCATGCGCAGTACGAAAACCCCAAAAATATAGATATTTCTGTATATCTCGATATGAACCCATCGATATATCTAAATCGGAAAATTTCCATATCGCCGGACCCTACCGGACACGATGTACCGATATTTGCGATATACCAATATTTTTTTTTCATATCGAATTTTTCGATATACCGATATTTGAATTTCCAATATTGGCATATCGATATGAAAAATTATACCGATACATCGATATATCGCCAGCCACTAATATATACAGTAAAAGCTTGTTCATCTATGACCCAATCAACCAGAATGCTTGGCCTCTCCGGGGGAATTCCCTCTTCCAACAATCGCGAGTGTGCTCACTTTGCGCATGCTTACAATGTGTGCGCATGCGCACTTATTAAATTTATGAATGTAGGGTTTTTACCAATCGGTAAAAAACGCTGTTTTACCGATCATTTTTACCGCATATGCTCTATTGGTAAGTATCCATATAATATTCTGTTACTATTTAGTGTATTATTAATATGGTATGTTTTAAAATAGGTAATTTTTTGGTATTGGGTTTTCGGCAATTTGCAGTCTGATTATCCGGCACAGTCAATTAGTCGACCCCCCCCGCAGGGTGCTAGATAAACGGGTTTTTACTGCACAGGTAAGACTATTTAGGACGCTTCTAGTTAGGACATTTCGATTAAAGATTATAATTTTTTAACATCTTTTGATCGATATAGGACACGTAGATTCGTTTTAAAGAACATTTTTGTTTGCGCATGCGCAGTACATATTTTGAACATCACGGTCGCATTTCGCGCGTCCTTTTTGTCCATACGCACAGTCCACAGTGTATTCACGGGTAAATCACGCTCGCAACTGATATCCAAGCATTTGAACTGGCCAATAGCATGTCGCTATGTCATTGTTTAAAAGCCAGCTGATTTTGAAGCGACACCATGCCACATCAGTATTACAGTAATTTCCAAACATTCCCGAGCAACTTCGAGTGATTTACAGCCTATACCACGTTTATAGCAAGTTTATAGTAAGTGAAATGAGCAGCGGTAATACCGCTAGCGGCCAGAAACCCCACAAAGCCATCACTTTAAATACTAATTGGAGGTGATAAGGTGCATTGATTCTAGTGAAAAAGGTACGGACGTAGGGAGGGCTTTGGGGCTAGCTAGATCGACGGTGGCTACTATAAAACAGAATTAGAATATACTGGCAAGTTCAAGGTGTGTTACAGCTACAGGTGCAAGCAGATTAGCAAAACATAGGAGTGATGTGATGGAAAACATGGAAAGAATGCTGAGTGTCTGGATTGAGGATCAGAACCAATGTAATATACCACTCAACACCCTGGTTATTCAAGAGAAGGCAAAATAATTGTTTAGGGAGTTAAATGATCAGGAAGGAGAAGGCTCAACGGCACCATCTTTCAGTGCTAGCAGAGGGTGGTTACAAAGGTTTAAAAGATGCTATGGGCTCCACAACATCAAGATGAGTGGGGAAGCTGCAAGTGCCACTGCCACCGTCACACTGCCAGTATTAAAGTTTGCCAGTAGTGTACTGTATTAAAGTTTACAGTATTAAAGTACAATACTGTACAGTTACCCCAAGTACCCCTTCTTGCCTATGTGTGTTAATTTGTGTGTTATGTTGTGTGATTTTGTGTTATTTAGTGGGTTTAAGATCTGAAAATTTTGTGAAAGAACACATCTCTGGTTATATAATGGGACCACATGGGAAATTTCGATTTAGGACGTTTCGATCTAGATACAGTTTTTCAGGAACACAACTCCGTCCTAAATAGGGGTTTACCTGTACTGTATATATATTTTGCAACTTGCATTTACTTAGACCACCCTTCATGTCGGTTAGTGTCTGAATGTTTCAGACAGTGGTGCCAGTAAGCACATTTGAAAAAGTAGGTTTTTTGGTGGTATTTAAAGACGGGTAGAAAGGGAAGCGAAACAGAGGGTTAGAGGGAGTTTCAAAGTGGGACATAGTTGTTGAAGACTCAGACAACAATGGGGGAAGAGAAGGGGAAAAAGTACAAAACCCACAGTATTTTTTAAAATATTTCAATCACCAGATACTTTGTTTAGAGTCAATTATTAAAACATCAATACATCAAATCTGAGCTATTGTTGTTGAATACAGCAACTGAGCTTCACAGGCATTCCTGTGAAGCATTCCACAATCATAGTGGTTGGTGGATAGGGCTAGAGAGAGTCTTAGTCATCTACCAGCTCATTAATTTTCCTCCAGTTTTGGCAAATGGGATATTGTGCCCGGAGAGGGGCACTCCTCTCAGCAATATATAATGACATGTGAAGTAAATCAAATGTACCAGTCAGTGATGAAGGGTCGTGGACCCGAAATGTTGACTCACTTTCCTTCTCCATAGATGCTCCCTAACCTGCTGAATGTTCCCAGCAATTTCTGTTTTTGTACCAGTCGTTGAGTTGAGTGAGCTGGAGTTCGATCCAGTGCAGAGACTCCCAAACAAACCTACAAATACAGTCTTCAGCCAAACACCACAGGGTGTACGTACAAGGACATGCCTCAGTTCAAACCCCCAAACAATATTCTCTTCTGCCACCTATGAGCACAATGTAATTAGCATTACTGTGTAGCAGCATTTGACAACATTTTATAAACACAGAAATGAGAAACTGATTGATTTATTTGCAAGATTTTTTTGTATGTGGAGGAAGGGGGTGGAAAATAATGACATAAATCGATAAGTAAATAGGGGGAAAAAAAGGCCACTTCAGTTCTGGACTGGTTGCTCTTTATACAAACTGAAAATTCCCAAAGCTTGTGAGCAAAGTTCTAAATGCATCATAGATCGTGTAATAAAGTGCTTTAACCAGTAACTGCACTATTGATTTTAAAGTGCATTTTTAATATCAATGATCAGCTGCTTATCGGAGATCAACTTTTCACAGCTTAATATGTGATATCTAACATGTCTGCCAAAGAGTACCCTCTGCACAAGAGTGGTGTCTGTACTTGTGTAACTGGAGATTAGAGTTTCTGTTGTCTCTGGAGAACCACCGCATCAGTTTCTCACTGAATGCAATCATTTACGTTAATTAATTAGTGAGTGCCACAGAACATTGAAACCCGTTGGATTCCCAAGTGCTAAAATCCTAGTAGAAACATTTATAGTCTTATAACCAGTATAATAATTATTCAGAAAAAACAAGTTCATTTTTGGAGTGACGCAACCTTACAATGCTCTGAAAATTTGAGATTATATTTTCAGTATACATAGCTGCCAACCTTTTTTAACAAAAAAAAGTACTCTTGAAAGCTAATAACAGTATTTTGTAGTAAAAAAAAAGTATTTTCTCCAGAACCTACCGGAACTTAACGAAAAAATTACAGCGCGAAAAGATGCCAAGTAAAATGGGACTTCAAAACCCCTCGTTGCGTTAAGCGGGAGGTCCCTACTGTGTTTCCGCATATGAAAAAAATAGTTCCCAGTAATGCCTTGCGCCTAGCCTAGCGCTAACATTTACGTAAGTGCATCAGCGACGGCAGAAGGTAGGTAGCACTGTTGTTTCAATAAGGCAGGGAGAGAGAGTTAAATAGACTGAGACAGAGAGAGACTGTGAGTGAGATTGTGACAGCCAGAGACTCAAACAGAGAGAGAGAGACACAGAAAGAGAGAGAGGGACAGAGAGAGAGAATGAGAGAGAGAGTGACCCAGACAGACAGAGAGAGGAAAAGAGACACGGAAACAGAGAGAGAAACACACAGAGGGAGACTGAGACAGAGAGAAGGAGAGACAGACAGACAGAGCATGGAATTTCCAAAATTCGGATGTTCCAAAAAACTTATTTTAACAAGAAAGATTGTACTGCTGTATTTACTGCGCTTTATCGTACTGCATTCGGCAAAAACATACTGGTTGGCAGCTCCGAGTATAGTATTTGTTTTCATTTTTCACAATTGTATCAACCAACACCTAAAAATGACCAACTGAGTTAGTTGTGTAGCCTCATCTGATTACGGAACACAAAATTCCAATTCCTTGGTCATTGGCTGAATATTTACATCAGTCTGTTATAAAAGCCCGAGTGAGAATATTCTAGCGTTTTCTACTGATTTTATGAAGTCATAAAAACCAGGCAATTAAATATTTCTCAAAGGATACATTGGCAGAAAGTTGGAAGCCCCAGACACTGCTTTCAGTTCAGGTCAACCTGACCCAAATACAATGTACTGTATTACAGAGTGTTCCAAATGCTGTTCAGGCCATTCTGTTCTCCAGCCTGAATATTCAACAGAAGCTGAGCACCACTAAAAGCTAAAACTTTGATTGTTGTTTTATTTTCAAGCACAGCTTCTCTGCTGCCTCCATCCATGATTCCAGAACCACTGCTGCCCTGAGATTGTCTGTCAAACATCAAATCCTGGACGTGAGCCAACTTTCTCCAGGTGAATGCCAACAAAAATGAGGGCGTTCTGATCGACTCTCATCAGCACCTCCAGCCCTCATACACTGTTCACTGATGCACACTCCACCCATTTTGCTCAACCCTCAACTTTAAACCCCACATCCATCATCCATGCCATGACCACTCTGCCTTCCCCACCTCTACAACATTGTCCTCCTCTGCTACTACCTCTCCCTGCAGGTTGCCAAGACCCTCATCCACGCTTTCATCATGTCTAGGCTTGACCTAACCACAGTTGCAGATTATTCAGAACTCTGCAGGTCATGTCCTTTCCCCCGCTAAGCTCCGTGAGCAGGTCACCCCCATCTTCAATTGGCTTCACTGACTCCCCAGGCCCAAGAGAATCGAATTTAAGATCCTGATTCTCACTATCAAAGTCCTCCCTACTTGTGTCACCTACTCCCTCTGTTTGGCAGGATCTGGCCTGCTCCATGGCTCCCACCCTGCCCACCCCACCAATGGCAGTTAGACTTTCAGTCTTTCTGCAACCAACCTCTGGAATTCCATCTGGAAATCCCTTCGAATTGCCTTCCCCTTGCCTCCTTCAAGGCCTGTCCAAAGGCATTAATTTCTCTTTAACCATGCCTTTGGTTATTCATTCACCCACTTGGCCCTCACATTTTATGATTCCAACCCGCATCTGGACTGCAAACCCTTGATTGCCCAATGTGTTGGGATATCATCCAGATGTGAAAGGATCTATAATTAATGCTATTTTTTGTTGTTGAATTGAATTTCCCTGCTCGGAAATAAGAGGAATGAGAAGGGATTAGAGCTCACCTGTGACTTTGTAGGTTGATGAGTTGCAGAGTTTCTGTTTCCCAGTATAATGCTTGTTGAAGAATCAGAATCAGTAAGATAATAATCCACTATACCCTGTGTTGGTTTATTGGTCTCTTCATTATCACTAAAACTGTCCCAGTCTATCGTGGGGGATTCATCTGAAAAAAAACATTTCATTCAACCAGTATTCTAATTATAGGTTTAATTTAAGCAATTGCCAGTGATTTGGGAAATTGTTTGTAATTTTTTATTTTTTTGTCATTTGTAATTTTGCTAGCTTCAGCACAAGCCAAACCAACTCAGCTTCCCAGCAATGTCCAGATGATTTAGTAGTTGAATCTTGGGACAGTCCATTCAATCCTTTAGAAACCACTAAAATATTTAAAGAGTGTCTAAAACAAAATATTTTCCCGAAATTGAACTGCCAACAAAAACACAAGCTTGGCAAAGCCAGTTAGGTTCCCAGTGATCCATCACAAATTTGTGAGATTTCCTCTATGCAAGGAAAACATATCTGAAAATCAGGGATTGGAATAGAAGTTTTCAGATGGGAAGATAGCACTTTGTAACCGTAGCACACTTTCTAATAAGTACAGGTTTAGCAAAAACAACGGCAGGGAAATGGGAGTTAAAAGCAGACATATACATGCAATAAGGTTCAGTCACAAAGCTACTTTTAACTAATGAGGTTCTATTATAGAATTAGTTGTAAAAGTATTTATTTTATAATGAAGAACAAGCATCTGATTAATCCAGCATTCTGTACACAAAATAAAAGTATCCAAATTGATGATGGACTATAGACACTGAAAAATTCATCTAAAAACAGAATATGAAAATATGCAACACCAACACCCTCCCACACCAAAAAAGAAAAACAAGGTGAAAAACAAATTGATCCCAATAGAGTCTGCACTTCATGCTTTATTAACTGTCAGTAACCAGCAGGTTAGCGGCTGTGTAGATAGATATTCGATTTAGTCACCAGAAATTAACACCAGTTTCCCCAATGGCTCAGAAAATGAATAAACAGCATTGGGTTACACTGCATCATATGGCTGAGAAACATTCTGTCTAGTCTGTACTCAGCCAGGGAGAGAATGTTATCCTGAATATTATCCAGTGCAAATGTACAAGGACAGAATGATATTGCTGCAACAGACCATATTGTCAAATAAGGCAGAATGTATAGAATTAAAGTCTCTGGGTCTTGGCTCCTGACAAGGTGCACGTAATACTTTGCAGAATTAGATAAGCAGATACGTCCCTTTGGGGAGAGAGTACTCGCTGCATTTAAGACAAATGGGATATTTCTATGCATACAGGCATTATGCATATGTAGAACTCTCTCTGGTTTGGAGACTCTTAAGCATGGCAATAGGTTTCTTCTGTATATTTCAGACACACAAACTCTGGGACTGACATTGAATCATAGAATTTTACAACACAAAAGGAGGCCATTCAGGCCATCGTGTTTGTGTCGGCTCTTTGAAAAGAGCTATTTCTAAGTCATTCCCATTCCCCACGCTCTCCCCATAACTCCGCAAACCCGTCCTTCCCAAATAACCATCCACATCTCTTTTAAAAGTTGTTATCGAATCGGCCTCCATCACTCTTTCAAGCGATGCATTCCAGATTCGAACAACTCATTGCGTGAAAAAAAATTCTCCTCACGTCCCCTCTGCTTCTTTTAGAAGATATTTTAAATAGTTAGAGCAACACTGGATAAACATAACTGGTGGGATAATATTTTTAAAACATTTAAACATGAAAAATTGCAAATCCAAGTAAGCAATGCAGTGAGAGTGCTGCATATTTTGGGGGTATCTATCATTGCCCCACCAGGGCAGGACTCATTGCCCACTGTCTGAGAATCACTGGTGCAAAACACTGGGTTCTTTAATTGGTCTATCTATTCAAATAGTTAATTTTCAACCACAAGCCCCACAAAAAAACATGGTTTACCTTCAGTCATCTGGCTATCTGTTGATGAGTTGAGCATATGAAGATACTTGTGGTAGGAATTGATTCTTTGGGCTTTTGGGATTGATCTCTCTTTCAAATTACCCAGCAGCATTTCAGGATCCGACAGCTCACTGTCAGTGGAGCTCCACACAATATTGTCCTTTTCCTCGGGCTCCTGACCCCTGCAAATGTCTGCTGGACCAAACAATTCAAAAAATTCACCCAAGTTCACAAAATAAGTTTAAGCAAGTCAAATAAGCATTTAAGCACATCTAGATTGCAGGGATTAATGTAGGATTTTACAGCTTTGTTTGATTCATAACATAAAATTTGCTGCCGATTCAAAATTTTGGCAAACAAATAAATAAACCTTAGATTGAACGGTTGGAAAGTCAGTAAAGCCTTTAAGATTTAATTAATAGTGACAATCTTTGATAAGTTAATTCTGCAAGAACGGAATAAAATATTGATTGCAAGGAATGTAATTGCTCCTAAATTGCTCCCATATTAAAGAACCACAAATCTGGATACAAAGGCACAACAATCCTGATATCCATCTTACAGCACTCCATAAATTTACACCTATGGATATAAGTTTGAAAGAGACACTGGTGTAGATCTGAATCAAGACTTGCAGTGGTGAGGCATCACAAACAGAGAAAGGCATCATAGCAATGAAAGTCACCTCCTCAGAAACAGGATAAGGGTTTATCATCCATTATCTGAACTCAACAAATGTCAGCTGCAAGCAACTAAGCTGCACCATTATTGCAGTATGGAATGCAACCAAATTTGAGGATAATTCATCCAGTACAGCCTGGTCAAAAGTTAGAAAGGTGTGCTCCAAACTGCAACAGAAAAATGGGGAGGCAAAAAAATCAACATGCTTCTGAATACTGTACGGTATTGAAGTCTTGCAGCACGCAAGTCCTGCTGGTGGTGCTGTTGTGCTTGTAGAAATCACTTTTCATAGACACAGATTAGTTGTATTGAAGGAGGTCTTTCAGGCCATTTCATCTCATCCTTACCAAACCCTCTTGTTCAGCATCCACCACTCTACCTAGTAACTTGAATTATTGGTAAGTATCCTCTGCATAAATACTTCCTGGTGGCTACTCTGAAATTGCTACATGTCACCCTAAACCAATAGTTTCTTGTTATGCTCCCTTTGCATATCTTAAATTATCATCCTGGTTTACTTTCTCAATTTTATTTGAAATCTACAGATATATATCCTGTAGCTCAGTGGTTAGAGCACTCGCCTTGCAAGTAAGAGACTTGGGTTCAATTCCAGACAGGGAGAAACCTTGGGTAAGTTTCCTTACTCCACACGCCTAATTTTAATCCCTTGAAAAAAAAAAATTGGTCATTTCATTCAATGACTGTCTGTGGGACACCGCTGAATGCAATTGGCTGCCGCATTTCACCCAAATATACAGTCAATTTACTTTACAGTATATTCTGTGAAGTGCTGTGAGACATCAAGAAGATGTGAAAAGCACTATATCAAATGCAATGATTTTTAAAATAATAATAATAAATAATAATCCTTGCTTTTGATATCGTGCTTTTCACATCTTCTAGACACCTCAAAGTGCTTCCCAGAATATACTGTAAAGTGAATTGGCAGTATATTTGTGGGCGAAATGCAGCAGCCAATTGCGCACAGCAGTGTCCCATAAACAATGGATTGAGATGAACAATTTTATTATTACAGTAAAAGCTTTGTTATCCGGCACCCTCAGGACCTGACCGGTGCCGGTTAATCAAATATGCCGGATATTTGAGCGGCAAGTTGCCGAAAATCCTACACAAAAAATTAACTTATTTTAAAACATACCATATTAATAATAAGACTAAATAATAACACCATATTGTATGGTTACTTACCAATAAAGCATACATAAATAATAGTTAACCCTTGCCGAACACATGGGTTACGTCCCTGGAAAACAGCGCACTTGGTAAAATCGCATTCGGTAAGTTTAATAAGTGCGCACGCGAATGCATGCGCAAAGTGAGCATACTCGCGGGGAATACTCAAATTTTATTTTTGTTGAGAGATACCAGTTGGTTGAGCGTGCCGGTTGTTTGGTTGCCAGATAACCAAGCCTTTACTGTACTTTTTTTAAAAGACTTATTACAGTATTAGGCGTGTGGAGTAAGGAAACTTGCCCAAAGTTTCGCCCTGCCTGGATTTGAACACAGATCTCACCTTTGTAAGGCAAGTGCTCTAATCACTGAACGACAGGACTCCACTGAAAGGCAACATCAAGTGAAAATCCTAATGAATCTGCATCTTATAGTAGCTCAGCAGCAAATAATAACCCTGTACCCTTTATACAGTAGAAGGCCCATTTATCCGGCACCCTCAGGACCTGGCCAATGCCAGTTAAAGCGCCTGCTGGATATTCGGCCGAAAACACAAGAAAAAAATAATAATAATTTTGTTTTCAATGCATTTTTCCAGATAAATTCCGGTTAATCGAATGCAGACCTTCTTTTTGCAATGCTGGTTATATGGAAGTTACGGTTGATGGGGTGCCGGATAAATGGGCTTTTACTGTATAAAGGGATATATAAAGATGTCTATATAAAGGTCAAGTTTTCAATACTGAAGAGCTTAACTAATCATTCCTCATAGCTCAACCATCTAATACTGGGGATCATGCTCATTGCTTTCCTCTGCATTGTCCCCATTGCCTGGACAACTCCTTTATGACACAGTAACCAGAATTGTACCGAGTTCTCCTGGTGCAGCCTGACCAGAACAGAGAACACTTTCTGTACCCTTTTAGAGGTTTGAATTCAAATATAGCTGAGAATCCTGTCTGTCTTATTTATTGCTGCTTCACACTGTTTTGACACAATAAACTTTGAATCAATGAAGATCCCTTAAACATTTTCAGTTTCCATTCTGGCAAATCCCATCCATGGAGTTCCATCCATTTACTTCCTAAATGCAGTATCTTCATTTACCTACAGTTAACTTAATTTGCCAAACATCAGCCCCCAATGTACATATCCCATCAAGTTTGTGCATGAGCCCTTTGCTGCCTCCTTTACTCGTGCACGCATACACATCACCTCACGGCTGGACTACGGAAACTCTCTCCTCGTCAGCCTCCCCAGCTCCTCCATTCACAGGCTGCAGGTCATCCAAAACTCTGCAGCCCGTGTACTATCCCGCACCCGACCACATAACCCCCACCCTCGCCCGTCTCCACTGGCTCCCCATCCTCCAGAAGATCGAGTTCAAGATCCTCATCCTCACCTTCAAGGCCTTACACGGCCTTGCCCCGCCCTACTTAACCGATTTACTCTCCCCCTATAAGCCCACCCGGACCTTCCGCTCAGCAGGAATTAGCCTGCTCTAAGCCCCCCACCCGAACTGCCCCACCATTGGAGGCCGGGCCCTCAGTTTCTCCGCTCCCACCCTGTGGAATTCCATCCCCCAATCCCTCCGCCTTGTTTCTTCCCTTTCCTCTTTCAAGGCCGTTTTGAAGACTTTCCTCTTCGACCGTGCCTTTTGTTCCCCCCCGAATTTTTCGACCTCCCCTTCGTGTTTCACCCCTTCCCGAACACTCCCCTCCCAGCTCGGGTCACACGCCTTCTGTGCAGCGCCTTGGGACGTCCTCCCGACGTGAAAAGCGCTTTATAAGTTTAAGTTGTTGTTGTTGTAAATGCAGGTCATTAATGTATACCAGGAACACAAAGAAGCCCAGTACAGAACCCTAAACCACTCCCATTTAATATTGTCTTGCATTTTATTCTAGTTCCACTAACCCTCTCTTTCTTTCCTTCAGCATTGTAAATCCATGTCTTTGATAACAAGACATCAGTTTTAAATGAAAAGAGCTGAATCTGAATATTTCATATCCATTTCACATCAAATATCTCATACCTATATTGCAGTGGTGATTTGATCTTCCGGTCACTAAATTTTAGATATAAGATGAAAGGCTGAGCAACCTGTTTGACAATAATCTATGATCTGTAGGCAATTAAACAAGAAATTAAAAAATTAAGCCTCAAATGAAAAGAAAATTGCATGGACAATCATATAATTGATCTTTCCACATACAATCAGAGGCTATATATTCACATACATATAACCCTACCTCCCTCAGCAATTTCAATCTGATTGATGGTCCGCCTTGCAAGTGAGAGACCTGGGTTCGATTCTAGGCAGGGCGAAACCTTGACCATTTCCTTACTCCACACACCTGATAATAATCTCTCAAGAAAAAAAACGATAATAATTTGGTCACTCAATCCATCACTATTTGTGGGACACTGCTGTGTGCAATCAGGGATTGGTTATACTCTGTGAAGTGCTTGGAGACGTCTAGAAGATGTGAAAGACACTATCAAATGCAAGGATTATTATTATTGTTGTTAAATACCTGTGAATCGCAAGTATTTGATTTATTTTCCATAAGTCATGTGAAATTGTCAAGTTTCAACAACAGCAGCAGCTTGCATTTATATAGCGCCCTCCACGCAAGGTAGCGTCTCAGAGCGCTTAACATTAGTGAAGCCTGCTTTCTACCATGCACCTTCACAGACTGGGGTTCTCCTCCTGTAATAATGATTGAAAAAAGCTATGAAAAATTGCATGAGAATTGTTAACCTTTTGATTCCCCCTCTATCCCTCTCCATCTTGTAAAACTCACCAAGTGCATCAATAGCTGTGTAAGTCGGTTGCTAGGATTCTCACCTCCAGGTGAAAAACAATGAAGAGTTTGATAGAATAACTTAAGCTTATAACTTAGGTGATTCCATGTGATCTATGAATGTAAAATCCCAGACAAAATACCTTCATTAGACAGTGCAGGGGTAAGCCTTCGCACTACCTGCAGCTTCCTCTTTAAAGAGTCATCATCCTGTTAAAACAAGCAACATATTTATTGTTGAATATGAAGATCAGGCAAATTAGTAAAAAATATAGTTATTATACTGTACTTTAAAAATATATTTCCCACCCAGTTATCTTTGCAAAACGCTTTCTGGAGTATACCTCCATGGGCATTACCCCCTCCAGTACTTTCCCAATATGACATTCTTCATGCATAAGGTCAAACAATTAAGCGCCAGCAGGCTCTCTGATCCTTATTGGCATCACGACAGAGTCTAATCCCAGACACCTCTAAAGTGGACACATCTTCCTGTCCAGCCAGATTCACTGGATAGGATGTAGAAGTTTTCTTCTCCCCACTCTAAATGCAATAAAGCCACTTGCAGCATCCTATCATCTCAGTTGAGTTTTAACTTGAAAACTTAACAATGGCAAGGCTCACTTCTACACTGGTAGTGCCTTTACAAACTGAGTCACAAGAAGTTACCAACACTTTTCAAAAAGGTTTGCGTCAATTAACTATCAATAACCCCCATTAACAAATATTTGAGGTATACACACAATTGCATTTTAAAAATCGAGAGTGAGATCTTAACACGGGTGAATGTTTCTGCTAGTTCAAGCTCTTTGAAACTTATTACAGTATAATTAACCTGTCCGAGTCCAATATGTTGGAGCTTCAGTATGCTGCTCAGATTGGTGCAATCACATCCACAAACCTCCACACATTGAGAAGCCAATTTCAGCAATGTTAGTGTGAGCAAGTGTTCCGAGGCTCGGGAGCCATATAAATGCCAGTGCACTATATAAATGGAAGTTTATTGTTCTAAATAATCATTAAGTGAAACACTAAAGGGAAGGAGACAGTCAGCCTAGGTCAGCTGTGGGTACTTCAGTGGCTGGTTTCACAGAAGGATTGCCATGTGCTGGTCATCAGTTTATTATTATATCATTATTATCAGCTGCTGATCATGTAAATGTATGTATGGCACAAGAAGACTCTATACAACAACAACTTTGATTTATATAGCTCCCTCCACGCCGGATGGCGTCTCAGAGTGCTTTACAATAGCGGATCCCAGGACCGAGGCAGGGGCAGAAAGGTGATCAAAAGCGCGGTCGAAGAGAAGGGTCTCCAGCTGTGACCTGAAACTGGGAAGAGAGGGGGCGAGGCGAAGGGAGTGAGGAAGGGAGTTCCAGAGTTTGGGAGCGTAGTGGCTGAAGGCACGGCCGCCGATGGTGAAGCGGAGGATTCGGGGGACAGGGAGGAAGCCAGACCCAGAGGAGCGAAGGCAGCGGATGCTGGTTTGGGGGGAGAGGAGATCAGAGAGATAGGGGGGTGCAGAGGAGTGGAGGGATTTGAAAACAAGGGTGAGGATCTTGAAGTCGATCCTTTCTGGGATAGGGAGTCAGTGAAGTCTGGCAAGGACTGGGGTAATGGGGGAGCGAAGCTTGGAGCGGGTGAGTATGTGGATTAGCTGGATTTTGTGGATTGCGGTGGAGGGGAGACCGGAGAGAAGGGCGTTGCAATAGTCCAGCCGAGAGGTGACACAGGCATGGACCAAGGTTTCAGCGGTTTTTGGGGTGAGGTATTGCCGGAGACGGGCAATCCATTGGAGGTGGTAGAAGGCAGTGCTGGTAACGGACCGGATGTGGGGGAGGAAAGACAGTTGGGGATTGAACCTGACGCCTAGGTTGCGCACAGGTTCGAAGAGTTTTAGGGACAGGCCGGGAAGGTGGAGGAGGTGAGAGCCATGTGAATGGAGACGTTGACGAAAGCCAAGGAGTATGTCCTCCGTCTTGTCAACATTCAGCTGCAAGAAATTTGCGCTCCACGACTGTTTGTGGGACACTGGTATGCGCAATTGGCTGTCGCGATTTGCCCACAAATATACAGTCAATTCACTTTACAGTATATTCTGTGAAGCGCTTCGGGGAGTCGATAAGATGTGAAAAGCGCTATATCAAATGCACGGATATTATTATTATTGATCCATTAACTAATTTCAGGTTACACAAGGTGGCGGTGGCACAGGAAATAATGGTACACCGTGCAAAGTTGGCAGCAGCTAAACTGATAGTTTTTACTTTATAATATACTTTTACTAATTGTTCATTAACATCCAAAGGAATTTTACAGTTGTAGATGCACACTATCATATTTGTGTAATGTGCTACATTACATTACCTCAATTTGTGAAGCCTCTTGAAAACCCTCCCCACACCGGTCCCATGATTTTCCAATTGAAGGCATGGACTTCTTAACAAAGCTCTTTGGTCTTGTGCAAGTAACCTCCACATCATGTGGAAAATTACAACCCCGAACCATTTCAGTTCTTTTGCGCTGAAAAGCACACAAATAATTCAAGCTAAGAAACAATACACCAACATGAAACAAAGGTTAACAACCTTGATTGTATCATTTTCCCACATAAATGATTTTTCCACCTAAATCATTTTTTGTAGAAAAATGTGAAACTTTTTACAAAAATCCACTACTGTGGGATACTGCTGTGTGCAATTGGCTGCCGCGATTCGCCCCCAAATATATACAGTCAATTCACTTTACAGTATATTCTGTGAAGCGCTTTGGGGCGTTGATAAGATGTGAAAAGCGCTATATCAAATGCAAGGATTATTATTATTATTATTATTATTATTATTATAGTGCCTTATCACATCATTGTCTAAAGTGCTTCAGAGAATATACTGTAAAGTGAATTGACTGCATACAGTATTTTGTGTGCGAATCGCGGCAGCCAATTGCAGATAGAGGTATCCAATAAACAGTTGTGGATTGAATGACCAATTTCATTTTATTTATAATTTTTTTGAAAGTATTATTGCTGCCGGAAAAGTGATCTGACAATCGACTAACAATTGGGTTCCAACTTACTGTGAAGTTCTGTAGCTCAGTGGTTAGAGCACTTGCCTTTCAAGCGAGACACCTGGGTTCAATTCCAGGTAGGGCGAAACCTTGGACAAGTTTCCAAGTTTATTCCACATGCCTGATAATAATCCCTCAAAAAACCCAATAATAATTTGTTCACTTAATCCACGACCGTTTGCAGACACCGCTATGCCAATTGGCTGCCGCGTTTCACCCACAATCAATTCACCTCACAGTATAATCTATGAATCGCTTTGAGACATTTATATCAAATGCAAGGATTATTATTATAGGTAAACAGAGGCACATGGATTAAGGAAACTTGCTCAAGGTACCCTGCCCAGGAATCAGACCCAGGTCCTCTCGCTTACAAGTCCTCCAACCACTGAGCTACAGGACTCCATTATAAACAGAGAATATGTAGAAACTGGGCATGGCTATCCCTCACTATAAACAGAGTGTGCAGGTTGAGCAGAGACCCTCACTGTAGGGACAGGGGGACCGTCGCTGTAGGGGCAGGGGGAGCCTCGCTGTGGGGCAGGGGGAGCCTCGCTGTGGGGCAGGGGGGAGCCTCATTGGAGGGACAGGGGGAGCCTCGCTGTAGGGGCAGAGAGACCCTCGCTGTAGGGACAGGGGGAGCCTCGCTGTAGGGACAGGGGGAGCCTCGCTGTAGGGACAGGGGGAGCCTCGCTGTAGGGACAGGGGGAGCCTCGCTGTAGGGACAGGGGGAGCCTCGCTGTAGGGACAGGGGGAGCTCGCTGTATAGACAGCGGGACCAGTACAGTAATGGTGAGGCTGGCAATGTGAATACGAAGCTGATCCCCGGCGCTGGAGATTCGGGCGGTCAGAGACCATCCCTCACCCATTCCCTGTCCGAGTGCGGTCAGGCGGGGGCGGCGCTGTACCTTTCTGACCCCGGCCATGTTTCAGGGTGACGGGGCTGCGGGTCCCCGCTCAGGCCTTGGGCGGGCTGCCAGGCCCCGCGTAACCATGACACCGCCCTTGGGGACACGTGACCAGCCGTCCTCTTCCCTCACCCCCCAGAGCGAGGCTCCGGGGCGGTTTGGACGGTTTAGTGTTGTACTTCGCGTGCGGGTGCCTAATTCAACATTTTTATTTGAACCTGATTTCGGTGCCTGATGTCGGGACTTGGAACTCAGAATGTAATGAAGACTGAACTCCAGATGTAACGCTGGGATTTAACATCTAAAATTAAAATTTCAAATGTAACATCTTCAAAGTTGGGAATGGACAATGTGGGACAATGACAAGACAATGATATTAATAATCTTATGCAATTCACTCCTTTTGTTTCACAACATTAACGCCTCCATAACCCATCATCTCCTGCCCTCTACCCGACTTTCTTCTTTACCATCCCTACCCTGCCTCCCCTCTGTTAGTCCTTAAAAGCCTCTCCCTCCCAACAAGCCCCAGTTTTGACGTCGTGGACCCCAAATGTTGACTCACTTTCCTTTCTCCATAGATGCTGCCTGACCTGCTGAGAGTTCCCAGCAACTTCTGTTTTTGTTTGTTAATAATCTTTGTATTTGATATAGAGCTTCTCATGGCTTCTAGACGTCTCAAGGCACTTCACAGAATATACTGTAAAGTGAATTGACTATACATTTGTGCGCATAACGGGGTGGACAATTGTGCACAGCTGTGTCCCACAAACAGTCGTGGATTGAGTGGCCAAATTATTATTGTTTTTTTCTTGAGGGATTATTATCAGGCGTGTGCCCTGCCTGGAACTGAGAGTTCCTCACTGCAAGGCAAGTACTTCAACTAGTGATCACCCGAGGCCTCAACGTCTCTGGCGTCACCATCACAGACAAGGCCATCTCCGACCATTTTTTCATTTCCTGCAACACCTCTATCCCTCCCCCCTCCACCTCCAAACCCACCACCATCTTCTACCGGCCCTGGAAGAAGATTCCCCCTCAAACTTTCACCTCTGCCCTAGAAACCTCCGACCTCCTCCCACAATGGCATTCTTTTTGTACAAACCCATCCTCCGCCTCCACTGCCCTCCACAACACCCTCTCCACTACCCTCGACACCATGGCCCCTCTCACCTCCAAAACCGTCTCCCACTCCCGATCATCACCGTGGTACACATCTCACCTCCGTTCCCTCAAAAGCCAAGTGAGAGCAGCTGAACGCACCTGGCTCAAATCTGGCCTCACGGTCCACCGGCAAATATGGCTTGACCGCATCAAATTTTACCGCTCCACCCTAGCCACCGCCAAATCAGCCTTCTACTCCAGGATAATCCTGGAAGCGAAGGACAACCACCGCCTCCTCTTCACCACCACCAACCAGCTCCTCCGCCGCCCCCCCCCCCCGCCTCACCTCGCAGATCCTCTCCTCAAACGTTCGTTGTGAGGAGATGCTGGATTTCCTCGAGTCCAAAATGGAGAAAATCCGCTCTGCGGTTTCCTCCCCCCACCACTCCTCCACCTCAGCGCCCTCATCAGGCGTGTGCCCTGAAACCTCAACCCCTACTCACCCCCCATTTCACACTTTCAACCCCACCACCCCGCTTTCAGTCACAAAAACAATCACCTCCATGAAACCCACCATGTGCTCATTGGACCCCATCCCCACCCCCCTCCTCCGCACCCAGCTCCATTTGTTAGCCCCGCTCATTTCTGACACCATTAACCTTTCCCTCTCCTCAGGAACTGTCCCTACCTCCCTTAAAACAGCCACCATCACACCTATCCTGAAGAAACCCTCCCTTGATGCGTCGCAACCATCAAGTTATCGACCCATCTCCAACCTCCCGTTTCTATCCAAGGTCCTTGAAAGAGTGGTTGCCTCCCATCTCCGCTCTTTCCTTTCAAATCACTCACTTCTTGAACCCCTCCAATCAGGTTTCCGCCCTATCCACAGCACAGAAACTGCCCTGGTTAAGGTCACAAATGACATCCTAACCGCCTGTGACCAGGGCTCCCTCTGCCTCCTCGTCCTCCTTGACCTCTCTGCTGCGTTCGACACAGTCGATCACACCATCCTCCTTCAACGTCTTTCCTCCCACCTCAACCTTCAAGGCACAGTCCTTGACTGGTTCCATTCTTATTTGACCCACCGTTTACATTTTGTTTCTTCCAATGGTTTTTCTTCAAACCCCCGCACAGTTTCCCACGGCGTCCCTCAGGGCTCTGTCCTCGGTCCCCTTCTTTTCACCCTTTACACGCTCCCTCTGGGCGACGTCATCCGCAGACATGGGGTAAATTTCCACATGTATGCGGATGACACCCAGTTGTACCTTTCTGCCTCATCCCTCAACCCCCAGACGATCGATGTTCTGACAGCATGTCTGTCCGACATCGAATCGTGGACGAGGGACAACTTTTTGCAATTGAATGTGAATAAGACTGAGGCCCTCCTGATTGGCTCAAGCCAGCGCCTCCGCACATCGGGCGCTGCCAGCCTCAACATCCAAGGCTGCACTCTCCACCTCACAAAGCCAATCAGGAACCTCGGCATCATGTTCGATCAAAAACTTTCCTCCCTCCCCCACATCCGCGCCTTGACCGGCACCGCCTATTTCCATCTGCGCAACATTGCCAGGCTCCGCAACTATCTTACCCCCCGCGCTGCCGAAACACTTGTGCATGCTTGCATCACCTCACGGCTGGACTACGGAAATTCTCTCCTAGTCGGCCTCCCCAGTACCTCCATTCATAGGCTGCAGGCCATCCAAAACTCTGCAGCCCGTGTACTATCCTGCACCCGCCTCCGCGACCACATAACCCCCACCCTCGCCCGTCTCTACTGGCTCCCCATCCTCCAGAGGATAGAGTTTAAGATCCTCGTCCTCACCTACAAGGCCTTACACGGCCTTGCCCCATCCTACCTAACCGATCTACTCTCCCCCTACACGCCCACCCGAACCCTCCGTTCAACAGGACTTGGCCTGCTCCAAGCCCCCCGCCCGAACCGCCCCACCATCGGAGGCCGGGCCTTCAGTTTCTCCGCTCCCACCTTATGGAATGCCATCCCTCAATCCCTCCGTTTCGCCTCTTCCCTTTCCTCTTTCAAGGCCGGTTTGAAGACTTTCCTCTTCGATCGTGCCTTTTGTTCCACCCCGAACTCTTTTACCTCCCTTTCGTGTTTCACCCCTTCCCAAACACTCCCCTCCCAGCTCGGGTCACACGCCTCTTGTTCAGCGCCTTGGGACGTCCTCCCGACGTGAAAGGCGCTCTATAAATGTAAATTGTTGTTGTTGTTACAAAGCTGCAGGACTCCACAAAGCACAAAACTACACAACATGGTCTAACTAAAGTATTTATCAAATGTAATATTACTCCCTTACTGCAAAACTGAAGGAAAAGACAGCAGGGTTCCAGCAACTGGACTGTTTTTTCAACCATAAATTCTGATGAAGCCGATGTCAGATCACACAACCAGCTGATCAATGACTAACTACAGATACTTTGAAAACAGTCACTAGATGGCATCCATGGAACAGTACTCTACAAATCAAGTCATAATAAATAATCCCTGTATTTGATATGCTGCTCAAAGCACTTCACAGTATATTCTGAAAAGTGAATTGACTGTATATTTGTGGGTGAAACACGGCAGCCAATTGCGCACAGCAGTGTCCCACAACAGTTGTGAATTGAAATGTGGAGAAAGGAAACTTGCCCAAGGTTTCACCCTGCCTGCTATCAAGGTGAGTGCTCTCACCACCAAGCTACAGCATAACTACTAGTCAAAGAAAATGCTTTGTGGTACAATATAACATTTTGTCAATTCTGGAGTTGATTTGACAAAAAACATGATAATTTTATTGGATTGTGTTCCATCAAATAGAAAGTCAAAATTCATGTACTCTATTTGAATATTAGGGGTGGAGGGGTAGATGTGGCTGTAAGCACAGTCGAAGAGGAAGGTTTTCAGGTGGGACTTGAAAAGGGGGAGAGTGGGGGCAAGGTAGAGGGATTGAGGGAGAGGGTTCCAGAGTTTCGGGGTGTAGTGGCTGAAATGGTGGAATAGAGGGTACAAGGGATGCGCACGAGGGCAGAGCCAGTTGAGTAGTGGATTAGGGAGTAAGACAGTCAGAGGAGGGATGTGCCAGGTCATGAAGGGATGAAGGTATTGGAAAACAAGTGTGAGGACCTTGAAATCAATCTGTTCAGCAATGTGGAGTCTGTCTGGAACCAAGTTTAGTAATGGAGTTTAGTATGAGTGAGTATATAGGTGGTGGAGTTTGGGATTAGTACTGTAAAATCCTGTGAAATGATTTAAGGTGTTGACACCACAAGGCACTATGTCAAATGAAAGGATTATTATAAGTCATTCATAGTTTTGTTTGCTAAAACTGTTTAACGTAAACAGAAATCCTGAGGTTCAATTTACTGCACTGATTAATTTTCCCATTAGGTAATGATTCCTACCAGTTGATAATGAAAGTCAAGAACGTTAATATAATTAATCAGTCCATCAAGAACAGTAAGTAGAGTGTTTCTCATGGATTAATGTAAGCAAGTACATTTGTCAAAAACTCTGGAATTAATGAATTAATTAATTAATTATTGCCAACCAACTTCGCGGAGTTTGAACACCTCTCCCTCCAAACCCTACTTAAACCCCTCCAGTTCAGCTTCCGCCTTGCCCACAGTATAGAGACAATGCTTGTGAAAGTCACAAACAATATCCTCTCTATCTGTGACCCGGGCTCTCTCAGCGTCCTTGTCCACCTGGATCTCTCTGATGCGATCGACACAGTCGATCACGCCATCCTTCTCTACCACCTGTCCTCCATTGTCCTCCTCAGTGGGACTGCATTCGCTTGGTTCAAGTCCTATCTCACAAATGGCCAGCACTACATCTCTGCAAATGGTTTTTCTTCTCGCTTCTGCCTGATCACCTGTGGTGCACCTCAAGGATCCATCCTTGACCCCCTTGGCTTCCTCATCTACATGCTCCCTCTCTCAGTGATGTTTTTAACAAACACAGGGTTAACTTCCACATGTATGCGGATGACACCCAACTCTACTTTTCCATTTTCAGTTGTGACCCCCAGTACTCTAATGTTCTGTCGACATCAAGAGCTTGATGAGTGCAAACTTCCTGCAGTTAAACATCAATAAGACGTAAGCCATACTCCGTCGACTAGCCGTCGATGTCTTCTAACCCACAGTTCCAACCTTCTAAGTCTACCCAACCTGTCCTTAAACCTCTCTGAACCAGTGCACAATGTAGGCATCAGGGTTGATCCCCAGTTATCTTTTCCTCCCCCACATCCGGTCCCTCACTAGCACTGCTTTCTTCCATCTCTGCCACATTACCCATCTCCATCAATAACTCACCCCAAAAGCTGCCGAAACCTTGATGGATACCTTTATCACCTCTCAGCTGGACTACTCCAATGCCCTCCATAAAAAAAAATTCAACTCATGCAAAACTCTGCCGGCATTCTCACCCGCATGTGGAGTAAGGAAACTTTCCCAAGATTTCGTCCTGACCGGCTTGTTGTACAACCCACATACTAAAAATCCATGTTGAGTGTCAGTATTTGGAATGCCAAATTTTGTACAGTCCCAATCTCACATATTGGCACAGCTAGAGAAAGCAATTAGGAGTTGACCCTCATATGTTAGACATAAGTTACAAAATGCCTAGTGCCACCCAGCAAATAGAATTACATGGCTCATTAAGGAACCTCGGAGCCAAGCAAAACAGACTATTAGTTTGACTTCATTTAAGACCCTGAATGACTTATAGTAAAAACAGACAAATGACAGTGAAACCAAGTGGGTGAAAACATGCTATTTTTTTATCATTTGCTGGTCAACCAGCAAATGATAAAATCTGCCACATGTCAAATGTAACGGTAGAGTGGAGAAACTGGGATCAGTTTGTGTCAGAGTTACCGGAGTAGTGATTTTCGACTAACTAGTGCAGTGTTAATGAAAAATGAGAGAAAACTTGCATTTTCACAGTGAAACACCTTAAAGGACATCAATTATTGGCAAGTTTAGCGTGGACAAACATCATTTTCCACATAGCAGGTTCTGTAAGTGTAGATGAAGTCTCAGCTCAATTTAACTGTAGGTATATTCGAAAGTTTTGTGCACAAAATACACAGTCAAACAACTATAGTATATCCTGTGAAGCGCTTTGAGACGTCTTACCGATGTGCTATGGCACTACATCAACTACAATGATTATTATTACTATTGAAAGAGACATCAGATAAAGAAGGCCCATTTGGTCATATAATTTAACTCGTCTATTTTTAGCACGTGTTCAGATCCTTTTTTTCCTTTGTTGGTTTTGTTTCCTATTCTGATCAAGATTTTAGCACTGTCTCATCATATGTACCTCATTCAGAATATCCATCATGCATATATATATATATATATATATATATACATATAGATTTGGATGACTCTTTTCAAAGAGTCGGCACAGACACGATTGGCCAATTGGCCTCCTTCTGTATAATTCTTTGATTCTATGTTGCTGCTTTATTCTTTGGGTTCTTTGGATCTGTGGAATCGATTTGATGGGCTGTACCTTTTGCAAATGTGCAACTGCTCATTTTACATTTCAAGATATGTAAAAAGTGTTTTGAAAATGTTTCAGCAGTAATAAAACTGGTACGAGTTTTACTGATATAGCATTGGTTTAAAATATTAGAAAATGACAGACAAGCTGTAGTTCATGTAATCCATTTCCTAGTAATTTGCTGAATTGATACTATATTTTGCTAGCTATGTGCATTTACTGTTTTGCTAAGTGCACATCTGAAAACTAGCATGGCAGTAATAGCACTAAAAGGGTATCTACTTCCTAAGCACAATTTACCATTCAGCCATAATTAAAGAGCAAAACTGCCAACAGTATGGTTTATCTACTAGTGAGAGAAACTTAGTGAGTCAGTGATGGGGGTTGCTATGGAAGTTCCAAATGGTGGGGGCAGAAAGGCGGAATTTGGGGTGTCGGTGGTGGGGGTGGGCAGGTCAGGGGACATGCAGCAGGCCAGAGCCTCTGAGCAGAGGAAGCCAACAGGTCAATATCGAATCAGCGATTAATAAAAAAGGTACCAGGGTAGCTCACATAAAAATCAAACTGAAAATCACTCGTAAAGTTATTCAAAAAATATTCTGAACAAGTGGCAAATTTACAATCGAAACCCAAGCCTGGAATATTTCAATGCTTTTTAGTTCAACTATGGTGCATCCAACCTTTTCAAGAAGCTAGTTTGCAGTGGATTGAATACCAGAAGCTCGTAAATATCCAGAAAGTTACCCTTGACAAACAATTTTTAAGTCATACCAAAAGTGATTAATCTGTTATTAAAAAAATGAATTCTAAGAGGGGTTGACAGATCCATTATGCAAAATGAAGACATATGGCCCTGTGATGTCTGTGTAGACAAGGAGCTTTATTGTTAATGTTGAATTTAATAGCAATGAAGTGATGGAATATGCTCCATTTAGTTACAATGTGCAATTTAGAAATTTCAGATCCATGCTCATTGTATTAGTTCAAATTCATCCTCTTTGCCCGGCAACACAAATAATAGAAAAGTAACAACAAAATGCAACAGTTCATAACCTAAGCTGTTGGACATCGTTTAAAGCAACATTTAATTTGAAGTAGACTAACTGGTTTGACTTCCTCTGGTACTGGTTTGACTTCCTCTGGTAAACCTAGAGAATTGGGTATGCGAGGATGAAGTCCTTGGTTTCATTAAACATAATCAATCACTTGCGAAGAGAAAATTATATATTTTAAAATCTTAATTTATTCCTATTACAGCATCAAGCAGTTTCTTAAATAAATCAAGCATCCCACTTACACATATTATAGAATCATAGAATCTTACGGCACAAAAGGAGGCCATTCGGCCCATTCGAGTCTGTGCTGGCTCATTGAAAAGAGCAACTCAAACCCACTCCACAGCTCTCTCCCCATAACCACGCAAACCCGTCCTCCCCAAATAAACTTCTACCTTTCTTTTAAAAGTTACATAATAATAATACTTGCATTTAATATAGAGTTTTTCACGTCTTCTAGACGTCTCAAGGTGCTTCACAGATATACTGTACTGTAAAGTGAATTGACTGTATATGTGTAGGAGAATTCGGCAGCCAATTGTGCGCAGCAGTGTCCCATAAACACGTGTGGATTTAAACGACCAATTTATTATCGGTTTATTTTTTTCAAGTGATTATTATAAGGCATGTGGAGTAAGGAAACTAGTCCAAGGATTTATTCTGCTTGGAATCAAACCCAGGTCTTTCATTTGCAAGGCAAGTGCTCTAACCACTGAGATACAGGACTCCACATGCTACAATATACAAGTACTGTAGATTATGTAGATTAAATCACAATACAAGAATAATTTGAATGAGCTATATGAAAGATAGGTTTCTAAATACAGTACTAGATGACAAATGAAGATAACTAAACAAGAATTTATCCCAACACTATAGGATATTATTAAATGCAGAGACACAATTTAAACTTTAAAAAAAAATAGACTGATATAACTTAGAAACATACTACTGTATTTAATTTGATGTTTATAAGGAGCTGAATAGCTCATAAAACAAAAACAACACGGCTGGAGAAAAAGTAAAAATATTTCCAGAATGGCTTGATTATTATTCTACATGGTAGTGGTGGGGGAAGAGGGATGAGGCATGATACATAGAAATTCTAGAGATAGCTCGTTGGAATCGAATGTGCCCTCTCTCCCTGGAGGGACTCAACCCGCTTACCTAATCCTAGAAACTATGTGGCACAGGAGCCAAGGCCTTGGAAACCCAGAGTATGTGTTGGGGTACTGCTGGAGTCTAAGCAGCTAAAATCGCATAGCTCGTCATTTATATCACTGTCTGGCAAGCTTTCCCGCTGCTTATCTAGCTGGGACACTAACTTTTAGGGCTTTTGCTTGCAGGGTTAACAATAGCTGAGTTGGATGACTCCCTGACCCCAGTGACTGTTCTGCCCTTCCACATCCAGGATAGCAGTGCTGTCATCAGCAGTGCCCTGGAATACTGCAGACCAGCCTGGCTCAGGAACCAAACTACTGTGATCGTTAGAGGTTGACTTGACTCTGACATTCCTTTATCAAACAGGTCACCCAGGAGACAGTTCAGCTTGAAAGAGACCCCATGTATTGCTCCCCATCCCCCACCTCCCAGGAGGATAGCCACATATATATTTATGATGTTCCGAGGAGCAAAGTATCTGTAACAATAATATACTTGAATTAAAAATATTAGAAGCTTTTAGAAAGCATGAGCCTACAGATAAACATTCACATCAATCGGAGCAGTAAGAAAAAAAAATTGTGGACCAATGAAATCAATAGTTGCTATTGTAGAAGTATAATAATAATAATCCTTGCATTTGATATAGCACTTTTCACTTCTTCTGGATGTCTCAAAGCGCTTCAAATATACTGTAAAATGAAATGATTGTATATTTATGGGCAAGATGCAGCAGCCAATTGTGCACAGCGGTTTTCCTGATGTGAATGTAATAAATTAAATGCAATTTGTTGTTGTTGTACTGGAAAAATCTAGTAAACTGATGTTATTCTTACGAATTCACTTTACAGCATATTGAGACATCTTGAAGACGTGATAAGGAGCTAAATCAAATTCAAGGATTATTATTATGAGACGCTTTGTAGGATCTGTTCATCCAAAGTAAAATTTCTATTTTCTGTTAAATAAGAAAAACACAAGACATTTCAATGCAGACTAACAGAACCAAATAGAGTCATGTCAGTCCATTAGTCTGTAGTTCTGATCCTATGCAGCGGTAGAGTGGCTCCCTGACAGGGTTCAGTATTGTCATGTAAAATGGGGGCGCTGATTCATAAAGCATAAAACAAGGAGTTCGGTAACTTTACCAAGAGGACTAGACATACACTAACACAACATGTAAGCATAATTAGCAGTGGGGTGTAACTGTGAACCTCAATTATTTAAAATTAATTCTCCCACGTAGAGGACTTTGGCATGCATCTCGGTAACGTCAAGACAACTGTAATTTCGGTTAGAATATTCACTTACACTTGTTCACTGATAGTCTGCTAAGGATGAAAGTTGCATTCATTACATGTGGACAACGCCCTACAAATGGGGGACATGTTGCACAGGGCACCCGGAGATAAACTCCCTTCTGGGTTTGAATAGTACCACGTCTACCTGAATAGCAGAATGGGACCTCGGTTTAATGTCTCATCTACAGGACAGCACTTCTAACTGTCTAACACACCTCGCAGCACTGCATTGGATTGCCATCTGAGACAATGTGATTCCACATTCCGACGTGGGGTTTAAACCCACAACCTTCTGGCTTGGAAGCAAGAGGATTACCACTGAGTCAGGCTGACACACTAATTTTATTAAAAATAGTAAGAGATTGCCTGATTAAAGTTACAGAGTTTGTCTCATTCTCAAACAGGCAGATCAGCCATCAACGCTGGTATTAAAGGGACAGTGGCAGCGTGAATCCAGATCTGGCTGGGAGACAGAAAGCAGAAAGTTGTGGTGAACGGTTATTTTTCTGACTGGAGAGATGTGTACAGTAGTGTCCTCCAGGGATTGGTATTGGGACCACTGCTCTTTTTAACACAACAAAATACAACAACAAATTTACATTTATAGAGCGCCTTTCATGTCGGGAGGACATCCCAAAGCACTGAAAGCGCTAATACATATATATTAAAAAATTATCTGGACTCGGGTATAGGGAGTACAATTTCCGAGTTTGCAGATTATACCAAGTTAGGAAAAGTAGTAAATAGTGAGGAGGATAGTAGCAGATTGCAAGAGGACATAGACAGACTGGTAAAGTGGGCAGACACATGGCAGATGATGTTTAATGTGGAGAAATGTGAAGTGATGCATTTTGGGAGGAAGAATGAGAGGTAAGATAGGCTAGATAGCATAATCTTCAGGAGCAGAGAGACCTGTGGGGTTAATGTAAGTAAACCTTTGAAGGTGGCAAGACAGGTAGACAAGGCTGTTAAAAAAGCATATGGGATACTAGGCTTTATAAATAGGGACATAGAATACAAAGATCAGGAAGTAATGATTAACCTATATAAAACGTTGGTTAGGTCTCAGCTAGAGTACTATACTATGTTCAGTTATGGGCATCACACTTTAGGAAGGATGTTAAGGCATTGGAAGGGTGCAGAGGAGATTTACCAGGATGGTACCAGGAATGATGGACTTTGGTTATGAGGGAAGGCTGAAGAGGCTAGGATTATTCTCATTGGAGCAGAGAAGGTTATGAGGAGACCTAATAGAGATTTTCAAAATCAAGACGGGATTCGATAGGGTAAACAGGGAAAAACTGTTTCCACTGGTAGGTGTGTCAGTGACTCAAGGTCACAGATTTAAAATAGTTTCTAAAAGAAGCTGAGGGGAGGTGAGGAGAAATTTTCTCACGCAGCGAGTTGTTCGAATCTGGAAGGCATTGCCTGAAAGGGTGGTGGAGGCTGATTCAATAACAACTTTTAAATAAGAGGTGGATGGTTATTTGGGGAGGACAGTCTTGCTGAGTTATGAGGAGAGAGTCGGAGAATGCGGTTGACTTTGAATAGTTCTTTTCAAAGAGCCGGCACAGACTTGATGGGTCAAATGGCCTCCTATTGTGCTGTAAAATTCTATTGCCAGGCTCGACTCCTCAGAACATTAGAAGTCTCATTTAACTTGCTCTCCATCTGAAGGATATTTCTTTGAACATATTTATTTTCTGAACACCCAGTACTGTAGTTCCACTCAACTTTTCGGAGATTCAAACCTTCAGTCCCGTGTCCAGTCCTCAATTGACTTTTTACCTGCGGTGTTTACACAGTTCTTGCAATATGATCAAATTTGTTGACAACACTGCCAACTAACTCTGCAGTTTGGCACCAAGTTAAGACAACATCTAATGACTCACATTTATTGCAAAATGCACATAATACAAAATACTGTATCTGGATGAATTGAGCAGATGGGTTAAAGAAGAGCAGATGGATTTAATTGCAGAGAAAAGTAAGCTAATGCATTTTGGAACAGGAAGCAGATAACATGATGAGAGGGTATCCATTTAGAGAAGGAAAATGAATCGCGTAATTATTGATTATTCTCTGAACATTTCCAGTTAGTGTAAAGCTGTCAGAGAAGGAGAATGAAATTATATGTTATAACTCAAGGGCATTTGACTATAAATTCAAAAGTTATTCTAACCTTATCTGAATCATTGGTAAGGCCACATGAAGAATATGAAGTGGAATGTTTAGCATCACCCATTCAAAAGAACAACATCAATGCTGAGCATTTGAGAGAATAACAAGACCTGGGCTCCACGTTACACAGGCTCCAAGAGATGATCTTGTTTATTTCATTTCCAACAGGCCCAGAACACTTAAAACTGCATTGGTTTCCTCAAGAGATGCTCGCACAGAATGGACTGCAAAAATGTGTTGATTCTTCCCAAAAAAGGATAAATATCCAGTTGGAAACAGGATCGGAGGTTTATAGGGTAGATATTGGCAGATTAAACACTTTGAAATATGCTTCTGTAATATTAGGGGAAAGTGGATTAAAAAAAATTACAATTATAGAGCGCCTTTCACGTCAGGAGAGGCACTGAACAGTCAGGTTAGGACCCGAGCAAGGGAGAGGGGCAGCATAGGTGGGTAGGGTGGGAGAGAGTTAGGATGGGAGGGAGAGATTTGGGAGGGCAGTAGAAAACATGGTCGAAGAAGAGGGTCTTGAGAGGGAGTGCAAGGGAGGGAGCGAGGTGAAGGGACTGTGGGATGGAGTTCCAGAGGCTCAAAGCCCTTCCACCGATGACAGGGCAGGTTGGGCGGGGACATGGAGGGGTCGGGGGGGTTCTTAGGGGGACAGCAGTTCAGAGAGGTAGGGGGGGGGGGGGCAAGACAATGAATGGCCTTGAAGATGAGGACGAGGATCTTGAATTCAATCCTCTGGGGGATGGGGAGCCAATGGAGTCGGCCGAGGGTGGGAGTGATATGTTTATGGAGCTTGGTGCAGGTGAGGATATGAGCTGCAGAGTTTTGGATAACTTGCAGCTTGTGAAGGGAAGAAACAAGAAGGCCGACGAGGAGGGAGTTTCCATAATTCAGCCACATGTAGCGGCTTTCACGCAAGGCAGCATAATGGAATGTTTGGGACCATTAACTGCCCTCAACATTCATGTCAGGAAGACCTTCCATGCACCTTCAGATAGTGTCACACTTGTTTAATTGGGACCATTTTCTCTTCAGTCAGAAGGTTGTGTGTTCAAGCCAAGCATCGGGATTGTGAACTCATTGTCTTTTTTCCCCTCCTTTTCTGTGCTGAGTGTAATCCTTCAGATGAGATGTTAAACCAAGTTCTTTTGGTATCTTGGCTAACAATACAGTACTCAGTTAAAATGGCTGCTACATTCTCTGACAAAAAAAGTGAGTCACCAAACTTTACATTAAACCCTGTGAAGCACTTTTTAAGAGGTTTGCTTTATGTGAAAGTCATTGTGAAAGTTTGTTGTGTGTTGTTTTGTTACAGAGATAGATGAAGCACTCTTCTTTCTGACACAGGCATTTCCCAACTTAAAAACTAGGCCATGGAGACGAAGACCATGTGACCCAGAATTGGAAATTTCCTGAAAACCCAGTTCACTTAGTGCCACTCTATAATTCATGTCAAATAAGCATAACACAGCTCTGGAGAACTCCAAGTAAATATGACATGCGATTTATGCGAACACCAATCAGCCGGAAGCTGTACTGAATGTTGCTCACAATACTGCATTGTATGTATACTAACCTCTCTCCTTCCCCCATTAAATCATATTCACTTTCCCACTGGTATTGATAAAGACTCAAACTGAGTTGTGTCATGAGCTTCATAGTCAGCAGAAATTAAATAACACTATGTGATATATAATGCTTTTATGAAAATTATACAATTCCCATTTACAGCTACTGATGTACCAGTGCAATAAAATGACCTACTACTCTTGCAGAATGTTTCAAGTTAGCTCTTATATAACCAAGCAAACATTGTGTTGTTTGATCGGTACTTTTGCAAAATAAATTTTCCTTCACACCAGAAAGTTCAGTGCTCCATCCATTCTTATCAGATCAACTTAAGAAAAAGTATATATTGGAACATATACATGGAAATTGAAATTTTCAGCACCAACACATTTATAAAAATATGTTAAATTGTTCGATACCATTCAGTATAATTTGATATTGTGCCTTTCACACTGGAAGGACATCTCAAAGCCCGTCACAGAATATGCTATGAAGCGTGTAATTCATATGCAAACGTGGCAGCTAATTTCCACATAACAGTATCCCTCAAGTAGCCGTTAAACAAATGAACAATTCTATCTGTCCAGTAACTGGGAGAAACTCCATTCTTTCTTTGAATAGTGGTATGAGATCTTTAAAAGCAATTTGAATAAAGAGACAGGTCCTTTAAGAACTCATCCGAAGAACAGCACCTCCAAAAATGTTGGTGTTGTTCTAGAGTCTATAATCAGGGACAAGATACAGTAGATCTTCACTTAGAAAGATATAGGCTAATAAAGGACAGCCAGCATGGATTTGTTAAAGGCAAATCTTGCCTTACAAATCCAATAGAATTTTTCAATAAGGTAACGGAATGGGTGGACGAGGGTAGTGCAGTTGATGTAGTTTACATGGACTTTCAAAAGGCATTTGACAAAGTGCCGCATGAGAGGCTTATTAGGAAAGTGGAGGCCCATGGCGTTAAAGGGACAGTGGCAGCGTGGATCCACAACTGGCTGCGAGACAGAAACCAAAGAGTTGTGGTGAGCGGCTGTTTTTCAGACAGGAGGGAAGTGTGCAGTGGCATTCCCCAAGCATCGGTATTGGGACCACTGCTCTTTTTAATATATATTAACGATCTGGACTTGGGTGTAGGGAGCACAGTTTCCAAGTTTGCAGATGATACTAAGTTAGGGAGAATAGTAAATAGTGAGGAGGATAGTAACCATCTGCAAGAAGATATAGATAAAATGTTAAAGTGGGCAGACACATGGCAGATGAAGTTTAATGCAGAGAAGTGTGAGGTGGTACATTTTGGGAAAAGAAATGAGGGAGGCAATGTAGGCTAGATAGTACAATTTTAAGGGGTGTGAGGGAACAGGGAGACCTGGGGATTTGTGTTAGCGACTCTTTGAAAGAGGCAGGACAGGTAGACAAAGCTGTTAAGAAGGCATATGGGATACTAGGCTTTATAAATAGGGGTATAGAGTACAAAATTCAGGAAGTGCTGACTTACCTCTATAAACTTTAATTCTATAAAACAGGCCTCAGCTGGAGTACTGTGTCCAATTCTGGTCACCACACTACAGAAAAGATGTTAAGGCATTGGAAAGGGTGCAAAGAAGGTTTACTAGAATGGTACCAGGATTGAGGGTCTTCAGTTAGATAGGCTAGGTTTATTTTCTTTGGAACAGAGAAAGTTGAGAGGAGACCTAATAGACTCATGGTCACAGATTTAAAGTAGTTTCAAAACGAACCAGAGGGGAGCTGAGGAGAAATGTTTTCACTCAGCAGGTTGTTCGAATCTGGAATGCATTTCCTGAAAAGGTGGTGGAGGCCGATATCGATAACAGCTTTTAAAAGAGAATTAGATCTTTATTTAGGGAGAACATGTCTGTTAGGTTATGGGGAGAGAGCAGGGCAGTGGGATTGAGTTACTCTTTTCAAAGAGCCGGCAAAGACTAGATGGGCCGAATGGCTTCCTTTTGTGCCGTAAAATTCTAGGATTCTATGAATGCAGCACACTCTCAGCAGCGCTTACAAGTTGAACCCACAACCCTCTGACTTGGATATGAAAGTGCTATCAACAGAGCCAGGCTGACACTCAAAATGATTATTATTAAATACTGGACGTAAACAGTCTTCATGCAGTTAATAATTTCTCTCTGATGTTGAACTAACTTGAGGAGACAATGTATGAAGGAGACTTGGATGTAATCCAAAATATTGCTAATGAATTCATTCATTCTGTCTGATTTAGAAATGAGACTTGGAGATGAAGCTGTAGACAATCTGTCAACCCTGCAGCCAAAGATAATTGTACAGGTTGATCCTACCTAGACAAGTATTGTGAAATGAAACCTGGTTTGTACTGGTTAAGAAAATTGGTCATCTTACTTTTGAGCAGCTTCAACATGATAAATTATCATTTCAAATGGGCTGGCCACAACTCATTTCACAATTTGTACTTATACTCAAGGTGACTGTATTCTGAAAAGACTTGTAATGTAATTCTATTCCACATGAATTCCTTCCAGCTATGTGTTCAAAGAAGCCAGATAGAATTGTTTAAAGAAGGGTGAATGAGGCCTGCATATTAAACCAAAGAGCAGTGAAGAGAAGCCAAGAAAGGTAGATCAGATCTGAAAAACAAACAGAGAGGACACAACCCAAGTGTTTCAATTATGAACATGAGTGGGTGGAGGTGGAAACACTCACACTACACAAAAAGGATATTCTAAAATATGATCTGTGTTTTTTAAAAAATCAGATATTCACAAATTTCTATACTGATCAGGAAAATTGTCGACCAAAAAAAGGGTTTCCAAATTCGCACAAAACCCTGGATACAAAATGCTTTGCCAACTTTACAAATTCAGGAATTTTTGGGGAGGAAAAAAAATCACAGCAAATTTCAGACTATTGTTTGCAAATAGAAATCAACTATACAGTGGAGTGGAGTGCTGTAGTTCAGTGGGATAATGGGTTTGGGGACTCCGACATGGTGGGGCATAAGGTAGCAACTATTGGATCTAAAATAGAACCTTAAAAGAATTGCTTCACGTAGAGGACACAAAAACAACAACAAAATGACATTTATTGAATGCCTTTCACATCAGGAGGACGTCCCAAGGTGCTGAACAGTTGCTGAACGGGACTCGAGTGGTGGGGGGGAAGACTTGGGGTAGGGGCAGGGGGAAGGAGAGTAAGAAAGGGGGGAGAATTAGGAGGGCAGCAGAAGGCATGGTCGAAGAGCCCGCTGAACGGAGGGGATGGGCAGGCTGATAGGGAGACAGTAGGTCGGAGAGATAGGCAGGTGCAAGGCCGTGAATGGCCTTGAAAGTGAGGATGAGGATCTTGAATTCGACCCTCTGAGAGATGGGGAGCCAGTGGAGATGGGCGAGGGTGGGAGTGATGTGGTCACGGAGCCTAGTGTGGGTGAATACACGAGCTGTAAAGTTCTGAATAATCTGCAGTTTGTAAGGGGAGGAACTGGGAAGGCTGACAATGAGAGAGAGTTCCTGTAGTCAAGCTTTGATGTGATGAATGCATGAGCAAGTGTTTCGGCAGTGTGGGGGGTCTGGCAATGTTGCGGAAATGGTGGAAGGCAGTACCGGTCATGCCGCAGATTTGGGGGAGGAAGGACAGTACAAGGTCAACCAAGACACCCAGATTCCTAATTGGCTTCAAGAGATGAGAGTACAGCCGAACGCGGATGTTGCCAGCGCCTGAGGTTCAGAGGTGCTGACTCGAGCCAATCAGGAGGGCCTCCGTCTTGTTGACGTTTAGTTGGAGGAGGTTGTCCCTCATCCAGGACTCATGTCAGACAGACATCAGTTGGAACACCAGTAGTCCTGGAGTCGAGGGTGAAAGAGGAAAGATAGAGTTGGGTGTCATCCGCATACATGCGGAAATTTACCCCATGTCTGCGGATGATGTCACTGAGTGGAGGCACGCAGAGGGTGAAGTGGAGGGGGCCAAGGACAGAGCCTTGAGGAACACCGCATGAGACTGTGCGAGGGCTGGAGAAAAAGCTGTTGGAGGAGACAAAGTGAAGGTGGAGTGAGGGGTATGACCGGAACGAATCAAGGACAGAGCCTTTAAGGTTGAGGAGGGAGGAGAAGCAGTGGAGGAGAATTGCATGGTCCACGGTGTCAAAGGCAGCGGATAGGATCGAGGATGAGGAGGCAGAGGGAACCGTGGTTGCCAATGGTCAGGATGTCGTTTGTAACCTTGACCAGAGCAGATTCCATGCTGTGGGCAGCACAGAAAACCGATTGGAGGGGGTTCATAGAGTGAGTGGGTTGAGAGGAAAGAGTGGAGCTGGGAGGCAACCACTCGTTCAAGGACCTTAGACAGGAAAGGGAGGTTGGAGATGGGCTGGTAGCTTGAGAGCTGCAACACATCAAGGGAAGGTTTCTTTAGGATGTGGGTGATAGTGGCAGTTTTGAGGGGAGTGGGAATGGTGCTGGATGAAAGGGACCTGTTGATGGTGTCGGCGATTAATGGGTCTAGAAGGTGGAGCTGGGTGATAAGGAGAGGAGTGGGGATCGGGGCCAGGGAGCAGGTGGTGAACTTCATTGAGATGTTTTTTGTGACAGAGGATGAGGAGATGGGATCGAAGGTATGGAAAGATTTTGTCAGAACTGGCGAAGGGTCTGATGAAGGGTCATGGACCTGAAACGTTGACTCACTTTTCTTTCTCCATGGATGCTGCCTGACCTGCTGAGTTTTCACAGCAACTTCTGTTTTTGTTCCCAATAAATATTTATTGCATTTGTACAAATAAAATTGAAGAACGTTGATTGGTGCTATTGAGATACATTTTAGTGCCACATTGTTTTACTTTATTGATAACAACTAAACATAAGGAAATAACACATTCGATTGTTGCAAAGATTTTTATTGTTTCTTTACCAAAGGGACGAGAACACCAGAGAGGTTACAATAGCTCACCAACTCCAGCCCAGAGACTGAAAGCCTGGCCGCCGATTGTAGGGTGGGTCGGATGGGAGACATGGAGCCTGCTGGAGGGAGCGGACAGGTTGATAGGAGGTCAACAGGTCAGAGGGGTAGGGGGGGGCAAGGCCGTGGATGAGGATCTTGAATTCAATCCTCTGAGGAATGGGGAGCCAGTGGAGCCGGGCGAGGGCTGGAGGTGATGGGGTTGTGGAGCCTGTTGAGGGAGAGGACACAAACCGCAGAGTTTTGGACGATCTGCAGCTTGTGGAGGGAAGAGTTGGGGAGGCTGACAAGAGGAGTTTGCTGCAGAGGAGCCTAGAGGTGACAAACGTGTGAGAGAGGTTCAGTAGCCTGAAGTGTGGGACAGTGACGGAGACGGGAAACGTTGCAGAGGTGGTGCTGCTCATGGCAGGGATGTAGGGGAGAAAGGACAGCTCAGGGTTAAACAAGACACCAGATTCCTGACTGGCTTGGTTAGGTGGAATGTGCATCCGTGGATGCTGCTGCTGCTGCTGCTGGTGCATGAGGTGTGGAGGCGCTGGTGCTAGCCAATCAGGAGGGCCTTGGTTTTGCTGACATTCAACTGCAGAAAGTAGTCACATCCAGTACTTGATGTCTGAGATCTGAGAGGCAGTCTGTTAGGACACCAGTAGTCTTGGATTTGAGGGTGGAGGCAGAGAGATAAAAGTTGGGTGTCATCTGTGTACATGTGGAAATTTACCCCATGCCCGCGGATGATGCCACCAAGGAGGAGCATGTAGAGGTTGAAGAGAAGGGGACAGAGGCCAAATGGTTCAGGGGCTGGAAGAGATATCGTAGGCGGAGACAAGGTGTAGATGTTGTGAGAGATAGAACCTGAACAATCAAGCACAGAACCTTTAGGTTGAGGTGAAAGGAGAGGCAGTGGAGGAGGATTGAGTGGTCCACAGTGTCAAAGACAGCAGAGAGGTCGAGGAGGCAGAGGGAGCCCTGGTCACAGGCGGACAAGATGTCATTTATGACCTTGACTAGAGGAGCTTCTGTGCTGTGAGCCGCACGTAAACCCAATTGAAGGGGCTCATGGAGGGAATGGGAGGAAAGTGAAGCAACTACTCTTTCAAGGACCTTCAAAAGGAACTGTAGGTTGGGAGTGGGCCAGTAATTGGAGAGCAAGGATGCTTCCAGGGAATGTTTCTTCATGATGGGGATTATTGTATCAGTTTTGAGGGGGATGGGAATGGTACCGGATGAACGGGTTTGATGATGTCAGTGATAGAGCTAGGAGGTACGGAGCGGGATGGGGTCAAGGAAGCAGGTGGTGGGCTTCACAGACAGAAACTACACTTATCGCGGGTTTGTAGTGAGCAGGGAAGTGTGGGGGTGTTGTTGTGAAATAAGTTGGGACGCACTTGTCTATTAGCCCAGTTTGACTGCTAGAATCCAGAATATTTCCACCTTCTCCTAATTCATTCTTAAGCAATGAAGTAGAATTCTGTATATTAGCTTGAATGGATTTAAAACATGCTGAAAACAAAACTGGACTAAAACATGGCACCATGCTAATATTTTGATAATTTGTTTTATTATTATTTTTCATAACACAGGCATCTTACAAATAATGGAAATTTCTGTTTCACAAAAGTCAACTTAGATGAATATATCACCATTGCTACACTCTAATGCAACACAGATGGGAATTACAGGTTGAAAAGGCATCAGATAATAATCATGTTTCTTAGTTATAGACCTAAACTGTGATAGAGTGGGTTTATGGGAGAACAGAACCAACAAGAGTATCACGAAGACAGGACTCATGAGTGGAGTTGGGAGTGGAAGGCAAAGAAAGAACAATTCTCAATTAGCACCCACTTGATGTTCCAAAGTATTTGTACATTATCCACTCTTATCATTGTCCCACACCACTATTACTCTTGCCCCTGCATAGCTGATTGAAGAGTGCTTGATAACGTATCCTCTCACAAATAAGAACAGCAGCTCAAGTGAGGATCTTCCAAAAACACTCTCACTTGTGGCTGGCTGTAAAGAGTGCATGATAGACATGCTTCACTGAGCCATTACAAACATGATTCAACTAGGGAGTCAGATTTGCAGAAGTTCTGTAATATGATGTGTGATGACAATACTACCAAATGATGCATTGCCGATATTACCTCCAGCACATCACTGAAATAATACAGATGCTTCAACTGCAATAGTACCAAATTCAGTGCAACAGCAGCATTATACATCCATGCAAAGACAAGGGTGCAAAACCTCTCTTGCTGAAGATTATAGCATTATAATTGCACGTTTTTACATTAGACTTTAAAAAAAATTACACCCCAAAGTAAAGCACTCATTTGGAGTTGATGGTGGAGTGTGCGTTTGGGGAGAGTGGGGGAGGTGGGGGGCAGGGAGAGGGACACTCTTACTATCATGTGAACCAAAGTGATACTTTGATAGTGTTTGGTAAAGTCTCATATCCTAAAAAAAATTAATCACTCAGAAAGTGCATTTTTTTTATGTTCTTTTTCAATTTAGATTTCTTTTCTGGAGTAGTGCACTCCTCAATAAATCACACACATTCCTGGGCTCTGCAATACATTTGGAATCAATGAAGAGAAGCAAGAATCTAACCTTTTAGATTTCTGTGTTGAATGCTCTGAGACCGTACACTTTTAAAAATGTTTTAAAAATGTGGATGGGTAGATGTGCCTTATCCACAAATAGTATCTTAAGGTATTGTTAAACTAAATCATGGCCATAAGGTTTATTACCCATCTTAGCTCAAGACTGAACAAGGTATCAACAACAATTTTTATATGTTGGAAGTGTCACTAGAGAAAGTATCAACAGGTCGTTAGAGCTTAAATAACAGATTTTGGTCAGGTCAGCATGTGAAGTTGAGCTAACCTTGATCAACATTTTGTTTGCAGGCTTTTTTTTTAAAAAAAGAGACTATTAGAATAACACATTTGGTTAAAAAACAGGTACACTTTGCCTATTCATCCTACACAGGACTAAATTTTGTATCCAAAGTTTTTTAAAAAAAACTCAATTATGCAAATGTAATATGTTTACTCTTGATAATCTGTACAATTTTCTACTACACGCAAAAGTACAAAGCAGGTAATAGTTTGGGGATTAAAAAGTTTAACTTCATTGGCTAATTTTTAAAAAAATCTGGATGCAATTTGAAATTTCCCACAAATGTATATATCACTGAATAGTGGTACATTTTAAAATCAAATATTCCATAAACTGCAAAGTATTTTCTCAAAACTATGTTTCCAATACTGCTTATTAGAATCACATTCCAAACTGTGTCTGTTTGGCCACCGTTAACACTTTAGAACAGTTCCCTTTTTATGTGGTAAAGTTGCTTTTTGTGCACACTAGTTCCATACAAAAAAGTAGGTATTAAGACAATGATTTTTCATTTGGTTCCATAACAAGTATATTTTTCAGATGGGCAAAAGTCAGCTGCATGTTTTAATGGATGAATTTCAAAACTGATTCAAAGCAGTAAAACTTAATCCTTAAACTGAAGAATCCAGTACAATACAATAATACAATAAAGTACTGAAATACTTGAGAGTAAAGGCAATAAAATCTCATTATATCTTGATGTTTACCATTGCCCAAACATTAAACATGTAAGCAATTAAGCTAGTTTCAGGAGTTCCATTTTTAAAATAAAGTTTAACATGATTAAAATGAAGTTGTTTTGTTTATTACAAACAAATCTGGAAAGGGCAAAGGTAACAAAGCACATACAGTACAACATTGAGGAGCTGGGTGGCAAGATGGACTAACAGTATTTTAAACATCACAGGTGCAGTTTGAATGATGTCTGAATCATAGAATTATATACCACAGACGGAGGCCATTTGGCCAATCATGTCTGTGCTGGCTCTTTGAAAAGAGATGTCCAAATCAATCCCACTCCCCGTTCTCTTCCCATAGCCTTGTAAACCTGTCCTCCCCAAATAATTATCCACTCTCTTGAAAGTTGTTCGTCAATTAGCTTTCACGAAGCTTTCGGGCAATACAGATCTGAACAACTCGCTGTGTGTAAAAAAACAAATCACCTCATCTTTATTTCTTTTAACTATTTTAAATCGGTGTCCTCAGGTTACTTACCCACCCGCCAGTGGAAATAGTTTCTGCTTGTTCACCCTTTCGAATCCCCTCATAATTTTTAATACTTCTATTAAGTCTCCTCTTCACCTTGTCTGCTCCAAGGAGAATAATCCTAGCTTCTCTAGCCTCTCCCCATAACTGAAGTCCCTCATCATGATACATACCTAGTAAATCTCTTTTGCCCCCTCTCCAAAGGCTTGATATTCTTCCTAAAGTGTGGTATCCAGAACCGAACACAATACTCTAGCTGAGGCCTAACTAATGTTTTATAAAGGTTCATCATAACTTCCTGACTTTCATATTCTATGCCCCTATTTATAAAGGCTAGTATCCTGTATGCTTCTTTTAACAGCTTTATCCATCTGTCCAGCCACCTTCAAAGATGCACTTATATGAACACCCAAAATCCCTGTTCCTTCACCCCCTTTATTGTACCATCTAACTTATTTTAGAAAATCCTCCCGACATAAAATATGCTCTATAAATGTAATTTTGTTTGTTTGTTGTGTAAATTGCCTCTCCTCATTCTTCCTCCCAAAATGCATCATTTTGCATTTCTCCATTAAATATGATCTACCCTTGTCTGCCCATTTGTTTGCTACTATCCTCCACACCGTTTACTACACTTCCTATCTGAGTATCATATGCAAAGTTGGAAATTGTACTCCCCATACCCAAGTCCAAGTCATTTATATAGATCTAAAAGGGCAGTGGTCCCAACACTGATGCCTCGGGGACACTACTGCCCCCTCCCTCCAGTCAGAAAAACAACTGTTCACCACCACTCTCCATCTCCCAGTCAGTTCTGTATCCATGCTTACAAATCTCTTATGTGCCACTTCATCACACGCCTTTTGAAAATCTATACAAATGACATCAAATGCACTACCTTCATCCAACCTCTCCGTTAATCAAAAAAATCTTCAGGTTTGTTGTACATGATTTGCCTTTAACAAATCAAAACTTTTTTAAAAATTGTAAATATATTTTTCCCGGATTATAGTCGAGAGAAGTTTCCCCCACTAAAGACGTTAAGCTGACTGGCCTTAGTTCCTGGGTTTATCCTTCTGCCCCTTTTTTGTTCGGGAGTAACATTTGCAACCCTACAGTCCTTTGGAACAATCCCGGTATCCAAAGAGGATTAGACGATTTTGGCCAGAACTTCCTTATTTCCTCGCTTACTTCCCTCAGTAACCTAGGATGCAACCCGTCCAGACTGAATGACTTATCTACCTCGAACACCATCAACCTTTTTAGTGCCTCCTCTGTTTATTCTTATCATATCTAATTGTCTACCCTTCTCTTCTGATACGGTGTAGGCTGCATCCTCTACTTTTGTGAAGACAGGTGCGAAGTACTCATCCAATACTTATTTGATCTCATCCTTTCAGTATAGCAACGCTATTGTCTTCCAATTCTAACAAAGCAGATTCTTAAATTAACACTGGTATCTAAACCCATTCCACTCCAAGATATGATCTCTTCAAACTTAACAAATTAGAACGGGGCTTTATATCAGGATGGCCTGGTGACACCTTGCTGCAAGGAGTGGAAAGGGTTAAAAGTTAGTGTATAATTCAACACAAAATACTTACCATCTACCAACTTTGCTGGAAACCAGTTCTTTATATTATGCGACCCAGTGGTCCATTCTGTACCTTCAGGTCCTCATTTAGAGAATGCTCAATTTCTCTCCTCTTGATTTGCACCAATAAACTGAACACAATCAGTCTTAAGTACTGTAGATGGATTTTTATCAGCAAGTCAAATCATCATCCAATCAATCCTTAACTAGACTGATCCAATCAATCTTTCAGTCCTCAGTTTTAATCGTTTTCACTCCTTGCATAGAATAGAAATATCTGCCAACCTTGTCTCATGAGATTGTTTACCCTGGTTGAAGAAACTATAACGGGGGGTCACAGTTTTAAGATTAGGGGGTCAGCCTTTTTGCAGAGTTGAGGAAACACTTCTTCACTCAGAGGGTAGTGAATTTATGGAATTCTCTACCCCAAAGTCTGTAGATGCTCAGTCCTTGAACATATTCAAGACTGAAATTGATAGATTTCTTATGGATAAAGGGATTAAGGGATATGGGGATAAGGTAGGCAGGTGGAATTAGATTACAAGATCAGCCATGATCTTATTGAATAGCTGGGAAGGCTCAAGTGGCCGAATGGCCTACTCCTGCTCCTTACTCTTATGTTCGTATGACTGCATAAGTAAATTCTCCACAGAATCTTTCTTCCCTTTGTCATTTGTGAAGTCCTGTAGCTCAGTGGTTAGAGCGCTCGCCTTGCAAGCAAGACCTGGGTTCGATTCCAGGCAAGGTGAAACTTACTCCACACGCCTGATAATAATCTTCAATCCATGACTGTTTGTGGGACACTGCTGTGCACAATTGGCTATCACGTTTCGCCCACAAAATATTCAGTCAATTCACTTTGCAATGTATTCTGTAAAGTGCTTTGAAATGTCTAGAACCTGTGAAAAGCGCTACATCAAATGCAAGGATACTTAATGTTATTATTTACCGTTTTATTTTGATGCAATTGATCTTGAAGGCGGACTGATGCAATAACCAAAGCTGGTTAATGCAATAACAGTCAATAAAAGGTGTGCTAAAAATCATCCAATATTCTATGCCCTGTGGAAGCCATGCCTTAATTCTGCTGGGATCCTTTGGCTGACAGCATGGTTTGAGAACTTTTTATTTGAAGAAATGCAAACATAAATATGTTGGTGCAGATCTTGGATCATTAACCTGTTGTGCCACCAAAACAAACTAGGACTTTGTAAACACCTAAAATGTTGCATCAATTACTCTCAGCACAATTCGAGTGGATACGGAACTCCATCTTCCTCCCTTGATAGGCAACAAAACCTAGACTTTTGAAGCTTAGAAAACTTGAAGAATCATAGGATGTCTGATGCTCATATTCTTCATATCATTGTGCAAACATTTAAAATTGACGCCTGGAAAATAGTGGACCCAAATCTCCTTTTTATAGTAGTCACTAAATGCACAGCAGAATTTTTTCTTCCCAACATTACTTTCAGTATATATTCACTTCACAGAGAAGTTCGGGTAAAAGATCAAGCTGTTTTTTCTTTAAAAAAAGTGTCATCATTAAAAAAGGTAATTTGGTTAAAATACAGATTTGAAACATCCAAAACAATTTATTTGGGCGTTACAGGGGGCAATTAAAAAAACTGTATTGTGCATCTCAATATCATAACATTGCAACTAAAATACGAAACAGTTCTAGAAGATTTTTTAAATGGTGTCCATATTGAACTGAAATGTCCAATACATTACCTAAATGAATCCAACAAAGCCTTAAGTAAATTTGAATATACAAAAATATATCAGTGTCATGTTTTTCCCATTGAACAGCACCAACTTGCTTTCTGTATTTCCTTTCACGGAAAAGAAAATATTTTACAAAGATATTAACTAGAAATTAAGTGAATGTTACTTAGGCAAAATGGCACCTACATTGTACCAGCAATGTCCAATAAGATATACAAAATGTTATGTTTTAGGAATCTGAACCATGGCCCCTGACTACTGTTTAGAACAGTGCAAACTGTCCTTCCAAGCTTACTGGTGAACGAATTACATTAGTTTTTTTGTTGCAAATTATGATTTAACAGTAGCTGGAGAACACAGTTTACAACAGAATCATTTACATCACAAATCTTTTAAAGTAATAATTCAATTTGATGCAACATTCTGTACCAAATATCCAACACAGATGTCACTCTATATTCCCCAGGCCGGATTTAATTTTTTTTAAAAAAAAGGTTAGACGGGGCAAAGAGATGTAGATTGAACAAGCATTACCTGATGATAAATAAGTCCATGACTTGGAAACTTGAGTAAAATCAAATTTGTCTTTTTGAAGATAATTTTTACTTCAATTCCATATTTACCTCCATGGACTTACTGATTGCCACATGTTGACTGACTCACTGCAAGTCAGGCATGACTGTCACAGAAAATACATCTGCTATTTCTCATCCTTCCTTGAATTAACCAGCCCAAAACAGGTAAATCCTGCTCCAGGGGATTGTTTAGACCATTTAAATCTCAACAAAACCATGTACCTTAGTGGAGAAAAACCTGAGATATAAAGGTAATTGACCACATTGTATAGTTTAGCGCAATACCCAATACTACAACTGGGATAAAAGGCCAAAAGCAGAAAAGAATGCAATTAAAACGTTAAAAGAAATGTAGTGATATTTCATTGATTAATAAAGCTTGCTTTTTAAAAAAATTATAAAGATGCATTTTGAGGATGAGAAGAAATTAACAAGAGGAAGAACAAACATGAAAACAAACTCATGGTGAAAGCTTACTTATATTTTCTTACACATCTTTGTATTAATTCAGGCAAAACAGGAGTACAAGATGCACATATAGAACACGTTTTACTATGAATGGCTGTTAGAAACAGTTCCTCTTCCACAACCAGTAGAGCAGCCCTTGTTTTTTTCTATCTTATGCAAAATGCTGTTTTTATTGCTCTTTCATTGTTCTCCTCTCTCCCACCTAATCATTCAATACCATTCTTTTCAAACAGGAAGTTCTATATTTACTTCCACAGACTTAATGATCGTCATACGTTGATAGATTCACTGTAAGTCAGGCATGACTTGTACAGAAAAGATCCCAACCCCCATTTGCCCTCCATTCTGGAATTAACCAGCCAAAAACGTGCAAATCTTGCTCCAAGGGAAAGCTGAAGTGCAAATGTTGGTGAAGACTGGAATTCAAATAGAAGATTTCAACTATGATGTCACTTCTAAATAGCATGCAAAATATTCGCTTGGGTTCTCTTCACTGCTTTACTATCTAAATGCCAGAGCATTCCATTCAAGATGCTCTGAATAGTTCAGTTCCCAAGTGAGTACAGCTATAAACGTGGGCATTACATTAGAAGATTTCTTATGAAGACCTTTGTACACAAACCATAACTATAAACACACAACCAATTTAATATTAAATAAGTGGAAAGATAAAGTAACTCAAAATTCACATTTTTAAACAAATCTACTCTATCATGCGACAAATTGTGGATAATTTCAAAAACAAGTAAGTTACAGCTGAATAAGACTTTTAAAAAAAAAACACAGAATTAAGAATCCATTCCTTCAATTGTGTGTTCATATATAAATAGGCTGACACCCATTGCCAGTACAGGTATAGTGTAGAATGGAAGTATAATGTGTTGTTTTCTACATAGCAGATTTCATGGAAAATATACATGGCAATTGTGATGCTATAATACTGAATAGTTGCTCACTACTCCCTTAAGTGACTTTCATAGGTGGACACTGTACTTTGAAACCAGAGTACATATTTGCCTAAAATATAAGCAATACAGCACAATGTTAACCCCCAAAAGTATCACAGTTTATATACAGAAAACAATAGCTGCAAATGCATGGTGGTAAGATAATGGGTAAAGAATACAGTATTTTGCTGCTGCTGAGTATGGAAGATAAAATGCTAATGTTCAAACTGAAGCAACTTGTTCCATGAAGCTCTCAGTCAGTGAAGAAAATGCTCACATTGGCTTATCAGTATTCTTCTGGTTCCTGAGTTTGTTCTTCACCTTGTACATGACCTTCTTCTGGTACTACAAACCCTTCCTGCAGTTCAGAAAAAAGGTTCATTACTGAATGCACTGCTTCACCATCATGTGCAAATAACCTCTTGTTAAAAACTTTACATACGTCTGTAGCGTATAACACATCCGTGAGTCGCTGGACAAGGTCCATATTCTCCTGTCCGTGCTCTTGGCAGATGAGTTCAATTTCTCTCAGTTTCCCAAAGTAGAAGTCCCTTTCCTTCTCAACTCCTTCAAGTGCAAGTTTTAATGAACTCACCTGCCCATAGGATGGAAAAAAGAGAATTAGAGCAAAATACACTACATCCATTTGAATTACATGAATTATTAACCTGCAAATGGGAAACTTAAATTCACAACATTTTGATTCATGACATTCATTTCAATGCAAGACTGAAGGTCCAGATATTCCCTAGATCTATGAGATCGGTTTTATGCATTTTTAGCTCAAACACTGATACAACACTAATAAAGCTACTCAAACATCGGAAAAGCTTTACCATAATATTAATTCTAGTATACAATCATTTCTTAAAAAAAAGTATTTATGCTTGCTTGATTATTAACTGAGAGGTGTGTGATCATTACCACTACCATGCCTAATAATCCGTCCGAAAAAAACCTCAACAATAAAAAAATTGGTAATTCTCAGTCCACAACTGCTTGTGGGACACGGCTGTGCGCAATTGGCTGCCGCGTTTTGCCCACAAATATAGAGTATATTCCGTGAAATGCTTTGAGATGTTGATAAGATGTGAAAAGTGCTATGTAAGGATTATTATTATTACTCTAACAAAGCCAAACTGTTACAAAATTAATTGTTCAGGCAAATTAATTTTGGAAAAAAATCCTCCATTTATAGAATCAATATTCAGTCAGCTTCTGAGATCAAAAGTGATGCAGTAATGCAAAAACTTAACAAAAGTATCTACTCAAAAAAGTAGGTACCGTAAATACCGCGTATAAGGTGCACTTTTTTGCATGTTGGAAGATCTCGAAAGTTGGGGGTGCGCCCTATACGCAGGTACAAGAAATTTTGAGCCTCGGGAATACGGTAAACAGGAGGGGCGGCCGGCGCGCTGTCAGCTGGGCTTTGGACACTGTGTCCAGCGGTGGTTGGAGGGGAGCAAGTGATAGGGCTTCGGCCTCGGCCGCCCGGGCAGCGGCAGCAGCAGCGGACTTCAGTGCTGTGCCTGCTGCCTGCCTTCTGCCCAACCCAGTCTGCCTGCCTGCCTTCCTCCCTCCCCTCCCTCCCTCCCTGCCTGCCTGCCTCTCTCCCTGCCTCCCTCCCTCCCTCCTTCTCTCCCTGCCTCCCTCCCTGCCTGCCTGCCTCTCTCCCTCCCTGCCTGCCTGCCTCCCTCCCTCTCTCCCTCCCTGTCTCTCTTGCCTCCCTCCCTCTTGCAGGCAATATCATCGAAAATGCTTCCTTTTTTTTCACCAATAAAAGGTCAAAAGTGGGGGGTGCGCCGTATACGCGAGTGCGCCTTATACATGGGTATTTACGGTAAAATGAAAATGTAGGGTTTTATTTGTAGTTTATACAGCAGATGGGAAAGCAGATTATCCTTGCATTATGGGGAAAGCAAAAACACTTCTTCACAAACTAATCAGAATTTATTAGGAATCTGCTTCTGAAAATACTCACACTAGCTTTTCACCAATACAATTATCAAAAAGCTCAGACATACTACTACTTACCTGTTCATTCAACTGTGCAACATGTGTTTCCCCATCACCAGTACTTTTTGATCCTGGTGCTTTTCTAGCTTGAGCTGAAGATGGTCTTGATGGTGTTGAACCTGGTTTAGGAGATGGAGTGCTTTTTGGAGCAGCAGCACCTAGAATTTAGGTATAAATAAATGAAACCAACTGGTTACATTTTAGTATAACATCATTTAGTATTACGTAGGATTTCCAATACCCAAACCTGGACAATACTCATGGCACTTGTTTGGCAATATTTTGCTAGCCAATAGTCTAAACCACCCTTTTGTTTGGTCAGTTGGATGTCTGGCACATGCAGAAATATTATATTTGTATATTGTCTTTCAGGCCGGGAGTCCCAAGGCACTGAACAGACAGTATTCTAGAGCTAGGGGTAGGGATTAGGGATGATGGAGGGCAGTGAGGAAAAGGAGGTTCATTGAAAGCACGGTCAAAGAGGAGGGCCTTGAGATGGATCTTGAAGGACGCTAGGGATGGGGTGAGGTGGAGGACTGATGGATGGAGGTCCAGAGGGTGGGAGCAGAATGCCCACCTGCCAATACTGGAGGGGCAAGGTGGAGCAAGTGAAGCAGACTAGAGCTCGCTGAGCAGTGGTCAGGAGGTCACCGCAGTAGGGGGAAGCAAGGTCATGGAGGAATTTGAAAGTGAGGAGCAGGATCTTGAACTGTATCCTCTGTGTGATGGGAAGTCAGTGGAGTTGGTCAAGGATCGGGTGATAGTGTTGCACAGCCTAGTGTGGAAGAGGACATTTTGATTGGGAATTAAATTTAGCTGTTCTATCCATTGTATTAGAAAACAAACTTTTTTTAAATTTAAAGAGTGCACTCAAACCTGTCTTCCACAATTTCTCAGGGGATTGGGCCCAAATGGCCTTTATATAAAGGTGGTCTCTGAGTAAGGGTTTGTGGGTGTATGAGCTGGACTATCTGGGCTGTTTCATGGAGGTTGTGCTGAACATGTTTGACTAATTTATATAAACTGAATTTTACAAATGCAGCCATTTTACAAATGCATGGTGTCCTTGTGAATTGAGAGACTTGGGAAACCAATCTTACTCTCCAATGTACACAAGGTCTTCATTCCTTTTCAGAAGTATTTGTCAGATGTACCGGAAATAATCTCAAATGAAATTTAGGTAATGATATTTGTGCTTTTTAAAAAATAAATTCACAGCTTGTTAACCTTTTATCTTAGTGAATGAATAAATGTATCTATGAAACATTATTTAAAACATAAGTAAAAAATTATATCTGTAAATAATCTGATTTTTTAGACAGAGTGAGAGAAGAGGTAGGGAGAATATGCAGAATGTTCATCTAAAGATTAAAACGAGTGAAGTACAATTAAGTTATTTAAAATTGATAAGGTTGATCAAGCATGATGTTTTGAAATCCATACTGATTGTTTATTTAGTCTCCATCTCCAAAGGTTTAACTGTTTCAAATTACAAACTCTTTACCGACCATATGCTAAAGGGTCTGTACTTTAGAATTACCTAATTTAACTGGACATGATAGGCTAAAACATTTGCAAGGATCCCTGGCTCTAGGGAAGAAAAGATAAGCTCCAAAAAAAAATGGAATAAGGAAAAGTAATTCCACTAACCCAAAAAACAAAAACAGAGAACTAGGAAAACTCAGCAGGTCAGGCAGCATATATGGAGAAAGGAAAGCGAGTCAACGTTCGGGTCCACAACCCTTCGTCAGAAGTTTAGAATTCTACTCTTCTTGTAGCACAGATATGTAAGTGTGTAACAACGGGCTGTTGTTATACACACAGGCCTGCTAAAACAATTAGGTCACTCCAATTGGGCTTTGCATACTAGCTGAGAAGGGACAGAGTGTGTAGAAAAGCTGTAAACTGAGCCTTTGACCAGTTTCTTTCTCCGAGATAGGACGAAGGAAGTGTATAGTCATATGGGTTGCAAGATCAGGGAAGCAACAGGAGCCTGCAATCTAGCCACACAGTCAGGCTGAGGCATTGGCCCACAGAGACCACAGAGATGATAAACACTGTCCCTGAGAAACTAGAACAGTAAAAGCCCATTTATCCGGCACTCGATCAAACGTAACTTCCGTATAAGTCGCAAAAACAAAGGTCCGCATTCGATTAACCGGAATTTATCCGGAAAATGCATTAATACTTTTTTTGCGTTTTTGGCCGAATAACCGGCACGCATTTTAACCAGGAAGGTGGTAGTATCTGAGAGGGGGAGGAACAATAAGTGAGAACTAGGGTCCGGCGATATATCGATTATATCCGATATAATCTTCATCTCGATATGCCGATATAGACATTTTCAAAATATCCAGAATGCTCATCTCTATACACAATGCACACAGTGCAAGCTGCCATATTGTATTCATAGTCCCCGAATACAATATACAGGTATGCAAGGGGTGGCGGGGGGTGGGGGGAGAGACGGCGGCGGGAGGGGGTGGGGCGAGAGAGGGACGGCGGCAGGGAGGGGGACAGACAGGGGGGGGGACAGACAGGGGGGATGTGATAATATACAGATAGATAGAGATGGGGGGGATGTGAGAGAGGAGAGACAGAGACACAGACAGAAAAACACAGAGATGGAGAGAGTGAGTGTGAGAGACACAGACACAGAGAGAGAGATATTTACCTCCTGAGGAGATAGGCCCCGAATGCGCGCACACCTCGCGATGCACGCACAGTACGGAAACCCCGGAAATATCGATATATCAGTATATCTCGATATGAGCCCGTCGATATATCTAAATCGGAAAATTTCCATATCGACGGACCCTAGTGAGAACAAAGCATAGACAGGTTGGGGAGCACTGAAACACAAACCCTGGCAATCCAAGTTTTGCACTTGTAGTCATAACCCATTAATTCATTAACTAAATCTATCTCTGTGCACTCAATGTCTCTCTGACCTACTCTGATGGTCTACTGTGTTATGGTACAGTATCAGTGTTTCTAGAGAGGAATGGACCAATACATTTATATTTATCACTGAATTGAATAAAACATTGTAAGGTAATCCATGGATTTTTATAATGCAGATGATTCATTACTAAGAGATAGTTATAACATAATTGCCTTGAATCATTCACTACTCATCTAAAATGAAATTCATTAGTCATGAGTGAATTGAGTAAGCATTATGCCAACAGGTGGTGCTAAAGAGTCCCATGTACCTCGGGGCTTACATTTCAATTCTGCTGCCCAAGACAACAACAACATTTATAAAGTGGGTTTCACGTTGGCACGACATCCTAAGGTGTTGGACACAACCTGTTGGAAATTATTCGTTATTTACAGATAAATGCTTTAACAATTTGTTGAAAAATAATAGTGAACTTTTAGCTGAATCTTACTGACTACATCTGATCACCATTTGTCTCAAGACTGTCCTGATTCCTCACTGGCACATCATGAGATAGTTTATAAATAGCACCACTCTTTAAATACATCTAGGTTAATGAAACCTGTTATAGTCCAAACATTCACCTGCTCAGCATTATTTTGCAAACATATTTGTCAGTGTCTTGGGATGTCCTCCCAATGTGAAAGGCGCTATACAAATGTAATTTTGTTGTTGTTGTCATCAAGTCTGTCATGCATAGTCAGTGGGCTTAATTAGAAAAATAAAGTCAAAATAGATGTGCTTTGATCAGATCTAAACAATCACAAGTTGTTGAAATTGAAAAATGATACAGTATTGAGATCTAGTATCCTGATGAAGCATATAAAAAATACCGAGGTGCTTTTGGAAGATGTGATTCACGGAGAGTTACATCAGTTAGAAGAGCAGTGAGCCTAAAGCAATGAGGAAGTGGTTTGTAATACAGTTTCCGAGCAGTCTGTATGAAAACTGAAGGCTTAGAATTGTGCTACACGAGTGATGGTCAGTATCCTCTTGGGAGGCAGCAGAGTGGATCACAAATGGGTACAAAATACAATAAAAATAATTTGATACAGGACTTTGTGCAAGGAGAAGATTCACAACAGGCTGATTCACAACTGTGGATGCTCGCAGTCACACATCCTGTGGCATCTATAGCTTGACTGATTGACTGTAAACACTATACATATATGCTGTATATACACAGTATATATACGTATACACATGTATATACACAATATATGTGTATATATGTATATATACTGTATATGAATACATACGTATATACAGTATATATACACATACACATATATATACATATGTATATACATACACATTTATATATACAGTAAAAGCCTGTTTATCCGTGATCTGATCAACCGGATTGCTTAACCCCCTCCCGAGGCAATTCCCCATTCCAGCAATCATGAGTTTGCTCACTTTGCGCATGCGCGCGCATGCACACTTATTAAATTTACGAACTTAAAAAATGCTTTTTTTTTAAACCGATCTTTTTACTGAATGTGCTGGAATCTTTATTGGTAAGTATCCATACAATATTCTGTTACCATTTAGAGTATTATTAATATGGTATGTCTTAAAATAAGTAAATTTTTTATGTTGGGTTATGTTGGGCAACTTTCCATCCGATTATTCGGTAGAGTCAATTAGTCGAACCCCCGAACCGTGCTGGATAAATGGTCTTCTATTGTGTATATATATATATATATTATTCATGCCTTCATTACATCCCGGCTCGACTACGCAAAGGCTTCTCGGCCTTCCTAATTCCTCCCTCCATAGGTTGTAGGTAATCCAGAAATCTGCGGCTCATGTACGCTTCAAGCTTCGTGACCCCATCTCCCCCAATTCCTTTGGCTCCCCATCACCCAGAGGAACCAATTCAAGATCCTAGTCCTCACATTCAAAGCTCTCCATGGCCTAGGCCCACCCTACATTTGTGATCTCCTAACCCTCTACCAACCTGCCCGCCCCCTCTGCTCAGGAGACTCCAGCCTGCTCCACGTCCCCCAACCTACCTGCACCACCATTGGCTGATGGACCTTCAGCCACTCTGCCCCCAACCTCTGGAACTCTATCCCACAGTCCCATTGCTCGTCCCCTCCCTGGCCTCCTTCATCCCACCTCAAGACCCTCCTCTTCGATGGTCCCATCGGTCACTCCAAATCTCCCTCTTTCCTTCCACCCTCCCCGCCCCCACTCAAGTCTGAAACAATGACTGTCCTGCACCTTGGGATGTCCTGCTGACATGAAAGGCGCTATACAAGTGTAATTTTGTTGTTGTTTTTCTTTTTCCTCTACAATTACATACATATGATCTGACATTGATTTCCAGCAGATTACCTGCACTTGGAGAGCTTGCTGGTTTTTTTGGCAAATTGAAAATCTGTTCTCCAGGATTGGGTGGTGGAATGGCATCTTGACCTTGCCGAGAAAGCATGGGATCGTATTCTTTGCCATCATAGTTTGCATCAAAGAACTTTTTGAACCACTGGATGAATTCTAAGTTATCCTGGAAGCGACCTTTCACTAATCTTTCTACTGGAATAACCTGCAGAACAAATAAAAAAGCAGTGTTACTTCTTGACATAAAAAATCACATCTTGATAGAATCATAATATTATAAATATTTTGAATATTATAAATAGTACAGTATATAGATTCATATCCAGATGAAGGCACATAGCGAGGTATGTTTGGCTCAACCCGATTATATTATAAATGTGACTGTTGATCTCAGTCACATTTTTGTGGCAAAACAGTCTCATTTCACTTGAACGGAGTAGTATATTAGTCAGTATCTTGAAGAATAAAAGAGTTTACTCAACTACATAGTAAGAGATGAAAATCAGTAAAAGCACAGCTTTGAAAATCTATGCATCAGTGATTCCTGATCAATAGAAGCTTTATTTTATTAAGTGGTGAATGATCGTAGTCTCAACTTAATTTTCTTCCTGCATTAGCCATACAACAACAACAACAACAATTTACATTTATATAGCGCCTTTCACGTCGGGAGGACGTCCCAAGGCGCTAAATACGCACATCTACTTTGCAAAAAAACATTAAAATGAACATCAAAGTGCACATAACAATTTATGGAATGCGGAAATATATTCAACCAATCTCATCTGCTCTTTCTACAGATTTTGTACGGAATACCTCCTGTCACTCACCCAATCACCCACTCGCTATATTCTTTGGGCAAAAGTCACGACTTTTATATAACCTCTGATCATCAAACATAAATTGAGTAAAAACTCAAGAATATTCATCAATTGACACTATTCAAGCCTTGCCCGTTACACTTCAAATTCTGCACCCTTTATCCCCCCCCGCCTCCGACTCTAGTGGTAGAGACTGATTGTGCCTGACCAGTGCCAGCCAGTTTGCACGAGAAGCAATACCAGCAGTAACCTTACAAAATGGAAGATAATAAACCAGCGCTCATTTTCTCCAGGAATGCAAGGTTTGATTTTATGGACCCAAAGCACTAGGGTTAACAGAGGTGATCAGATGACACTCAAGTTGGGATTTTTTTGTGCATTAAACTTTCTAAGCATATGAGCTGAACTGTGTTTACTTTTGATCACACACTCTTATGTTGGTTTGGAATTTTACAACAACAAATTACATTTGTATAGCGCATTTCATGTCGGGAGGATGTCCCAAGGTGCTAAGTCGTCATGGATTTTGACCGAAGCAGGATATTGGGATCAGAAGGGCAGGTAGGGGTAGAAGAATGACCAAAGGCACAGTCGAAGAGGAGGGTCTTGAGGCATGCCTTGAAGGAGGCATGGTGAGGGAGCAAGGCGAAGTGACTGTGGGGTGGAGTTCCGAAGAGTGGGAGCAGAGGCTGAAGCCCTGACCGCCGATCATGGGGCGGTCTGGCCAGGGGGATATGGAGTAGGCCAGAACTCGACTACCTCTTTATAATGGACTTCTGCTACAAATAATATGTAATAAAATAGTTAGGTAGGCACACTTCTGGAGGAGAAATTGAAAAGCAGGATGGAAAAGCAAGTGGAAATTCGCTGCTTCATTTTCTAACAGCAATTTAATTGATCGACAGGGTGTTCTGCCTAATGGGAAATCCTGACAGTAATTTGTAGGATTTAATAAACAACTCTTGGAATCCTCACACAAACTCTTGACAATAGATCGTAAGGGTCCCCCACAAGTTTTATGACGTATTGTGAGTTACCAGCTGGATTCCCAGGTAGTGAATTAATTGTTAGAATTGAATCTGACTGATTGTTATAATTGAAGGTTTATCTAAGAAATAGGCTATGATTGATTGCAGGGAGGGAAGATAATTAATCTGAGTGAGAGTTTGATGAATTTGCTACTGAGAGGCTGAAGTTTAGACAATCAGGACAGGATAACAACAATAAAATCAGCTCTTTCTCCCCAAAGTATATGTTCATTCTATGTATAGAACAGTTCATTCCATATACAGAAAGAGAAAGGGTTCAGGAACCTCCTTTACAAGATGATCCTCTATTGCCCCCAATCTCTCAGAAACACAGAACAGAATGCAACCAGCTTCTTCTTCCTGAAGAGAGCCTATCTCCGTGTAGCCCATCTGTCAAACAGCAATCATTGGTGGGATATTGTGATGCAATATCCATTTGTAATATTTTGTTACTATGTAATAGTTTCGGTTAACGAAACTTCACTATAACGAGGGTTTCTATTTGTAGCACTTCTCCGCTTAACAGAGGCTGCTTTCGCTATAACGAATGTTTACACACACTTTAAATCTCACGGGCTTCTCATGCGCAGCTTCTCATGCACAGCTTCTCTCCTTGCCCCAGCAATGCACATTCAGTCTTTAGCGTGCCTCAGTTAAACAGTGCAGCCCCTCCCATATGGGAGGAGCTTAAGCGGCAGGATGCTTTGTGGCTTCAATAATAGTACGTCGAGATGGGGGGGGGGGGTGATAGAGAGATAGAGAGGAGGGGATAGAGAAATGGAGGGGGTGTCGAGAGGGAGGGGGGATAGAGGGGAGGTGGGTAGAGAGGAGGGGGAGATAGAGAGAAGGGGGGAAAGAAAGATAGAGAGGAGGGGGGAAAGAGAGATAGAGAGGAGAACGGGATAGAGAGGAGAGCGGGATAGAGAGGGAGGGAGGGAATAGAGAGGGAGGGGGGGATAGAGAGTGGGATAGAAAGAGAGGAGGGGGAGTAGAAAGAACGGAGGGAAGGATAGAGAGATGGGGAGGGGGATAGAGAGGAAGGGAAGGGGGGATAGAGAGAAAGAGAAGGGGGGGGGGGGGGGGGGGGGGCGTAGAGAGAAAGAGAGGAGGGGGAGGAAGAAAGAAGCGCGTCACGTGTCCTGAAATGCCTGAGTCCAGGTTGAGATATTTCAGTGTGATGACTGTGAAGACCTGGCCTGGAGCAGGTAGGATTGGCATTTTTATTCCTGCAATTTTTGTCACATTCCGGAACTCCGGACTTTTGGCTGCGCAACCTGTACACCAAAAATGTTAGTGCGAGAAACTGCTAGGAACTAAATTGATTTTAGTGGGGAGGCTCGGATCGGGGTGGCATTTTGGCTGCGGCCAAATACAGTAATACAGTTAAACTCTCGCTTAACAAAATTTTCGCTTAACGAAGGGTTTTAAAGTCCCCAACCCCTTCGTTGAGCGGGGTCTACCTATACTTAATTTTGCTTCTACAAGAAGCTTACTCCAGACCGTAAACTAGATGACTTTTGGTAGACAGATCATGTCTGTTTCATTGTTATATGACACCTCTGCAAGCCAACACTTCCATCATAGAGATTTAGGATTTGTCTCACATAATAAATTCCCAAGTATTTTAATAGAGCTAAAACCTCAACATTTTCAAGCCTTCCTCGCCAGTTAATCATATCAATCTTAACAGAAACTCTCTCCTCGTCGGCCTCCCCAGTTCCTCCATTCACAGGCTGCAGGTCATCCAAAACTCTGCAGCACGTGTATTATCCCGCACCCGCCTCCGCGACCATATAACCCCCAGCCTCGCCCGTCTCCACTGGCTCCCCATCCTCCAGAGGATCGAGTTCAAGATCCTTGTCCTCACCTTCAAGGCCTTACATGGCCTTGCCCCGCCCTACTTAACCAATTTACTCTCCCCCTACAAGCCCACCCGGACCCTCCGTTCAGCAGGAATTGGCCTGCTCCAAGCCCCCTGCCCGAACCGCCCCACCATCGGAGGCCGGGCCTTCAGTTTTTCTACTCCGACCCTATGGAATTCCATCCCCCAATCCCTCCGTCTCATTTCTTCCCTTTCCTCTTTCAAGGCCGGTTTGAGGACTTTCCTCTTCGACGGTGCCTTTTGTTCCACCCCGAATTTTTCGACCTCCCCTACATGTTTCACCCCTTCCCGAACACTCCCCTCCCAGCTAGGGTCACACGCCTCCTGTGCAGCGCCTTGGGACGTCCTCCCGACGTGAAAGGCGCTTTATAAGTGTAATTTGTTGTTGTTGTAGTAGTATAGGAAGCTAAGCTACCGCTACATTTAAAGACTCCGGGAAATAGTCAATAGTGGTACAGTACAGTACTTCATTCTGGATATTCATTCTTTTGATGCTGAACGTGTAAGATTCCCTTATCCCAAAATAGAATTGTACAAACTTTAGGCCAACTAGAATTTAATAATCTCCTGCTTTAATGAATTGTAGGTCAGTGTCCATCTTGAATTTCTCCTACTGAATAAATGTGGTCAGCACTCAAAATAAATTCAATCCGAAGGCCATTAATTGGCCAGAAGAACTCATTTTTTCCTCCAATCTCTCATTATCAATTTATTTTCAGCCAATATTTCCCTCCACGCGACTCTTTTTACCCCCACTAGTTCCACTGGCCGTCTCAAGTGTAATGACCAAGTGGTTGTGATTCACATGTCAGCCTTGACAATGAGAGTGGGAGGCATCACAGCCAAGCCTGATCTTATGACAGTCACACATATACACTTTCCAGCAAGGGTCTTTGGATGGCAATCAGGAACAGGACTCTGTCTGATTTTTGCCAACCAATGTAAATGTAACACTATATTATCGCCCTGACTATAATTAGCAAGATTGGTGCAGACAAGCATTCAAGAGTTGCATGGCTCACCTATTTATGAAAATTACTGAACTCACTGGGGAATCCCTCTCAATTAATGTTAGAATGGAGCCTTTGTGCTACGGATGATGGATAGTAATGCTTCCAAACAGCATTTTGCTTGTTGGAATGATGTACCAGCTGCTGTTAATCCTGTTTGAAGTAACCTATATGGATGGTTTTACTGAAGACAAAATAGTTCCGGTGCAATTTGTCAGCTCAATAAAATGGTTTCCATGCTGAATTTGTGATGCTACAGTATTTAAATATATTTGGTGTGAATCTCCAATATTGCTGACATAATTTGGTTAGGTAGCACAGGGCAGTTAACAGTCTAAGCTATTTCTTTTACTTTAATACAACTCTACACCCCAAAATAAATATTGAAATTCATATCCCGGTGTTATAAAAACATGATATTCCTTCACACAGAAATAAAACATCCTATTTTGCATCATTTCTGTAGTAAGATTTCACATTTTCCTCACATTCATTACTCAATGAAGTTAACATGTCAGGATACATAAACTGTGTTCTTATTTAATATTATTCACCGGAAAGACTATGAAATACAGCCAAAAGATTGCTAATTGATAAGAGTAACTCATTGCATCAATATGTATTTAATATTATTTCTACAATCAGTGTAATCATTTTACGTCTCACATATTCAGCAGCCTGAGATGGCTGAAGAGCTATGAAGTGTTGCACAAATGCTGGGTGCCAGCAACAGTGTCAAGCACTTTGAGACGTCCTCTTGTAATGTCAGAAACATAATTCAGCCATTTAATCACTTTAATCAGGAATTGATGTCGTTTATTTACATACATTCGCAAATACAACCCAATGTTCATATACATTATATTGCGCCTTACACGTCGGAAGGACAGCTCAAAGTGCTCGACACTGTTGGTGGCACCCAAATCAGGGGTGGGAGCCAAAGGGGTCAGGGAGGAAAAAGCATTGTCAGAGGTTCATCTTGAGATGGGCTTTAAACTAGTTTACAACAAATAAGGGAAATTCAATCTGTTTTCTAAGATTGTTATTGATATATCTATTAAAACAAAATGGAGGTTTGAAACCAACACTTACTTTATCAACATTCATTCTTTTAAAAGATGCCTGCAGCAGTTTGAAATTGTGAATGTACTCGTGTTCCAACTTAGCCTGGAATTTTACTTTCTTCAAACTAATGCAAGCTGGGAACAACATATGCATAAACTGGCAGTAGGCTGCACCTGAAAAAGAAGAAATAAACAATGTGCTTCATGGTGCCATTTAACATTCTCCATCGGAGAATGGCATTAAAAAGTTTTGACTGTACATTGATGTCTTTAAGCTAAATTAAACTACCCTCAAAATGTTTGGACGGAAATCCCAGAAGCGGTCAAATTTAGAGTCAATATATAAATAACCAACAAAATTAACAGAAAGTGTGAAATAAGATATAACTAATTTAATATATGTAGTATTCTTCATGCTATCAATCTAGTTACTAGAGATATAAATACAATGTTAGAATCACAAAATTATATAAAAAGTAGTTTCAACAACTTGCAATTATACAGCTCCTTCACTTTCAAGATATAAATGATCGACGATAAACATATACAATGTACTTAATTTCCATTAAGTTTGTATACAAACCACATATCTGCCAAATCTTAGCTGTAATCTCACTTTCTGATCAAAATAACAACAACCATTTATATGGCGCCCTTCACATGGGGTAGCGTTACCGGAGCAATTGACAGTGGCGGAGTCTGACACTGAGCCAGGGGAGAGGGAGGTGCCGTAAGTATGATCAAACAGGAAGGTCTTAAAGCACCATTTGAAAGCAGAGAGGGAGGGGGCAAAGTGGAGGGATTTGGAGAGAAAGAGTTCCAGAGCTTTCGAGTATTTGGCTGAAGGCACGGCCGCCAATGGTGAAGCAGAGGGGACGAGAGACAATCAGGAGGCCGAGCCAGCCGAGCAGAGGCAGCGGGTGGTGGAATGGGTGGGGGTAAGCAATCCAGATAGGTATGGAGGAGTGAGGGCAGGAAGGGATTTACAAACAAGTGAGAGGATCTTGAAATCGATAGGTTCGGTAATTGGGAGCCAGTGGAGCCTGACAAGGACCAAATATATTTTAAAGAGAAAAATTACACCAAAGATAAAACAATGTGAATTATTTGCAACAAAAAGCACCACAAAAAACACACCAATTTGTCAATAAAGAATTTACTTCCTTTCAGTATAGAACTTATGAAATAGAAAGCGGTTGGGAGAAAAAAGCCTCCAAACGTTCATTTAAAATTAATAATAAAATAATCCTTTGCTTTTGATTCACAGTATTTGTTTTTGTAAATTTGGTGACTGTATTTGTAGGAATGGGCAGCAGCCATTCTATACATAGAAATATCCAACAGCCATGATGTGAATGACCATTTTGTTTTCTCTCGGGATTATTGACAACAACAAGAAACAACAAAATTACATTTGTATAGCACCTTTCACGTCAGCAGGATGTTCCAAGGTGCTAGGCAGTTACTGCTTCAGACCCGAGCTGAGGACGGGGACGGGGGGAGAATTAGGAGTTGCCGATGGGTCCATTGAAGACAAGAGTCTTGAGGTGAGACTTGAAGGAGGCCAGGGAGAGGGCGAGGTGGAGGGACTACAGGATGGAGTTGCAGAGATTGGGGGCAGAGTGGTTGAAGACTTGTCTGCCAATGGTGGGGCGGGTGGGTCGGGGACGTGGAGCAGGCCAGAGCCTGCTGAGCGTGTGGGCAGGCAGGTTGGTAAGGGGATAGAAGGTCACGGATGTAGGGTGGGACGAGGTTGTGAAGAGCTTTAAATGTGAGGACCAGGATCTTGAATTGGATTCTCTGGATGATGGGGAGTCAGGCGAGGATGGGGGAGATGGAGCTTGGAACGGTAAAGGACACGGGCCGCAGAGTTCTGGATTATCTGCAGCCTGTGGAGGGAGGAATTGGGAAGGCCGACCAGCAGGGTGTTTGCATAATCGAGCTGGGATGTAATGAAGGTGTGGATGAGGGTTTCAGCGGCTTTGGGGGTGAGGTAATGGCGTAATCAGGCAATGTTTCAGAGGTGGGGAAAGGCAGAGCGAGTCATTGCTTGGATGTGGGGGAGGAAAGACAGTTGAGGGTCGAACAAGACAAGGCCACTTCGAGAAATTTCCTATTATTTTTGAATAGTGCTATGGAATCATTACCATCCATAAAAATAGATAATTGGGTCCCATGATCCAAATCAAACCACATCTGACAAAGCAATGCACAACCAAGCACTGAATTAGAATGTCAGTGTAGGCTATGAACTCAAAATCTGAATGTGGGCCTGAACTTGGAACTCAAAGCTGAGCCAGGCACCACATTTCTATTCTTAATATAGCTGATGAAGGTTCAAACAATCATGGAATTGTGCCTTAACACGAATGAAATCAAGAAAGGAGTCAGGAAGAAATATAAAATAATGTTAAAATTATAGACTGCTTAGTGCACAAAGTAACAAAAGAACAAAACCCAAATGTCTCACTGTCTAAACTAATCAAAATATTTTCATAAGATTATGCTTGTTTACCCACAAATAGTCAATCCGCTTCACAGTAAATCTTGTGTTGCACATTGTGCCATTTTCCAACGTGAAAGACACTGTATCAAATGCAAGGATTATTTATCAACTAATAACAAGATGGTTGATAAACTCATATTTTCCAGTACCGTAGCTGGAGAAGATTGGGCCAGCCCTGAGAGCTTTGGATTTGGATTCCGAATGTCCTTTATTGCCATGTCAGTGATTGTCTTTCTTAAATGCCCGGTTGGAAAAAGCAGACCTTGGGAGACTGAATCAATTGTTAACAAGTGTAGCCACAGATGATATCTATGCTAATTTTATAACCATGAAATCCGCTGCAAAGTGAAGTCAGCAAGCAATGAACAATTCCCCAGTGTCAAAACCACCTCTGGAAAATGCTCGAAGGTGGCTGCTGGCTTCCTGCGTGGATTAAAGGAAGTCACGTCAGCAGCAACCTGACAAACTGCACAGTGCTGATAGCAGCCATGTTTTAGTGTACCTCAAAAAACGTGCGGTTTGAATATAGGAACATAAGAATTAGGAGCAGGAGTAGGCCATTCGGCCCCTCGAGCCTGCCCCGCCATTCAATAAGATCATGGCTGATCTATTCTAACTCCATCTACCTGCCCCATCCCCATATCCCTTAATCCATAAGAAATCTATAAATCTCAGTCTTGAATACATTCAACGACTGAGCATCCACAGCCCTTTGGGGGTAGAGAATTCCATAAATTCGCTATCCTCTGAGTGAAGAAGTTTTTTCTCAACTCAGTGCGAAAGGGCTGACCCCTAATTTTAAGAGTGTGACCCCTGGTTATAGTTTCTCCAACCAGGGGAAATAGTCTCCCACTATCTACTGGCTCAGTGGTTACAGCACTTGTCTTGCAAGCTGGGGAAACCAAGCTGGTGAGACCTGTGTTCGAATCCAGGCAGGTCAGGGCGAAACCTTGGGCAAGTTTCCTTACTCCACACGCCTAATAATAATCCCTCCAAAAAAACACAATAATAAAATTGGTCATTTCAATCCACGACTGTGTGTGGGACACTGCTGTGCGCAATTGGCTGCCGCGATTCGCCCACAAATATATACAGTCAATGCACTTTACAGTATATTCTGTGAAGCGCTTTGGGACGTTGATAAGATGTGGAAAGCGCTATATCAAATGCAAGGATTATTATTATTATTATTACTCTGTCTTGCCCTTTGATAATCTTACAGGTTTCTATAAAATCACCTCTAATTCTTCTATATTCTAGAGAATATAGGCCTAGATTTATCAACCTATCCTCATAACTCATCTCCTTCATCCCAGGTACCAATCGAGTGAATCTACGCTGTATCCCCTCCAGCAAGACTTCCCTACTCTTATATTCTAACCCTTTTACAGTATAATGAACACCAACATACTGTTATCCTTCCTAGCTGCTTGCTGTACCTGCAGACTAACTTTTTGTGACTGGTATACAAGGACACCCAAGTCCCTCTGAATGCTTTGATTTTAAGGATCCAAGCTACTGAGTTAACAGAGTCGGGAAATCAATCATAGCAATTTCACAAACAGGACGGAGAGAAAGGAATCTACAGAATGAGCAAAGGTGCCAGAAAGTTATCCAAGATCTACTCTTGAAGCTTTTATCAGAAGAATATGACTGTAACAAATGACCTTCACATTTTATGTTGGTTGGCAGCTGACATTGTTATTTTGCTATTGTGCATAAGATTAATCATACTTTGACACTTTGTGGAGTAAAATTCATAAAAATGTATTCACTGATCTCCAGAAATTGAAGATGCAACAAGTCAATGTCACCTCCTCAAACTTAATATCTTGCACACAGCTTAGCTTGTATTCTGATCCTGATAATCAACATTATACAATATTTAAATTTACTGCAGACATGTGGAAAAGTAGTAATCACGTGAATTCATGAAATAGACAATGTGTATTTTAAAAACTGATTAGAGTATTTATAATCAAAAGTGCAGCTAAATATTTAGTAACATATGTAAACAAATTGGTTACATATGAAAAGAACAACATAACAGTGGAAAACATTTGTTAAGTAGCTTAATATTATATGAATGGTTTCCAGCCAGGTGCTCAGAGAAGATCATTTTAAAATACTGTGTACTATATCACCCTACGCTTAGAACTAAGATTTATTTCAACCTATGCTAGCAAAACCATGAAGGACTCACGGCAGTTTTTTCCTGGATTTCTAAACATATTTGTCGCCTCACCAATTTTGGGAAGTTATGATAAAGAAGCCCTTGGATTCAAAAATGGAAGAATGAATCAATCAATCTGTTTTTCAGCATTGTATTGCCATTACAAGAATCCTGTAGTTTAGTGGTTAGAGCACTGGCTTTGCACGAAAGAGGACCGGGTTTGATTTGCATCAGGGCGAAACATTGGTTACTTCATATGCCTCTGTTTATCGAGCAGTAAAAAGGAACCTGGTTGCTAGTGGATTTGTGGATCACTTTTCTGGGGTAATAATTCTTTCAATTTTTAAAAAATAAATTGATTACTTCAATTCTCGACTGTTTGTGGAATACTGCTGTGTGTAATTGTCTGCTGCGTTTCGCCCACAAAATAGTTAATTCATTTTACAGTATATTCTGCGAAGCACTTTGATGTCTCAAAGATGTGATTAGGCTCTATATTAAGTGCAAGGAAGTGGCATTCGGTGTCTTTTTTTAAAAGAATAGTTTGAATCCTGCGAGCAGAAGATAGCGAATAAGCTATTTTCTGTTTGTGGGATTCAAACAATCCACGTCAAAGTCAATATTCCTGGACACTGTGAAGACCAGCAAAGATGGTGAAGCTGTTCATTACAGTGTGAGTATACACGTGGGCTTGCAAAAGTTTAGATTTTAGGCCTAGGTTCAAATTCTGTACATTGGAGGGGGCTACTATATATAATCAACTGAGCATTGAACTGCAGTACTTTAATTGCTGACAAAATACAAACTTACATTTATATAGCAACGTTCATATCTGAGGATATCCTAAGGCACTTTGATCATTGGTATTAATGAACAGGTTACACTTTGAGTGAATAATACATGACTTCATTTGTTTTTATCCTACTGAGTCTTACAAACGTGACCTCCCTTTTGGATAATGGTAACAGGATTTCCTTTGCTTCCAAGGGTCAGTTTGCATCTGCTGAATGAACAAATTAAGGTGCTTTTTTTGTCGGGCATAAGTATTGACACATTAGGAAGCCTTTATTGACCTTGAGAGTTTCAAATTCAAGCAACTAAGAATAAATGTATGGATTCTGCTATTTCTCCTAGAAGAGAGGAAAGAGAAGGAAATAGACAGGCACAAAAGCTTGCCTATCAGGGCAAGTTTAGCAAATCCCAAGGATTTTAATTCAACCAGCTAGAATTACCAGCTAAACTTGACCAACCTATCTGCATGTTGACAAACTTTCTGTACCTTATCAAAGCGACACCAAATTCACTAACGCAATCCTACACTGTGGGGAGGAGTTTGCATTATCAAGCTTAAGAGTTTCTGAACCAAACTGAGAGTTGCATGCATCCCAAGTATACATAATAAAGGAGAAAGCTGAACTATTTAATGGAGATCCAAACTATACACCCAGTAGCATATTGACCTCCAGAGTTCCATTAACAATCCATCAATTGCATATTGACTTCATCACCATTAAAGCTGTCATGTTCTAAAAGGTCCACTATAACAGGACTGCTTCCAAGATGGATATGTTATCGTTTTGGATTCTAAGATGTCCCTTGTTGCCATATCAATTACAACAAAAGTGGCTGGCTGGAGCTTGTCTAGGAGGCTGAACCAATTACCAACTGGTGTAGCTGCCTACTTTACTTTGCAAATTATATCTATCCTAATTTAGGCACCAAGTTGTAAAACAAAAGACTACCAGTATGTCAAATCTGCCGCAAAGTGAAGTTGGCTGTAAAAAGTTCCCACTTCTGTTTTGTATACCGGTAATAGAAAAGCTAATGTCATTTTAAAAAAAAAACATTCTGGGGTAACAGCAACAACGACAAATTACATTTATAAAACGCCTTTCATGTTGGGAGGACATCTTGCAGAGAAGTGTGAGGTGATGCATTTTGGGAGAAGAAATGAAGGGAGGCAATATAGGCTAGATAGTACAATTTTAAATGGTGTGAAGGAACAGAGAGACCTGGGGATTTGTGTTAGTGACTCGTTGAAGGTGGCAGGACAGGTAGACAAGGCTGTTAAGAAGGCATATGGGATAGTAGGCTTTATAAATAGGGGTATAGAGTACAAAAGTCAGGAAGTGCTGACTAACCTCTATAAAACTTTGGTGAGGCCTCAGCTGGAATACTGTGTTCAATTCTGGTCACCACACTACAGAAAGGATGTGAAGACATTGGAAAGGGTACAAAGAAGATTTACTAGGATGGTGCCAGGATTGAGGGACTTCAGCTATGAGAAGAGGCTAGATAGGCTAGGGTTATTCTCTCTGGAGCAGAGAAGATTGAGGGGAGACCTAATAGAGGTTTATAAGATCATGAGGGGTTTCGACAGGGCAAATAGAGAAAAACTATTTCCACTCATGGGCGAATCTGTGACTCGTGGTCACAGATTTAAAATAGTTTCAAGGCGAAGTAGAGGGGAGCTGAGGAGAAATTGTTTCACTCAGCGAGTTGTTCGAATCTGAAATGCATTGCCTGAAAAGGTGGTGGAGGCTGATTCAATAACAACTTTTAAAAGGGAATTAGATCTTTATTTAGGGAGAACAGGTCTATTAGGCTATGGGGAGCGGGCAGGGCAGTGGGATTGAATCGCTCTTTTCACAGAGCCGGCACAGACTAGATGGGCCGAATGGCCTCCTTTTGTGCCGTAAAATTCTATGAATCTATGAATCTTGAGGCGCTGCTCAGGACCCGAGCAGTGGGGGAGGGATTGGGCTAGGGGGAAGGAGAGTGAGAGAATTGACTGTATATATATGTGGGCGAAACGTGGCAGCCAGATTGTGCACAGCAGTGTCCCACTTAGGGTAAGGCTTCACATCACTCCCACCCATCTCCACTGGTTCCCCATCCCCCAGAGGATCGAATTCAAGATCCTCGTCCTCACTTTCAAGGCCATTCACGGCCTTGCCCCCGCCTATCTCTCTGAGGCCTGTTCCACGTCCACCGCCCAAACCGTCCAACCATCGGCGGCCGGGCTTTCAGCCTCTCTGCTCCCACGTTGTGGCACTCCATCCCTCAGCCCCTACGCCTTTCCTCCTTTAAGACTGGTCTCAAGACCTTCCTCTTCGACCACGCCTTCAGCTCCCCCACTAACTCTTCCCCCTTTCCTTCCCCCTACCCTCCCTACCTCCCCGCTCAGGTCCTGACCAGACTGTTCAGTGCTTTGGAACGTCCCCCTGACATGAAAGGCGCTATATAGTGCAATTTTGTTGTTGTTAAGGCTGTAAAAGTCATTTATTATTTTAATTCTATAACAGTTTATCACATAAATACCCAAATAATTGTTGCCCCTCACCCAGATATTGAGATGTTTCACCCGATATACTGTAAAGTGGATTTGAAAAGCATCTGTCAGTTTGGAACAGTAATGTTCCATAAACAATCATGACCAATTTTATTTGAGGGACTATTTTTGCTTGGACACCAGAAGAAACTCCCTGTTTTCCAATTAAAGACCCCATGGTCTTTAATTGGAAGGCTGGCACTTCCGCCCATGCAACATAGCCCCCCGCACTGCATAGGTGTGGGATCTTAGATCTGACAGAGGGCTTGAATCGACAATATTCTGACACAGAGGTGAAAGGGCGCCAGATTGACACATATACCACTATGAGACCTAAGCATCTATCCAAAGACTCAAATTTATCTGCATTTCACTTCTTTCAAAAATTCTCCACTCAATAGTTCAGCCTTCTCTCTTATTATGTATACTTGGGATGCACGAAACTCTCAGCTTGGTTTGGATAATACTGCATTACGAATAATAATCCTTGCATTTGATATAATGCTTTTCACATCTTCTAGACGTCAGAATATACTGTGAATAGTATAATAAAGTTAATTGACTATATATTTGTGGGTAAAACATTTACGCTTGGTAAACTCCTTGTTTCCCAGCCTCCATAACTCCTCCCTCCACAGGGTGCAACTGCAGACCTTGCAGAATTCTGCAGCTTGCGTCCTCTCCCGCATTCAGCTCCATGATCATATCACCCCCACCCAATTCCACTGGCTTTCCATCACTCAGAGGATACAGTTCAAGATCCTTCATCTTCAAAGTCCTCCATGGCCTCGCTCCCCCCGACCTCTGTGACCTCCTAACCACCTACCAACCTGCCCATTCCCACTGCTTGGCTGGCTTTGGCCTGCTTCATGCCCCCTGCCTCACCTGCTCTAATGGTATGCGGGCCTTCAGCCATTCTGCCCCAACCCTCTGGAACTCCATCTCGCAATCCTCCGCCTCACCCCATCCCTAGCCTCTTTCAAGACCAATCTCAAGGGTGTTTGACCGTGCTTTTGGTTAACCTCCTTTCCCTCACTGCCATCCACCACACCTAATCCCTACCCCCAGCTCAGTCCAGAAAACTGTCTCGACCCCAGCTCAGGTCTGAAACACCAACTGTCTACTTCCTTGGGACATCCTCCAGATGTGAAAGGCACCATACAAATGTAATTTTATTGTTGTGTCCATTATCTTGGGACTCCTGGCCTAAAAGGAGCTAAATAAATGTAATATTTCTGCATGTGCCAGACATCCAATTGACAAAAAAAATGTATTATAGATGAAATAAATGTCTTAACAGCCAGAGACCTTATACAAAACTGGAGTCGCTTTAAGGATACCTAGGGTTTTTATTGTAAAGAATTACAATTGAATCTAACAAATTGCCTTCCTCCATTGACAAATAATTACTGTAATTTAAACAATCAGCGCTAAAATTATCATGGATAATAACTTGGAAAAATAATAAATCTGTACTAGTGTATGTTAGCTTTTTTAAAAAAAAATTAAAAGGAGTACAACATAACATGAAACAACTACAACAACTTGCATTTATATAACGGCCTACATGCCGGACAGCACCTTGGAACAAACAAAAGATATCAATCCTAATTCTAGGGTTAGATTTCTGGATTATATAGAATCAGTTAAACAATGACCACTTGTACGTATACATGACCACTTGTACTTGTTAAAGTAACTGATTTATGTACATATTTTCAAGACCCCCAAACAATAATTCAATTTAATTATAATTTCTACATTCAGACTATTAGACCATCTTCTTGATTCAGATTATGGACTGAAATCAAGACTCAAGTTGCCCCAGTTCTTAATTCTCTTCAGAATCTATGTGAGGCAGGCAAACATAGTTTAAAATCGACTCTTCAGGATCTCGATACAGCCACTATGGCCCAAATTTCTGGAACTCCTTGCATCATTCCCTCCATCATGGCCATCCCACCCACATACCAGTCTTCAAATCACACCTGAAGACTTTCCTCTTTTGGTCACCTCCCTCCCAGCTTGGCATCAAACTACACCATTAAGTAGTCCAAGACGAGCAGTAGGGAGGGGTCGGGGTGGGAGAATTAACTGTATATTTGTGGGCGAAACGCGGCAGCCAAATTGTGCACAGATCATGACATTTTCCCACTGGCATTTTTCTGGAATGTTAGTCTAATTTCCAACACCAGTAAAACCAAGGTACTGTAGTACTCTGGTCTCTCAAAAACAATAGTCTAAAGAGCATTTTCAATTGCACATGCAAGAAACATAATAAAATTGGCATAACAAAAATATTATTTTATACAAACAAGGTTAAAGAGACAGCTAGAACTGAATACCCTACTTTGTGCCAGAAAAACAGATTTCAAAACTACTATAAGCACAGTTGCAATGCATCACTATGAATTCTCTCTTTTCTGAAGTTGTTAAAATAAGTATAATCTGTAAAAATACCTTCCTATCAAATAAAGTGGTGTCTCCCTGAGGTTGAACAGTGAACAGACTTGATAGAACAGAATCCTGTAGCTCAGTGGTTAGAGCACTCGCCTCATAAGCAAGAGACCTGGGTTCAATTCCTGGCCAAACCTTAGGCAAGTTTCTTTACTCCACACGCCTGATAATAATCCCTCAAGAAAAATAAATAAATTGCTCAGGTCAATCCATGAATGTTTGTTAAACATTGCCTTGTGCAATTGGCTGCCACATTTCACCCACAAATATAGTCAATTCACTTTACAGTATACTCTGTGAATCACTTTGAGATGTCTAGAGGATGTGAAAAGCGTTATATCAAATCCAAGGTTTATTATTATTATTAATAATATATGTTTGAAATGCAGTGTTCAATGCATTATCCCCCCAATCGTTTGGGGGGATAATGCATTGAACACCCACATCATTTTATAATGTGGAGCGAGATATCTGTCTAGTTTCTAGATTTAGCTGACTAAGCAGAAGCTGAGCAGAAGCAGTCTGGAAGTAAGTATTTTGTAAAGATGCTCTTCTCCCTATGCATCAAAGAGACACGACTTTTACCACCAGCACTCAATTTACTGGAGAGATGCTTCCAAACAGAACATTCACCATTGGTTAACAGTCTAAAAGCATAAAACATTTGATAACCAAAATACACAAGAAACATTTAGGATTATATGGCAATTCAGCAGAATGTTCTTCTCTCTCAAGCTTGTCTAAATATTCTGGAACATCTACTGATAGCACAAAAGCAAGAGTATATTACCAAGAGTTACTTCACTTACTGAAAACTCAAACAATTAGTGAATGCCACGTAATAATATTTCACTTGGCAGTTTATCACAAAACCTGGCACTTACATAGCATCCTTGACAATGGTAATGTCGCTGTTCACATGATAGCATTTTGGAGCACTTCATAGTATTTACCGTAAAGTGTTGTGACGCAAAGTAAATTAAGTTTGTTATTATTCATGGAAAGTTCAAACGATCACTTTAAAGAATGAATTGTTTGCTATTCTTACCTGAACAAAGCTGCTCAATCTTTGAATAGTTTAAACACACCGTGTCATTAATCCAAGCCATGATGTCATGACGGCTCATGTTCTCACTGGTCACAGATGTAGAATATACGTTAACTGCCATCCCCCAACTGAAAAACAAACACAAGGCACCAAGTAATTAATATTTTTAGATGTATTATCACTTTAAACAGTAGTTCAAGCTGCAAAATAAATAATGAAGGAATACTAGTTTGTTGCAAACATATGGAAGAGACATTGAGCTGAAAAGTAAAAAGTCATCATATATACCTCAACTTAAATAGCTTTCAATAAATTTGCATTTACTGTACTAGCAGCCATGCTGTCAAATTGTCCTTTAAAGAATGCATAAACTGAGAAAGGCCATTCAACCCAAATACAGTAAAAGCCTGTTTATACCTGGCCGATGCCGGTTAAAGTGCATGCTGGATATTCAGCCGAAAACGCAAAAAAAAGTAATGCATTTTTCCGGATAAATTCCGGTTAATCGAATGCGGATTATTTTTTTTGATGTTCCGGTTATACAGAAGTTACAGTTGATCGGGTGACTGATAAACAGGCTTTATTTCTGCACACAAAATATGATCCACCTTAGTCATGGATCCAACCATATAATTTCCCAAACGTTTGGCTTCAATAATTTAACAGCAAAAGGTAATCAAGTAATTCTATAATACGTCATCAATCCCAAATCTGCATTATTCAAACCTGACCAGTTGCTTTCAATTATCAGCATGACTCATGTTCCCTTTCAATCTGCTTTCTCCTCTCCAATATACAGTATATATTTCAAAGTTTAGCTCAGCGATTGTCTTCATAATAAAGATACAATTCCCCAATTTGTCGCCAATAGGTCAGCTCCTTGCATCAATATAATTTTGAGGATCGGAAATGTACATATTACAAGTGTGGTTGTAATTAAATATACAAAACATGGATTTGTCGTCTGATCAAATGATTTTGACCTACGTGCTCATATATAGTTTGGTAGATAAAAAGAATTTTGCCACAAAATATACAATGAACTTCAATATATTCTGTGAAGTGCTTTGAGACACCTCGAAGACGTGATGGGGTGCTACATCAACATATGCCTATGCAACACCTTCCATGCAGTGCAGCGTCTCAGAACACTTAACAGTGCGGAGTCTGACTCCGAGCTGGGGGGAGTGACAGAAAACATGATGCAAGGATGATTTTTTAATTATAATAATGTATAAACTTCAGGTTTGCTGTTTCCTTATGTATTATCAGTCCAGCTTCCAGTCTGTCGTATCTATAAGTAAAAAATCAGCATGTTTTCTAACACTGTACTACTACAGTATTAGTAGTCTCCATGTATTTTACAAGTTGCATGAGTAGATGCTAAAATAACTCCTCCAGCTAGTCATTGCCCCTCCACAATCTTTCCATTCATAGCCTCTGCTTCCTATTTTAAGTCAGTTTGCAATTCAGTCAGTTAATGTGCCATTACTTTCATGAGTCTTCACCTTTTAAAAGAATCAATCGTAGGAACTCTGAAGAATGCAAGTAAATGATGACAAGTGAACAGCATTGATCCACTAATTTAATACAGTAACTTGCTCAACAAATTCCAACAGATTAGCAAGGCATGACCCACTGCTTCTAAATCCATGCTTGGTACACTTTATGGCATGTATACACTTTAGATGTACATTGATAGCATCCTGTCTGAGGCTATTTAGCATGTTTTCTCACAACAGATGTTATACCAACTGGTCTAATTCCCATCTCACAATTCGATTGCATTTAAGAATGTAAGAATTTGCTAGGCGAAACAAGAATTTATGTAGTTTGCCTTCCACCATCCTGGACATCGCAAGATACAGTGACCCAAACTATCCTGAGATTATTTTTCAGCAGACACCTATCTAATTTGTTCTTGAAACAAACAACATTTTCTGCTTCAAATGGCTCCCTAGGGAGCCTGTTCCATTTTGGGATAATATCTACCATTCTGCAGCCCTCATACATGAGACCACACATATAAATAAAATTGGCAGCAATATCAGTTACCAGCTGATTGATTTTGCGTTTTCTGGGAGATGGGGGGGGTTATGTACTGTTTTTTATATTTGTGTGAGACAATATATTGGGCAGCATTTCTCTTTTGTGCACTTCTGTGTACTGTACATCCATGTATTCATGAACTCTGGAACCTTATTCCACCCACATATGAACCGAATCTCTGCCCACGTGGGAAAGAGACTAAAAATTGATTCAAAATAAAGTAGTAAGATTATAAAAAACACATAAAGAGTGATGTAGGGAAAAGAAAATAGAACATAATCTGTGAGAACAACAGTTTTATGAGTAATTCCAATCCTCCACCTTCTTGTGTATGATGCTGAAAATTTAAAAGTACAAGGAATATCAGCGAGAAAGATATATATGTTCAAATACCTGCAGTAAGTTAACTGTAAAGTCATTGCCTTTATTGCCATAAAGTGTCAAACAATTTATAGTCATTTCTTCATGATTCTTCATACCAAAGCCTCTATGTCTCCTGATTTTTGAATCTTGAGTTTGACAGCTTTGAGGTTGTTGCTTGATACAGAATTGGGCTCATCTATTTATATCATTATGGAACATGATGCATTTGTACATGTCATTTTCATTTAAAATCCTATGCAAATCATCTCCTGGCTTAGTAACATTTACTGGCTGCATTGTGCAGTGTTCCATTTGAATCAAGCGCAGTAAACGAGTCTTGAACCATCACTGCATGCGCACTTCGGCTGCAGTGAAGTAGAACTACAAGCACAGTACAGTGTACTACATTGAAACAAGCAGGGAAAACTTGTTTACTATTTTGTGTTAGCTGTATAAAATCTGTTTTATACAAGTTTGGCTTGCAACTCGTACATAGCAAGTCATCTTAAATGTTATGGTCCAGACTAATCCAAGTTTTACTCTTGTGAGGTGGAAAGAGTGAAGAATGATCAGTAACCACTCAGCAGGAGAAGGATAATATAATCCAAACTCCCATTCTTTCCTCATTTATATTGTTCCTCTGTATATGTTTATCCTATTGATCAGGTGTACTCATTGCTTCAAACACTCTTGTAGTTATAATAAATAATGATCCTATTTGATACACTGTCTTATCATGTCTTCAAAACATTTCAAAGCACTTCACAGAATATACTGTAAAGTGTATTTGCAAGCAAAACGTGGCAGCCAATTGAACACATTACTGTCTGACAAACATTCGTGGATTAAGTGACCAATTCATTATTAATTTCTTTTAAAGGAATTTTTTTTCAGTCTCCACTTAATTTTTCGAATGACAATTCACAAAGGGAAACAGGTTTTAGTTCTAGACGCATAAGCAAAGAAACAATGCAAAATCAGGTCAAGACCTTAATTAGGCCATAAGTTGAATATTCTGTCACATTTTGGCACATCCCATTACGAGGATTATAAAAGCAATTGAGAAAATGTATTAGATATTTACTGGGCCAGATCATTCACTTGATAATTTTAGGACTCGACTAGAATGGAGAGGTTTAAGAGGTGAAATGATGGTCTCCAAGATTATTCTGTATTCTGATAAATACAGCAATAAGATTTTCATTGGTCAACAAGTCACCAATCACGGGGCACATATGTAATCATGAAAAGAACTACATAGGTTAAAAATATTCTTTACAAAATGGAAGTTTGTAATATAATTGTTTCTCAAACACTGCTTAGGTGACTTAGGCATCAGTTTGGTTCAGCTGGTAGCACTCTTGCCTCTGAGTCAGAGGTTGAGGGTTTGAACCCTATTATAATAATCGTTGCATTTGATAATAGCGTCTTCTAGACGTCTCAAAGAGCTTCCCAGAATATTCTGTAAAGTGAATTGACTGTACTGTATATTTATGGGCAAAACACGGCATCCAATTGAGCACAGCAGTGTCCCACAAACAGTCGTGGATTGAAATCAATTTATTATTGCTTTTTTTTGAGGGATTATTATTGGGCATGTGGAGAAAGGAAACAGACCAGTGTTGAGGCTGTTCTGCATTGTTGAAAGTGACCGTCTTCAGATGAGATGTTAAACCACGGTCCCTATCGCCTCGTTCAGGTACACAAGATTCCATAAAAGTATTTGAGAAGAGAAGGCAGTTTATCTTGTTGTCCTCGTCAACAATGATCCTGAGAAAACTGATCATTCTCTTTGTGGCTATTTGCAGAACATTGCTATGTGCATATTGGTTGCTGTGTTTGCCTTCAAAATACGTAGACATTACACTTTACAGTAAATATTGTGAAGTAATAATAATAATTATTTATTTATAAATATTGTGAAGTATTTTGAGATGTCTTCCCAAAGTGAATTGCGCTATACGTATACTGTATATAAAAAAGTATTACAACAAGAACAAAATTACCTTTGTACATAAGGAGGACTTCCCAAGGCATTGAACAGTTAATGCTTCAGACCATTAACAACAACAACAACAAATTACATTTATAGAGCGTCTTTCACGTCGGGAGGACGTCCCAAGGCGCTGCACAGGAGGCGTGTGACCCGAGCTGAGAGGGGAGTGTTTGGGAAGGGGTGAAACACGAAAGGGAGGTGGAAAAATTCGGGGTGGAACAAAAGGCACGGTCGAAGAGGAAAGTCTTCAAACCGGCCTTGAAAGAGAAAAGGGAAGAAACAAGACAGAGGGATTGAGGGATGGCATTCCATAGGGTGGGAGCGGAGAAACTGAAGGCCCAGCCTCCGATGGTGGGGCGGTTCGGGCGGGGGGCTTGGAGCAGGCGAAGTCCTGTTGAACGGAGGGTCTGGGTGGGCTTGTAGGGGGAAAGTAGATTGGTTAAATAGGGCGGGGCAAGGCCGTGTAAGGCCTTGAAGGTGAGGACGAGGATCTTGAACTCGTTCCTCTGGAGAATGGGGAGCCAATGGAGACGGGCGAGGGTGATATTATCCGGGGGGTAAGATAGTTGCGGAGCCTGGCAATGTTGCGCAGGTGGAAATAAGCGGTGCCGGTCAAGGCACGGATGTGGGGGAGGAAGGAGTTTTTGATCGAACATGATGCCGAGTTTCCTGATTGGCTTTGTGAGGTGGAGAGTGCAGCCATGGATGTTGAGGCTGGCAGCGCCCGATGTGCGGAGGCGCTGGCTTGAGCCGATCAGGAGGGCCTCGGTCTTACTCACGTTCAATTGCAGGAAGTTGTCCCTCGTCCAGGACTCGATGTCAGACAGACATGCTGTCAGAACATCGATGGTCTGGGGGTTGAGGGATGAGGCAGAAAGGTACAGCTGGGTGTCGTCCGCATACATGTGGAAATTTACCCCATGTTTGCGGATGACATCGCCCAGAGGGAGCGTGTACAGGGTGAAAAGGAGGGGGCCTAAAACAGAGCCCTGAGGGACGCCGTGAGAAACTGTGTGGGGGTTTGAAGAAAAACCGTTGGAAGAAACAAAGTGTAAACGGTGGGTCAGGTAGGAATGGAACCAATCAAGGACTGTGCCTTGAAGGTTGAGGTGGGAGGAAAAACGTTGGAGGAGGATGGTGTGATCGACTGTGTCGAACGCAGCAGACAGGTCAAGGAGGACGAGGAGGCAGAGGGAGCCCTGGTCACAGGCGGTTAGGATGTAATTTGTAACCTTAACCAGGGCAGTTTCTGTGCTGTGAATTGGACGGAAACCTGATTGGAGGGGTTCAAAGAGTGAGTGAGTTGAAAGGAAAGAGCGGAGATGGGAGGCAACCACTCTTTCAAGGACCTTGGATAAAAACGGGAGGTTGGAGATGGGTCGATAGCTTGATGGTTGCGACGCATCAAGGGAGGGTTTCTTCAGGATAGGGGTGATGGTGGCTGTTTTAAGGGAGGTAGGGATGGTGCCTGAGGAGAGGGAAAGGTTGATGGTGTCAGAAATGAGCGGGGCCAAAAAATGGAGCTGGGTGCGGAGGAGGGGGGTGGGGATGGGGTCCAATGAACATGTGGTGGGTTTCATGGAGGTAATTATTTTTGTGACTGAAAATGGGGTGGTGGGGTTGAAAGTGTGAAATGGGGGTGAGTAGGGGTTGAGGTAAATGATGAGGGTGCGGAGGTGGAGGAGTGGTGGGGGGAGGAAACCGCAGAGCGGATTCTCTCTATTTTGGACTCGAGGAAGTCCAGCATCTCCTCACAACGATCGTTAGGCCGGGGGGGGGGGGGGGGGGGGCAGAGGAGCTGGTTGGTGGTGGCGAAGAGGAGGCGGTGGTTGTCCTTCGCTTCCAGGATTATCCTGGAGTAGAAGGCTGATTTGGCGGTGGTTAGGACGGAGCAGTAAAATTTGATGCGGTCAAGCCATATTTGCCGGTGGACCGTGAGGCCAGATTTGAGCCAGGTGCGTTCAACTGCTCTCACTTGGCTTTTGAGGGAGCGGAGGTGAGTTGTGTACCACGGTGATGATCGGGAGTGGGAGACGGTTTTGGAGGTGAAGGGGGCCAGGGTGTCGAGGGTAGTGGAGAGGGTGTTGTGGAGGGCGGTGGAGGCGGAGGATGGGTCGGTGCAAAAAGAGTGCCATTGTGGGAGGAGGTCGGAGGTTTCTAGGGCAGAGGTGAAAGTTTGAGGGGGAATCTTCTTCCAGGGCCGTTAGAAGATGGTGGTGGGTTTGGAGGTGGACTGGGGAGGGATAGAGGTGTTGCAGGAAATGAAAAAATGGTCGGAAACGGCCTTAGGTGCACATTGGCAAGAGGATCCTAGACTGTGTGTTGGGTGTCGCTGGAGATTAACCAGGTAAAATCACAGGTTTGTAGCATTCGGCGGCAAACCTTTCCGCTGCTTATCCAGCAAGGCCTTCACCACCGATTCGAGTTTTGATTTGGAACAACAACAAAATTACATTTATCGAATAGAGGATGTCCCAAGGCGCCGAACAGTCAGGTTGGGACCCGAGCAGGGGAGATGGATAGGGTAGGCGGGAGGAACGAGAGAGAGTTTGGGGGTGTGGAGAGAGTTGGGAGAGCAGCAGAAGGCACGATTGAAGAGGAGGGTCTTGAGACCGGCCTTGAAGGAGGCAAGGGAGGAATCAAGGCAACTTGACTGTGGGATGGAGTTCTAGAGTGCAGGGCCAGAGAGGCTGAAAGCCCGATGGTAGGGCAGGGGACATGGAGCAGACTGGAGCCCGCTGAATGGAGGGGTTGGGCAGGTCCATAGTGGGCAGCAGGTCAGAGAGATAGGAAGGAGCAAGCAGAGTAGGATTCGGATTCCCTGCCCCTAGTGAGTGCTGTGCCCTTCCGAGTCCTGCTGATAAGAGAGGCTAGCAGGGCTATTATTAACGGTGCCCTGGAATAGTGTGTACCTGACTAGCTCAGGGCTAAAATGATTCCATGATTTTGTTGCAATAAAAGTCACTTGGGAGCTAGTTTGACTCCAGGGAGAATCTATTTACCCCCTGATAATCACTAGTTGGTTTGAACCCTCACTAGGTGGATAACAGGAACTCGCTTCAAGTTTTCTGATGGACAACATGGCTCAGCATGAAATGTGTGGTGGCATTGTCACCATCTTCCTATCCACAGCTCAGGCATACATTCCTTCCCATCGAGCAACAGTTCCACCAGTTGGACGTACAGATTTTAAGCAGCAGCTACTTGCTTCTCTGTAAGACAATCAAGGTGGATTCCAAACACTGGATGTACGAACATGTGTTGACAAACATGGACTCCAGGTAATGTGTATCAGCAGCTTTCACCGCAAGCCCCAGAGGTTCCTCATCAGCTATTTGGAGGATATCTGCCTTCAGAGTTTGGGAGGACCTTTACAGGACAGCTTTTGACATACCAGCCACCTTTACGTTCTTCTTCAATGCCACATACATGCTCGGCGATGCCATCCACAGACAGGGAGTCAACTTCCACATGTATGAGGGTGACACCCAAATCTACTTAGTACAACTCTACTTCTGCAACTGTGAACTCTCAAACTGCAAGTCCGCTGAAAAGCTAGCTTGTTTGACAGACATCAAGGCCTGTATGAGCGCAAATTTCCTGCAGCTCAATCTTGGCAAGATGGAAGCCATACTCTTTGGTTCCTGTCAACATCATCTCGCCTGTGTGTCTAAACTCCTCAACCTCCCCAGGCTCTCCCTCACTCACCAAACCTGTGTGTTGCTTAGGCATGAGGTTTGATCTCCAGCTTTCCATTTTATCCCACATCCGTTACCTGACCAGAACCGCTTTTTTTTCTCCCAACCTCGTCACATTGCTCACCTCCATCTGTACCTCACAATAAAAGCAGCCAAAGCCCTCGTCTGCGCGTTCGTCGCTTCCTGGCTGGACTATTCCAATGCCTTTCTTGCTGGTCTCCCCAGCAACACCATACACAATATTCAACTATTTTAGAACTCTGCCACTCAAATTATCACCCACATCAAACTCCCCAAACCATCACACCAGTTCTTACCATGCTCCACAGGCTCCTAAATACTCAAGGGATTGATTTCAACTATGCTCTTACTTGTTTCCAAAGTCTTTTATGCCCTTGCATTTCCCTATCTATCCAATTTTCTCCAAGACACTGCTCCACGCACTTACACAGGTAGACCTCACTTAACATTGCTTTGGTTAACGTTGTTTCGTTATTACGTTGCTGATACATAGGTGAACATATATTCATTTAACATTGCGACGGTTGCTATTATGTCGTTCATGTCGGTGGAAACAAATTACTTTGGGTAGTGTAGACATACATAGACTCTGAATGTCCGGTATTCTTGCGTTGGTTCACTTGACGTCATTTCGCTTCAAATCGCACTTTTCATGAACACAACTGTAACATTAAGTGAGGACTAAGTGTATATAAAAATATGAATGTATACACTCATAACAGCAAAATTACATTTAGCGTGCCTATCACATTGGGAGGATGTCCCACGGCATAGTTGTTGTTTAACAATCATTGCTGCTTAAACTAGTATAGGTTATAGTATAGGACCTGACTGAGATTCACAAAATTATGAGGGGTTTGACAAAGTAAATAGGGAGAAGCTAATTGCACTAGTAGGGAAGTCAATAACCATAGTTATGATAGTCACAAGAAGAGTGAAAGAAGAGCTTAGGTGATTTTTTTATTCCCCATTCAGATGTGAGATGTGGAATGCCCTGCCAGATAACTTGATGGGGAAGAATGTATTGTGGGTTTCAAGAGAGAAGTGGAGAGAAGTATAAAGGAATGAGGCTTCAAGGGGTATGGGGTTAAGGAAGGGTGGTGGGATTAAATGTCACACTGAGAGCCAGTGTAGATTTGATGAGCCAAATGACCTCCTTTTGCGCTGTAATTTTCTATGATTCTGCGAATTCAATTAAAAAAACACAATAAAATTACATTGTATAGTTCCTTTCACGTCGGGAAGATGTTCCAAGGCACTGGACAATCAGTGTTTCAGATGTGAGCTGGGATTAGGGAGGGTAGAGGAGGGGGGAAATAAGGAGGGTGATCAAAATAAATAAATCTGTGAGCACATGAATGGAATTAGTGAGATGAGATTTGGTGGTTCATGAAAAACACAGTTTTGATGAGCAGAATGGTCTGTTCCAGTTCTGTGCTGATTATCTACATGGACTAAAATCTTGAATTTACTAAATCTAATAATAATCCTTGCATTTGATATAGAGCTTTTCACGTCTTTTGGACAACTCAAAACGCTTCACAGAATATATTGTAAAGTGAAATGACTGTATATTTTGCAAACGCAACAGCCAATCCCACAAACAGTCGTGGATGAATTGACCAATTTATTATTGTGTTTTGGGGGGGATTATTATTCAGCATGTGGAGTAACGAAACTTGCCCAAGGTCTCGCCCTGCTTAGAATCAAACCCAGGTTTCTCACGTAAAGCGAATGCTCTAACTACTGAGCTACAGGACTCCACAATCCATCTGAAGAAAGTAAACTTTGCAGAAATAATGCACAGCAATGTTCCACAAATAACATAAAATGAATGACCTATTAGATTATTGGCCAGAACATCAGGAGAAATTCTCTTCGCTTTTCAAATAGTGCCTTTAACATCCACCTCAACAAGCAAACAGGACCTCAATTTAATACCTCATCACAAAGCATGGTACCTCAAACAATGCAACACCCCCAGCACTGCATTTGAATGTCAGATTAGACTGTCCAAGTTCCAAAACCTTAAATAGGCCTTGAACCCACAACTTTTTGACTTAGAAACAAGTGTACTACCAAATAAGCCAGGCTGACACAGATAAGTACATACTAAATAATTTGGCATAAAACAATTTCAATTCAGTGTAGTAAATAGTAGCACATTAATAGCTTCAGGCAATAGATCTTTGGCTCATATTGCCTGTACATACAACCTCCCAAAAGATTTCTAAACAAGTGCATTATCAAAAAAAAACATATTCCATCTGTACAATACAATTTATACTTATTGGCCTTTCATAATCCCATAGCTTCTAGTTATAAGTTATCATGGAAGCATTAACCGGTAGAATTACATTAAAATGACATCAAATACTCTACACATGACTTACTTTTGATGCAACAACCTATTTGCTAAGTCAATTACTCAACAACAAATCTCTTATAGTTGCATTAAGAAGCCTATACAACTTTTTTGTAGATGCAAATTATTTTCAGAAAAGCCACTGCACAAGTTAACAAAAATGTCACTACACAAGTTCCGACTCCCAACTATCTGACGAACAGACTACACAGTGCATGGGGAGGGAATAAACAAGATTTAGCCCTAGTTTTCTCAATTCCCAATATGAGATGCATCAACTGTGAGGTTCCAAACAGAGGCTATACAATCTGCGGGTGCTAGGGAGAAGATAGATGGAAATCACACTCAGGAGTGGCTAGATATTGACAGCAGCCTCAGATGGTTCATCTAACCACTACCTCAGTTACAAACAAATGGATGAGGGGCAAATGAAAACTCCCTCAAATTTGTTACCTATACTTCCATAATGTGTTAGCTTTAAGTCACAAGCACAACAGATTTAAATTTAAGGATTATATTTTCAAGCATTTTCCCCTATTAAAAAAACATAAAGATTAATTATTATTATATAATTATTAATGAATACATATCAAATTAGATAAATTTAAAAACAGTCAATTGCTTCCTCCATGAAGATTTGGGTTGGATTCATTGAGAAAGAGCTACAATGAACAAGGGAAGAAGGCAATTCAGTAATTTTGCCTCTGAGAAAGTGGTAAACTTCTATGCAAATACTCTGCATGAGGCAATTTCATATTGATGCAATATGTCAAAGCTAAATTCACTGTTGGTAAATAAACTAAAATGACATTGAAATGTACACATTTAGAAGTTATGCAAAATATTTATTGGCTTTTGATTTGAAAACAAAAAAACCATGCAATTCGATATACCTTTGATCAAAATGAAAAGATTTTGCATCAGCTTCACAAATTTGAGCATAACAATTCTTGTACACAAAATATTACTCGTACTTATTTTCCCACAAGATTTTCAGATATTCCAAACTAAAATGGCATGGTCATAGTTAAGCACATCACATTTGAAAAAAAACAGAACCATTTCAAATTCAAATCTGAAGGCTGGCAAGTCACCAGTGCATGCAAACAATGAAGCCACAGGCCTAGTTGTATTACAAGAAATAAAATCGCATTTTGTAAATGAGCAAAACATCTTGACTGTAATTTACACAGCTAATTAATGAGCAACCGATTGAAGAATTTTTAAAAAAGATCGTCAAGGTATATACATATATAACATATGTATATTATATATGATTTGTAGATTTTTTTTAATTTCTAAGGAATACTGACTACATTTACACTACACTGGGGCAAAAATCTAATTAGCGTAATAAAAATATTCGTAGCCTGTCATCAGATTCAAATAAATTGCAACGCAACATGAAAAGCAGTCTCCACCCATGAAATATCTTAAATCCACAACACCCATCAAATACCAGATCTGTCAGCACCGCTTCAACACAGCCTTTCTTAAATAGTCAGATGCGATTCCATCAAGCAAAATCTGGAACTGATTTAGCATCTACTGTCCGCTTTCTGAGAATTCCTCAATGGTTACAGAGATCTAGGTTCTTTGTACGAGCCAGCTACAAGAGGAAATCTCACTGAATGCATGATGACATGGTGACCTCGACTGTCAGGCATTTCACCAATCGGATTGCAGAATTTTACAAAGCTCCGTCAATTTGGTTCGCTTAATAATACCACCAACTGCAGCTCAATCCAGAGGAATCCATTTTTCTAAATTCACTGGGGAGTCCTCCGTTCATCTGTTTTCCTAACTATAATTTATTTCAAACAAACGTAGTTAAATCTCTCTTTCAGTAACTGAAAATGGTACAGTCCCACTTCACAGAAATAATTACTTCATCTTATCAATAACAAGACAGAAGGGGACCCAGCAAAAAAAAGGGGGTGGGGGGGGGGGGGGAAGAACCACAAGGGCATTCATAAACAAACAGCTTTTAGTTCCAATTATTTCCTATTAATCTATGCATCAATGCTAAAGCAAGTTGTACTTAAAAAGGGAAAAAGCATGCAAATTAAGTACTGTCACACACATCTGGGTTATGCAGCTTAATTATGTAACCCCTTGCATTTCCTCATTCTACTGCAGTCTCCAGCCATAGCTAAACATAGCGTCGGTTACCTGTAAGAACGCTCCCCTCTCACCGTGTGCTTCCGAAAAGGAATAATGGTACCATTGTCCTGAACGATGTCGTTGTTATTCTCACCATTTGGGGAAAGTGCTTGTGTGGGACCAGGCATTGGAGCCATCCCAGATGGTATAAATTTCTAACTGTGTGCTGTAGGGTAGGTTGTGCGCCTGCTTCTTCACAACAGGGCTCTGCTTGACCTCAGTGCTGACGTCAAACGTAGCAGAAAAAAATCTGGAGACGTTGTGAGGCAGCATCCAAGTCATGTGACAGGATTTTACCATGGTAACCAGCTAACTCATCAGATCTCAACAATCCACACAGGAACCCAGTACGGCCACGTCAATATATTAAAAGCAAAACAAGAGGCAACTGCAGGAACACTTCCATCTGTTGTATAATCCTCCGCGCCTTAGCCTTTAACTGCATCTTCATTCAGACAATATAATTTATGGCCACGTTAAAGCTCCCGCTGAGTGCACAAAACACTGTTCATGTTACTTTCAGGATCATTTTTGTAACCAAAATAATTATCTTGTAATCAAAACATAGGTTTAGGACTATTAAAGCTCATAATACTGTACTTATTTTGTATTCTGCTATCTAAACTGTTCCATTTTCATTTTACTCAAAACAAAGTATTATTTATTTTCCTTTGCTTTCCTAAAGGTGTTTCAAATACATTTTCCATCTACTTGAGTATTGCCCCACAGACACACTCTGGATGCTTGCCCGCTTGGTTATTATTCATGCACGAGTCTCATCAGGGTGTCACTAGGTTTTTACAATTGCAGGGGCATTAGAGCTGAGCTTAACATGTTCTTGCTTGACAACACATGTATAATTCCAGCAGGGGTCGTTAGATATTAATTAGAAGCTAGAACTCTGGCTGATTTCCCCCTCCACAACGTGGGACCCTAAGGCCAATTGTAGAAACCCAAGTGCTGTCCAGCCAAAATTCACTGGATTTGCATATATGCGGGTTGGAAATAGGATCTTCCCCATCTGTATGGCTTAGTTTTTCACTAAATAAACACACTGAGCTACATATGGAGCTTCTCAAGCCTATTGATGAAAATGTAACATGCAAAGTACACATATTGACCAACATAAATTAGTATTTAAGAGAAGAATTAGCAGCAAGTAATCAACAGTTAAGCTATCAGAAGTGCTGTGAATTGCAATAATTCTTGTATAAATACACAGCCCAACACTTTGGTCAAAATGAGAAATACATTGTATTGCAGGAAACTAAATACTAAAGTTGAGATCACTGCTTTTAGTCCAAGGTGTTCTTGGACTATTTCACTCTACTCAGAGCAAGCATGCATATTCCCAAGTCCAAATTTGAAGTAATAATGATGAGCATTTTTAACTGTACCTTTTTAAGAGCACATATTTAAACTTTGTCCAATTAAGTCTCAACTATCAAAATAATTTATCTTGTTTAAAGTATTAGGCAAGTCAATATGAAGTTTTTGTACTAAGAATACTGTATATAAGAATCTTTTGATTTGATTAGTACTGTACTTATCTTGGCATCTTTTTCAACCCTCAACTATCCTTTCTACCCCACATCCATGCAATGAACTGCTCTGCCTTTCCCCACCTCTGCAACACTGTGGCTCTGTCAGTCTCACATCGCAGGCTGCCGAAACTCTCACACATGCATTCATAATATCCAGGCGAAACTATGCAAACTGCTTGTCAGCCTCCTCAACTCCCCACCCACCACAAGCTGCATATCATCCAGACCCCCACAACTTATGTCCTCTCCCACACTGGGCTCCTTGACCCAATCAACCCCATCCTTGCCCGACTCCACTGGCTTTCCCTCACACAGAAGATACAGATTAAGATCCTGGTCCTCACTTTCAAAGACCTCCATGGCCTTACGCCCCCCAACCTCTGTGACCTCCTGACCCTCTACCAACCTGCCTGCTACCTCCGCTCAGTGTGCTCCAGCCTGCTTTATGTCCCCCATCACAAACACTCCACCTTTGGCAGGCTGGCCTTCAGCCGCTCTGCCTCCACCCTACGGAACTCCACCCTGCAGTCCTTCCACCTTGCCCAACCCTTGCCTCATCCAAGGCCCTCCTCTTTGACCATGTTTTCGATCAACCTCCTTCCCCACTGGCCTCCATCCTCCCCGATCCCTACCAAGCTTGGATCCAAAATATTATCTGTCCAGCACGTTGGTACATTCTCCCGATGTGAAATGCATTTTACAAATGTAATTTTGTTGTTATTGTTATCACATCATCAAGATGTCTCGAACAGCATGCTAACTATTACACAAGTCAGCTGTACATTACAATACAGATGTTCCCTCAAAAGCCAAGTGAGAGCAGCTGAACGCACCTGGCTCAAATCTGGCCTCACGGTCCACCGGCAAATCTGGCTGGACCGCATAAAATTTTACCGCTCCGCCCTAGCCACTGTCAAATCAGCCTTCTACTCCAGGATAATCCTGGAAGCGAAGGACAACCACCGCCTCCTCTTCGCCGCCACCACCAACCAGCTCCTCCGCCCCCCACGTCTCGTTTCGCAGATCCTCTTCTCAAACGAACGTTGCGAGGAGATGTTGGACTTCCTTGAGTCCAAAATAGAGAGAATACGCTCTGCGGTTTCCTCCCCCCACCTCTTCGCACCTCCATCCGTTATTTCAACCCCCACCCACCCCCCCTTTCATACTTTCATCCCCACCTCCCCGTCTTCAGTCACAAAAATAATCACCTCCATGAAACCCACCACGTGTTCATTGGACTCCATCCCCACCCCCCTCCTCCGCACCCAGCTCCACCTTTTGGCCCCGCTCATTTCTGACACTATCAACCTTTCCCTCTCCTCAGGCACCATCCCTACCTCCCTTAAAACAGCCACCATCACCCATATCCTGAAAAAATCCTCCCTTGATGCGTCGCAGCCATCAAGCTACCGACCCATCTCCAACCTCCCGTTTTTATCTAAGGTCCTTGAAAGAGTGGTTGCCTCCCAGCTCCGCTCTTTCCTCTCAACTCACTCACTCCTTGAACCCCTCCAATCAGGTTTCCGCCCTGCTCACAGCACGGAAACTGCCCTGGTTAAGGTTACAAACGACATCCTAACCGCCTGCGACCAGGGCTCCCTCTGCCTCCTCGTCCTCCTTGACCTGTCTGCTGCGTTCGACACGGTCGATCACACTATCCTCCTCCAACGTCTTTCCTCCCACCTCAACCTTCAAGGCACAGTCCTTGACTGGTTCCATTCCTACCTGACCCACCGCCTACATTTTGTATCTTCCAACGGTTTCTCCTCAAACCCCCGCACTGTTTCTCACGGCGTCCCCCAGGGCTCTGTCCTCGGCCCCCTCGTTTTCACCATTTATACGCTCCCTCTGGGCGATGTCATCCGCAAATATGGGGTAAATTTCCACATGTATGCGGACGACACAGCTGTACCTTTCTGCCTCATCCCTCAACCCCCAGACAATTGATGTTCTGACAGCATGTCTGTCCGACATTGAGTCCTCGACGAGGGACAACTTCCTCCAATTGAACGTGAGCAAGACCGAGGCCCTCCTGATTGGCTCAAGCCAGCGCTTCCGCACATCGGGCGCTGCCAGCCTCAACATCCAAGGCTGTACTCTCCACCTCACAAAGCCAGTTAGGAATCTCGGCATCACGTTCGACCATAAACTCTCCTTCCTCCCCCACATCCGTGCCTTGACCGGCACCGCTCACCCCCCACGCTGCCGAAACACTCGTGCACTCATACATCACCTCACAGCTGGACTACGGAAACTCTCTCCTCCTCGGCCTCCCCAGTTCCTCCATTCACAGGCTGCACGTCATCCAAAACTCTGCAGCCCATGTACTATCCCGCACCCGCCTCCGTGACCGCATAACCCCCACCCTCGCCCGTCTCCACTGGCTCCCCATCCTCCAGAGGATCGAGTTCAATATCCTCATCCTCACCTTCAAAGCCTTACATGGCCTTGCCCCACCCTATTTAACCGATTTACTCTCCCCCTATAAGCCCACCTGGACCCTCCGTTCGGCAGGAATTGGCCTGCTCCAAGCCCCCCGCCCGAACCGCCCCATCATCGGAGGCCGGGCCTTCAGTTTCTCCGCTCCCATCCTGTGGAATTCCATCCCCCAATCCCTCCGCCTTGTTTCTTCCCTTTCCTCTTTCAAGGCCGGTTTGAAGACTTTCCTCTTCGACCGTGCCTTTTTTCCCCCCCCGAATTTTTTGACCTCCCCTACGTGATTCACCCCTTCCCAAACACTCCCCTCCCAGCTCGGGTCACACGCCTCCTGTGCAGCACCTTGAGACGTCCTCCCGACGTGAAAGGCGCTTTATAAGTTTAAGTTGTTGTTGTTGTCAATAGAATACAGTATAGGTGTATATACACTGGATGCAAATTAATCGACGCCATAAAATAACTTCAGCTCAATACACTGATACTGATACTCTTTGGCATCTCGCATTAGTACTGATTACAATTTAAGGAAGAATAAATTAAACTTAGACCTTACAACAAATTCTGCAAAGCTACCTGACTGCAGCATTCTGTATAAGTGGGGAATTGTTACTAATCAGCTGGAAAGATTCTATGAAGTGAGCCACATTATACCTTACACATGACTTCCACAAATAGTTTCTCTCAATAGTACATCCTTTCATGCCTCGATAAAATTAGATAAAATGGAAGGAAGTTAAACATTTCCTTCCTACCGTCCGTTGAAGCTATTTTAACAGAGAAAAACATATTTGAAAGTTATGCACATTTAAGATTAGCTGCAACTTTTAAATGTTTAAACCCACGTTGAGAGAAAATGAACCTAAACAAGGCATCTGAAGTATTGCCCAAACAGTTTTAAAATACCATACTTCATTCTCCAGGTTCAGCTTGGTCCAACCTTTTGGCTTTTGTCTTCTGAGGGGTGAATGCCGCCAATGAGAAATGCCCACAGGCTGCATAAGCAAAATATGCAACAATAACAGCACCTCTCTTCCCATCACTCTACACAACATCTCATATGAGGTAATGCAGAGATCAACCAGAAGAGAGGTGCAGCCAGGAGGTGAAATAATGAAATCTGAAATGCTTCACGGACCGGATGAAATTATCCCCCAGGTCGGATGCTAGTTGGACCACCCTGGGCTAGATCAATTACAGTTTCTGACAACTTACTACAAATCAAAATGTTTCCAAATCTACCACAGTAGTGATACTAGAGACACTCTGGAATACAATATTGTGTAATAATAATCCTTACATTTGAGATAGCACTTTTCACGTCTTCTAGACGTCTCGTTCAGACCTGATTGTTCAGCGCCTTGCGACATTCTCCCGACCTGAAAGACGCTCTAATTCTATTGTTGTCTCAAAGCGCTTCATAGAATATACTGTAAAATGAATTGACTGTATACTTGTGGGCAAAATACAGCAGCCAATTGCACACAGCAGTATCCCACAAACGGTCGTGGATTGAAATGACCAATCAAAAAAACATTTTTTGTAGGGTTTATTATTAGGCTTGTGGAGTAAGGAAACTTGCCCAGAGTTTCACCCTGACCTTGTAAGGCGAGTGCTCCAACCACTGAGCCACATAACTAAAGAACTCATTCACGTATTAGGGTGCATGCATTGTTCAGCAAACAAAATATGTTTTGCTCAATATGTTGTTTATGTTCCAGTAATCTAGCTCAACACCAAGTTCTCAGAATAATACATAAATTATTTGAAGCTTTTCCCATAAAAGATATTCAAAGTATAGTGAGGTATGAGCATAGTGACTGGCTATGAAGCAAATCACAGCCCCAAATGTGGCCAGCAATATCTCACAAACAACATTAACCAGAATTTAGCCTTTTCGGGTTCAATTTGGCAGACAGAGGAATATTTAGGACAACGTGACAATTCTGTGCTCTTTCAAAGAGCGTTAAAAGATTTTGGTTCATCTGAAAAACCAATTGGCATTTAATAATAATCATTGCATTTGATTTATTGTAGTGCCTTATCACATTTACAAAGCGCATAACAAAAAAAAATGGAAAATCACTATCTCCCCTTCCTATCTCTCCAAACTGCTGACTCCTTATCAACCTGCCCGCCCTTCCGTTCAGTGGGCTCCAGTCTACCCCATGTCTCTCGCTCGACCATTCCAATGATTGGTGACCGGGCTTCCAGCCTCTCTGCCCCCATACTCTGGAACTCCATCCCAGTCCCTTTGCCTCGCTTCCTCCCTTGCATCCTTCAAGGCTGGTCTCAAGACCTTCCTGTTCAATTGTGCCTTCTGTCGCGCCCTTCTACCTCTCCCTCGCCTCCCCCCTACCCTGCACGTCCCCCATACTCAGCTCCCGACCCGACTATTCAGCACCTTGGGACGTCCTCCCGACATGAAAGGAACACTATATATGTAATTTTGTATTTGTTGGACATTTTGTGGGAGAAATGCAGCAGTCAAATGCACACAGCAGTGTCCCACAAACTTTCATGGATTGAGTGACCAAATTATTATTATTTTTTGAAGGAATTATAACCCACGGAAAGCAATCCGCCAATCGAGTTCCTACTTACTGTAAAGTAAACAGAGGAAACTTGCTCAATATTTCTCTTTGACTGGGAATCAAACCCACAGGATTCCACAAACATCTCATCTCAAGCATGCTACAAACACAAATTTGTCAAGCAATTTCTAGAAATTAGAATATATGCTGCACCTCCCTCTATACTTACATGAGTTGAAAGTTCGGTTACAAGTTAATTACGATCATCTTTCTCCAGAATACATTTCAGCCGCTAAATCAAATATGCTAATTTAGAATATGTTGCACTAATTAAATTTCACAAACAAAACTCTATCAATTCTGAACATTCCTTGCATTTGAGCAACACCATAATCCACTTGGCCACACATAACAAACCACATCAATGTTTTGTGAGGTGGGGCTGAGGTTAGGTGGGATGGAAAAGCCAAGAAATAAAAAAAACATTTTTAGTTCAGAAGCAGGTTATGTTCATGATACCCACAATCAGATTTGTGGTAAATTGTTAAAACACAAAAGAAAACTTACCCCATCACATGATCAGCAAATCAACCAGCAGGTCTCAATGTAAGGTATCTAATCAAAGCTTAATATCATACAAAGAATAATTTTTTTAAAGTCACAGCAGCAACCATTGGTACTCCTAGGAAATAACACTCATAAATACTGTACAAAGCCTCTAACAAAATTTGCGCACAAACAAGCCTTCTAAATACTCAGGCACAAAGACTTATTGTTTTATGCATCTGCCTTAATCATGTGTGCCTCTATCACTGGAGTAAAAGGAAACACCCAATTAAAATATTCAAGTTTCCCACTTTAACAATCATTACTTTGTCTTCTTGTGCACAATTTGTAGGCAAATAGCTGAAAGCTACTCTTTCTTCTGCATAACATAGCAAACATCACAAAATGTTCATTCGTTTCACGGCTGTGCAATGGTTTTGTCATTTGAATTACAATCATATCAATAAGGATGAACAAAATATTTGCCCTGTAAAAGACATTAGAATTTTTTGTTTAAAATAAAAATTCAGTGTCCTGAACAGTCAATTGTTCCAAACAAAACCTCTGGCTTGTTCAGATTGCATTTTCAGCAAACACATATTAATTGAATTGCCAACCACTGATGACTTAAGTCAGTGAGTGCAGTGTTGGTTTCATTATTGTATCAGTAGGCTTCCAGATACAATGATTCAACCTGAACCAAGTCACAAACTACAGTACATATGTAAAATTCACAGGTCTGTAACATCCAACACCACTAAGGCCATCAAGTTACTTGTATGTGTGAGAGTGTGTATGGGTGGGGCTGGTCAAATAATCAAGCAGCCCCCAAAATTGGCAACAGTCAGATTTCGATCAAGTATTAATCAGATTTTGTACTTAGAACTTTTGACATTCGGCTAATAACTTTGAAGAAAAATTAATGAAGAATCTCCAAATATTTCATAATTAACACCATAGTTAATGTAAATCATATGCCAATACCAGGTACTGTACTTAATAATCCCTCAAGCAAAAAAGCAACAATAAATTGGTCATTTCAATCTACGGCTGTTCGTGGGACGCTGCTGTGTGCAATTGGCTGCTGCGTTTTGCCCACAAAAAAAAGTCAATTGACTTCACAGTATATTCTGTGAAGTACTTTGAGATGCTCCCCCATTACCCCAGTCCTTGCCAGACTTCACTGGCTCACTGTCCCTGAGAGGATCAACTTAAAGTCCCTGTTTTCAAGTCCCTCCACTCCTCTGCAGCCCCTACCTCTCTGACCTCCTCTCTCCCCAAACCAGCACCCGCTACCTTCGCTCCACCGCGTCTGGCCTCCTCCATGTCCCCCAAATCCTCCGCTCCACCCTTGGTAGCCGTGCCTTCAGCCACTACTCCCTGAGGCTCTGGAACTCCCTCACTCCCTTCTCCTCGCCCCCTATCTTCCCAGTTTCAGATCACAGTTAAAGACCTTTCTTTTCGACCGTGCCTTTGGTCACCTTTCTACCCCTGCTCCTTGCTCAGTCCCGGAATCCGCTACGTGAAGGGCTCTGAGACGCCGTCTGGCGTGGAGGGCGCTATATAAATCGAAGTAGTTGTCTAGAACATGTGAGAAACGCTATATCAAAATGCAAAGATTATTTTAAATTATTATTGTAGTTTTCTGGCAAACAACTGCCCAAATAAAATTGTTCATTGGCTCTTTCGCTGTTTGTGAGACATTGCTGCCCACAAACGAATGTTGTGTTTCGCCTACAAAGTACAAATTACGTTTCAGTATATTCTGTGAAGCGCTTTGAGATGTCTAAATAACATGGTAAGGCATTATATCAAATGCAAGGATTCTTATAATTATCGTAAAACTGCTTTTGATGGGATGCAAATAAAATGGTAGATGCACATACTTCAGAATTCTTCCAGCAAATAATTCTTTACAAACCACCATGATCAATTGCCACATCTAAAATGACAGCTTCAGACCTCTTTCCTCCAAAGCCCTATGTTCTATGATCAATGATCAACTACTTTAGAGGTATTTCATAATTAATGTTGGTTTATGCTGCGGCTTATGTGCAGGTGTTTCATCCATTCAAAAAGAAATGCAAGCAACATAGAACATTTTTGATCAGACCAGTATAGATCTGCCATTTAGTTAAAAACCACGAGCTTCTGAATTGCTAAATGTCAGACTCAGTAAAAAGGACTCACTGGAGGCAAATAAACAGGGACTCACTACAAATGGCCCAGTACACAATCCAAAGCCCAAGTTGATTACTGTAAAATCAAACGGTTATTTCTAAGAACCAGACCTGAAATGCCATCAAACGTGTCAAAACCCCCAAATTATCCCAGTAATCCATTGCATCCTCACCAGGGTTTCAATGCCTGAAACAGTGCTGTAAGCCACCAAAATGAAACTGAACATTATATTTTTCCTTTCTTCCTCAAAGCTACCTCCAGTTAAAAATAATTGTCATCTTCACTTTATTAATTCTGGATTTCCTGGACTTGACATCAGAACCTACAGATATGTGGTGAGGGGGAGTGATCATTCCCCCAAACTGGAAATCCCTGACAGTACTAATTCTCAATGCATGGTTAGAGAGCAGTTATGAATCAGTCTTTTAAGAGATGGTGATTTTTTAGTTGCTACAAAATATAAGTAATCTTTGCATTTGATACAAGACCCTATCATATTGTTGAGACATTTCATGTAGCTCAGAGACTGTGGTTCAGATAATCCAAACAGGCTCTGTTATAAGCCTCTTCAACAGAAAGTTAGTTGATTGTTGTTGTTGCTCATTCTTCACTCCCTCCCTCCTCAGAGCCTAAAGCCTGTACTTAAGCACCTGCTGATTTAGCATCTCCAATTGTCAATGAGCACATGCTTCTGGTTTATATGCAGATCTTTTAGGAATGATTTGATTTAGTTGTTTATTTTTACTGTTAAGAGCTGTAATCTCAGTCTTTAGCAGGAGATTTTCTTGCTGTTTGTACTAAAGGCTGTAAATAATCATCTTTGCATTTCATATACAATAGTTCGTTATTACATCAAAATATCTTGAAATAATAACAAAGCTTGTATTTTTAAGTATGCTCAATGATTTAAAAAAAACCTTTACACAAGTAACAATTTCAAAAGAATATCCAGTAGGGCAGGGGGATGGAGAGAGGGACGGGGCGGGGGAGAGAGGGACGGCGGCGGGGGAGGGGGAGAAAGGGACGGCGGCAGGGGGGGTGGGGGGAGAGAGGAACGGCAGCGGGGGGGGGGGGGGGGAGACAGGGTGGATGTGATAATATACAGATAGATAGAGATGGGGGGGGATGTGAGAGAGGAGAGAGACACAGAGACACAGACAGTAAAACCACAGAGATGAAGAGAGTGAGTGTGAGAGACACAGAGAGAGAAAGATATTTACCTCCTGAGGAGATAGGCCCTGAATGCGCGCGCGCACTCCGAATGCGCGCGCACCCCGAATGCACGCGTCGCATGCGCAGTACAAAAACCCCGAAATATCAATATTTCGGTATATCTCGATATGAGCCCATCGATATATCTAAATCGGAAAATTTCCATATCGACGGACCCTAGTATCCAGCAATTAAATAAATATTAATCCGTTTGCAAACCCTTTTTCTTGCCAATTCCGTTTTCATGAAAATAATCCTTCCATTCGCCTTAGTGTCTTATCATATCTTTGAGACATTTCAACGCGCTTCGCAGAATATACTGTAAAGTGAATTGGCTGTATATTTTGTGGGCAAAACACGGCACCCAATTGCGCACAGAGGTGTCCGACAAATACTCATGGATTGAAGTGAACAATTTTTTTTTGAAGGAATCATTACTCCTGGAAGAGCAATCCATCAATCAACTTAACAACCGGGTTCCTACTTACTACAGTACTAGGTAAGCCAAGGCATGTTGACTAATGAAACTTGCCCAACATTTCCCTCTGCTGGGAATTGAACCCAGGTCTCTCACTTACGAGGTGACTGCTCTAACCGCTGAGCAACAGCACATGAGCAAAAAGAGATAAATCCACCAAAAAAAAATAGCTGTCTGGCTTTCTGCCGTGAACAAAGATCTTCCAAATTTATGGAGGTGTTTCAAGACCATACATCTACTGTTGCTGAACAGAATAGCTGGTATACCTCAATTAAACCCCAACTGAGCAATGCACAGATTTTGTTGTGGAATCTGGTGAGGTTTTTCCATCCTGCAAATTTTCTTTCCCTTCCTGAATGTGGCAACTCTTGTTAAGGGGGGGAGGGGGCTCATGGGAACTAGTCATCTTCTTCCACTCTTATTTTTTCCTAGAGAATCCAACAATAACAAATTACATTTATCTGGCACCTTTACATCGAGAGGATGCCACAAGTGCTGATAGTTGAGTTATGGGTTGGAATTGGCAGGGCAAGGGTAGGGAATGAGGTGCATAATAACTGAAGACGTGGTCAAAGATGGGCCTTGATGCAGGCAAAGGGCTTTTAAAAATAGAGTTTAGAGAATGGGGCAGAAAGGCTGTAGACCGGACTACTGATGGTGGGGCAGGCAGGGGAGCTGAGCAGAGGGAGTGGATGGCTTGGTAGGATTTTAGATAGTTAACAAGATAAGCAGGCAACCTAAGGCAGTGAATGCTGCCAATCCATTTGATTGTAGGAGTGGGTAATTAATCAGGTTAGTAAAACTGGGTTTTGCAGTTTTGGGGGGGGGGGGGGGGGGGGGAAGGGGGAGAAGGAATTTCTAAAATCCAGCTACAAAAACAATGTAATCAATCTCTATATGTGGATCTTAAAGCAGTAGCCTAAGTGGGGAAGTTGGTAGGAAACATTGGAGCATGTACACAAAGCACCATTGACATGGCGGGGTGGGGAGGATCTGATTTTTATTGTAAGGTGTTGACAAATATTTTTAGTATGAACTGGTATTGAAGACAAGAATAAATGTCATTTTCCAATGCTGGAATTGTATATTTTAAGTACAGTATATGTACAGCGACTGGTTTTGTCATGGATTGTTAAACCAAAACCAAAGGCTTTTATACAATAGAATACTGTTAGTTCTAATAAGCACCATTGTGGTGCTACATTTAGGTTTCATAATCTGTTTTTACCACTTTGTTGAGTAACCAATATTGGCTGTCTAACAGGTTTCAAGCAAGAGACTGCAGGGGGAAAGCAAAGAAACCCCTTCTTCTCAACTGTATAAAAAATAATCACCATGTTGCATGTGTAGGCGTTATGCAAATGTGATTTTGATAGTATTAAGCAAGGATACCCTACTGACCAATAAAGTTGGCAGAAGCAACTTATATTGCAATTCTCTTGGCAGAAAATGAAAGAGAAGTTAGAGAAATCTAAATCTAATCTTGTGTGGTGGGCAGAGGACGAAGATAGAATTCATATTGACAAGGATGAGACAAATATTGCTGCAGAAATGAAATAAATGTTGTACAAATTACTGAATGCAACCTGATTAGACACAATAAATGCTGAATGAAGATTAAACATTTCTTTACTCTCATCAATCACAATCTATTGCACCAACAGAACATTTTAACTTTACACACCAATCCTTCTATGGGTGGTTTAGTGAAAACAATTGCACACTTCTGCCAAATTATTAATTTATCAAGATAGATCTTGACATACCCGGACAAGCACAATGGGCTGAATGGCCTTCTTCTGTGCTGTGATATTCTAATTTCCTTTCATGAAAGTATCTAGTAAATTGTCAGTGGGAATTATCCGAGATACATGTTTTCTGATGAAGCTGGAAACCACACCAAGACCATTCGTGAGCCTACATATGGCTTCAACAATATTGTCCTAAACGATTGAGCAACCTCATTTTAGAAATAGTAAGTATAGAATTTTAGAACCTTTTCAACCATGCAAATTTCAACTTTTCAACTCGTGAAGTCACATACCTCAGTGGTTGGAGCACTTGCCTTACAAGCGAGAGACCTGGGTTCAATTCCAGGCAGGGAAACCATGGGAAAGTTTCCTTACTCCACATCCCGAATAATAATCCAACGAAAAAATAATAAATTGGTCATTTCAATCGACAACTGTTTGTGGGACACTGCTGTGCACAATTGGCTGTCACGTTTTGTCCACAAAATGTATAGTCAATTCAATTTATAGTACCGGTATATGCTGTGAAGAACTCAGATGTCTAGAAGACGTGAAAAAGCACTATATCAAATACAAGGATTATTATGTCAAGGTCTTTAGAAATGTAATTTTTATGTTGTTCTTGTCACTGCCTTACAACACTCCCGATCAAATTTAGCTGTGTGTTAAGTATCCTCAAAATACATTTAACTTTCTGAAACAAGAATAAATGCACTTCCATATAATTGCAGTTCATAAACGAACTGGTACAATTAAGCGATAACAAAAATGCAACAAGTGCTATTTAGGTTTTGTACTTAATATGCTCCTTCTATTTCAGTAAAAAGCAAAGGTGGGCCATGCATCTGCCTAAATTTACTATACATTTAAAGCAATGCAAAAAGGGAAATTACTTTTTGCTTTGGTATGCTGTGATGAGTGAAAGCAGATGTTCCTGGCTTAACATGGAACATTTGATGCAAACTTATAAAAACTGGTCTAAATATTACGATGCACAGTAATCATACAGAAAACCGGCATAGCAGTTTAATTGCAGCCAACAGCTTTTCTACTTTTAAACATTAGATTCTTAAAAATATATTGTTATGCAACACTTTCTCATTTCCCCTAACTCATCTACTCTAACACAAACTGACCTGGTTTTTTGATTCTGATTCCTGGTGCCTTTCACCACATTACGACTGACAGACATATTGGAAATAGATTGTTCTGCAATTAAAAGTGATACATGAATCAAATGAATCAAAGAAAATGAATGAAACACCAATGATATTCTAAAACTTCTAAAGGACTATGTGAAACAACACAGGCTAGTCACTAACAATCACTGAGATCCCAGCTTGTAACTCTTGACAGATATTATTACAAAATCTAATTTTATTGAGATGGTTGCTAGACTAGTTTTGAAACTATACTCTTCATGGAGGGCACTATACAAGGCAAGTTATTATTGTCTTTGTGAAATTGCTTGTTTAATACATTTATATGGATAAAAATGTTTGAAAGAGTCCAAACCAGAATGCCAGATTGTAAGTGTTGCAGCAGCTTTGATAAAAATGGCAGCAGAGTAAAGTAAAACCTAAATTAATAATGCAGAGAACTTTAGACTGCATAATATTGTATGCCCAACAAGCCCTCAGATAAAACTAGTCATTCACTTCATGACTGTTTGTGAAACATTGAGTTATCTGTAAAGCTGAGGAAATAAGATTCTTAAAAATTTTGCTTTCAGCCTAAATGTGCTGAAAGTGGTTCAAGTGGCTTCATTTGTTTTCACAACAAATGTGGAATGCAAGAGTTGATTGTGCATATACCGTGACAATATGAGCCATCACAACAATAAGCATACATTGTTACCAGTGGATAACTTAGGTTACTCTAAAATGAACTCATTGTTGCTACTGGCAAGTATTGTTTTTGTTATTATCGTACATAATGCAAGAGGCAGAATGTCTGAATATATGAATGCAATCTGGAAATACTTGATGAAATAGTTATTCCTCTTTCCAATTCTTCTGCGAAGACCTGGAATCAGATTGAGAAGTAAAAAAAAAACCTTTTTACAATTTGAGGAATGATTTAAAGTGATCAGAAATAACTTTGTCAACCAGGTTAATTGTCATAATTTGTTATCATATGCTTCAGTTATCTCAAGCACAATTCTCTGAAGGCTTGATTTTAATTCACATTTTATAAATCATCTATCAGAAACTCATATGTATATTATGTTGCGGATGATAAACTTCTAAATGTCACCAGAAAGTCAATTGATAATAATATTATTATTATTTAAATGATTATATTTAAATATGATTTAAATATGGTGCTTAAATCACCTACTTGTGTGTCAATGAGAATCCTAGCTTTTAACGCTGAACAGATATTATTGTGAAATCAAATTTCAATATAACTTTATCATTATGGGTTCAGATATAAAGGCTACAAAGGCATGGCTGGCGATCAGTACTAGAATCATAGAATATTACAGCACAGACGGAGGCCATTTGGCCCATCCCATTGTACCAGCTCTTTGGAAGAGCGAGTACAATGGCAGTGCCACCACCCACTCTTTCTCCATATCCTTGCAAACTAATTATCCAATTCTCTTTTGAAAGTTGTTATTAAATAATAATAATCCTTGTATTTGATAGAACGCCTTATCATGTCTTCTAGATGTCTTGAAGCGCTTCACGGAATATATTGTAATGTGAATTGACTGTATATTTTGTGGGAAAAACGCAGCAGCCAATTGCGCACAGCAGTGTTTCACAATCAATTATGGATTGAAATCACCAATTTTTTTTGAGGGATTATCATTAGGCATGTGGAGTAAGGAAACTTGCCCAAGGTTTCATTTGCCCTGCCAGGAATTGAACCCAGGACTCTCAATTGTAAGGTGAGTGCTCTAACCACTGAATTATTTAATCTGTTTCCACCACTCTTTCAGGTGGTTGAGAGCATAACAACTCTATAAAACAATTTTTCAACTCCCGATTATTTTGCTAATTATCTTATATTTATACAACACAGTCTGGGGGTCAGGATCAAGGGTCGAGGCTGAGTGGCTAGGCTTGGTTGGTTTTGTGATGTGCCTCAAAGCAAGAGAGGGAGCAAGGCGAAGAGAATGTGGGATGGAGTTTAATCAGGTGGGGCAGAAAGGCTGAAAGCCCAGCCACTGATGGCAAGGGGAGTTGGCATAGTCAAGCCTAGATGTGATGAATTCACGGATGAGGGTTTCTGCGGCCTGAGGGATGAAATAGTGGCGGAACTGGGCGATGTTGGGGAGGTGGGAGAAGACAGAGCAGTTCATGGCACGGATGGATTAGAAAGGACAGTTGAGGGTTAAACAGGACGCCAAGGTTCTGGACTGGCTCGGTGAGTTGGAGTGTGCATCTTTGGATGGTGATGCGGTTAGTACCAGAGGTGTGTAGGCGCTGACAGTAGCCGTTCAGGAGGGCCTCGGTCTTGGATAGTCGGGGATTTGGACCCAAGCTAGGTTCAACTGTAGATAGTTAGCTCTCATCCAAGACTTGATATCTGACAGACATTCTGTCAGGACAGCTATTGTCCTGAAGTCAAGAGTGCAAGTAGAAAGAGTTGGGCACCATCCACAGAAATGTGGAAGTTAACAGCATATCTATGGATGATGTCATCAAAAGGGAGCATGTACTTATTGAAGAGGGAATTAAGGACACCGCACAAGATGGTGTGGGAGCTAGAAGAGTTGCTTTGAGGACATTAAATAGAGATGGTGAGAGGTAGCATCTGAGCCATTCAAGGACAGAACCAAAAGGTTGAGAAGTGGTGGAGAATAGAGTGGTCAACAGAATTGAAGGCTGCAGAGGTCAAAGTGCACTGGTTACTGAGCCACTGGAAACAGTTTCTCCATATCTACTCTATCAAAACCTTACAGAATTTTTAAAAAATGTATTGAAGCCGAATTAAGATTCCATATTGGGCTTCAAGATGTGATCAACAAATGGAGTAGTGTCTGAAATATGTAGTCAACCCAATTATGTATTGTTCCCAGTACTTAATATATTCTGGGCCAAACAACTGCAACCTTAGCCACATTCCTCTTTGATTGCACCTACGGTCACCTTCTCCCTCCCTGTGGCTCGGGCTCCGTCATTGTTAAGCACTCTGAGACACTGCCCAGCATGGAGGATATTGTATAAATACAAGTTGTTGTTGTAGTAACATGGTTATAATAGCTCTTGAAGATACATATTTGGCCAAAGCTCTCTCTCAAACACCAAAGGTGCTTGCTTGACGCATTGTAATTCTATAAGAGGAAGAAATCTTGAAAAGATCCACTCAATGTATTACAGTACTTCAGAATCCAACCATAATTATACGCCACTATTGAAAGAAATGCTAAATGAAACAATTATGTAATGACTGACAACATTTATATACACATATCACACTCATACGCTCAGTTGGGTTTCAGATCAAAATCAATCTTTCAATGATTGAGGCATAGTCTCTAGTTGAACACTAGTTGAACCTATTTTGTAGTACTATTTTGGTGTTGGTACAACCTGGCAAAATGAATTGCGTCAACAACAACTTGCATTTAATACAGCGCTCTCCAAACCAGGCGGTATCTCAGAACCCTTCACAACAGCGAAGCCCAATGCCAAGCCAAGGGGAAGGGCTATAAGTGTGGTTGAAGAGAAAGATCTTCAGCCGTGACATGAAGATGGAAAAAGAGGGGGCAAGGCAAACTTGTTGAGGGAAGGAGTTCCAAAGTTTCGGGACATTGTGGCTGAAAGCAGAGGAAAGAGGAGATTAGAGAAGTAGGGGTATGCAAAGGAGTGGAGGGATTTAAACAAGACTTAAAATCTTGAAGTTGATCCGCTCTGTGACAGGGAGCCAGTGCAGTTTGACAAGGACTGGGGTAATCGGGGTACAAAGTTTGATACAGGTGAGAATGCGGGTGGTGGAATTTTGTATTTTGTCACTGTAAAAGAAGTGAGAACAACAACAGTAACAACAAATTACATCTGAAAAGCACCTTTCGAATAAGGAAAATGTCCCAAGGCCCTGGACAGTCAGGGATCTGCCTGCACATGACCATCAGCAAGTGATTTGTTTAACTTGAAATTGATGGCTATACCGTATATTGTTAAGAAGGCAAATTAAACTGGGCATGCCTTACAATGCATGGATGTGAATAAAAGGAGATGAAGTGGAAACCTATATTATTGTGGTGGTGGGGGGTCAGACCCAATACATCCAGAAATCCATGTGGAGTCCTTTAGCCCAGTGGTTAGAGCACTTACCTCACAAGTGAGACCTGGGTTTGATTACTGGACAGGGAGAAACTTTGGGCAAGTTTCCTTACTCCACACGCCTCTGTTTACCTAGCAGTAGGAACCCGGTTGTTAGTCGATTGGTGGATTGCTTTTCTGGGGATAATAAACCTTAAAAATAATAACTTGGTTATTCAATCCACAAATGATTTTTACCTAAAAACAAGCAAGAATTCACAGCCAACTGCAATGCTCTTTCAAAAAGGATAAAACCATTTTCATCTTTCCAACTGGAAAATAGGTAGTCAATAGATTAGAGAAGCCAAACTGAATTGACCTGTATACAGTTAACCCTCATTGATCACGGGAGTTACGTTCCTGGAAAACTGCGCACTCAGTAAAATCACGTTGGGTAAACTTAACAAGTAATGGGAAAAGGGGGGTTAGGGGAATCCAACCACAGGCTACCCACCTCAAGTCTCCAGGCACATCCACACCCGACCAATGCAAAGTACCTACTGAGACGGGCTACAGTCGGCTGGCCCTCTCCTCGCTCTCCCCCACACCCCCAATAAAGCAATTAAAAATAAAGCAATAAAACCAAAGCTTGGCTAAATTATTTTACCTTTGGTCCTGGAAGTGTTAGGAGACTCTCTCTCTCTGTCTCTTCTGTTTACCATATAATGCTATCAGGAAGCTCCGAGGCCGAAGAGTCATTGGATTTTCTCAAGGGTGCATTGCGCGCGGGACCAGCCAGCCGAGGAATCATCAGATTTAGTCCGGAGCTACCGGTGTCGTCACAAGTGTGCATGCATGCGGGGCCAGCCAGCGCATATACGCAAGTTTTACGTGCATTACGCAAAAATTTGACTTTTTTCCACTGTGTATACTTCAATTGGCAATCGATAAAGTCACGTTCGACAAGGGTTAACTGTATTTGTGGGCAAAACACACGAGCCAATGATAAATGCAACCTGAAAATGGTAGAGAGGGCGAGGCGAAGGGAGTGAGTTTCAGAATTCCGGGGCATAGTGGCTGAAAGCACAGCGGCTGACGCTGAATCGGAGGATTCGCTGGACAAGGAGGAGGCCAGACCAAGTTGAGTGAAGGCAGCAGGTACTGTTGTGAGGAGAGAAGAGGTCAGAGAGATAGGGGGGTGCAGAGGAGGTGGAGGGATTTGAACAGAAGAATGAAGGTCTTGAAGTCGATCGACTCTGAGACAGGAAATCAGTGAAGTCTGGCGAGGACTGGGGTAATTGGGGAGCGGTTTCGTTCAGCTGAGAATGCGGGCGGTGGAATTTTGAATGAGCTGGATTTTTTTTTGAATGGTGGTGGAGGGGAGACAACAACAAAATTACACTTGTATAGCGCCTTTCAAGTCAGGAGGACGTCCCAAGGCGCTGGATAGTTACTGCTTCAGACCTGAGCTTAGGACGGGGGAGGGGAGGGTGGGGAATAGGAGGTGCCGATGGGTCCATCGAAGAGAGTCTTGAGGTGGGACTTGAAGGAGGCCAGGGAGGGGGCGAGGCAGAGGGACTGTGGAATGGAGTTTCAGAGGTCAGGACTGATATCGAGAGTGGCTGAAGGTTCGCCTGCCAATGGTGGGGTGGGTGGATTGGGGACACGGAGCAGAGCCTGCTGAACAGAGGGGGCTGGCAGGTTGGTAAGGGGAATAGGAGGTCATAGACATAGGGTGCGGAGAGGTTGTGGAGGGCTTTAAATGTGAGGACCAGGATCATGAATTGGATCCTCTGGATGATGAGGAGCCAGTGGGGAAAGGTGAAGATGGGGGAGATGGGGTCACTGAGTTTGGAACAGTAGAGGACATGGACCACAGAGTTCTGGATTATCTGCAGCCTGTGGAGGGAGGAATTGGGAAGGCCGACGAACAGGGCATTTGCATAATCGAGTTGGGATGTAATGAAGGCATGGATGAGGGTTTCAACGGCCCTGGGGGTGAATAGTGGTGGAGTTGGGCAATGTTATGGAGATGGGGAAAGGCAGAATGGATCATTGCTTGGATGTGGGGGAGACCGACGAGGAGGACATTGGAGTAGTCCAGCCAAGGGGTAAAAAAGGAATGGACCAGGGTTTCGGTGAGATAGTGCCGGAGACGGGCAATGTGGCAGAGATGGAAGGCGGTGGTGCTTGTGAGGGACCGGATGTGGGGGAGGAAGGATAATTGGAGGTGGCTTGAACCCGACTCTTAGGGTGCGTTTAAGTTCGGAGTTTTAGGGGCAAGTCGGGTAGGTGGAGGAGGCGAGAGCCGTGGGATTGAAGATGTTGACGATCTACTGAAGAAGTCAAAGACTGAATTGTCTTGATCTGCATTATACATTTCTATGATTCTACAAAATGCCTAGAAAATCTATTTTGTCTGAAATGGAGAACTCTCTCCCCAGACCCTGCTTCCCTAACCCTGAATAGTTTTAGGTGCAAAAACGAAGGTTTGGGAACTTCAGAGTTTGCTTTGGGACTATTCCAGATTAAAATAGTGTGTGTGTGTGTTTCAAATAAAAGTACCTCTAAACACTGTAATCAGGACATCTAAAAGCACACTAAATATTAGAGTCGCCCTTTACTTACATTTTGCTGGATTTTGAGGCTTTGACACGTTGAAACACACACCCAAAACGACACAACAGCTGCGCTGCGCAACACTTGGCGACACATCTGCTGATGTCGCAAATTTTTTTAAAAAAAACTCGTACTGTATAATGAAACACGTGCAAGTTTCGGTTTCATCAGTTTGTCTTGACATCCTGAATGTGAAATATCATCAAAATTACACATATATATATATACACATATATATACACATATATAGATGATACATATATGTATACATATTCTTATTTCCAGTTTTATTCGGCAGCGGCCCTCGGGGGGAGAGGGGGCTGTGAATTCACACCCACACACGGCAGACTGCCCGCTCCTTCCCGGCCTCTCTGAAATGACAAAAGGCTTGTTCAGCGGCAGAAAGGAGGAAAAGCAGCAGCTCGGGACTCTCTGTCTGCCTGGCTGTCTGTCTGCACATCATGTGCACATCATATTTAACCGTGAGGAGGGGGGGCAGCAGACTCCGTTATTCTCCTTGTTTCCCACCTCAGAAAAAAATCACACGATCACCATTTTATTTCAAAATCAAAAGTCGCCCTGCGTTTTACTCACTGTTCGGGGCTGTGTATCTCTCGCCAGTACTTTGCAAATAAAGACAGGTTTCTTTCTGAAAGGAAGCAGACTGAGATAGGAGTAGGGCGTGTTCGTGTTATATCTCGCTCCCAATTTACTCCTGTGTCTCTAATAACGAGTAACAACCTTGTTTAGGGAACATGCCAAACATGTGCAGTTTTTTTTATATAAAACAGGTGAGACTGTGTGTGGGGGGGGGGAGGTGGGGGGGCAATATTTTCTTTGAAATGATCCCCGGCAGTGAGTTAACCGTTGGTCTTTACTATTGACAAGCTGTGGCTTGGCTCCTTGTTACACCAAGGGGGCGGGGGGGGGGGCTAACCGTTACCATGGTGATCGTCACAGAGCCGTTTCTCGTCACGTGCAGCCGCTTCCGCATGCGCCCGCCTTGTGCTCTGATCTCCCCACCCACCCACTCGCGCTCTCTCTAGTCATGTGACCGTCAGGCTCCTTACCGTCGCGCGTGTCGACCCGCTCGCAGTATCACGTGATTAACCCCGTCCACCCACAATAGCAAGAGTCACGTGATCTCCAGTCCCACGTACAGTACTTGAGCGGCCGGCGCTGCGTACGTCCCACCAAGCCCTCAGGTCACGTGTGACAGCAGTGGCCTCCATCTCCTCCTCCGCGTCAGCAGCGGACTGAGCACGAACAGCTGTGACAAGTGCACAGAGGCGCCGTCCCCTGAGACTCCCCCAAACCAGCCTCAACCCGTCTCACCCATCCAACAGACCCTTCCCATTGCGAATAATTAGAGAAGAGGCACAAGGGCACGAATTGCAAATTGCAGTGGCTTCATTCAAATTTTTTTGTCAGCCGGGTATCTCCTGGAAACCTATACAACAACAACAAAATTACATTACTATCATTTGTGATATAATTTGCCTTTGTGTCTGGAGGACGTCCCAAGGCTCTGGTGTCCAACCAGAAGGAGTTCCATTCATTCCACGACTGTTTGTAGGACACTCCTGTGCTGCCGCGTTTCGCCCACAAATAATAATAATAATAAGCCTTGAATTTTTGATATAGCATCTTTCGCGTCTTCTAGACATCTCGAGGCACTTCACAGAACAATAATAAGAATCCTTGCATTTGACACAGTGCTTTTCATGTCTTCTAGACGTCTCAAAGCGCTTCACAGAATATACTATGAAGTGACTGTATATTTGTGGGTGAAACACGGCAGTCAATTGCGCGCAGCAGTGCCCCACAAAACAGTCGTGGATTCAAATGACCAATTTTTTGAAGGAATTATTAGTAGGCGTGTAGAGCAAGGAAACTTGGCCAACTTGGCACTGACCCGCCTGGATTTGAACACAGGTCTCGTGCTCGTAAGGCGAGTGCTCTAACCAGGCCCGTACGCAGGGGGGGTGCGACGGGTGCGTACGCACCCCCCCAAATTATAAAAGGTCCACATTTTCCGGGGTAGAGAATTGTATTTTTTATCAAATTTAAATACCAAGTAAAGTAAATTTATTGAGCATTTGTGTAACAATCAGTTCTTCAAAACTATGTATAAATTATAAATACACATCTTTGAATGTTTTAGTATTAATATAAAATTATCGAGTCGCACACCAGAATCGGCGTCTACCCAAAACATACTGCGTCGATAGACGAGTCAATGACGCGGCGAGTCTGTGACTCGTGACTGGATAAACATAGGCGCGCGCCAAGACTCAAATCCTCGTTTGGAAATCATCCCGTAAACAGCCACAAGGGTAGCACCACTTCTGGAAGCTAAAATCATCTTTTCATCTGATCACCGTAAGTAAAAATAGCTCAAGTTTTGAGAGGTGTGACTGTAATGCTAGCAAACAATGACAACATATTTACAAGCTTCTGAGAAATTAAAGCTTTTGAGAACCCAACAAAAAAGTTATATGTGTCTGGACGGGAATGCCTATCTTCAAAAATGATACTCATGGATGTAGGCCTAGGCTTTAGCGCCTATTCTACGTGGTGTGTCAATCGGAAATCATCCCGTATACAGTCACTACATAAAAAGGTAGCACCACTTTGTGGAAGCTGAAATCGTATTTTAATCTGATAAATGTAAGTAAAAATGACTTACGTTTTGATAGGCGTGTTTCTGAAATATCATGTTTCTTGTTTTGTCTTGATTATCACATTTGATTTATATTATTAAAAATGTATTCCTGTATTTAAAAATTGCTTTTAGAGACGTCCACTGGCATGCAAAAAAAATATGACCGCAAAGATAAACAGTGCTACTTTATTTCCCATTCAATTTTGTACCCAGAGTGAAAAAACATCAATGTCGCACGAATTTGGCATAAAAATAGTTTCACCATCATCTGATCGAGCGAACTCGGGCATTGACAACCACACTTCTCCACTGATCCCTTCTCTCCATGCAGCCTGACAACTCCCGCCTGCCAATACCCGAATCGCGCTCCAGAGTATCGATGCAGGTTAGGGCCAGTCTAACCTCGTGTTCTGTGACCGTGCAATGGTTCCCATAGGATAGCACTATGGACAGTTTCCTCCCGGCTTCTCCAGCGATGTCCGCTAAACCTAAGACGCCTCTGCAGTAATGTCTGTGATACCAGTGTGGTAATGTACCATATAGCTCACTATTTGTCAGATGCTGCCGCCAGTAAACGTTCAGGGCGTCTCTTAGAAGCCTGGTATATACCTCATGAGTCACCTAATCTCCTGGTCAAGGTTTGCGTAAGTGTCCAGCATTCTGTTGAAGTTGCTGAGCCCCTTATAATTATACAACATAGGTCTACTCATTTCGTTAATGATATCGGAAACATCATAAATGCTACTGTGAACCCTGAGGAGTTGACCAATGCAATTGAAAAACTTGATGTTGCATATAAATACCATCTCTTGACAAGCCACTTCATCCCATCTGAAGATTACATTTTCCCGTCACGGTTCCTTCACCATTGTCAGCGCCAGTTCAAGATGAGATACTTGTGAGATTATAAATGGATGGTCTACAGTCCTTCATTAGATGCTGCTTTTTGCATTCACTGTGCACTGATGGTCCAAACAAGTGAGAGGAAACGGATGGGGGCATTTGTTAATACACCCTTTACCATGTTTTACAAACTAAACGAGAAGGCGAAGGAACATGAACGAAATGGTTATCACGTAAATTCTATGATTAGATCGGCATCAATGCGCGACTCTGTTGCGAACCCACAACATAAGATAGACATTCGTTTGGTCGATGAAAAGAAGAAAAACATTGAAAGAAATCGACATATCATAAGAACAGTTGCCGAAGCTGTATTATTCTGTGGACGTCAGTGCATTGCACTTAGAGGAGATAATGAAAGAGTCGTGGAAAGTAACACTGTTACGAGTGACGGCACACATTACAAAGGTAATCCGGGAAACTTTCTGGCAGCCCTATAGATGATTGCGAAGCATGACGAGGTTCTTCGACATCACCTTGCTAGTATTGGGCTCGCAAATTGGAATTGTAAATATACCTCACCTAGAATACAGAACGATATCATCACAATCATCGGCCATGATATAATCCGCAGTGATTATTACATTATTGTTCATTACAGTCCGAAAGAAATTGAGTCTTAGGATAACAATGCAGAACAACTTATTAATTACTGTCAATCTGTAGTTTATGATCATTTTCTCTTACACGCATACATTTATCAAGCATTCGTCATTGTACTGTTTTAATTGGATTGTAATTTACTTTATCGTTCACATTCCATACATCATCGAGTCAACAATCGTGTTTGCTTTTATCGGCGAACACATTCGAGCTTCCCAAAAAATTTAGACACGGACTACCGGGGAAAATAAAAACACTGAATAAATAATGATGCTCTTAAACACCAAGGACATGAAACATTTACCGTTCATATTGGATCTTCTGAACCGATTAAATAAGACCTCAAACTGTGTAAAACGTCGGAGCCTCGAGGGGGCTTCGGGGGCAGCCCGCAAGCCCCCGGCCATTGTTGGTCCCATCACTAGCAATTCGCACCCCCCCATTAAAAATCCTGCTCCAGAAATATACAGTCAATTCACTTTGCGGTATATTCTGTGAAGCACTTTGAGACGTCTAGAAGACGTGAAAAGCGCTGTATCAAATGCAAGGATTAGAATGATTCCACTGTACACATGGAAATTCGCTTCTATTGGAATGGAATGCACACGTTCATTATCTCATTGTACTCAGCTATTAATCTTGCAAGCCAGAGCCCCAGAGAATTAAGACATCAATTGAAAATTGATAACAGAAGCACGCTTGACAAACGGTGCTATTTATCTGTCAACGGCAGAAAGTCTAATCTTAAAATTCCTCTTCGACTGTGCATTCGGCCTCCCCTCCTAACAATACCCTCCGTGCCCTCTACCACCCCCTGACCCCCAACCCCCTGCTCAGATCCAAATCCCTGACTGTCCGGCGCCTTGAGACGTCCATCCAATGTAAAAGATGATATACAAATGTACTTTGTTATTTGTCATTTAGTGATTCCGCCGCATTACCCAAAATGAATTGTCCAGAACAGTAAATGAGTTCTGCAGCACAAGCTGCATTGCATTGTAACTATGCCATAGGATTTTCAGCCAACTTTTCAATACCCTCTCTATTGAAAATATTATAAACTTTCAACCACGAGTGAAACAAATGCAAATGTTGCTTTGAAATACTGTTAACATTCACACTAATGGGCAGAAAAACCAAATGAATCAATTGCAACGGCCCTTGTAAGTCATCACAGAAAATTGAGATGTCCTCCTGAAGTGAAAGGTGCTATACAAATGTAATTTTGTTGTAATACTGTACAAGGTGTAACGAACTGTGCATTTATGGGCTTGCCAGAAGAATCTGGAACACCCTCTTGTGGTTGAGCCTGGGGACTTGAAGGTTTTGCACATGCTCAAATCCCAAACTGCATCACCCAGGTAAAATCGATCATTCACTTTGTGGCTGCATGCAAATTACTTGATTTTTAGATGTTTTGTCAATGTGATAAAGCACTATATCAAATGTATGGTTTATTATATACTGCTGCATGCAATTAGTTGCTGCTTTTATCCCACAAAATATACATTAAATTCACTTAGGCAATTTACTTTACAGTATATTCTGTGAAGCACTTTGAAATATCGAGAAGACGTGAAAGCACTATATCAAATGCAAGGAATATTATTATTATTATAACTCCCCTTTAAATGTCCAAATAAACTCTTAATAGATAACCCTCTTGGAGAAGAGGTTCTTTTGAACTCTCCTTTACTCCCTTACTTTCTGGAAATAGGTAAACAAGATTAGTCCCTCCAGGGAGAGAATATAACCAGACACCAAGGGGTAAAATTGTGATACTGTATTTTGTAGTAGATTTCTTAACAAAATGTAAAATACTTGAATTGGCTTTCGCTTACAAAATGGTTACTATACAGTTGAAAACGCCTGGATTTCTCATTCATCATTTGTTTACTTCACAGAAATAGCCTGTAGAAAAGTTGTTTAAGTAGAACTGACAGCATTTGGAGCTTATCATTTTAATTGGGAACTAAGTTAAACAAGTCTTTCATTTCCCCTTAGAGTATTTGGAAGCCTGCCAAATTCTGCTCAAACTGCGGGAAATACATGACCATTATGGGCGCTACTGGCAAACACAAGTGACCTGTGCACATTGCCAATTTTTACCAATGTTTCTAAGTGAGTGTAAGGATGAAAAGAAAATAGTTACTGTTTGGAATGGCTCATATACATGTAATAATATTGAATGGATATTGAAAGGGTAATAATAGTAATCCTTGCATTTTTAATATAGCGCTTTACATGTTTTCTAGATGTCTCAAAGCGCTTCACAGAGTATACTGTAAGGTATAATCACTATATACTTGTGGGAGAAAAGCAGCAGTGAATTGCACACAGCAATGCCCCACAAACAGTCATGGAATTAATTAATTATTTGAATAAATCTAAGCAAAAAAGGAATTGAAAGTACTGATCAACATAGACATGCAGCTTGCTTTAAGTAGAAATTCGGGACTTGGGCCAGCTCTGATTAAGTTAGAGAGGCAGTGGAGAAACATCCACCCTCACCCCATCTGAATAGGCACTTGTGGCCTGGGCGATTGTGATGAGTTAGTTCAGCCATTCAAAATGAATAATAGTCCACTGTTGTGCCTGTCTGCAGCTCAAGCCCAATACCCTACTCAAAAAGGTTTTTGTGCCTAACTTTTGGTTCTGTCCAGTGCCTTGGGAAGTCCTCCCCAATGTGAAAACACTACTGTATATAAATACATTGCCTTTGATTGCTGAGCGAGAAAGTAGGCCTATTCTTTCAGGTGGGATGAAAGCAACCAGTCACGCTGTTTTTGTACAGTCATTTGAGGTGACTGACCTGTGATTGGTGAGTTTCCCAGTTGTTGTAGTGTCTCCAGACAAGAAGTTCTCTTCAACTCAATGAGTTGTAACACACAATGTCACCAGGAGAGCTGAAATGATTGTTTCACTGTTGGAAATCTGTACTTTTGCAATTTTTTGGCTTTTATAATGCCTCCCTATTATAAATACAAAAGTGTGCTCTTGTCAGAGATAAATGTGAACTGAAATTCAATATTTTTCCCTCCAGCAGATTTTAATTACAACTTTGTCCCTGTCTCTGAAAAAGAAAATCACTGCAATAACAAGGATACTCTGCAAGGCATTTTCTTGTAAATTCTGTGCCATAAATTACTGTGTGTAAATAGATGTGTCCAGAAGTAATTAACAAATATTCTCTGGTTATAACATTTAAAAAAAACTGGAAAGCCCGATGAATAAATTTAACACCCTTTGTTTTTATTTGATGGTAAGATTCTTTGCTATCTTCCCTTTTCTCACCTTGCTATAGAGTATTTGTGGAACTCCTGTAGCTCAGTGGTTAGAGCACTCACCTTACAAGCATGAGACCTGTGTTCGAATCCAGGTAGATCAGGGCAAAACCTTGGGCAAGTTTCCTTACTCCACATGCCTAATAATAATCCCTTCAAAGAAACACAATAATAAAAATTTGTCATTTCAATCCACGACTGTTTGTGGGACACTGCTGTGCGCAATTGGCTGCCGCGTTTTGCCAATAAATATAAAGTCAATTCACTTTACAGTCTATTCTACGAGGTGCTTTGAGATGTTGATAAGATGTGAAAAGCGCTATATTAAATCAAATGCAAGGATTATTATTTGCCTTTTATGTTACGAAATTCTCTTAACTCCTTGATGTCTGCATCCCTTAAAATAAAATTCGGTCAACCCATGAGTGTTGTGGGACACTGTTTTGTGCAATTTTGGCACAAAATATAACCAATTTTGTGAAGCTCTTTGAGACATCTCAAAGATGTGATAAAGCACTGTTTCAAATGCAACAATTACTACTATTGCTATAAACTGTAGACATTGTATTACCTGTTGCATAAGAGGTACAACAACAACAAAATTATATTTGGAAAGCGCCTTTCACGTCAGGAGGACAATTGTGGATCGGAATCCGAGTATGGGAGGATGAGGGAGGACAGAGAGGTAGGAGGGTGGTTGAAGCCATGGTTGTAAAGGAGGGTCTTGAAGGAGTCAAAGGAGGAGGAAAGGCAAAGAGATTGGGGGATGGAGTTCCAAAGGATGGGGGCAGATAAGCTGATAACCTGGCCACTGATGATAGGGCGGGTTGGAGTGGACAGGTTGATCAGCAGTTCAGAGAGGTTGGAGGCGGGCAAGTCCACGGAGGGCTTTGAAAGTGAAGATGAAGATTTTGAATTTATCTTCTGCGGGATGGGGAGCCAGTGGAGCAGGACGAGGGTAGAGGTGATGTCATGGAGCGTGGTACGGGAGAAAACACAAGCTGCAGAGTTCTGGATGATCTACAGCTTGTGGAGGGAAGAGTTGGGGAGGCCAACAAAGAGGGTATTTCCGTAGTCGAGCCTTGAAGTGATGAATTTGGGTACAAAGGTTTTGGCCGTCTGATGCATTATGCAGTGACAAACAGTGGGCAATGTTTCGAAGATACATTACTAAAACCTGCACAGTCTAATTGCATTCATGAAAAATACTGAAGGCAAGATGACTATCAAACGCAAGAAATGTTCATATTATACTACATTGATAAGGATAATCATGCTCATTACCAGCGATTTTAAATTGAACAAATCAGAAAAGATGTTGAAAGATACTGAATCATGTGTCCTTTCCCAGGTTAAGATGCTACGTATTTGATAATACTGTATTAACATAGTCCTCAGAGTTTCAAAGTTCGCTCAGTGATCTTTGGCTTTCTCAACACTGGAGTTTTCAGTGATAATTTGCTACCAAACTTACACAACTAATAATCGGCATCATTGATACAGCGGGGAAGATGTTACAAGCTACAAAGCAGATTTGAAGAAATCATGTCTGGCAATCTTTTTAAAAATTCTCTCTTTAATGACGAAATATTCCATTCCAAAATACAGACACAGTTAAATACTTGAACCACCTCAAAACATAGCAAGTCCCCAGCCCATTCCAACACATTGTACGTATGGATACAATACTTAACAACAATAAAAAACATAGATCAGTAGTTTTGTTACATTAACAGTGTATAACATCTAGCCTGTCGTGCCTCAAAAATTGTTACTCTTCTCGCTGTAGATGTTTAATATACTAGTTTTAGAAGTTGTTGTAGTTAGTGGCATTGATGTTGTAATCAAACATTTTTGGTGAAAATCAAGTGCCCTTTTATTTTTTATATTAAAAGAAACTGGTCGTTATTCACAGCTACTTTGCTGAATTAATTCATTATCAATTCAGCTGCACGGACTTTTAAGTATATACAGTATGTGTCCACATTAATGAGTTTATGAAGCTGGGACATTTCAGTCAAAATAAATAAAAGGCATAGGACTGTGCAACAAAACTAGACAATTCATCACTTCATGCACTAACAGAGAACGGATTGTTTCACAGTGAAGGCCACAGTCTTGTGCAAGTCAACTCTGAAACAAGTTAAATCTCTCTCTCTCAACTTCAACAGAAACTGTACATTTCTTCCTTTTTTAGATAATCTATTAGACCTCAGTCAATATTTATTATATATTTGTTTTCAGGCTTTAAACTGATAGTATCCGACTTATCACAATAATTTCTGATGTTATATATTGTTAAGTTATCTACAAGGCAAAGATTTGTATAGTTGCCACATATTTTCAGTTTTTGGCAATTATTCAGCTAATAATAAGTCTAAATGATAATACAGTGTGGTGTGCAAGATTTGCAGATTAGTCAGTGTGTCATTCTTTTGCCCTTTGGCACTAAAATAGGGTACTCCTCTCTGATAGAAAGTTTCTATTACAGGTTTGTTCGTGAATTAATGACAGGAATAGTCATCACTAAAAAGACTAGGTGAGGATAGACTGCCACTGTGAGCGACAATAATAAGAGCTCACATAACCTGAAAAGCAGGTGTTCTATACAGATCAGAAATATTCTAAACAATCAAGTACAACTTTGCATGAGTGTGTCTGTAAGCTTTTGTATTCGTTACCCGGGGATCGATCTGACTGAAGCCACATTTTACAAACTTCTCACAATCTGAATTCTCACTTTGTTGTTTCCTGTACAACATTTACAATTCCTCATAGATCGTTTGATAAACTCATTCCTTCCTGTAGAGTCTGACAATTTGCACAACTATACACAGGGCCAACTAAGGTAACACACATTTCAAACACAAACAGTTCCAGGCGCGCATCAAGTCATGTATACAGTATATAGCAGTACGTCCAAGTTGAAGGCCTTAAAATTATACATTCAGAAAACAAAATAAACGGGAAAAAAAACATTACTTCTTAATATAGCAATGGACATGCTTGCTTAGAACTATTGCTTAACCCATTGTATCAACCACATAAAAAGGTATTAAATGATTTAAGTTTGATTTTGCTATTGTGTTTAGTTTTGGCACCTATGGTTCAAAGTACAATGTCAGAACAGAAGTAGCTATGTGTGTCACTGACACATATTTACAGACCTGTGCATTTAAAAAAAAGCTAAATGAGTATTTTATGGGTAGTAGTCATTTTAGATAATTGCTTATGTGCATTGGCTTAGCTTTTGATGTTTGTAAGTGCATTTCATTAAAATAGTTGATTCATCACAGTTAGGAAAAAACAGTACCTGTTCTGTTAAAGTACTGCATAGTTTACCTGGAAACCAAACATTAAGTGTATTAATATGAGAATTGTAAACAGAATTGTATTGATTGCAAATGTGATGTATCTACTTTTAAAGTTTTTTTTACTATTAATACTGCAATCTTTTTGTAATAGCAACACCAATCTCAGTGTTCTCTCAATTTGTGTGAGCTGTATAAAGATGCTGATAAACCCAGCTTATAGAAAAAGAAATGTTTGTTCACATGTCTAACTACAAACTTTTAAAATGACTGTGCTATAGTCTTCATACTACTTATAAAATTCTTATTTCATCATGAGACGCTTCATGTGTTCATTCCATTCTTCGGTGAAGCCGGCGGTTAGACCTTCCTCATCATCGGTCCGAATGCAGCTTTCGTCGTCATCAGTTCTCACATAACTCTCATCATCGGTGTGACTGTAGCTGGCCTGAAGAGTGGACAAAACAACAAAAACATTTATAAGACCAGCACCCGAGAAATTAGATAGTCGTCTTCTAAAAACAGATCGCAATGCTGCGATTTGCCAACAGTCGTAAATGCTACTGAACATGGTGAGCAAAGGCCGTTCTTCCCAGTTTACGGGTAAATTTACCAAGTTTAGTTGTGTCAGCGTATCACTGTAGTGAATCCTGTTATAAGATGGCCTGATATGTGGAGCACATTGACATTCGCACCATTTGCAGGGTTGTGTGAAATTGCTCTGCAGCATATTCATCCCCCAATTGAGATGCCATAATTATTCTGGAAAGGAAACATGACCACTTTGAAAACCTAAACAATAATAGTTAAAGAACAGTGAACAATACTAATAATAATCCTTTCATTTGAAAAAATACTTCACAGGATATTCTGAGAAGTAGATTGTCTGTTTATTTTGAGGGCAAAACGCATCAGTCAGCAGCAATGTCCCACAAAAAAAGCAGCACATGTAAAGTGAGATAGTTCTCTTCTAAAGCAGATCACAAGCAATGGCTGGAAAGGAATGAGTGACCAATTTTATTTGGGGGATTGTTGCCCAGAACAAATGGATTGTTTTCTTTCTTTTTTATATACAGTATATAAATAGTGACATGCATCGTTCCCCTGAACACAGTCTCAGTTTTACTTCTCATCCCAAGTACGGCAACTTTATTGAAGCTTATTGTGATTACATTGTGATTACATTGCTCAATGTGGGGGGTTGAACCCACAACCTTCTAATTCAGAGGTGAGAGTGCTACCACTGAGCCAGGCTGACACACTGGTTATTTAATACCCACTTCACCTGCCACTGTATGGGGGCATTTGTTTTCTCTTGCACCACCACCACTTCCCTAAGTAACGCCTCATACTGAGTTCCAGTTCCAGAGGGGTGAGCAAGTCCATCAAAACCTTGGCCAAGCAAACCTTCTTCTTGGGTGAGCACAAGTAGCAAATATCAGCAGGATAGCTGAGCATCATGGCCAAGCGCAATGCTACCCGGATCTAATTTCCATCAGGGGTCATTGGATTATGACCAGGTGTGGGAAGCTTGGGCAATTTTCACTGTTCCCTAGATCAAAGGCACTGGGACCATTTATGTTGCTTGCTTCCCAGCTCAGCAAAGATATGTAATCGCAGCAAAAAATACAGACTGTATATTTATAACTTTTTTCCTCTAACTGGTACATCTAATCCACTGGGTTAAACATATCAAGCAGGCCCTTCCTTTAAAGAAACAATAGTTTTTACTACACAATTAAAGTTTTTCTTTCAATGTAATATGGCATTCAATCTTCAATAACCAAACTGTCTCAAGAAGTGTCTAATAATCTGCAAGTTTCAAATGTAAGTGTCAGCGGGTGTGAGGTATGATGTTCACACATCAGTACATCTATCAAGTTGAGGGAATAAAAGATTCCTTGTTTCGGTATGGAGTGTTGTGGATTGTTGAAGGGTCAATGCTGAATGATATTTGTAAATAGAAGATACATTGTCTGGGTAATGGCAGGGGAGGAGTTCCCTACCAAATAACTACACTTCATTGGGGAGTCAAATTACAATCAGAATCCAAGGTGGTGTTGGCAAAGCACATCTTCCAAACTATGGACTGCAGATAACAGTGTAAAAATATGAGAAAAATGCTCAGGAGCAAGAAGTAACAACCTGTATAGCATTTTTAAATATAAAAGTAAATACCTCTAACACGCTTTACAAAACATAACTGATTAGAAATGAAGCGAATGTTATGTAGGTTAACGTGGTAGCTAATAATACTAGCATTAGAAATAGTAATTAGCTAATAATACTTGCATTATCATGTCTTTGAGTGCTCAAAGCACTTCACAGAATAGACCGTGAAATGTAGTGACTGTATTTTTTGTGGGCAAAATGTGGTAGTGAATTGCGCACAACAGTGTCCCATAAACAATTGTGGATAGAAGTGATCAATTGTACTTTTTTAAAAGATCTATTACTGCCGGAAAAGCGATCCACCAATCGACTAACAACCGGTTTCCTACTTATTGCTGGGTAAACAGAGGAGTGTGACGCAAAGGAAACTTTCCCAGCATTTCGCCCTGCTGGAAGTCGAACCCAGGTCTTTTGCTTCTGCACTAGCAACATACCATAACCGTTAAATAAGTAGCTAATCAATATAAATGGGAAGAATGAAATTTAGATTAGGAAGCATATATAAAACCAGGAGAAAAACTCAACATTTCTTTGAATTAGCCATGCTAGAACTAATATTATTTTGGACAGGGGAACAACAAAAGTTTGATTGGGCCCATGTAACAAAAGGTTGATCAAAAGGCAAAGCATTACAGATGCTGAAAATTTGGCATAAACTCAGAAATCGCTGGGAACAAAGTAGCAGGTCAGGCAATATCCATGAAGAGAAGAAAATTAGTTAACGTTTCAGGTCAAATATAGCAAATATAATTTTGTGACTTGGCGAGATAATAACCTGGAGGGCATATTGTTCTTAGAAAGCCAAAAGTGAGAATCAGCGTAACAGTTGTAGATGAAAATTACTTACGCAGAATGCAGCAGAGTCTGTTCAGCCCTGCAAACTGACCTGTAAATCGCAGATAGAATAAAGAGAAAGAGAGACAGCCCAGAGAGTAAGTAACGTAACCAGACCAAACAAGGAAGGTGATATTTAATGCGGCATGCAAATTAAAAAGGAAAACGGCAAATAATATATGTGATTGATCTGGGGAAAATGTTTTTATAGCAACTTCTTACATCTAAATGCCTCAAAATACTTGACCTCCAATCCCCATAAAATAAAGTTTAACGGAAAAGTTAAGAAAATCTAAAGTATGCTGCATGGATATTTACTTGTAGATATAGTTTGAGAAAGTGAATTTAATCTATATCCATGTAAATACTATTTTTGTTGTTATCATTTTATTAGAATAATTTATTAATAGGAGATATGAGAATTTAAAATTATTTTAAGGATTGACTGTTCAAAAGCTTAGTGATGTCAAATATATAACAGTTTAAATAACAACTGGATTTAAACTAAAGGGGAATAACTAACTGACTGCTTCTAATCAATTATACTCCATGAAGTAGAGGGCACCAGAGAAATGTTGGTTAATGTTGAAAAGGGAAAATTTAGGGCTGAAACCAAGAAATATTTATTCACCCAACGGGTAACCGAAGACTCCGACAGCCTTCAAATCTATGAGAGTCTCAATGGCTTGAGGTTACCAATCCACACTGGACAAAAGGCCTGCTTGGACGTCTGATGTGTTAAATCTCAGTTTGTGGAAAGAAGATTACGGGATGTGATTTCTCACATGTGGCAAACACATATAGGCCATTTGGATCCTGATGTGGCCAGGTCCAATAACATCTTACAAGAATTATTTGCGATACGTTCAAGAATAAAGGTCATAATTCTGATTTGTGCATCAAGTGGTTTCATTTAAATAATCTCTGGATACCAAGTTAATGGGAAATTTAAATGAACTGGCAGATTTGAGTATTCAAGTGTTAATCTAGAATCTTAATTTGCCTTGTTTGCTCACCAAGTTTGACAAGGTGAGATAACAAACACTGTTTTTGCTTCTAGAACTGAGGTCCGAACATTCCACCTTGTCTTAGACCTACCCTACAATTTTGTCTTAACATTTAAGATGGACAGAGATTGAGAAACTTGTGAATTCATGTCTCAATTTGGAATCTTGTTGTTTCTAAGAATTGCACAGAACCATCTTACAAATTACAACTGAATTCAAGAATATTCCACAATTCTGTGAAATTCTAACATTTTTAGGCCAATATTCTTATTGGTAAGGAAAGACCAAGTGGCAGGTCTGTTGAGAATTATTGCCAGTGCTTTTTCCTTAGGTCATTACATGGTTGTTGGTAATGCGTTGCATATGTTTCCAAAGCATGTTCTACTGAAGATCACTTTGGCACAGTTCAAGCACAATGCAAGCTGCAGTCAGTGAAGTGACCAGACAGTAAGAGGCAATTATCTTTCAATGGTCAAAACATACCAAAAATTAAATTAACCTTCAAAATGTAATACATTTACAACAGAATGCAAATTTTAGATTGATATAGTACTTCCACGTCAGGTGGATGGATGTTCCAAGGCGCTGAGCAGTCCAGTGTTTGCAGATGAGCTGTGGTGGGTACTGTGGATGGTGAGGGAGAGAAAGATGCCTGAAAGCACCATCAAAGAGAAAGGTCTTGGTGGACTTTGAAGGAATTCAACGATGGAGCAAGTCAAAGGGATATAAGGATGGAGGTCTAGAGCATGTGGGTAGATAGGCTGACCCCCAATGGTGGAGTGGGCAGGGCAGAGGATGTGAAGCAGACCTCCAGGGTAGAAGAGGTTGCAGTGGTAGGATAGGGCAAGGCCATGTAGGTACTTAAAGGTTAGGATGAAGATCGTGAAATAATAATACCTTGCCTCAATTAAGGTCCTATTTATGTTGCACGGTAAAGAGAGATTTGACGCTCTTTTAATGTTGTATTCTTACCAGGTGATGCAGTAGAAATCAGATGAACACTATTTCCATTCTGATAGTGTATGGACAGTAAGGTGCCCAACACAAGAACTACAAGTTAGAGATATTGCATGTCTGCTTTTTTAGAGGATTTCAAAAAGGGGAGAAAAACTAGATGTTCACGTTAGACACAAGTTGTTTACGCCTAGGTCTTTTGGGACTGCGGGATGGAATTCCAGAGGTTGGTGGCAGAATGGCTGAAATCTCACCCGCTGATGGTGGGATGGATAGGTCGTAGGGTCCGGTGATATATCGATATATCGCTAAAACCCGATATAATTTTCATATCGATACGCTGATATAGGCATTTCAAAAATATCGATATATCGAAAAGTCGATATATCGAGGGAAAAAATCAGAATGCGCGCACACTGAACTACAAGACCCAGAATGCTCATCTCTATACACAATGCACAGACCGAGGTGCAAAGCCGCCATATTGTATTCATAGTCCTAGAATACAATATACAGGTATGCAAGGGGTGAGGGGAGAGAGACAGCTGGGGTGGGGGGGGGGGAGGGGGAGAGAGACGGCTGGAGGGGGGAAGGGGGAGAGAGATGGCTGGGGGGGAGAGGGAGAGAGACGGCTGGGGGGGGGAGGGAGAGAGAGATGGCGAGGGGGGCGGGAGGGGGAGAGAGATGGCTGGGGGGGTGGGGGGGGGAGAGAGACGGCGGGGGGGGGGGGGAGAGAAACGGCGGGGGTTGGTGGGAGAGAGGGATGGCGGCGGGGGGGGTGGGGGGAGAGACGGGGTGGATGTGATAATATACAGATAGATAGAGATGGGGGGGATGTGAGAGAGGAGAGAGACACAGAGACACAGACAGAAAAACACAGAGATGGAGAGAGTGAGTGTGAGAGACACAGAGAGAGAAAGATATTTACCTCCTGAGGAGATAGGCCCTGAATGCGCGCGCACCCCGAATGCTTGCGCTGCGCGTGCATGCGAGGTACAAAAAACCCGAAAATATTGATATTTCGGTAATCTCGATATGAGCCCATCGATATATCTAAATCGGAAAATTTCCATATTGACGGACCCTAGTAGGTCAGGGGACGTGGAGCAAGCTGGAGCCCACTGAGCGGAGGGAGCGGGCCAGTTGGTAGGGGGTTTGCTGGTCGCAGAGGTGGGCAAAGGTTTCAGTTTCAGACAAAAAAAAACTTTGAGCTATTATTCCCTTTTGCTTCTAGTTCTTCTGTTAACAATACTATACTTGTGTATACTATAAAATATATAAAAAACAGGTAAAGCATCTTGCATCAGGCGCTGGCTGCATCAACCGCCATGGTTGCATACTCAACCTCACCAAGCCAGTCAGGAATCTGGGTGTCTTGTTCGACACTCAACTGTCTTTCCTCTCTCACATCCAAGCAACGACTCGCTCTGCCTTTCCCCACCTCTGCAAAATTTCCCGATTCTGCCATTATCTCACCCCTAAAGCCGCTGAAACCTTCATCCACACCTTCACTACATCCCAGCCCCGATTATGAAAATGCCTTGCTGGTCGGCCTTCCCAATTCCTCTCTCCACAGATAATTCTGCAGATAATCCAGAACTCTGCGGCCCATGTCCTCTACCATTCTAAACTCTGTGACCTCATCTCTCCCATCTTTGCCCGACTCCATTGGCTCCCTCATCATCCAGAGGATCCAATTTAAGATCCTTACATTTAAAGCCCTCCACAAATCTTGCCCCACCATACATCTGTGACCTCCTATTTCCTTACCAACCTGCCCGCCCCCTCTGTTCAGCAGGCTCTGGCCTGCTCCATGTCCCCTGACCCACCTGCCCAACCATTGGCAGGTGAGCCTTCAGTCACTTTGCCCCCAACCTCCGGAACTCCATCCCGCAGTCCATCTGCCTCGTCCCCTCTCCGGCCTCCTTCAAGTCTCACCTCAAGACTCTCCTCTTCAAAGGATCCATCGGCAACTCCTTCCCCCTTACCCCCTGTCCTCAGCTCGGGTCTGAAGCAGTAACTGTCCAGTGCCTTGGGACGTCCTCCTGACGTGAAAGGCACTATACTAATACAATTTTGTTGTTGTTGTAAGAGCAGGGTTTCAGGGAATTAACGTTTATAGGAGGGAGTTGTAAAGGTTTTTTATGTATTGAGTGTAACTATAGTGAATTAATCTCAGTCTCCTATTTGACTCTTGGTGTTTCTTCACTTCTGTTCTCTTTTCGCTTCTCGATGCCTGTGCTGTCAGCCTTTGTCTGTCTCTTCCTCTCTCCTACCATCACTCAGTTGTTCTTTCTTATCTCTATTTTCCCTCCAACAATGAAACTCACTCACATTTCCCTCCTTCGCTCCCTATTTATTTCTCCTCATCTCCTCCTTGAGAGATACTGATTGTGATCACAATATCACGATTCTAATAAATTTACACACTTGTACACAACTTCACACATACTCACCAGCAGGATTATTTTGCTGGTAGCAAAGATAGGTCTTCATACTTCTACAATGTAATTTAGGGTTAGTGATATTGTAGAGATTGAGAATGAGAGATAGAAAGTTGGACAATAACAACAAAATTACATTTATAGAGCGCCTTTCACGTCGGGAGCACATCCGAAGGACTGATTCAAAGAGAGAGATAAAGGAGAGAGAGACAGACGCAGAAAAAGAGAAAATTTGTGTGAGAGAGAAAGGTTGATATATTTTGGCCTTATAATGACAGCATGACAGTGGGACGTCTTCCCGATGTGAAATTTTGTAATTTTGTTGTTGTATAAATTGTGATAAAACTATGTTTATACCATACTCCAAAATATTCCAAATCAGATATCATTCGCAAAACATTCTATGGAAATATTTGTGAAGGGAAAGGAAAGTACAGTACTGATAATACTGAATTCAAAAGTTGAGGACAGCTGATTGCCCGCCTCCCCTGCACTGAGGCTTGTTTTGTTCACTCTCTGTTTTGCCTGCAGGTCTCCTGTCACCCACACATCTTTTTGCAGCCAGGAGGGTGCTCTGGGTGATTTCGTTCTCTTCACTGCCACATGTGTTGCAAATCCAGGAGTGGCTGACTGACAGAATGCCTGATTATAGGCGACAGCTATATGACACGGCAGCTCATATCTTCTTCTTCTGCTTAGAATATTTACTCAGCATAGAATTTCATGACAATTAGCTGTAGAACAGCAAACCTGGAGTAATAATGTAACAAACAGTTGTTTCTCTTTTATGAACATCACCATGACAGGCAGTGACTGGGGCAGAAAATCACTGTCTACTTCACAAGAGATGACAAATTCCAAGGCATGATTTTATGGCTATAATTTCATCTCAAGGTTGAGATGACTCATATAAACCTCTTGAGTTTTGTTTCAGATCTTTTGAGGTCAGTTACAGTCCTGCAAATACTCCAAGGCACCCGTTAGTGTACATTTTGGTCCATCTTACCTGATAGCTCTCATCCTGAAGTTTTTGCTTGAGATATTCCTCAAGCTTCAGTTCATTCTCAAGTTGATGGACGGAATCATTTTCATAACTTTCATCATCAGTCCTCACGTAGGATTCACCATCGTCTGTAACACTTGTCAGGAAAGAAACCATAAACAATGACACCTCTGCCTCTCAGTACATTTTATTACAACTGATTGGTGGCAGAATACTAGCAACTTACATTTTCGTAATGATTCGAAGGCACTTTATATAATAAGATAAGTTTGACATGATGTGCATGTTATTGTAGAGAGCACACCCAATAGCTAAAATGAACCAGAGCATCCTACAACTGGTAACACGAGTAGCCAATTATTGTACAACACCCTGTATCCACATAACATTGACCTGGATGTCTGTTTATCTGTACAGGCTATGACGTGGAACATTTCAGGACTGAGATATTCAATCTAGTACCCGGGCAAGGAAAGAGGACAAATAATAGTAATCATTGATACTGACATGTCGCTCCGAATTGTTCCTGTTGCAGCTGCACTATGGAGATAGCTGGGATTCCTGGCATTAATCTGAGCAAGAAAGGCCTTTTCAGATGTTGGTGAAGGTACAAGGTCATCTAAATGAGTTCGACCAAAGTCGGAGTCCACGGTGCTCTCAGTCTCACTGCCAGCTTCTGCTAAATTGAAAGAAAAACTTAATTAACAGTGACAAATGGCATAAATCTGTATACAGATTGCATGATGTTTATGAGATGGTTTCACTCTTATCACTCTCAAGCTCAATCCTGCACAGAGGAAAAGGGAATGATGGAAGCATCATTTATGAATGTAACATTATTACCAGTGTAATATTGGTGGATGATCAATTGCTCAAGATTCAGTAACAATCTTATATCTCACCCCCCCAATTATACACCATTCCATTAATCAATGTCTGTTATTTGTAAATCTATATTTTTAAAATGACATGATTTTCCACATAAATAACATTAATTTAAGAAAGCAATTTCAACACTGAGTGATTTTATGGGCAGACTTTGGTTCTTTGGAAGACACATTACCATCTGCCTGCCTGGAAATTAAAGATCACTGGGACTGTCTAAACAGAGAAGGGAGTTTCTCCTGGTGTCCTGGCCAACAATCAAAATCAATTGGTCATTCACTTCATTACCTTATATGGTTCTCTCCTATGGATAAAATAATTCTTGTACTAGATATAAAATAAACAGTTACCCTTATCGACAGTTTTTGAGTGTGTGACAATAATAAAAATTCTTGCATTTGATATAACGCTTTTTCATGTCGAGAGGATGTCTCAAGTGCTTCATGGAACGTGTAGTGACTGTATTTTTCCAATTGTTTCTCCTCGTCCTCCACCTTACTCCTTACTTACTAAGAAATTTCCGAGCCAAATGCACAGGATGGCTTCTGCTCTCAAATCTCTAACAATGTTGTTTTCAAACCAACCATCAGGAAATGTGAGAGCAAGCTACGGTTCACTTCACCCTCAATAATTATGTTAATTGCTGAAGTAATTGGTAATGTATTTGACTTGTTTTCATGAATGTGTCCAGTATTTCAATACAAGACAAAAAATGCCCAGGTTTTTATATTGTGGATAAAAGTAACTTAGCTATGAAACAAAAAATATCAGCTGGCACTCATTTAAAAAAAACAAAATGGTAGCTTTTCAATTCTGAAAAGCCTGTATAGAGAGTAGGGTCGATACCAATATATCAATATCGCCGGGTTTCTTTATCCTGTGTATGCGCGCGCATTCGGAGGTGCGCGCGCATTCCGTGCTCTAAGGCCCAGGAGGTTTGCAATGCCGGCGACAAGGTAAATTGAAAAAGTTCACATTATACCGATATAACCGATATATCGCCGGACACGATATACCGATATTTGCGATATACCAATTATTTTTATACCGAATTTTTCTATATAACGATATATTTAAATTTCCAATTTCAGCATATCGATTTGAAAAATTATACCAATATAACCGATATATCGATATATCGTCGGACACTAGTAGAGAGTAAGCATTTTTTCTGAATTGGCTCAGACAGGATCCCTAAATGGTCCCCTGTGTTACAAATTCAACACTAAAAGTACATTTATACTGTGCTTTTCATGTTGGAAGGCCATCCCAAGAAGCTGGACAGTTAAGATTTTGCACCTGAAATGGTTGAAAATTCTGTGTTCCTATGAAAATATGTAAGAATTTTTAAAAAAATTTGAAGTGAAGAGATGGTCTCCTCATGCGCGTTTTGGCTGCGGCCCCAACCCGAGCCTCCCCCACCGCCCTAAATGTCTCTCTTTCCACTCTCCTCTATGTCTTTCCCACCACCTCCCTCTATCTATTACTCTAACTCTGTCCTACTCTCCCTCCACGCCACCCCCCCCACCCCGCCTACTCTCCCTCCTGGTCCCCATCACTGCTTCCCTCTGCTCCAGTCGGGGCATCCTCCGCCAGGCCCATCGTGGCACTAGGCGCTGGGTGTCAAGGAGCAGCCACCCCAACTGTCCCATCATCCACTCTCTCCGCCCAAACCGCCTCAAGGCAAACACTACTTCCCCCTCTGCCATACTTCCCCTCCCCACTTCCCCTCCCTCCTCTCTCCCCACACTCACCTTTCCTACACACCCTCAGATTCTCTCTGCACCACTCTCTCCACCCCCTCCCCTCTCCAGCAAACCCATCCGCACTGCCCTCCAGAACGTCCGTTCCCTTTCCAACACGAGAACATTGATATTCTTGGGCTTACAAAAACCTGACTCTCCCCCAATGACCCCGTGCCTCTAGTTGAGGCCTTCCCTCCAAGCTACACCTTCCACCACACCCCCCGCCCCAACCAACGCGGCGGTGGGGTGGCTATCATCTCCAATGCCTCTTTTGGTCTCTCACCTTATTCCTCTGGCTGTTTCCCCTCCTTCGAGCACCTCATGTTCTACCATCCTTCTCTTTCCTTAAAAATCCTTCTACTCTATCATCCTCCCAAACCCCCTGGCTCTTTCCTCTCCGATATCTCCACTCTCCTCTCCTGCCTGGTCCTCTGCTTGGAACGTCTGCTCATCATGGGCAACTTGAACCTTCACCAAAACACCCTCTGCACCAACTCTTCCGACTTCACTGCTCTCCTCTCCTCCCTAAACCTCACCCTACACATTGACTCTCCGACCCACAATCGTGGCCACGCTCTCGACCTCATCATCACCCACGGCCTTGATATTTCCGACCTCAGCATCTCAGACAAGGCCATCTCGGACCACTTTTTTCTCTCCTTCTCCACTTCCATCCCTCTCTTCTCCACCAAGCCCTCAACTGTACTTTTCTGTCCATGGAAAAGTCTCCCCCCTGAGACCCTCACAGATGCCCTCACATCCTCTGACTCCTACCCCTCTGGTTTTCCACCCGCAGCGATTCTGAAGCAGCTGTCCAGCTGATCCACGATCACCTCTCCTCCACCTTCAACTCTCTCGTCCCCCTTAAATCCAGGTCTATCTCCAAACCCATCCGCCCCCCCCCCGGTACAACCTTTAAATGCCAAACCCGGCTGCTCGAGTGCAGGTGGCAGAAAACCAGCCTCACGGTTCACCACCAACTGTGGCTCGAGCATCTCCACAGCTACCGCCGTTCTTTGTGTCGAGCGAAAACGGCCTACTATTCCAACATCATCCTGGAGGCAAACAGCAACCCAAAATTCCTCTTTTCCACCACCCACCACCTCCTCCATGCACCCCCTCAGGCCTCCTCAATCTTCACTTCAAATACGAAGTGCAAGGAAGTCATGGACTTCTTTTCTTCCAAAATCCACAATATCCACCAGGCAGCATCATCCTCCTGCCTCTCATCACCCACTACCACCCCCACTCCATCCCCCTCACCCTCCCCGTCATCAGCTCCTACCTCGACCCCCTTCCTACACTCCTTCTCCCCGGTCTCTCTTTCCTCCCACCTGCTGCCTCGACCCCATCCCCACCAACCTACTGCTCACCCAGCTCCCCCTCCTCTGCCCACTGCTGGCTGATATCATCAACCAGTCCCTCTCCATAGGATCAGTCCCTGCCCCCCTCAAAACTGCTGCTATCACTCCGCTCCTTAAAAAACCCTCCCTAGATTCCTCAAACCCCAGCTACTACTGCCCTATTTCAAATGTGGCCTTCCTTTCAAAAGCACTGGAACACGTTGTTGCCACCTCTCCTCCCACTCCCTCTTGCCTGTCAGACATCAGGGGCTGGATGAGCACAAATGTCTTGCAGCTGAATGTTGACAAGATGGAGGCCATACTCTCTGACTCTCATCAACGTCTCCATTCACATGGCTGTCACCTCCTCCACCTTCCCGGCCTGCCCCTAAAACTCTCCAAACCTGTGCGCAACGTAGGCGTCAGGTTCGACCCCCAACTGTCCTTCCTTCCCCGCATCCGGTCCATGACCAGCACCGCCTTCTACCACCTACGACGGATCGCCCGTCTCCAGCAATATCTCACCCCAAAAGCCGCTGAAACCTTGGTCCATGCCTTTGTCACTTCTCGGCTGGACTACTGCAATGCCCTCCTCGCCGGTCACCCCTCCACTACAATCCACAAAATCCAGCTAATTCAAAACTCTGCCGCCCGCATACTCACCCGCACCAAGCTTCGCTCCTTTCCCTGAGAGGATTGACTTCAAGATCCTCACCCTTGTTTTCATGTCCCTCCATTCCTCTGCACCTCACTACCTCTCTGATCTCTCTCCCCAAACCAGCACCCACTGCCTTCGCTCCACCGGGTCTGGCCTCCTCCAAGTCCCCCGAATCCTCCGTTCCACCCTCCACCGTGCCTTCAGCCACCATGCCCCAAGGCTCCGGAACTCCCTTCCTCACTCCCTTCGCCTCGCCCACTCTCTTCCCAGTTTCAGGTCACAGCTAAAGACCTTTCTCTTCGACTGCGCCTTTGGTCATCTTTCTACCCCTGCTCCTGGTTCGGTCTCGGGATCTGCTATTATGAAGCGCTCTGAGATGCAGCCTGGCATGGAGGGCACTATATAAATCGAAGTTGTTGTTGTTGTTGGATGTTCAATCTCCAACATTTCAATAAGGACAGTTACCAGTCAAGAAGGCATTGCTTATTATATCTGGGAGCGATTAATGTACAGAAAGGAATACAATACCATATTTATATAGGACTTGAAGTGTTCATTTAATAGTAAAATTATTTAAATTGATGCTGAAGATGCAATATAAATAGCCTATTGAACTGGTTCCAGACCAGAGTTAACAACCTAATGAGAGACTAGAGATTACATTTTTTAAGGAGCACAATTATTTTTCTAAGAAATGCATCAAATATTTTCTTAGAAAAATAACCATATTTTTACAAGGATACAACCACTGTATATCCATATGTCATGTTTCACACAGCCTCTCTTTCCAGAATGTTGCACAACACACTGTGAGTAAAGTGTTGAATATGTGGAACATGCCTATTTATTTATATTTATAGTGTTGTTTGAGACATGGAAAATTCTTATCTGGTATTAATTTTTGGACGTGGTTCAAAAATGCTACTGCAATCCTGGAGACAAAGTTACTTGGCAAGGACCTGCTTTCTAATGAACTACTTAGTTTTTTACATTTTTAACTTGCAATAAAAGATATCGAAAATTATTTATCCCTGATTTCAAATTCACTTGTGTTCATTTCTTTTAGTTTTTGAGAGAAAATCAGACATTGTCAATTCCATAAATCGTTTTGGTATAGGTCACAGCTTCATTTTTATAAGTAGGGAGTATAATTCATTTTAATGGCTCTTTGTGTGACTTTGCTGTGTGGAAATTGCTGCCACATTCTCCTACAAACTATATAGTCACTGCACTTTACAATAAATCCTGTGAAGCACTTTGCAATGTCTCCCTGGCGTGAAAGGCAAATGGAAGGATTATTGTGATCCTCTGAGAGCAATAGTGAACTGTAATCAATGTCATCCAACAAACCAATGCCAGTTCGCACTATTCCAAAATTGGAATTGCTTAAACAGTACCTAAGAACATAAGAATTAGGAGCAGGAGTAAGCCATTCGGCCCTTCGAGCCTGCTCCGCCATTCAACAAGATCATGGCTGATCTTCTCACCTAACTTTGATTACCTGCCCTATCCCTATATCGCCTGATCCCTCTATTTTTCAAAAATCTATCAGACTCAGCCTTGAAAATGTTCAAGGACTGAGCATCTACAGCCTTCTGGGGTAATGAATTCCATAAATTCACTACCCTCTGAGTGAAGAAATGTTTCCTCAACTCTGTTCTAAAAGGCTGACCCTTAATTTTAAGACTGTGATCCCTGGTTATAGATTCTCCTACCAGGGGAAACAGTCCCTCAGTGCCTACTTTATCTAGCCCTTTAATAATTTTATATGTTTCAATAAGATCCACCTTAATTGGCAGACTAATATTGAGACCTAAAATAGAATTGGAATTCAGAAACTTATGTAGCATCATATAGGACATATTTGGATTTGTTGGAATCTTTCTCTCTTCACCAAACACTTTTCTCAATGTGACTATCAATAAAGTTGGATTCCACATTCAACTTCCGGCTGCTATTTAGTGGGATAGTGGCTCTATTGTAAGTTATACATTTAGCAAAATTCCTGCTAGCCAACAGTAAAATTCTGTGATCTGGTAGCCATTTGTGAAACATCAACATGCTTTTGTTAAGTTTTCTGTCTTGCTTTGTTTCTTGATTTGTAGCTCACGAAAAGCATCTTGTTTAAACATAGTTACAATGAGATATATATTTTTTTACCTGTTGAACATATTTATTTAACAACAAGGCTGACCGTAATATTAATTCAGCAGAGTAATATCTAATTAAGGATATGCAAATAAAACCCTTAGTTTCACCTACCTGAATTCAACTCTTTCACCAAAGAGGACATTGTATTTGTAATAGAATCTGCTGCCACAAGAAGGTCGTTTCTCAAATTCCTCCTGGAACCTAGAAAAGAGAATGTGTGCAATATGTCAATTTTAAATTACATATGGGCAGCACCTAATCATAAAGCAACACTGTAATTTTACTCTGCAAATTCTCTATGCAATTTCTTTATTTCTCAGTATTTTTTGCACTTTTATTCTTTGTAAATTCAAGTTTGAAATGTAGAGCATATCCAAAACAATTAAGTTGTGTTTTTTCTTTTCTATGTAGATATTAGGGTCCGTCGATATATCGATATATCGCTAAAACCCGATATAATTTTCATATCGATACGCCGATATAGGCATTTATAAAATAACGATATATTGAAAAATCGATATATCGAGGTAAAAAATCGGAATGCGCGCACACTGAACTACAAGACCCAGAATGCTCATCTCTATACACAATGCACAGACCGAGGTGCAAAGCCGCCATATTGTATTCATAGTCCTCGAATACAATATACAGGTATGAAAGGGGTGGTGGTGGGGGAGAGAAGGCTGGGGGGGGGTGAGGGGGAGAGAGACGGCTGGGGGGTGTGAGGGGGGGAGAGAGATGGCTGGGGGGTGTGAGGGGGGGAGAGAGACGGCTGGGGGGATGGGGGGGAGAGAGACGGCGGGGGGGGTGGGGGGGGGTGAGAGACGGCTGGGGGGGGAGGAGAGAGAGATGGCTGGGGTGGGGAGAGGAAAAGAGATGGCTGAGGGGGTCGGGGGAGAGAGGGATGGCGGGGGGGTGGGGGGGTGGGTGGAGAGACGGGGTGGATGTGATAATATACAGATAGATAGTGATGGGGGGATGTCAGAGAGACACAGAGAAACAGACAGAAAAACACAGAGATGGAGAGAGTGAGAGACACAGAGAGAGAAAGATATTTACCTCCTGAGGAGATAGGCCCGAATGCGCGCACACCTGGGAACGCACACGCACCCCTGGGAACGCGCGCGCACCCCGAATGCGTGCGCACTCCGAATGCGCGCGCATGCGCAGTACGAAAAACCCGGAAATATCGATATTTCGGTATATCTTGATATGAGCCCATCGATATATCTAAATCGGAAAATTTCCATATCGACGGACCCTAGTAGATATATTGCATTTATCAATATATATATCAGTGTAACATTTTTAAAAGAATGACTCACTTTGTGCAAATGCTTCCTGTACATCTCCTCCAACTCCTGTCAGTGAGTCCTGAGGTGTGTGGGTTGGAGTTGAGCAGGCTGACGTTGATCTGATTGGCATTGGAATAGGAACAGATCGGCTAATAGTGTGGCTTGGTGAAGAGCGAGGTGAGCTTGCTCCCTGAGTCTGTTAACAATGAACAAAATAATGCATTGCTATTACATACAAGGCAAAAGGTACTGTCTTGCGCTTACTCTTCAGAAGCAATGTTGTCTCTTTTGCACATCACGACAACAACAACAAAATTACATTTGTAGAGCACTTTTCATGTTTCTCAAGGCAGAAATTTATATAGCAGTTTACTAAACTGGCAATAATTATTTCCAACAATCTTCTTTCTGAAATGATTCAAGCTAAACTATCACAAAACAGAGACAAATTCCAAAAGTAAAATAATTTGTGCAGAAATATGAAGACTAATAGAAAAACTGGGACACCATGCAACACTGGATAAAGTTAACAAAGACTAAGCACAGAAAGAGGATATAGCTTTAAAATGACTGTACACGAATCATAAATGGTACAGTTAAAGAAGCAGCTGGATCTCATCCTTCTGGAAGCCACCCCACCCCCATTCCATTGATAGCATCAAGCTAAAGTGAAGTTCCCTATCCCATCTCTCCTTATAACCCATTCTAACAATGATGTTATTGTGCAAAGTTACAGGATCTAAAGAAAATTTAATCATTCTAAAGACACACTTCTGTAGGGCTACGTTACACTGTTAGATTTGATTTGTCACTGCACATGGATTCATTATTTGCCACAGCACTGTGTGGGGAGATCAGTGAAGGGCTAGCACAGTGTGGGGAGATCAGTGAAGGGCTAGTATTGTGTGAGGGAGATTAGGGAGGCGTGGAGAGTAAGGAAACTTGCCCAACATTTTGCCCCGCCATGAATCGAACCCAGGTCTTTCGCTGGTAAGGTGAGTGCTCTAACTACTGAGCTACAGGACTCCACAAATCAGTGAAGGGCAAGCACTGTGTGGACAGATCAGTGAAGCCCTGTGTGAGTTAGATCAGTCAAAGGCTAGTACTGGACTGTGTGGAGAAATTTTCAATTTGTGCTCATTGTATGTTTTATTTTGCATGATCACTTGATGTATGTCCCATTTTCATGTCCACAATAGATTTGGCCCAATTATTGTGGATAATGCACTTCCTACTCTACAATAATCACTGCTGTGAAGAACATCAACCCAGCTGTAATCACCCAACAATGCAGACTCCCATCTGCCAACAGCCCTAAGTGACCACAGTAATCTACATACATTATATGCATATAAATAATAATAACCTATACAACTGAAATAACATATTATCATGTCAAAACATTTCAAAGCACTTCAGTTTTTTCCGTAAAGTAGGCAAACATGAGAGCCATTGTGAGCACACCACTGTCACACCAATGATACATGAGTGCATTCTTGATTTGGGGGTATTGTTTCGAATAGTGTCAAGGAATCTTTAATCCACTTAAGCAAACAGATGAGACCAGGGTTTAATGTCTGATCTGAAGGGTGACAACTCTTGACAATGCAGGATACCCCTAGCACTGCATTGAAGAGCACAGGTGACCCACATTTCAGGATTAGTCATACTTTCCATTACTAAAATGGAAGAGTGGTTATGAAATTCATTACATATGTTAATGCCAAACCAAGCATTATGATTTTATATGCATTAGTCATGTTATAATCTGGCATATAATAAATAAGCAGTGGCACGTTCCTGTAATAGCGAAGTGTTTATTGACCCATAGCATAGGCAAAGCATTAAGGGCAGACTCAGTCACTAAAGTAATAGATGAATATGCAACCATCAATCAAACCTGCACCACAAAACTTACTTCCTGCCTCATCTCTTCTTCCTATACGAAAGTTTGAAATCAAGTAGCATTTAGTCAAAGAATATTCAGAATTCTGCAAAACACTCAGGTGCCTTTAATCACAAAGTGCAAAATCCTGCAACGATGCTTATTCAGCATAGACCAATTAACCAATAATTGACTGAAACAAACCCAACCAAAATCCTGAAGTAATTTTCTCAAGATTGGCTTCCTAAACAAGTAGTAAAATTTACTTAAAATAATATTTTAAAATGTAAGCAAATTTACATAACTACTCAAGGCATGTCCCAAAATATTGAAATGAAAAAGTCACAAGGTCTTAGAAACCATTCAACCAGCACATATAGAAAATAATCTATCCCTCCATTCCCATGATAAACGTATGGTCTGATTTTCCACATGGGGACAAACATTGCTTTGTTGTAGACTTACAAAGGCCTTTCAGAGAACCCTCTGAAATGAATTAAGTTGTCGAAAAAACACTTCAATCAGAGAAGCAGAGTACAACTCATTGATCATTCTGATTGTTGCATTTTCTTTAGCGACCTTCTGATCTATACACATTAAATGATCTTACTTTCAGTAACTTCATCAGGCCTTCTAGCTGGACCATGAGCTCCCGGCGGCTTTCCTGCAACGCTGACATCCTCTGCTCCAGTTCGTCCTTTCGCTGCCTGTGAAGTGCACATCAAGAGCCAAGTCTTAAGCTAGAACACAGGCTAAACTTCAGCTACCAGAAGACCTTGAGGTCACCCAATTTACAATTGCGGATATTCAGAACACAATTAGAAGCCGAGTTAGTGTAGTGTAAAACGCGCGTTTTCTCATCTCTCCCGAAGAATACTATTGTAAAAGAGAATAATTTGCCCAGGTATGTTCTTTCAAACACCCAGCACAGACACAATGGGCTGAATGGCCTACAGTTTCTACAGTTCTTAGGATTGTGGCGGTACTATAGCTACTTTAGAAATAAAGAAATTGTTCTAGATTATTGAAAGAATACTATGCCTCACAAGGTTAGCTGCTTCTTTGTACAGTATTTATTCTGCATTTGATTATCTGTAATAATGTGACCAGGTGATTTGAGCAATAAACTCCTGTAGCACCAGCTGTGTGGCGGAGGGTGTATTTTTGATCTGGGAGCAGGGAGCTTCAAGTGCTCCAAAATGCTACTTGTGTGAAGGGTGTTATATAACAGCAAGGATTGCTATTGTTGTTATTTACAATTCAGTCACTTTCTTCAAGCTCCTATCGTTCATTTAAGAAATTGAGAGAATTTTCTGTTTCCAAAAAAGTTTAAAAAAATAAAAACCTCTCAGGAAATGAAAGCCAAACTGAAAATCAGTTCATTAACAACAACAAAATACAACAACAACGTTGCATTTATAGAGCGCCTTTCCGCGTCAGGAGGACGTCCCAACCAGACAGGGTTATAGACCCAATCAGCTCAAATATGGCAATGTGGAACCTTGTTGGGAGTTCAATTTCTTTCATTTCTCCAGGATTGCTTCCAAAGCCTTGGCCATGGCTAAGGGAGTGAACTCGTTCCAGGACTATGAGAGTTAAAGTATATGCAATCATAATGACTGGAGTTTGTTTGAGGATGGCTCCCTCATCATTGGGTGACAAAGAAAACTTGTGGACCTTTAGTTGAGTGAAACAGCAATAATGTGACGTTAAGCAGATTTCTTGGTTGAACACAGCTGCATTGCACTGGAAGCTATGGTCAGTGAGCTACCTGAGAAGCCGGAGTTCTGCTAGGAGTGTAGGATTCTGCTGTGCCTTATCCGGTGTTGGTTGAGATGCCTGCTCGTGCTCAAGCCGCAGTCTCTGTATTTCTTGTAATATTTCCCTGAAGAAGAAACAACAAATGTTTTAATGGACTGATATCATCATAAACAGTTCAACACATTTTATTGACTTTACCACAGACAGACCATTACAATATGTCAAGATGAGCCATCAAAGAACAAGCTAAAAACATTTTGATTGACTGGATTAATTACACTTACTTATATCTATTATACCAAATGACACCAAACATAAAATTAATAAGAATCATTACACCTGATATAGCAGGTCACAACACTCCACAGTACATACTGTTACATGTAGTTACATTTAGCGGGTGAAAGCTGCAGCCAATTTGCACACAGCAGTGTCCCACAAACAATCTATGAAGTGAATGACCAATTCTATTTGTACCCAGAAATGTCTCAGCAATGAGTTATACAGTGGCGGGATTTCCGCACTCTATCGGCTTGCCACTGATCTTTTGATACGTTGCAACATCTGGTTTGTTTTACAAATTCAGCTGCAATTTACCCAGAACCCAGAACCTTTGACTTGGAAGTGAGAGTGCTATAGGTAAGATGTGAAAGCGCTATATCAAATGCAAGGATTCTCATTATTATCAAGTAACTCACAACTGTTGTCAGATACCACTCTAACTGAATATTTTAAAATTGTTTTATTGGTCCTAAAAAGATGAAGTGAACATACAGGGTTCAAACTTTGAAGATTTTTGTCTCAAGTCTGGGGATTGTTGGCCAGAACAACAGGAGTTTCAACCTTTCCTTTTTGAACAGTACCATGGGACAATTAACTTCCACCTGAACAGGCAAACTGACTCAGTTTAACCAACCGAGCTTCCCTGAGTGTTGCATTCATTACATGAAATACAAATGTAATCTTAAAAACAAAGTGTTTTAACTCACAATAAATTGAAACTTTCTCAGATTGCTTTGCTTGCGGAGGCAATGGTAGAGATTACCCACAATTTTAAAACAATGACTCTTTACTTTTAAAAATTATAATAGGAACGTTTCAGGGCTGTGTTGCTATCCTGGATGAAGGGCGCTAAATAAATGCAAGTTGTTGATGATGCTGTTGTTACACATTCAGGACTGGAAAAGATCAATGTGCATCTACCTAGTACCAAAATAACTTACAAAGAGAGCTGTCATTTTTAATGTTAGAAGCTTTTGTGTACTCTTTCTTTTTGCAAGCCTTTTCTTAATATATTGAAACATAAAGAGTGTGTGCAGTTGCATTCTAAAATTGCATTAGATCAATTAGCATGTGCGAATATTTTGAAATTAAATGATGTTACTCACTAAAGCCCCCCCCAAAAGTAAAATCGATAAGACAAACAGTAAAAATTTCATTCTGGGCATTTTAATAAATCTGCACCATGGTACAGCATTGCACCACACCAGCATGTTATTTTTCAAATTCATACACTATTCTGTCCATACATTATCCTGTGGCTTCTCTGAATGAACCTGACAATGTTGAACCTGGTTGTGGCCAAAGTGTACTGTGAACCCACGACCAATAAGAATGGGTTGAGATTGTCCAATTCAATTTCACACTTGGATACTCTTGTGTGCTATTAGTCTAGGTTGGATTCAAACCTGTTTTCTAGTAGGTAAAGGACACTGTGGTAAATGAGTACACCACCAAGTGTCTTACTTACGTGATCAACCCAGGTTCATAGTTTTCACTGTGGCATTCCATGACAAGGGAGCATGCAACACTGAAAGGATTAAAGTCAATGGTGGTGGTATTTGAAATCACTTTGCTGTACTTGAAAGTGAAAATAATGCATTTGAGTTCAATATAAACCAGTCTGGTAAATCAATATCTATGCACCTGCATAGAATACCAATGACTAAAAACCCTTTGAAGTGAAAAAATCTAGGAACTTGTTTTTCCAACTGACTTTTAAATATAACAAAGGCCAACCAATTCCTCTCCTACAGTCCTATGCAATCCCACCAGCACTACTTTACAATACCTTACACTTTCTCAAGACGTCGATTGTCTCAAACAATCCCAGACACAGATCCGGTCCACAATCTTTCTCACATCTAAATCCGCAGACACTTTAAAGACAAATGTGTCCAAAAGCATCGCATTTGCGACAGAATCAGTTCTCAGATCAGTATCACACAGGCAGAAGTGCAGTAATAACCCCAACAGACGCCTTGGACGTGTTTAGAATATCCATCGGGTCAGTAAATGAAATGTTATCATGAAAACCACTTACCTATTCTTATTTTCTAGCTCAGCAATCAACTGCCGCTGCTGCTTGTTTGCATCAATGGTGAAGGTCAGATCAGCAGGAGCTCGCTGCTGCTAGAATAAGCAAACCAAAAAGGTGAAAGGATACTTAATGATGGCATTCTTGCTGTACCTATTGTGGCATACTACTGCAAGGCTCCATCAAGAATTTGTTCACTGAACAGATCGTTTATATGTACAAATAAAAAAATTTCCTCCTGTGCTAGACAGTCTTACTCCTTCATAGACCCATTTACTGGGAATCGGGTGCCTCTGGGAATGGGATGGTCCTGTAATAAGATGATACATATCTGCAGATCAGTGGAAAGCATCACTGATTGGGGCTCCAACATGGAAGTGACTATGGTAACAAAAGATCTATCAGACCACTCGGCGGTGATGTCAGACTCTCTTTAACATTCTCATTGCAAAGCACGTTTTTTTAAGGAAAGTTGGCAAGCTCCAAAGGTTTACCATTCGAAGTGCTGTAATAAGTTTAGAGGCTCCTGCCAGTCTTTACATGTACCTGTTTTACTTAACTTACTTTCAGATCAGTTGCAAGACTTGTTAAGCCCTTTAAGTCAACTTAAATAGCTGTGCTACATGCAAGTTTAAAGCCACAAATTCATGTTGCGAATCAAAGGTTTTTAAAAGAAATATATCAACCAGATTTTGATCTACAGATAAGTCAGTGAGGAAACCATAGAGTTGGTTAGCTGCATAAGGAATGGTTCTAAGTTTAATTATTTCTAAAATAAGACTTAAATAAATTTTTTAAGAACAAAAGAAAGCTTTCTAATGCAATTATGAGGAGGGAACAGCAATTCTCATAAGATGAACCGGCAACTAATTTAAAAAATTGTAAGATCAAATTTTAAAAATTTTAATGTTTCTTTTGAAAAGAGGTTTCTGGTTGAAAGGAGAAAGAAAAATGTATTTCAATTCTAAAAGAGGAAGAAAAATGCCTATTTGACAAATTCTGCATCACAAAATTGTTATAAGTTTAATCCAAAACTATGCTAGGAAGGGCTAGAGCAAAATAATATTTTTGTGGCAGTTTTCCATTGAAAGTAATAATTATTTAATTTTATATAGTGCCTTATTACTTTTTCCATGTTACTTTAGTTTGCCTGATGCCTCAGATCACACCAGTATGTGAAATAAAATACCAACTTTTGTACAAAGAGCCGAAAGAAACAAAATGATAAGCTGTATCACCAAGAGACATTCGTTGATCACAGTATCCTTCAGATAATATGTTGGGCAATTCAAAATCCTATCAATGTGAAATGGCTTAGCGCAGCGACAGGGCAAAATAGATGGGCAGCTCATCTCAAACCCACACAGTGACCATGTCAGCAAATTTCTGCACCTAAATAGGTTCTGCTCTGCTGTGGGAATTACTCAAAAAATACATATCCTAATACTAAATACCACAAAAGTTCCTGAAAAGAAAAATTACTCAGTTTTAAAAACATTTACTTTGCAATTTTTCAACTTGAAATCATTTAGCATTCAGTCAAACATAGCAAAATGTTAAGAATCGGAAAACAAATACTGCAGATATGCCAAACTATATTGTGAAATGTTCTGCTTTTTCAGCTAATATGCAGTCAATTTTCCTACTCTTCTTCATCCTGCCCCGACCCCTCCCTCCCTGCTCTTGTCCGTACCTAACTGTACAGCACCTTGGGACGTCCTCTCGACGTGAAAGACGCTATATAAATGTAACGATTGATTGATTGCAAAAATATTTCTTTAGAACTTGAATGGTTCCAATAGGGAAAATTACTTTTCAATCAATTATATAAATTGACTTATTGACAGATTTACTGAAAATATCACCTGCATTGCAATGCACAAAAAAAACTTTGGAACAAAATATACAGCTTTTATTTTTAGTATAAGGTCTTTGTAAAATTCCTCATATTTGTTAATATGCCAGTAATGTGCTTGTTACACAATACATTTTCATTCTTGAAGCTACACAAAAATATTCCTAAAGCATCAAAATATTCAATTCGTAATATAAATTTTTTAAAGTTGTTTGAAAACTACAACAAGAAACCAAGACACAAAAGCAGGACACGATGCACAAATTAGGTTTTAGTTCCTTGAATATACTCTTGTTTATTTATGTGCCTGTGATGATGATAGTAATATTATTATTAATTAATAATAATAATCCTTGCATTTGATGTAGATCCTTATCACGTCTTCAAGACATCTCAAAGCGCTTCAGAGAATATACTGTAAAGTAAATTGACTGTATATTTTGTGGGTGAATATGCAGCTATCCTGAGCATAACTGCAATATAGTGATAAACTTGGAACAATGATCTGTTCAGTTGCAACCAAATCAAGGCTGAGAAAAAGTTGGCCGGTTGGCTCATTACTTACTGAAGAGGCTGCCTCTGCCGCAAGTCGGGCTGCGTACCGTGCTATCAATCGATGCTCTTCATCCAGTCTGCTTGGACTGTCAAGGACACTGTGAAGAAAGCGAAACTTTTATTGAGCTGGTTCTATTCATGTCAAGAGTTCTCACACTCCCTGAAGTTGCAGTTTGCGTTGCTGTGTTTTGCTGCGTACCAGGATCCCTTTGAATTTATGTGTCAGTTGCCATAGCAACATTTCCTTCACGCTCGAGGCATAGGTATTTACTTTGGAGCATGGCATTCCATCGGATTGCTTTCATTCGTAAACTGTATAAATTAATGTGGAAGGAAAAGCGGATATCAAGCAGAAATGTGCAAGTTGCTTGGCATGTGGCAATCACAAATAGGGGAGATTAGAAAAAAAACTTTACACAGAGAGTGGTGGACATGTGAAAATCTCCACTATAACATTATGTGATTCTAGGCGTATAATGACAACTGGTAAAGTGGTCCGTCTGGTTGAGAGGCAATAGGTTGGGGAGTTAGTAAGGTAACCTGGAGAAACTCCCTTCAATTTTCAAATGGTGTTAGGGGATTTTTAATGTCCACCTGATATGTGCAGAGGGGATTTCAATCTTAAAGACTTCAGTGGATAATACATGAGAAGGATTGCAGAGGGTGAAACTGTAGTCTGGACTAACTCAGATTGCTTGCTGTTTTTTAGTTTTTGTTTCCTTCTTATTACACAATAATCCACAAGGTTTTTGAAAATGTTGCTCTGTAACTACCCACTGAAGATTGCAGGAAGCCAAGCCAACTATTTTCTCTCTCCCTTTCAGTAGACAAGTGCCTAGCCTTCATTCAATGTCTCCTCTGAAAAGTGTTTGTTTAGACTGGAAATTCTGAATGAAAGGCTATTGGCCACTGGACAAGGAATTCAATTGGACATTTCTATGTGCCATCAATGGAAATCGTGAACTAAGCATAAGCATTTTTTAACAAGCTAGTTCGTGCTCATTATGTCTCAATCGGAAAAAAACATTTATTGGGTCAGTTGCAAATAATAATTTGGATGCCTTGCAAAGCTGATTTTAAACATTCAGTCATTTAGTGTGCAGAACACTTACCAGTTAACAGTCACGAAATGTCATGGTATTCATCGGAAATTATTCTCAAGATTGTATGGCAAAATAACAATAGCCCATTTGTGACAATGAGCGCTGAGATTTATTTCACTCATATGAAAGCCCATCTCACTACATTCCTAATGTAAGAGCACATTGTTCTCCAATAGTCTATTTTTGTCACTCTAGCAAATGTGAAACATTAAACAGCAAGAAAAATCAACTCGCAGTCACATTTGCTCCGACCATTAGGTGGCAAAGTTGATTTTGGTTGAGCTAAAATGATTACTCCAAATAGAACGTTATATTTAATGATTTGATATGCTGCCTTATTAGCTAGTTCAGAACAGCTAAGAGGTGCATAACCAATGAAGGTGGAGGATTGTTGGCCAAGGAGACACTCCTTCCTATAGTAGATAGACATCAAGAAAACTACCAATTAATTTCTTCAGTCAGAATACGTTTAATAAGATCTTATAGATGGGCTGATGTATTATGACCATCACAAAATGGCCGTTCATTTCATTCTGTTTCAGTGGGGTATTTGTGAGAACGGTACAGTAAAATGCTGAACTCAGCAGAGGGAGTGATCCTTCACAGCAAACATATGTCAAGTAGTCGTTCTGTAGTAACTGATTACCAACATCATCATTTGCTCCAGAAGTTTTCAATGTCACCTTCGACCAGAATTGCAGTACAACTGAAACCTCACAGAAGTGACAATCAATCTCACGATGCAATTTACTTATTACCACAAATAAAAAGGCTTTGCGGAGAAGTATAATCCCCATTAACATTAGTTGTTACAACGCTAACATATTTAATCATAGATTGTCATTTAGTAGTCGGTGAAACAGAAGATATTATACTAATGGCATTAAAATTTGTGCCTACTGTTTTTACTTACATGGCAGTGCTATTTAATGGGATAAATTTGTAAATCTATTTGATGGGATAATGGGATCTGCCACGTTTCGCCCACAAATATAGTCAATTCACTTTACAGTATATTCTGTGAAGCACTTTGAGACGTCTAGAAGATATGAAAAGCGCAAGTGCAAGGATTATTATTAATAATACTAGTAACAAAATGGGTTTATTGTACAGTGAGAACATATGAGTCTTTGCATGAATGTGTATAACCCTTAGTTATGGCAAGTAATAACTATTGTTATGCTCAGCATGGCATTGATATTAGTGGAGTTGCTCAGAGTCGAGACTAAATAGCAGAATCAAAGGCTTTCAGCATTTCAAAGACCTGATCGTTTTATTAGAATGTGGAAATGCCAAAAATAACTATTCAAACCAAGTCTATAACAATACTTAAAAGGCATCTATTTAATACTTGAGGAAAATATCATTAAAATCTACAAGCCAAGAGTAGGGAGTGAGAGCGAGACATCTCTGATGGGGAGCAAGCATAGGATCAGATATGGTACTGTAAATTCTATATCATCATCAATCTTCTCTTCTGTAATAAAAAAATAAATTTAGGACTGTGAGCTTCTGTTCATAACCTAAAGCCTTACATTAAGTTTAGTAATTACCCCCAAAAGGTATACATTAATATAACATTTTAACATGCTTAGTTTTACACTATTATTAATTTCACAAGCGGTAATCCTGAAAAGATAATGCAATATACACAAACACACGCACACGCACACATATTATGTATGTATGAAAAAGCATTTCAGTTAAAAACACTGAAGCAATCAGACAATTTCAGAGTAAAAATACAAATAGCGTATTCAGTTTCTGCACTCAAGGTTTATAACTATGCAATTTTCAACTTTTAATTTTCTCTGATTTGAAGACTGCATGCCGGGGTGTGTAGGGGGGTGGTGGGGGGAGGAAGAGAATTACTGATCTTGGCTTCATTTGTGCTTGTTTGTTTGAGTTTTGTCAGATGCAGTGAGGAGATAGAAATTTAACTGTCTGGCAAATTTAACCCGATAAACACACAAACTGTTCATAATCTATATGCACAAATATTCCAAATACACCACAACTACCCTCTCATTGTGTCAGTATTTTTTGTTAAATATGGTAATACTTTCACCAAGTCCTTTTTCTCACAAAACGTATTCTAGTTTACTTGTGGTTTGGCACCGCATGTCACATGTCAGCATTACAGCAGCAAGCAATTTGTTGAAATAAGTATTGTTACTCATGGAATTGGATAGGGTAATGGGAATATCATAGAAGCCTGCAATATAGTCTCAGATTCAGGCATTGGCGGTTTGTGAGGTATGGCAAGTGAAGCATGGCTTCATCTGGAATATCCTGAGTGCAGGAGTAAAGCAACCACAACAAACAAAAAATTACATTTGCGCCTTTCAGTACTGTACCGGCAACTGAGATATGGGAACAAGACAGTAATGATGCAGGAGAAAGGCCAGAGAAAGGTTAAGAGAGTGTGCAAAGGGCCCATTGCCATGTCAGTAGATATCTCAGTTAAGCCACTCAGATTGCTGCACAAGTTCACTATCCACCACTTCAAGGATTCAAGGATAAATGACTTGAGCACCACCTGTGTGGAATGTCACCTGTTAATCCAATTTTTGACTTAAATTCACGTTAGTTTACTTCCTTTAGCAACCAGAACAAAATAGCCTTTTAAATGAAGGAACTATCATCTGATGAAAGAGAAATGTCAGCTTCCCACAACACTAACTGCTCTTCAGAGAGTAGATTAAATCCTGTAAATCTGCTCGGTCCACAATTACTGAATCCGAACATAAGCTTCATGAAAATCACCAAATGGTACTTTAATATTTATCACTGGTCTAGTTTGAAACATTTTTTCTCCAAACATAAAATAACAAAGCGTTGGTTTTCAGTTGGTTTTCACTTTGGCCTCAACATGGCACATCTACACCTTTGGCCACAAGACTCCTTCGTTCTATTTATCCAAATGAACAGGGACTTGCCCTAATTTTGTTTTTAAATCATTTGGAGTATCGCATTCAACCATCCATGCTGGTAGTTTCTTTCAGATACTGAACACCCTTTTCACAAAACATCTGCAATTCTCATTCTGTTTCGATGTATTGTATGTTTTCCTCTTGAAGATATGACACTTTTGTGCTTGAATTTTGTACAGGGCAGAAACATTTATCTGAATCTCCACACATGGATATAGGTTGCTTTATTATAATGCGTGTTAGCTTATATCACTGACCGCAACATATAAATATGATATAAACATCCAAGTGCGAGACTTGGCTCCACAAACACAAGAGATGACACTGGTGGTGACTGATGACCTGGATGTTGGCCATTTGTTTTTCTCATGCGCTGGTTGGAGATTTGAATCCCAGATGGCGCTAGCCATCTGCATGGATAAGCAATCTCTAACTGGTGATCGTGTCCTGTTATTGCATTGGTTTGGGATTCTGCGGACCCCACATCATCGCTTTGTAATGGAGATGTAGTGAAGTTTCATTAAACAAAATATGCTTGAGATTTACAATTGTGTAAAAGCTCACTTAAAGACATCTCACTTAAGGGCAGGCCTTGAAATACAGCTGCAAATGTAACATGGACCATTAGTGGCATTCCCTGTCCAAGTTTTAATATTGCAACCGCGACAGCAAAAACACACATTCCACAATGTGTACAACATCATGAAACTGGAATTATACCAGCGATCAGATTATGAAGGTAAATTGTTAGAATCAAAGGAATTAGTATTCTCTGTGAAATGCATTGAGACCAACCATTGAGGTAAAAGCAACAAGCTGGGCTACCAATCGAATGACTTTGCATATATCACCATAGCTTTGGTCAAGTCGAGCAAGTTTGGGGGTCAAGGAAGTATAGGCCAGAGAAACGAAACTGAGGTGAGGGAAGGAAGGAACTGGGGGAAATGCAGATTGATGTGGAATTCAATTGAAGTAAATAAGCAATTGAAATGCTCTGAAATTGTGTAGGTCACGAAGTACAGGCATCACAGCGTCCAATACAGATTCAATGTTAATCTACACAAAAATAGGGTCTGACTGCAATACATTTTATTTCATGCATTTAACACACAGATCATACTTAGCAAGCGTTAAATTAGATTTTTAATGTTATCCTTAAACAATTAAATCTGTAGTCCAACCACCTTTTCTACACATGTCACAAAATCTTAGGTTTACGAGCCATCTGCATATGAGTTATTTTTACGTCAATGGAACCAACAGTTTGTTAGATGAAGTTCCTGCAGTATTATTTCCATGCTGCGGAATGGCAATCTTCACTAACCATGAGGAATTGTTCAGAAGAAGGTTGACATAGTGCCCAATCACAATATGTTCATCACTCAGTCTATCAGCAACATCAAGGTTTTGCTGTAATCTAAAATAATGGAAATGTCAAGAAAGAAACAGAACAGAAACAAAGAAAAATAAAGGCAAGATAAATAAAACAAGAACTTGGAAAAGAAGCAAAACAAATGATTTATTGCTACATTTACATGTCTCTCTTCTGCCTTGAGACATTCAATCCACAATTCACTGCACTTTATCACTAGAATAGAAAGCATTTTTGCAGGCTCTACGACTGAAGCATGAGATGGAATTACAGAGGCTGAACATTATTAGTATTATGGACAAATTTTGTATTATGGCTGTCAAATTTATGGAACATGCTTTATTCCTTATGTTAAATTTCTAATAGGCTAATTTGTTCTACAGTTGCAACAAGGTTTACTACATGAAGTGCTGTTGCAAAATGTCTGGAAGCACCATATGTTAATTTTAAGTATTAGAATTATTTGTTAATATAGGGGCTTGGGGTTATCCTTTTTATAGTATTAGTGCTTTGTCCTGGATAGCTGCAAGTGCTTCTTGATACTCACCCTTTGCTCTTCAGCAAAGTCGGAGCTGCCCTAGCCAACAGTTTGTTCTGTTCTACTTCATTAAACTTGCTGGGAAAGCTATTTAACAAAATAAGAGGACTAAGCAAGGAATAAGCAGCAAAAATTCAGGAAAACATATTAAAGCACAAATGAAAACGGAATCTGTAATGTAACAAAATCTCCTAGAGAAAACAATCAACTGAGGAAAGCTGGTACAATCAATCTTACAGAGTAGAAGTGTGAAATAAAGCTTTGAATATTAAAATGAAAAAAAGAGACAATAATAATCTTAAACCAAATAGTGATAATAAGCATGAGAACAATAACTACTGGGACATGGTAAAAGTGGTTATTTTTGTTATATTAAACCATGTACAGCACGAAACATACTTTCCCTTCTGCCTTCACTCTTCAGAAGTTTCAAATGTCTTAATTTTTGTAGCATGTTGTCACACAAAAAGATCTTGTACCTTATTAGTTAATGACTGAAGAGTATCATCACTGTTTTTGAAAACAAACATGGTACTGTAGCTATTTCTGCACATCAAGACCCCACATTCTTGTGGTCAAGGAAGTATCATCTGAAAGACAGTAGCTACTGCAAGTCAGTGCTCTCCAGTTCTGCACTGGAAAGTCAGCCCAGATGAGAACCTCAAGTCAAGTGTAGGGCTTTGGAGGTGAGAGAGCTATACTGTTGTTCATTTGGTGAAAATCTATTTACTGTAGTTAATTGTTTAAAACCTCTGAACATAGGAAAATCACTACCATGACAGCCTTCTCTTCACAACCCTTCTCAAATTAAATGAAGACCGACAGCCTTGAAACTCTGAAATCCAAACTCAAGAGTCACAAATACCTCATTCCATGGAAACGATTGAGGCTAAAGAAATATGGGATATATTATCAAATAAAACACAAGTTTGAGCAGTCATTCAGCAATGGAGACTCAATGTGACCAAAACAAAATCACTGGGAACACTCAGTGGGTCGGGCAGCATCTGTGGAGAAAGGAAAAGTGAGTCAACATTTCGGGTCAGTTCTGACGATGGGTCATGGACCTGAACGTTGACTCATGTTTCCTTTCATAGATACTGCCTGACCCATTGATTGTTCCCAGCGATTTTTGTTTTTGTTTCAGATGTTCAGTATCTGCAGTATTTCTTTTTCAATGTGACAAGTTGTTCATGCTATAAGAAGCTAGACTTTCTTTCCACTCTTTTGCAACAGAGATCTATCTCCCTGAGTGACTTGAGGATGGAGCCAACAGAGAAGTGTCACTGAGCTGGGAAACTGCCCCATAAACCCCAGATCATAGCTTTTCAACTGCTGGTTGATAAGTTCGAAATTAAGATTTCATAAAATGTTGGGCACGTTTCCTTTACTGAGAAGCTACAACAGTTGCCCCAACATTGGTTTGTAAATCCTAGCACCTTGGGACATCCTCCTGACGTGAAAGGCACGATACAAGTGTAATTTTGTTGTTGTTGTAAGTGGCATGCGTTGGGTGCAGATCTCAAAGTATCCCTTTCTCAATCTGCACATAGAGGTCATGTGGGTGATTCTGTGGGCAAAACGTGGCAGCCAATTGCACACAACAGTATCCCACAAACAGTCCCGGATTGAATGACCAAATGATTATAATTTTTTTAAAAGAATTATTACCACCGGAAAGGCAATCCACCAACCGACGAACAACAAGGTTCCTATTTACTGCTAGGCAAACAGAGGCAGGTGGAGTAAGGAAACTTGCCCAATGTTTTGTGAAATCTTGATTTTGAACTTATCGATAAGCAGTTGAAAAGCTATGACCTGGGGTTTATAGAACAGTTTCGCAGATCAGAGATACTTCTCTGGTGGCTCCATCTTTGCATGACTCAGGGAAATAAATCGCTGTTGCAAGAGTAGAAAGAAGGCGACCAGTCCTGAGAACCCTACATAGAAATCTAGATCTCTCTCTCACTAACAATGTTAGGATATTACATGAAACTGCATCAGCATTATCATATGCATAAAATATACATATAATGTGAATTGCATAATCCACATTTAAACATATATGAAAAGAGGGATTTATAGGTGTCCTTAACCTTGTTATAAAAAAAAGTGTTACGTTTTGCATTAGTTGGTGACGTCAAGCAGGGCAATGGTCATTCTTCTTCTGAACCTTTCTTGCCATCTTGTAAAGGCAGTCCATCAACTTTTAAACTAAACTTTTTTTTATCTCAAAAGTTCTTTTGAAATCGGCTGCAGTAAAAAATCTGGTTTGATCTAAGCATCAATTAAATTCCTAATTAATATCACTTTCTTAGGTGTTTTAGGATGTCAGAGCCTTTGGACATCCTCCCTACGTGAAAGACACTCTATTAGGGTCCGGCGATATATCGATATATCGCTAAAACCCGATATAATTTTCATATCGATCCGCCGATATAGGCATTTCAAAAATATCGATATACCAGGAAATCGATATATCGAGGTAAAAAATCGGAATGCGCGCACACTGAACTACAAGACCCAGAATGCTCATCTCTACACACAATGCACAGACCAAGGTGCAAAGCCGCCATATTGTATTCATAGTCCTCGAATACAATATATAGGTATGCAAGGGGTGGGGGGGGGGGGGAGAGGGACGGCTGGGGGAGGTGGTGAGGGGGAGACAGACGGCTGGGGGGAGGTGAGGGGGAGAGAGAGACGGCTGGGGGGGTGGGGTGGAGAGAGACGGCTGGGGGGGAGAGAGAGACGGCGGGGCGGGAGGTGGAAAGAGACGGCTGGGGCCAGTGTGGGGGGGAGGGAGACGGTGGGGTGGGGGGAGGGAGAGAGAGACGGCTGTGGGGGAGGGGGTAGAGGGATGGCGGGGGGGGTGGGGGGTGAGATGGGGTGGATGTGATAATATACAGATAGATAGAGATGGGGTGATGTGAGAGAAACACAGAGACAAAGGCAGACAAACACAGAGATGGAGAGAGTGAGAGACACAGAGAGATAAAGATATTTACCTCCTGAGGAGATAGGCCCCGAATGCGCGCGTACTCTGAATGTGCGCGCAGCGAGCGCATGCGCAGTAAGCGCATGCGCAGTACGAAAAACCCAGAAATATCGATATTTTGGTACATCTCGATATGAGCCCATCGATATATCTAAATCGGAAAATTTCCACATCGACGGACCCTATGCTCTATACATGGAATTTTGTTGTTGTTGTTGTGATTTTGGGAGCAGTTGGGAATTGAATCAATGCATGTTTTAATTCAATTTGTACTGCACTCGTATCATCGCTTCAATGCAAATATAACAACAATTCAACAATGCAGCATAAGGGACTCCAGACTGCTGTGAGTAACAAGCATTCTGTGATTTGGACTGGTCTACTGAGCACTGCAAGATTAAATAGGACTGATGACTGATGTTATAGAGAAGAAAATTACACATTTTAATTACCCATAACCGTGATCATTAACTCAAGCAAAATTTGAAAAGAGTGATGTGCTTGAGCAATTGATTCAATAATCTGAAGCTAATTTATGCATAGTATATCACATGGGAATACTGATTTTTGTATAGAAATCCTTCTAATTTTTCCTTCAAAGCGAATTAAAACCCACAAAGAACCCAACTCACCTACTTCAAAAGGATCTTCCTGACTCACGCAATGACGAACTTACGCATTTGTGAAAAAAACCTTCCAGTATTCATCCATTACAGGCAAATTATCCTTCGTGTCCAAACAGGAAGCTAAAAAGAGTTCCATTCCCCTCATTACAATAAATTTTGTGTGACACTACAAAATAGAAGCATATAACTTACTCCCAGGTTGCTCCTGTTTACTTAAATTATACAATTTGAATTGTGACACAATAGTAGCACATTCTGTTTACTGTTTTTCACATGTAAGCAGCTGATTAACTGGCCCAGTTGCAAGTTAAGGTCTTCCCCGAGGTAACAAAACAGCTGAAATATATTGTGAGTGGGAGCTCATTTATTTGCTCTAGAGTTTATGATGAAATTTCATTTAGGACGATGAGCCGGAAAATGACAATTTTTACTTTCTTTGTTGCTTAAATGCCTCTGTGAGATCCTGAAACCCGAGTCCTGGTTTGAAGTGTTCCATTTACTGACAGCATGCAGCCATTTTGTGTCTCTGTGGCCATTTTGGGCATTGCGTGTTATTTTGCTTTGAGTGTCATTCTCCTCCCGCCCTGAAAACCATTTCAATGTAAACATTAATTTTATATATCCTCTGTGGGAGAACCAGGAGTACTTTGTCCTGCTTGTTGAATGACACTTGGATTATTCAGAATAAAAGAAAGCGCTTGATAATCATTGCTCTTCATTCACATCCTGCTTAGAAAATGATGATGATCCTTCCCTTCATGTTTGAACTCTGCTATTATAGCTTTAAATGACCCACATAATAATATTAAAACAATCTGTCCTAAAGCTTTTGAAATAGTATTTTCCTCTTGCTAATATAATTGATATCCTTGACTTCAAAAGAATCATTTATCTTCTGATGAAGTAAAAACAAACCATAATCCTTGCATTTGATTTAGCATTTTTCACATTTTCTAGATGCCGCAAAGCATTTCACAGAATAAACTGTAAAGTGAATTGACTGTATGCTTGTGGGCAAAACACGGCAGCCAATTGTGCACAGCAGTGTCCCATGAACAGTCTTGGAATGAAAAATGACCAATTTTGTTTTTGTCTTCAAGGGATTATTATCAGACGTGTGGATTACAAAAACTTGCCCAAGGTTTTGACCTGCCAGCAATCAAACCCAGGTCTCTCACTTGCGAGGTGAGTGCTCTAACCACTGAGCTACAGGAGTCCACATGAATTCAGATCTTCAAATCTAGCCAGTATTTACTGCATTTATCAAAGATAACTGTCCGTATATACAAAACCACAGAGTGCAAAGCTTGAGACCAGACGTACTAGCATTAATTTCTAACATTTGACTAAGTCTCTTAAAAAGCCCTAGGAAACATTCTTCACCACTTACTCAGACCATTGAAGTCAATCTTACAGGCATTGCACTTTGCTGTGGCTAATGATACAAACATTATATCTACTTTGCAAATAAGACCATTTACGGAACCAATATTTAACCAGGAGGATTAGTTAGCAATGTCTTAGAAAACCACTTTTATGCACGTGAATTCCTGGCAATGCATTGTTTTATGATATTTGTACAGCATCTGCATTTTGAAGTGCCATGTGAAAAATATGTTAGAATATTGAGTAAGCAGCTAGGATCTGTGGTTTTAAACATTTACATAATCGGTGATTAATTCTTCAAGCTTTCTTTTAGTGATCATAATATTAAGAAAATGTTTCAGGTGTGTCTTCACCGATACAAATATAGCTCAATAATAACTTAATGGAAATTCATTGATTTTATATTGCATGTTATTAAGATGGGTAAATGGAGCAAGATGCACGTTTGCGCTGGGTACGACAAGAGAACAAGGTTGGGAGAATGCAACAATCATTGAAGAATACTGTAGTTTGAATCTTTTACTCATTAATTAATAAATGAAAAAAATTATAATGATAGTAATCCTTGCATTTGATATTGTGCCTGGATGCTGGAAGATGTCTCAAAGCATTTCACAGGACTTAAGATAAAGTACAGTGACTGTATTTTGAACTCAGCAGCCAAGTTGCACACAGCAAAGATCCACAAACAGTAATGAAATGATTGATCAATTTTATTTGGGAGATTCTCGGCCAGGAGACAGGAGAATCTTGAGAAACTTTTATTTTCAAATAGTGTCATGGGATCTTTAACATTTCCCTGAACAGGCAGGTTTAACATCCCAACCAAATGGCGGCACCTCAGACAGCATTCTTCCACGCTCGCAATTTGGCAATTTAACTTTTAACAGTTCATCCATTTAACACTACATGGTGAATTGCTCCCTCACCTACCTAACTAAGTTTAACCGCCTCACTGTTAGGTCACAATTGAGATCAAAAACTTGCTGTGTGGGTAGCCTCATGGATGGATGTTTACCCCTGGTACAATGCTGGTGAGTCATTGCCTTGGTATTGTCAAACCAACTTTACAAAGGATTTTTTAATTTTCTCCCTTGTAGCCAAAATTGTAGCTGAATATATCTGTATTTTTGTTATAATAATAATCATCCTTGCATTTGGTATTGTGCTTTTCATGTCTTCTAGACATCTCAAAGTGCTTCACAAAACATACTGTAAAGTGAATTGACCGTACATTTGTGGGCAAAACCCAGCAGACAATTGCACACAGCAGTGTCCCACACACATTCATGGATTGAAGTGACCAATTTATTATTGGGGTTTTTCTTGAGGGATTATGATCAGGCCCATGGAGTAAGGAAACTTTCCCAGGGTTTCACCCGGCTTGGAATCAAACCAAGATTTCTTGTTTGCAAGGCAAGTGCTTTAACCACTGAGCTACAGGACTCCACATCATGTCAAACCAATAGAATTTTTGTTTTTATGCAATAGGACTTGCAATTTGCCCTGTAAAATCTCACTACTTTGGTTTCAGGGTTCTCTGACCTTTTGTTAATACAGAATTGTTAACCAGATTCCGGAACCAATATTGGGGGAGAAGGTGGGGAGATCAAATGCAGGACATGATGGAACTATTGTAAATCCATATTTTAATTGAAATTGCTATTCTTTCCACTTTCACTTCTTTATATCCGCAATTAGACAGCACTGTCTTTCTAGCCAGCCCAATGATTACCAGCAGAAAGCATACTTGTATATTAATTAGTAAACCCACACAGCCAGCACTAATGCAATCTAAATGGATTAAATTCATCTTAAAGAATCTATTTAATAAAAACAAGTTTTGGCTTCATTACTAACTGTGCGTAGTGCACAACTTCATATACATACAGTTGAATGACAACATTTATCCCAAATAGTAACCTAAATAAGTTAGGCTAATGATTTATGCAAACAATGCAATAGTAATCAGAAATGATTTTTTTCACTGAACACAACTATACATTGGACCATGGGAAATATCATGGAAAAATCACTGATTTCCCATCACATAATAACACTACTAAACGTGTATTGCCTTCATAGCATCAATGGAGTGAGTGACCAATTTTCTTTAGGGGATTTATTTGCCAGGCCATCAAGAGAGGCTCCCTTCTCTTTTCGGTTAGTGCCATGGGATGTTTAACATCCACTGAACAGGCAGACGGGACCTCTGTTTAACGTCTCAACTGAAGAGATGGCACCTCCAACAAAGCAACATGCCTGCAGTACTGCATTGGAGTGTCAGTTTAGTCTCTGTGAGTTCAAATCCTGACTTAGAGGCTACCACTGAGCCAAGCTGCTACACAAAGGAGAAGTTAGTATGATAATTTTGGTCCATGAGTTGTAATATGTCCATGATGCTCCATGGTCTCACCGGACCCTACCTTGGTGACTTCCTACAATCTATTTTCAGACTATGGGCACAACAGGGCACTCCTTTCGCTTTGTGAGCACTGACTTGCATCAGATCTGGTGTCTTAACAGACCCACCACCTGCAGACTGACTTTCAGTCATTCAGCCCCTACTCTCTGCAATTCTATCCTGCAGACCTTCACCTCGCTCACTTCCAACCCTCGTTGAAAGCATGTCTCAAAATGTGACTAACACTGCTGGACTGTCAGTCTTGCAGTTTGGGTATAAAAGTGGCATATGGTAAATGTTATGTAAATATCGAATCCCGTTGATAGCTATACGTCACACTCTGATGTCCCCAGAAGGACAGCATGTTGGAGCAGAGTTCCCGCAGGTCAGCAACACACACATTTAGCTACCAGCGGGATTTGATATTTCTAGATCCTTTTTGGATTCCGTTATGAATACTGCATCCACCCTACCTTTTCGACGTTACCTGAATTGCTCTCAGCCCTCAAATTCAGACCATTGCCTTGTACATAGGGTCCGGCGATTTATCAATATATCGGTTACATTGATATAATTTTCATATCGATATGCCGATATCGAAATTAAAAATATATCGATATATCTAAAAATTCGGTATTGAAAAAAATATCGGTATATCGCAAATATCGGTATATCGTTCTCGGCAATATATCGGTATTATTGGTATAATGCGATCTTTTCCAGCTTACCTTGTTGACGGCATTGCAACCTCCTGAGCCTAGAGCATGGAATGTGCGTGCACCCCGAATGCGCACGCACCTCCGAATGCGCGCGCACCTCTTAATGTGCGCACACCTACGAATGCGCACACATGCGCAGTATAAAACCCCCCCAAATATTGACATATCGGTATATATCGATATGAGCCCATCGATATATCGATATCGGAAAATTTCCATATCGACGCACTCTACTTGTACAGAGCATGAAACAACTTTTACCCACCACTGGTGCTCCAGGGAATGCCATCCCAGGTCCCTCCTTCCTGCCCACTCGCTCGCCATCCACCGAAATCCCACCTTAAGATCTATCTTTGTGACTGTGCCTTGTTTCACCTTCCCCTCAGCTTTCTCCCTCATGTGAGCTGCTAGTCAGTCATGGGAAATGCTTTGAAAAGTTCTCCTGATGTGAGAAGAGCTATGTAAATCTAAAGTATTGTTGCTTTCAGACAAACAAACAAACAAATTTGAGACAGAAGGGCTTGCTGGAAGCAGTATTGGTGGAAAGCCGTGAAACACTGCACTATGTAATGACTATCACTTGTACTCTAAGGCTGCTGTCTTTGCTAATTTGTCTCTTCCCTAATCAACATAGCTTTCATCTTTTAAAAAAAGCTGCATTATGGCTGAATTGCATTTATTGGTTCACACCACTGTTCTCTACCTTTGTTCTCACTTTGCTTGGTTTGGAAACCAAAACTGTAGAAATTGTTAACATAAATGCGCAAAGTATTCCTTAAAAAGCAGGTGTGAGTTTTGCTGCAGGAATCAGGTCTCTAAGGTGTCATACTTTGGGCTCTTCTGTAAACACCAATCAATAATTCGATGGAATGTGTCTGTAGGAAATGAGAAGATCGGACAAGTTTATCTAAATATAGATAAAGCTCTGAAATTCTCCTGTAACCCAGAGGCTATACAACACTAAATTAGTTTAGGGGTTATTTATTATCAGGTGCCTTAGATTAAGTGTATAAAATGAATGTTGTGTTTAACTGATTAATTGTATTGACTGAAGCTAGCATAACAAATTTCAAATAGCTTCAGCCAGAACAAGTATTAGCAGCCATGATGCTGGGAGGATGGATGTAAGCAAACACCAAACTGCACAAAATGAGCCTGACAAGAAAGTGTGTCCTTCAATCAAGAGCAGAACTGCAATGAGATATTCCATCTCCCAAATATAGATCTGGTTGAAAATGAAGATGTGGCATGCATTGAAAAATATCTTAAACAGGTTTCTCTTAAATTCTGGAGCTTTGTTGGTCTCCATTTTGCAGTTGCTTGAGGGTCTTGTTCACCATGTCTGAGACGTGATCGAGTGTGGGGTTATATAAGTGGGTAAAATCAGTTTAAACATCATTGCCAATGCAGGCTGTGATTGATGGTGTTAGTGTGCATGGCTGATCCTTTCCACAGCATGTGCATTTGTGCATTTCAAAGGATATTGCAGTCATTCTTTTTCTCTTTTTCACTCTGTGAGTTTTATTTTGCCCCCAAAGCTTTCATTAGCCAATAAAGAAAACATTAAACTGGATATCAAGGGATAGGCCAGCTCAGTACCCCAATTACAAACCATATTTAATCACACTAAATGCAGCACATTCTACACCACCACCAACAAAATTACACTTGTGCAGCAACTTTCATCTCAGGAGGACATCCCAAGGTGCTGAACAGTCATTGTTTCAGACATGAGCTGGGGTCGGGGATGGGGAGGGTGGAGGGAAAATGGGGATTTGGAGTGACTGATGGGACCGTTCAAGAGGAGGTTCTTGAAGAGGGACTTGTAGGAGGCCAGGGAGAGGTTGAGGTAGGGGACTGTGGGATGGAGTTCCAGAGTTTGGGGGCAGAGTGGCTGAAGGATCGCCCGCCAATGGTGGGGCGGGTGGGTTGTGAGACGTGGAGCCTGTTGAGCGGTGGGCAGGTTGGTAGGGGTTTATGAGGTCGCAGATGTAGGGTGGAGCGAGGCCGTGGAGGGCTTTGAATGTGTTATATACCAGGTATTATAATGCACACAATGGAAGCAACAACCAACAACACCCTACTTGTATTTATTTTGTGCCTTTCAAGCGGGGCAGCATCTTGAAGCACTTTTAAAAAATTATGAATATTCAAATATGCATTTTCATTTCAATAAAGAATTTGCTGTTTGCGTTGACTAAAATTCTGGTAACAGTTAGAACAATGGAGACAGGGCATAGGCACAATATAACTGTACCAGTAACTGTAGTGAGAGGAAGCATTCACCTATCTATTCGTGACACGCAGCAGTTTTATTCCATAAAGCAAGCCCCAGTTCTGACGAAGGGATGTAGACCCGAAACGTTGATTCTTTTTCCTTTCTCTATGCATGCTGCTTGACCTGCTGAATTTCCCCAGCAACTTTTGTTTTTGTTTTTATTCCCAGTTTCATGTTCCTATTTCAACCACCGTTGACTTGTCCAACCTGGCAGCTCAATCATGACACGAGGTGTAAATGCAATATATATGAACAAGGCACACATTCAGAAGTACAGTATGTAGATGTTTGTTGTGCAACTCTAAACATTTCAGTTTCTGTGAAGTTAATAGATTTGATATTGAACCATACGTTTATAGTACAGAAGGAAGCTATTCAGTCCATCGTATCTGTGTAGATGCTTACTCTCCCACTAAAGCTATCCTCACCAATCCCATACTCTTTCCCCATACCCTAAAATTATATATAAAATAATATATATTCTAAAACCATGTACAAATTTTAGGATATGAGGAAAAATAATATGTTTTCTCAAATATGACGTAATTATTTTTAAATGCTGTTAATTAAGTAAATATTCACAGTCGGTCTTTTAAGAATCCTTCCTTTGACAGTCTTAGAATCATCGGCAAAGGTAGTGCAGTAATTAATGGGGTTATAATGCAGAACATTAAATAAACAAGTTAATTGAGTTACAGTATATCCCTTATATTTGAAGAGGGCAGGACATTGCTTGTGTAATTATTCTGCAAACATGTTGCAAATATGTCCATCCTTCAGTTATACTTAAAAATACATAGACATGCAAAGCTACACCTTTACAACACAATACAATTTACAGTTATATAGCTCCTTTCACATCAGGAGGGTATCTTAAATAGAACAAGAGTAGGGAGTAAGTAATTCTATAAAAGTGTCTCTGCCACTCACCATCCTCTGGCAGAAAGTGGTGTGGCATTTGAGATATGCATAAACACAGATACATTTTAGATCAAGAATGAAAAGCTTGCATGTAGACAGAATACTTCTGTCTACATACAACTGTGCAACATCATATTTGGGAATATATAGTAAAATCCCATTTATCCAGCACCCGATCAACCGTAACTTCTGTATAACCGGCATCGCAAAAAAAAGGTCCGCATTTGATTAACTGGAATTTATCCGGAAAAATGCATTGAAAAAAAACCTTTTTATTTTTTGCGTTTTCAGCCGCTTTGGCAGGCGTTTTAACCAGCATTGGCCAGGTCCCAAGGGGCCGGTTAAATGGGCTTTTACTGTTCTCCTACTAGTGAGATCTCTTAATATGACATGGCTAAAAGTACATTACTGCATCTGGGAATCAGCACCTTACTGCTGCTGTAGCTTAATCAACGTACTGTACAGCAAATCAATCTGTAAATAGCTAAAGGTTTGAAGAAAACATAAAAACAATTAACCCGTTTTATCATTAAAATAATATGGCTGAATAAAACAGGCTCAATCTTACATATCTTTTTATTGTTCGAAGTTAAGCTTGGATACATATGATATGTCTAGTATTTCATATTGTATTCAGGGTGGCTCCATTACAACTACAACAACAAAATGACATTTATGAGCGCCTTTCACGTCGGGAGGATGTCCTAAGGCGCTGGCTGAGCGCAGGTTCATTTAGGAAACATGTGGTTCTACATACATGAAGTAGTACTAATGCCACTACCCTCACAAAAATGAAGGTAGTAACAACAGCAGCGTCCAAAAGGTGACCATTTTTTGTGCTTTCTTCTATCATAAATTCTGAGATATTGGCCTTGTATTTGTTTGTTTGGAAGACTTTGACTGCAACTCCTGCAAATGTTTTACAACAATTCTAAATTCAACCATGAATGAGTGAATCTACAATCAGTTTGAGCTGCAGCAATGTGAAACATCATACATTGGTCTTGTGTGACAGTGTAAATCCACTTGTAACAAGTAAATCTAAAATGTAGCATTTTTAGTAAGCAGAACAAGTTGTGTATTTTAAATAGTTATACTCAGGCATTCTTACCGTGCAGTATTTAAAATTGAGCACAATATATAATATTTCATTAGTTGTGCTTTTAAATAAAACATTTATTAAAAACTGAAGTTGTTTTGCTTAATCGCTGGTTGTCAAAATATGCATTCAAGAAATTCACTTACCCCTTGTTAGGACTGGGGCTTCCTGAGGTTATTACTGAGTGGGAGAACATGGTGTCGTTCATATTGGGGGCAGATCTTGGAGGTCTAAGAAGAAATGGGAATTAAAGCTTATCAGTGTATTCCATTAAAATAAATGTATTTATTCATGTATTTGCAAATACTTTATATATCTCTTCAGTGGAATTATATTGTAAACACATTATTTTCTTAGATAAATTATGAAGGCAAATTTATTTGATACAAAACATTAAAGTTTATATCATGTAACTAATCTACCTACTTGCTGTAAATCTCTTTCCCTCGAGCCTCCCACCCAGTTATTTGATTTAAATGATTTTTAAAAAGTACAATTTACTTAAACGCTTTAAATAAACACAAATGCAGTATTCCAGGTAAAATTTCAATCAATTTAATTTAAATCACTTTATAGTATATTCTGTGAAGTGCTTTGAGATGTCTAGAAGACGTGAAAAACGCTTCTCAAATGCAAGGATTATTATTATTTTATTAATCTTTTCAAAGCTTGGCAAAATACCCTTTGCATATAGATATTGTGCTGATTAAGGAAAATGAGTTTTCTACATTTGTAGCCATCTGAAGGGTTATATGCTTCAACACATTTACATTGTTAAATTGAGATTTGTTGCATGAAACATTTTTGTGTTAATTAATTTGACTTCAAAAAATTATGGTTCAAAATACAAAATAACAGTCACTGGAATATTACAAAGAGGTGCTATTACTTTTTCATTGCTGTCAATTAATGGCATTATTCCTTAACCTAAAGTTTGCTTTGAAGATGCAAGAAGTACCATTAATAAGACTAAATAAACCTGCTGCTACGGAGGAAATCCGTCCATCTTTGTTTAAAATCACAGATCTATATTGAAACATCCACTTATCTTATGTGGAAACTGATCACAGTGCCTAAAAGTATCTTACACATCCCACCTATCCATTTAAATTCCCATGTCTGCCAGAGAATGTACATTCCTTCTCCAGAGGGATACACCCTGTTCTGGAGACAGGCTTGAGGCCCCAGCTGGAGTTTAACTAGTTACAACTGCCGTTCAGAGCACTGTCTGGTAAGCTTCTTGTCGCTTTTCTCGCTAGGATTACTCATTAGGTATTTTAGTGTTAAAATGAGCTGAGTGAGTAGAATGACTGTCCACAGTGACTGGTCTACCATCCTCACCCCAGTCCACTAGCTCCCCATCCCCCAGAGGATAGAGTTCAAAATCCTCATCTATTTCTGCTCTTTCATTGTACATTTGAATTCCAATGTCCTCCCTGGTGGCAGATGAGTTCACAAGGATAAAAGGCTGCCAATTTTCACTGATGTATACATTGATCTAAAACATGGCTGGTGTCAAAAAGCAAGTCGGTGAGCTTGACTGAGTGCTTTTGTATGGTGTAATGCCCCATCTAGTGGACAGGCACATAAAGGACAAACCATTTTCTCAATCACAAAATGGATGCAAGAGGTGTGTGTAGAATACAGAACGGCACCGACATCCAAACCATGATGATCAATTTACAGTGCAAGCAGTGGAAACCACAGTGGTCAAAAAAAGTTTGTCAAATCATGATAAAGGATAAAGGTTTGTCATGATAAAGGTTTGTCAAATCATGGTAAAGCATGATGAAGTAGCAACTGCTAATTTGCTTTGGTTCTGTCTGAATATAAGTGGGACAACAAAGACTCGGGTGCTTTCTGTGCAAATTATTCCAATGTCCTCAGGATTATGGATAGATCTTAGAAGTGACCATGCGACAAATCTATCTAACAATGTTTTTAAATGAAAAGCAAAAATCAGAAAAACTACAGTGTTTAAAGTGTTTAATGCATGTCTACTCACTACATAAAACTAAACATTTTCAGATTGGAAATATGCATACTGATAACTTTTGGAATGCTTTATCAATCAAATCTCATTTTACTCCAAAGCAACATTTAGGATCCACTTCTCTAACAATTGTAACAACAACTGGCATTTATATAGAACCCCCACGGAGGGTAATGTCTGAATGCTTTTCAGAGACAGGGTTAGATACGAAGAAAGGGAAAAGGGAGGGGATGGTAGCACAGGCATGTTGAAAGAGGTAGGATTTGATGTTGGACTGAACAAGAGGAAGCAAAATGGAGTGGTCGGATATGTGGAGTTTGGACTTTCAAGTTCTTTATAGAGCTTTGATTTTCTCTGTCTTGTTCCATGTTTGTAACGTATGTTATTAAGGTTCTAATATATTACAAGGGAACTGTATTATAATTCTAGGGTTCTCTAGATCTAATAGATCAGAGGCTGTGTTCTAAGCAAAGCTTAAGAAATGGCTGACTTCTGGTTTGCCAGGTCACTACTGATTTTATTTCCTATGCATTACACCTATGACAGTGATATCAGATCCTTCACAAAATAACATCCAGCTCAAAGTGACATGTCCAGCATCTTAGAACTGATATCAGTCATGTTTCCTGCCTGATAACCAGCCTGGCTCAGTTGGTAGCACTCTCTGAGTGAGAAAGCTGTGGGTTCAGTCCCCACATCGGGATCACATAGTTTATGCTGACTTGCCAATGCAGTTCTGGTAGTGTACTGCATTGTCAGATGACAGGTGTCCTTCAAATGAAATGTTAAACTGAGGTCCTTTCTGCCTGTTCAGACAGTTAACAATTGCATTATGCAATACAGAAAATGGATCTCTCCTGTTGTCATGGCCAACTATCTCCCAGATATAAAATGGCTTTCCATCTATAAACCACTGTCCTGTAGCTCAGTGGTTAGAGCACTCGCCTTACAAAAGAGAGACCTGTGTTCGAATCCAGGCAATGTGAATCCTTGGGCAAGATTCCTTACACCACACGCCTAATAATAATCCCTCAAAAAAAACATTAATAAATTGGTCATTTCAATCCACGACTGTTTGTGGGACATTGATGTGTGCAATTGGCTGCCGCGTTTCACCCACAAATATATAGTCAATTCACTTTTCAGTATATTCTGTGAAACGCTTTGAGACTTCTAGAAGACGTGAAAAGTGCTATATCAAATGCAAGTATTATTATATATCTCCTGGCTCTATGTAGAACATTGGTGCATGCAAACAGGTTGCTGTGTTTCCCTAAAAATATGCCATAAATGCTTTGAAGGATTTAGAGATGTTTCAATGACTTGATAATGTCGGCATATGTCAGCGGCTTTCCCGAACCGAAAGCCGCTCCATAAATGTAATTTTGTTATTGTTGTATATCAAATGCAAGGATTATTATTAGGTGATTCAAATGTGGTGGCAACCTGATGGAACCGGAAGCTGGGAGCTGTTTAATCAGTGTGAGGAGCTGGGTGTACTATTCGGGTTGGGGCGGGTCGACAGGACACCAGAGTTCAGAGTGAGGCAGCTGTATACATCAGCCACTATAACAGGGTTAGATATTGTTTCCTATGTTAGGAAGGATCTGAGGAGCTGGAAGTCAGCCATTTTGCCTTCCTGTGCTTAAAATGGCAAAACCATGAGGTCACCATTGACATCACTTTGTACGTGTGCAAGAAACTGGAAGTGATGCTGACAGTGACCTGATGACCTGAAGTAAGTCTTTTATTTGGCAAGGGAACCAGCCAGGGTGTCAGGAGCGGGCCAGCTGGCGATGAGCATGTTCAGAGAAACCAGTGAGCATTATATCCTAAGCTTCTCGCTGTTACTGTATATTGTAGCTTTCACTTTTCGTCTTAGTTGATTCGCAGCAGTAACTGAAAGTTCAATAACTACAGTATGTGCTTGATGGACAGCTGGTGTGTAGTACATTTCATTATTTAAAGTTTTATGTTGGTAGCAGTTAGTTACTTATTTCATCTACAATAATGGTGAATAGTTTTGATCAACGTTTCTCAACGTTTGTTCAGAAAATAAAGCACCCAAAGCAATGCTTACCCAAAGTCATTTCTATGCAGCAATAAAGGGAAAAGCACATTGTAAGAAAACAACATGACAACTCACTGCAGAAAACAGCACGATTAAACCAAACACATCTTAAGATACACTTCCTTTTTGAGATTATTTAACGAAAATTGACACAAGAGTTCTGGAAGTATGTATGTGTGTGGAGTGACGGGGGGAGTAGGGGGGGAGGTGGGGTGGGAAGAGGATTATGGATAAATTTCAGGGTTTAGGAACGCTTCGAAGTGAGAATGGAACAAGACAGTGCAGCCTTAAAAGTGCACAATCACAACTCTTCCTGCAGAAATAGAAGCCTTAGCAAACCCATCAAAGCACAACTTTGAGGAATATTAGTAAATTTGTAGATTTAAACATTGGTAAATCAGGGCCTCGAGCAGCCCTTCACAGCATGAGTGGGAAACGCAGAATAGTAAATAAGCACTGCAAGTGGATTAATTTTCTTCTCTCGAATATAATTGGGTTAAATACATGAATGTACCCAATTAAAGTGCATTGTTTTAGGCCAATTTTAGGTGTTATCATTTGATTTTTCTCAAATAACACAAAATAGCCTTGTTTTAAGAAACAAAAAGCAAGGGAGATGGTGATGCAGGAGAATGGAGAAGAGGTGGTGAATGGAAACATAGAAACAGGAATCGGCCATTCAGCCCCTCCAGCCTGTTCTGCCATTCTATGAGATCATGGCTGATCTGCAGTGTTGAAGGCAGCATAGAAGTTGAAGAGAGTTTGATGAGTACCTTGAGCACCAATCAGAGTCATGCTGGATGTCACTGGCAACTTTATCCAGTGTAGTCTCAGCCAAATCAATCTCACCTTGTTTGGGCAAAACACCACTATTATTTTGCCAGTATCATCTTGTCAGTTGATGTGCGTTTTTCTATGAATATTTACATTCACCTCCAAGCTGATCACTATGATAAGAGACTAGCCCTAACACAACCCCTTGTGTTTATAGCTGTTTAATTCTGCCTCAGCAGATGACTTCAAAATATATTACCGGTAAGGGTAAAAACCTGATCAAACACTAATTTCAGTATGAGCTGGCACAAGTTTTCAGTTGCCTGGAATATCCCAAATCGAAACATTTCTATCACTGGCAAATATTCGATGCAAAAAAATCACAGGATGTGCAGGAATTTGTACAAACACAGATGTGCTGTTTGTGACCTTTAAAGAAAATCTAAGGTTAAACACACAAGTACTTTAATTTGATTCACCTTTAAAGATGCATAACTTCATGTGCCTAATTTTAGCCAAACATAGTCAATAGCAGACAAGCTATTATTTATATTTTACGAAGTAGTTTTCCATCTCTGTACATTTGTACATCTCTGGTTCACAATTTCTTAGCTAAGCTGATCGTCTGACACATGCGAAAATCCATCATTTTGTTTAAGAGTGACCTGTTAAACAAACCAAACTGAGAGTTCCATGCATCCACCTACAGATGGAAATTCACATTCTGATTGCCGAGCTCAGTTAAGAGGTCTGGAGTTGCAGGGTGAAAAATAAGGAGGACAACTTTGAGCACTCGAGCCGGTGTTCACAATCCTTACACACAATCCCTGTTACAATGAATTGTTGCATCGTGTCCTCTCTCGCACCAGGCTACGTGACCGCAACACACCAACCCTCACCCGGTTTCACTGGCTTCCCATCCCGCAGAGGATCAAATTCAAAATTCTCGTCCTCATCTTCCAGGAACTTCATGGTCTTGCACCCACCCTCCTACCTCTCTGACCTGCTGACCCCTTATCAACCTGTCAGCTGCCTCCGCTCAGCAGCCTCCTGCATGCTCCATTTAATTTGCCCAGCCTGCCCTGGCAATCGGATTTTCGGGCTCTCTGCCCCCACCCTCTGAAACTCCATCTCACATTCGCTTCTCCTCACTCAATCCCTGCCTCCTTCAAGGTACGCCTCAAGAGACCGTGCTTTTAGCCACAATCCTAACCACCCCCATCCCCACCCTCTACCCTCTGATCCTAAGCACCTCCCCTCTAATCCCTGACTGCTCAGTGCCTTGTGATGGCCTCATGATGTGAAAGATGCTTTACAAATGTAATTTTGCATTGCATTGTAGGTAATGCTGAATTAGCAGGGCTATGATCAGACAATTGCAGATATATTTGATGTGTTACAATCCAAATATCGTGACTGCAAAAGCAAATCTAACCCATTATTTAATATGAACCTATGCATTTTTCTCATTTCTGTACCAAGTTCGCTCCAGAGCATTGACATTCGAAACCTTCATCTCAAAGCTTTTGAAACTAACACTTTTTATAGAGTTTTCTGAACTGTATAGGTAATGATTATTTCCAATATCTCTACAAAGACACTCAGGGTACAGCCTTCAGAATAAAGATAATGAACTATTAATGAGCCACAAGTACGCACAGGATCAGAAATGGGGTGAGTGCTTTACTAGGTACACAGGCATTTGTTTTCAACACAACAAAGAGGTGTGTAAGGAAAATAGAGAGATTATTTTGGCATCAAATTTGGCAATTTTCCAAGGCTTGCTTTTTGTTTACGAGTACAATTGGAAGAAAGAGACCAACTATAGTGAAACATATTTAAAAGTCTACAGAAAACCAGGGAAAATTCCCCCTTCCTAAAACTTAAATTCTACTTACACAATGTGGGCCAGGTTGATTGGTTTTTCAGGCTGATCGGGAAACATTGGGTGCAAAGGCTCACGGCTGGATGCACAGCTTAAGGACTTGCTAAGAGCATTAGTTAGCTTCTTTGCAGGTGATTTCTGGGAACAAAGATGGCAAAATAACATGGAAAGCTAAATCATTAATATATTAGAACAACAAAATAGTTTCAGCTATAACACATTTCACACAGTACCCACACTCCTAGTTTCCAATTTGATTCCTGTAGGACACTACTGTAAGCAATTGGCTGATGTGTGTTGCCAACAAAACACAGCCATTATTACACTTTGCAGTATATTTTGTGAAGCGCTTTGAGGCATCTCAACGACCTGATAAGGCGCTATATCAAATGCAAAAATTCTTATTCATATTTTCAATTCCTACCCACTCTCCCACTTATCCGTTGCCTTTCGATTCTACGGTGCTATCGTCATTTAGAAGAACAAAAGAACCTGCTCCGAGGCTCCCAGTTCCCAAACAATTGCTGGTCTCCACTGGAAGATGCTTATTCTAGGACCTATCCACATTGTGAGGTGAGATAGTTCTGCTATTGTCACTCAGTAAAATCACAGTTTTGCCCCAGGATTAGTCCGCAACTCACCTTTAGCCTCCCTAGTTTCTCACTTCCTCTCTCTCCCTGTTGCAACCTTTTTTGTTTCTTTCTCATATATCCGTATTAAATTTCACTGACATTTCCTCTCAAGTTTCAAATACACTGTCCCACACATTCCTCTGTCCTGCTTTCACTGTGTTGCAATCAAAATTCACAGCACTACCTCCTGTTCTAGTACATTTGTGAGACCTGTCGTCTAGTGGTTAGAGCATTAGCTTCACAAGTGAGAGGTTGATTCCCAGGCAGGGAAAAACCTTTGGCAACGTTCCTTACTCCACACACCTGTTTACCTAGCAGTAAGTAGGAACATGGTTGTTAGTTGATTGGTGGATTGGTAACTGGAGATAATAATCCCTCCAAAAAAAAATGGACACTTGATCCTTGACTGTTTGTGGGACACTGATGTACACATTGACTGCCAGGTTTCACCCACAAATATACAGTCAATTCACTTTACAGTATATTCTATGATGCGCTTTGAGACAACTCAATGGCACAATAAGGAGCTATATCAAATGCAAGGATTATTATTATTTGTTCCCAAGATCATAAGACTCTTTTCGTTGTTCACTTCCCATGCAATCTACAGGCTTCTAAATGCTAGGCTTGGGAATCACCTATCCAACTTTGCTGCTTCTCTTTCCAATCTGGGCCATTGATCTACCTGCCCCTTAAATAATAAGGCTCTGAAGTGAGCATTTGACATTTCTGTTACTCCGCGAAGTAATGTTACTTTCAAGTTACTTCAACTTTCTGCTTCTCGCTTCAAATTGTGTTACCGTTAAGTAGGGAACGGCGATATATCGGTATATCGCTAAAACCCGATATGATTTTCATATCGATATGCCGATATAGACATTTTAAAAATACCGATATATCGAAAAAACGATATATCGAGGTAAAAAATCGGGATGCGAGCACAATCAACTACAAGACCCAGAATGCTCATCTCTATACACGATGCACAGACCGAGGTGCAAAGCCGCCATCTTGTATTCATAGTCCTCGAATACAATATACAGGTATGCAAGGGGTGGGGGGGGAGAGACGGCTGTGGGTGGGGGGGGGGTGAGGGGGAGAGAGACTGCTGTGGGGGGGGTGAGGGGGAGAGAGACGGCTGGGGGGGGGTGAGGGGGAGAGAGACGGCTGGGGGGAGAGGGAGATAGACGGCTGGGGAGGGGAGAGGGGGAGAGAGACGGCTGGGGGGGGAGAGGGGGAGAGAGACGGCTGGGGGGGGGGAGGAGAGGGGAAGAGACTGCTGGGGGGGGGAGGAGAGGGGGAGAGAGACGGCTCGGGGGGAGGAGAAGAGGGGGAGAGAGATGGCTGGGGGTAGGGGGAGACAGATGGCTCGGGGGGGAGAGGGGAGAGAGACGGCTGGGGGGAGAGAGCGGGAGAGAGACGGCTGGGGGGAGAGAGCGGGAGAGAGACGGCTGGGGGGAGAGAGCGGGAGAGAGACGGCTGGGGGGGGGGGAGAGGGGGAGAGAGACGGCTGTGGGGGAAAGGGGGAGAGAGATGGCTGTGGGGGAGAGGGGGAGAGAGATGGCTGGGGGGGGAGAGGGGGAGAGAGACGGCTGGGGGGGGGAGGAGAGGGGAGAGACGGCTGGGGTGGGGAGGAGAGGGGGAAGAGAGACGGCTGGGGTGGGGAGGAGAGGGGGAAGAGAGACGGCTGGGGGGAGGGGGAGATAAACGGCTGGGGGGGGGAGAGGGGAGAGAGACGGCTGGGGGGGGGAGAGAGACAGCTGGGGGGGGGGGAGAGGGGGAGAGAGACGGCTGTGGGGGAGAGGGGGAGAGAGATGGCTGTGGGGGAGAGGAGGAGAGAGATGGCTGGGGGGGGGAGGGAGAGAGAGACGGCGGGGGGGGGGAGGAGAGGGGGAGAGAGACGGCGAGGGGGGGAGGAGAGGGGGAGAGAGACGGCTGGGGGGGGAGGGAGAGAGAGACGGCGGGTGGGTGGTGATGGGGGAGAGAGACGACGGGGGTGGGGGGTGCGAGAGAGGGATGGTGGGGGGGTGGGGTGGGGGGGAGAGATGGGGTGGATGTGATAATATACAGATAGATAGAGATGGGGGGGGATGTGAGAGAGGAGAGAGGGAGAGAGACATAGAGAGACACAGACAAAAAAACACAGAGATGGAGAGAGTGAGAGACACAGAGAGAGAAATATATTTACCTCCTGAGAAGATAGGCCCCGAATGCGCGCGCACCCGGAATGCGCGTGCGCTCCGATGCGCGCGCGCATGCGCAGTACGAAAAACTGAAAATATCGGTATTTCGGTATATCTCGATATGAGCCAACCGATATATCCATATCCGGAAAATTCCCATATCGCCGTTCCCTACCGTTAAGTCTTACAGTGTTAAAGTTAAAAAGAAAAGGGTAAGTGGCAAAAGTCTACATGACGCACTAAGTTTGAAGATGAGCAGGAGTCGAGATAAGCGAAGAAGATAGTGGTTAGGTGACTAATGTCAGATAGAAACATTCAAACAGAAACAATTGCAAACTGGAGTTCAGATATTTTAGGAGCTTTCTTTCAACTTTGACTTTCTAAATTCACTGTGTTTATACTTGCGATTGTGCCAAATTCTTGTTATCTCTGCTCCCATATGCTCATGATAAACATGGTTATACAGTAAATATTCTTGTTTGGAAATTATCGATGCACATCAAGATTGACTTTAAAGTTTCCCTTGGTATAAACAGACTATGAAAGTCAAACATATTGCTTTCACTTTTTTGCCCGTACAGTATTTTTTAAATGATTTATTTTATTGTGTTGAGCTCTGCAGTCATTTCATGGATTTTATTTTAAACCTCCCTGAGATTGCACATATTTTGTAAAACCACAGGATTATACAGGACCAAAGAAATATTGTTGCAGTCCATCTCCATTTTTTGTTAAAAGATACATAAAACTTAGGAAATCATACAGATACATATATCTACAGGAACCAAATCTCTATTGGAAAATAAAGTACTGTACAGTAGAAGCCCGTTTATCTATGACTCGATACACCGGCACTTCCATATAACTGGAACACGCCAAAAAAAAGTCCCCATTCGATAAACTGGAATTTATCTGGAACAATAGCAGTGGCGCATTTGTAAATGCATAAATAATAACATAATAACAGAATATTGTATTGGTACTTATTGTTAAAACTACTCTCTTGCGCTTCTCACCTTTACTGATAGATACTGCACTTGAAGCCTTGCAACTAGTGAAGTCTTGCGGTTTTAAAATCACGCTGCCATTTTTTTCACCCGCTTGGTGTCCTCCATTTAAAAAAGAATCGCTGGACTGTAAACCTCAATCCGTAAAGGTGAGAAGCGCAAGACAGTAGTTTTAACAATAAGTACCAATACAATATTCTGTTATTATTTAGTCTGGTGTGTAAGGTGTGTGTTAAAAGAACTTTAATTTTTTTGTAGTGGGTTTTCAGCCGCGGGCCGCCTGAATATCCGGCAGGCGCTTTAACTGGCATTGGCCAGGTCCTGCGGGTGCCAGATAAACGGGCTTCTACTGTATACAATTGGCCTTTGATACCTACTCCATATGCATGCAATCTGCATCATCAATGACCATCTCCAATGTATTTGAGGGATGTCTTGAATAACTAACTACAGATACATTTCTAAGAAAAGAATGATGATATTTCCCTTCCCCCTCACGGCTCCTTCAACTCAAAGAAAGTGTAAATAAAATGGCAACTCCATTTTAGAAGAGCAATATTAAAATAGATGTCACAGAGGTGTATTTCTTTACACTGAGGTTTGCTGAAAGCTGGACTGGGTTTTCAGTAAAGGTGGCCAAGATACTAGGCTTGTTATAGAATAGCTTCATGTTGCAATGAGAAGATGAGTTTGTGGGTATTCTGGAAGGAAGAGCTCACATTGATCAAATTGGGTTTTCTTTAAAAGACCTCATTATTTTTGCCTACAAAATATACAGTCAATTGCTTTAACTGTATATTCTGTAAAGCACTTTGAGATGTCTCAAATATGTGATAAAGTGCTATATGAAATGCAAGTATTATTATTATTTTTGATTATCTTAACCTAATATTAATAACTCTGTTACTTAGGATAGATTATTATTGGTTCTTCTGCAACTTTTATTCAGTTTAATAAATTTGTAGCAATGCACTTATAAATAATTGCAATGCAATTTTGTATGTAAATGAACTGTTACATTTGTAGTGCAATTTTATTTTCCATTTATGTTATTTGTGATAAGCTCAAAGCAATAAATTCATTAAAGTTATGAAGCTGGACTAGCACTTAGCTTGCAGCGACTAATTTGCTACACTAAACTCACAGAGCAGAATAACCTTCCTTTCTTGTTTAGAAATTAAACAAATGATTAAGTGGTTGTGAGGTGCATGCAGAAGCACCTTTTGTTCTTTCACCCAACACATTTTCACAAACATGGTAGAAAACATGTGCTTCAGGTCTTACCCATGATGTGTATTCTTTCATTTGGTGCTGGTTGCTATGGGAACCACTTGCATGGCCTCTCCAAAAGCAGTCCTGACATAGCTGATAATTGTGACACTGCTGGCAGCGATATCGAAAACCCATCATACTCTCACTGTGGCAATAGGAACACTCAACAGGATGGAAGACTGTAGATGGAAAAACACACAAAGGCATCTATCTGTGTCTTACTCAACCTGGATCATCCTTCTGACTTTCAGTCAATTTTATTTTGCAATTTCTACATACAGTATTTGAAACATCGCAAATATCACAATTTGTATTCCTTGGTGACACATAACACTCATGCAATACAACGTCACTATATCAGGCTCCACTATTGTCCAGATTCACTTATAATGTGGTTGCACAGTGGATCCATTCACTGCATATCACACTTACACACATGTGCAGCCAAACCTGCTATCCCGCCATCCGAAACATAGGGTTTTATGCATCACAACAAGATATTAAAACAAGGTTAAACAGTAATCTACACAGCTATAAACAATGTGGTCATTCACCCACAGTGAACTAGATTTAGTCTTTATGATGGGAAATTTCTTCCAGGATCTTTGAATTCACTGGGTCTAATGTCATCTGATTGTTAAAAATAGCTGGTGATTTTGCTACTTCTTTAAAGGGATTTTACCATTTAATGTCATTTAATGTCTTAACCCTTCAATTCATAACAAATCCTTCAATAGAACTTCAGGATTCAGACCCAAAATTATTTGTTCCCCTTTAGATCCCTGGCCATTATGAGGGATCAGGTATTAATTTCTAACACACATACTTCAGATTTACTGAGAGATCCAAAATTCCATCTAGTGTTGGTTTGTATGATCATTTTGTCCTAAAATTTTCCATTATAAGTTTGGCTTAAAATTGTGAAAAAAATCTTAAATTCAGTCTTAATTTGGAAGATGATACTTGGACTTCTGTAGGTTAAGAGCACTCATCTCGCAAGCAAAACACCTGGGTTTGCTTCCTAGCAGAGTGAAATGTTGGGCAGATTTCCTTACTCCACATGCCTCTGTTTATCTAGAGGTAAGTAGGAACCTGCCTGTTGGTCTATTGGCAGATCACTTTTCCGGGGGTAACAATTCCTTCAAAAAAGTAATAATAATAAATTGGTCACTTCAAATTCACGCCTGTATGTGGGATACTCCTTTGCGAAATTGTCTGCCACATTTCTCCCACAAAATATAGTCAATTCACTTTACAGTTTATTCTGCGAAGAGCTTTGAGACATCTTGAAGACGTGATAATGCGCTACATCAAATAGAAGGATTATTATTATTATTATTTGAGGAATTACAAAAAGGTGGTTTGCAAATATAGGCTGACTAAGCATTTTGCCCAATTCACCACAATCCTAACTTGTTTTTGTTTAGTCTTACAGGCCCGGTGGAATTTCGAGCACACCATCATTTATATCATATCTCCTCAGACCAATGTTAGTATTCTATAACCTGGTTATTTCTGGTAGAAGCTTCCATGGAAGAGCCATATATGAGTCTGTTTCTCTCTTCAATACAATGTTATCCCTATTTTCTTTCTGCACTTGAATCCTTTAAGGATTTCCTCTTTTTAACAGGAGTATTCTTTTTTCTATTTTGAGGGTCAGCAGGTGTTGAAGTATTTTCATATTTTTCTAGACCTGAATCTATTTCTGATCTGACAAACATTTTTTAAGTGGTTCTCCTTCATTGCACAGAGCTCTAAATCTTCTTAATGCTGCTAACTGTGCCATTGAAGGGAGATTGATTTTATTATTTAGAGATTCGGTCAGGCAGGTGTGGAATCTTTCCTTTCAAGCCTCATTCAAATCTTGCTTCCCAGGCAACTGTTTTGCCTGCTCTCATTGTCTGCCGCAATGGTATATCTTAGACATTGAACCCAACCCGCAGCCCTCAATTCTGGCTGCAAAGCATTGTGAAAGCCTTTTACATCAGTCAATACCTAGCAGTCAATCCGGATGTTTGCCTGACGTGAAAGGTGTTCTAGGGTGAGGGTTAATAACAATTTTGTTGTTGTTGTTGTTACAAACATTTGTTTCATATTGAGACTACTTCATTAACTTGCATGTATAGAGTGTTTATTTTCTTCGTTTGAACTAGATTTTTGTTTTGCAAATTAATTTGGGAATCCTTTCCCAGAATTTCATTTATATTTACAGCTCCAGGACATCAGTCTCAGTAAATAGTTTCTTTATTTTGGGCCCATTTCTGTGTTGAAATACAAGGCAACCAAAAACCCTTATTTTTTAAAATCTAAAATAAATCATAATTTCTTTATTAGACATTGTAATATTATCACAACTTTTGGTCATCCTGTAATCAATCCTTTCGCCAAAGATATGCGTCAGAGGATTTGTAAATGGGAACAGAATGAGGCAGGCTGTAAAATGCATTCATCAAAAAATATATTGTAAAATTCCTTCTTCCATCTCCAGCAACACTACGATACCCTTTCCATTTATCAAACTAAAGGTTGTTGGTAGGGAGACCTATTGGTGTCAGCCTAGTTCAGTTAAAAACATTCTCACCTCTGAGTTGCAATGTTGTGGGTTCAAGTCCCAAATCGAGATCTATGCTCACATAATGAGGACTGACAATGGGACTGTTGCATTGTGTGAGGTGCCATCCTTCAGATGTGATGTTAAACTAAGGTTCTATCTGTGCCTGTTTAGATGGATATTAAAGATCGCATTCTACTATTTGAAAAGAGAAGGGAGTTTCTCTTGGTGTCCTGGCCAATAATCCTCCAAATAAAATTGATGATTCATTTCATGCTGCTTGTGGAATATTGCTTTGTGCACAGTCAGGCACAGTCACAACCTAGGAAACAAAACACGAAATACTACAGATGCTGGAAATCTGAGCACAGTCACAACCTAGGAAACAAAACACGAAATACTACAGATGCTGGAAATCTGAAACAAAAACAGAAGTCTCTAGGAATCCTCAACATGTCGGAGATTCAGGTTCACGACCCTTTGTCAGAACTGGGGCACGTTGGGAGGGAGAGGCTTTTAAGGATTAACAAAGAGGGGGGAGGCATGTCTAGCAAGATAAAGGAGGAAATGGGGTAGAGCACAGGAGATGATGGGTTAAAGCAGTGTGAATAGTGCACAACAATGGTGGGATTGCAACAAAACAGGAGAATAGAGGAGTTAATAATGCAAAACAAAGTGGAGTGATTTGGAGGGGTCGAAGAGGATTGCATCAAATAGATAGACAGATGATGTGGCAATGGTCACAGAAGAAGGGGAGGGGGAAGGTGAGCTGTTATGATCTGAATTTATTCAACTCAATATTGAGGCCAGAGGGCTGTGAGGTCGCTAGAAGATAGATGAGGTGCTGTTTCTCGACCTGGAATAGCATAGGAGGTCATGGATGGAGAGGTCAGACTGCAGATGGGAAGGAGAGTTGAAGTAGCAAGAAACCGGAAGCTTAGGTTTGTGCTTAAGGACAGGATGGAGGTGTTTGTCAAATCGGTCACCCAATCTGCTACAGATGCTAGATAGCTGATGTAGAGTAGACCATAATGTGAGCAGCGATTGCAGTATACTACATTGATGGCAGTACATGTAAATCACTGTCTCACTTGAAAAATGTGTTTGAGGCCTTGGGATAGTGGAGTGTTTTTGGATGTCCTCCCGATGTGAAACAATTGTAATTTTTTGTTACTGTTGTTGTTTTGGAGGAGGTGAAAGGACAGGTATTGCATCTCCTGCGTTGGCATGGGAAGGTGCTGGGGAGAGGAGAGCAGGTGTTAGTACTGATGGAGGAATGAAACAGGGAATCATGGAGGGAATGGTCCCTTCGGAATGGTGAGAGGGGAGGGGAAGGGAGTACTGTATATACTTTGTGGTTGGATCACCTTGGAAGTGCCAGAAATAGTGGAGAAATATATGTTGGACGTTGAGGCTGTTGGGGTGGAAGGTGAGGACTAGGGAGACCCTGTCATGCTTCTGGGAAGAGGGGGAAGGGGTGAGGGCAAAGGTGCGGGAAATAGGGTGGACACGGTCAAGGGCCCTGCCTATCATAGTGGATAGGAAATTTCAGTCGAGGAAAAAGGAAGACATTTCAGTTGTTCTGGTGTGAAAGATGGCAGTGTCAGAGCAGATGTGGCAGAGGCGGAGGAATTGGGTAAAAGGGAATGGTGTATTTACAGGAGGGGAATGGGAGGAAGTTTAATCCAGGCAACTATGGGAGTTGGTGGTCTTATAAAAAATATCTGTAGATAATCTATAAAAACAACAACAAAATTAATCTCTGAGATGGAAATGGTGAAGTCGAGGAAGGGAAGAGTCAGAGATGGACCATGTGGATGTAATGGAAGGGTAGAAGGTGGAAGCAAAATTGGTGAATTTTTCCAATTCACTGTGAGAGCAGGAAGCAGTCTCCACACAGTTGTAAATGTTTCTGAGGAACAGGTCGGGGAGCGGACCTCAGTAGGTCCGGAACAAAGACTGTTCCACGTAGGAAATCCTGTGAAGTGTTTTGTACATCCTTCTGCATGGAAGATGCTGTAGATATAAAGATTATTTAAACTAGATGCAATACAAACAAAACTGGCTGCACATACAGAACCTAGAACTATCAAAGGTTCACAAACGCTTGAGAAGATAAGGGTACATTAAAGGATACAGCGAAGGAGGGCGATGGGATCAAAAATATTGAAGAGCTGCTCTTGTAAAGAGCAATAAAATAATGGTGTAAACTCCAAGGTCCAGTTGGTCTTCTTTTGCTTCCGCCTGTCATTCTACTCAAGGAAAGACAAAACTTCCCTCTAACCAAGGAGCAAATGCAAAAAGCTGATCCAGGAATCAAAGATTCCAAGAAAGGTCAATAATGATTCATTATTCATTCAATAATGTCTCAGCCAGATATTCTACTTTAACTTGAACAGAAAGCAGATGTGTAATGTGAACATTGACCCACCTTTTCATTACGCAAAAATATGCAGTCACTGCATTTTACACTATAGCCACTCCCTTTAGCCTTGAGCCTTTAGCCATTCTGCCTCCAATCTCTACATCCCACAGTCCCTCCACCTCACCCCGTCCCTGGCCTCCTTCAAGTTCCGCCGCAAGACCCTCCTCTTTGACGGTTCCATCAGTCAACCCAAATCTCCCCCTTTCTTTCCCTCCAACCCCCTGTCCCCAGCTCAGGTCTGAAAGAATGACTATCCAGCACCTTGGGACGTCCTCCTGACGTGAAAGGCGCTCTATAAGTGTAATTTGGTTGTTGTTTTTGTTGTATAGCCTTTGAAGTAATGTGTGAAATTCTTTGGGGTGTTCTCTGGCATGAAAGGTGCTAAACCAAATGAGGATTATTATTATATACAGTACTCACCATTTTCCACATTTGCTAGACGATGCATTAGGGGCACCCAGACTAAACACTGCGGTGGGGGGTCAGACATCAGAGTGTCCAGAAAAGTGTTCAGTGTTACCTTTTTCTGTAAAATATAAAATAACAAGAAGACTGTGGTTATGCCAGTCACACGTACTACAATATGAACAGCATCAGCAGAGACCTTTTGGATTTCTAACTTCTGGTAAATCATTCAACTATCGCATTACGAGCTATCAATGTTATCACCCATTTGCCAATAAATATACATACAGTCAATTCACTTTACGGTATATTCTGCGAAACGCTTTGAGATGTCTTGAAGATATGATAAGGTGCTATGCCAATTGCAAGGATTATTATTCTTGTTCTCAATTTACCATTATTCTCATAATATATCCAAATTCATATAATTTCTTTCCCACTGTTCTGCCAGCTCACTCTGGAATCCTATCCTGGAGTCCTCTTACTTATTCACTCACTCTCAATCTCCACCTCATGACTCATGCATTTAACTGCACTTTTGGGTATTTTCTTTCCCCTCCCCCCACCTTCAGCTATCATCCCCTTTTCTCCAGCTTGGGTACCGAGCCAAGTGTGTAAAGCCATTTAAGATACCCTGCTGATCTGAAGAGCACTATATAAATGTAAATTGTATTGTATCACTGCCAAAAACAAAATAGTATTTTGGGCTCAAATTGAGCATTTCAGAAATAATTGGAGGGAAGGATATCCTGGAGACATAAACTTAAAAACTACTCCATAAACCTGATTATAGAAATTCAGAACCAATATTGTTGGGAGTCTTGTCTGGAGAAAATGAGAGCAGCTTGTGATGATAATAATAATCCTGGTACTTGATATAACATCTTATCACATCACTAAGATGTCTCAAAGCTGAATATACTGTAAAGTGGATTTACTGTGTATTTTGTGAGCAAAATGCGACAGCCAATTACACACTGCAGTGTCAAAGAAACAGTCATGTATTGAGTGACAATTTGTTTTTGTGGGGATTATTATCCCTGGAAAGCAATCTGCCAATCGACTAATAATCAGGTCCTTACGTGCTGCAAGGTGAACAGAGGCAAAGTGAAGCTAAAGTGATTATCAATGAGACATAAAATTTTGTCTCAAAGCCTCTCACTACAATATACAATAAAAGTCTGTTTATCCATGTAAATTGTATTGTATCACTGCTCTTTCACCCCCCACCACCACCCTCTCTCTCCCTGCTTCTCTCCTCTGACCCCTCTCCCACCAAAACAGTGTATAAACCCACGATGCAGTCAGGCTACACAGGCAATATGTAGTATCCGTCAGAGAGAGAGGGAAAGAAAGAAAAGGGAAATATAGAAAGATAGAAAGAGAGAGGGAGAAATAGAGTGGAAGGAAGGAGAGGGAGAGAAAGAAAAAGAGGGAGAGAGAGAGAAAAACACAAGAGGGAGAGGAAAAACAGTGCCCCTTTTAGATGAAAAACCGGAAGTGCCACAACCGGCAGTATTCAGAACTAATCGTACTGTACTCTAGTGCAACAATTGACTCATTAAATGCGCCACCGTGATTGTGCTGGATAAGATCCGGTTAATTGAATGGTGACCTTTTTTTTTGAGGTGCTGGTTATACGGAAGTTACGGTTGATTGGGTCACGGATAAATGTGCTTTTACTGAACAGAGTTTTGAGTTTTCTCGTGCTCATTTTTCCTTCAGGTTTTCATGTGAGCAGGGTGTGCAGAGCTAACCAAATGAGTTTCCATTTTACAAGTGGACATAATAGGTTCCATAAAATACAAAGATTTCCTTCAACCTGGATGGTCAAAACTTGCAATATACACTGTGTGGAGCAAACAAAAGTCGTCTTGCTGCCAATAGTAGTGAAATTTGTGATACGTAACTATGAGGAATGCCCCAAATGTAATGCCTATTTGTTATGTGAAGAATGGTACAGTTATTAAAATCATACACAAGATACTTTTATATATCTCGCCATTTCTGTGAAAGCATTGTTTATTTCTCACTAGGTGGAGGCATATGACAGCAGTTCAAATGTTGCCCAGCATTGATACATCTATTAAGCAGAAAGAGCAGTAAATAAATTTAGTTTCTCACGGCTGAGGGAATTTCACAAATTGAGATTCACCATCACATGATGAAAGTGTACGTACACTTAGGTGTTGGTATGAATACTGTAAAATGCTCGGTAAATATGTGTGAAAAGTGGAGAAACTGAACTTCAAGATAAGTATTGCAGCGCGAGTTGAGTGTGAATCCCAGTATCGGTCATCATACCATAAAGATGATTATTGGTAACCTTGGTTACTCTAAAGTTTGCTCAGTGCATTCATGAACCACAAACTCAAAGAGCTATATTTGGACCTTGAAGAAACTATAAGCCTGTATAAGGAGAACTTGTCCAAACACTGAAATGGCAAAAGTGCTTCTGTACCATGATGATGCCAGACCTCACACAGGCTTCAGAACATTAGAGACCATTGAACAAATCAGATGCACTGTGTTTTTTCACCCTCTAGAAAGCACAGCCCATATAGCACAGACATTGCACTCTCAGACTTTCATGTCTATGATCCTCTGTTGAGGGTCTATGTGCACTACACACTGATGGTGTGAAGAACGCTGTTCGTCAAAGACATATCATTTTACTGTCATGTCATATAGACACAGGCTCCACTTTGGAGCAAGTGTTTAGATTGGGTTGGTGACTTTGTGGAAAAAAAGGGCTTGTTTAGTGTCTACGTTGTTTTGTAACTTATCAATGAAAGAATTTTAAGGGAAAAAAAAGAAAGGAGGCATTGCTTTTGGGGGCGTCCCTCATGTTATGTTTGTCAGAGTTGCTGCAATTCCTTCGCTGCCTTTCCCCATCTCCGTAACATTGACCAACTCCACCACAACCTCACTCACAAAGTCGCTGAAACCCTTATCCACGCCTTCATTACATCCCGGCTCGATTATGAAAATGCTCTGCTGGTCGGGCCTTCCCAATTCCTGCCTCCACAGGCTGCAGATAATCCAGAACTCTGCAGCGCATGTCCTTTACCATTCCAAACTCCGTGACCCCATCTCCCCCATCTTTGCCCGATTCCATTGGCTCCCCATCATCCAGAGGATCCATTCAAGATACTGGTCCTCACATTTAAAGCCCTCCACAACCTCGTCCCACCCTACATCCATGATCTCCTATCCCCTTACCAACCTGCCCACCCCCTCCGCTCAGCAGGCTCTGGCCTGCTCCACGTCCCCCGACCCACCCACCCAACCATTGTCAGGCGAGCCTTCAGCTACTCTCCCCCCAACTTCTGGAACTCCATTCCGAAATTCCTCCGCCTTGCCCCCCTCCCTGGCCTCCTTCAAGTCTTGCTGTAAGACTCTCCTCTTTGATGGACCCATCGGCAACTCCTTATCCCCCCCTTTCCCGCCCACCCCTGTCCTCAGCTCGGGTCTGAAACAGTAACTGTCCAGTGCCTTGGGACATTCTCCTAACGTGAAAGGCGCTATACATGTGTAATTTTGTGGTTGTTGTTGGGGAAAGATCATCAGCTCAGTATCTTCTTAAAAAAATCATATACAGTACTATTTTCTTTCATTGACAGCATTCTAATTTCATCTCGAGTTCTGCTGCCTCAGCCATCAACTCGGTTACACCATTTCACGTATTCCTCATTCTCTATGTCAAATAATTAAATCTGAGCTGTCTACCTTTGCTCCTCTGATCTTGAGTCGGGGTCCTTTTCTTGACTTTTTGACCCAAGTCCATATGATTTACAACAACAACTTTGATTTATATAGCGCCCTCCATGCCGGACGGCATCTCAGAGCGCTTCACTCTCTATTGTGATTGGCTCCCCATCTGGATGATGGGGAGCCAATCACAAAAGCGCACTAATAACTGATTAGTGTTCAGTTTATCTCTATGCCCTTGAAGATTGTGTCTATTTCAATAAAATGGACTCTGTGCTGTATCGATAGTGTGAGAAAAAAGCAGAAAAGATGCAGGCAATCTTAGGTTTGGCATATTTTCAGCTTCCCATGTTCCCATATTTTCAGCTTCCCAGCCAGGCTGCGTATACAGGTGACCCACATCCAGATGACTGAGAATAATAATAATAATCCTTGATTTGGTAAAGCACTTTACACATTTTCTAGATGTCTCAAAGTGCTTCACAGTATATACTGTAAAGTAAATTGACTATATTTGTGGTCAAAATGCAGCAGCCAATTGTGCACATCAGTGTCCCACAAACAGCCGTGGATTCAAGTGACCAATTTATTTTGGGGTTTTAGTTCCTTGAGGGATTATTATCAGGTGTGTGGAGAAAGGAAACTTGCCCAAGGTTTCACCCTGCTGGGAATCGAACCCAGATCTCTAACTTGCAAGGCAAGTGTTCTAACCTCTGAGCTACAGGACTCCACAAACTCAAATCAGTCAATGCAGTATTAATGCGCAAAATACGCTTAATATTATGTGGCATTGGTACAATGGACCAATTACCTAATTATGTGCTGAAAGTGCCTGATTTTACAAACCTGTCTGTAACCTAAACAACAGGTTCATTCCCTAGCTGTCCCTCCAATATACACAGATGCTCCCTGACCAGGACCACATTCCTCGCTCTCCACCACATTGCCATTCTCCAATCAAACACATCTCACACTCAATACAGCTGAAACTCTTATATTCACACATTTGTCACTTTCCTCCTCACTAGCCTCCCCAGCCTCACCATTCATAAAATCTAATTAATTAAAAACTCACCCAAATCACTTCAAGTATTGGCACCTTCCTACCTCTCCTACCTGTTTATACCCACTACTCTACTTGTACCCTTAATTCAGTTGGCTCCTGCCTCCTGCACATCCCTAGTCACAGTTTTTGCTTCTCCATCAGCAGCTTTCAGATACTACACCCAAAAGTATGGAGCTCTCTTCCTCAATCCCTCTGCCTTGTCTTCTCCTTGCCTTCAGATCACCCCTGAAGATCTTCATTTTGATCGTGCCTTCAGTCCTTCCTCCTCTTGACTCGGAGTTAAGCTTTGCCACTGTTAAAATGCTGAGACTCTACACCTCATGAAGGAATTCTGTATGAATGCAACTTGTTGTTAATGCAGCAGCTGCCTGCGTGACCATCATTTGAACCATTTTATTACCCAAATTACAACAATTCTCATTATAGTAATACTGTAAGCAATTTCACACTATTTATGCTTGTCATTCTTAGAATCATAGTATGTTTACAACACAGAAGGAGGCTCTTTGACTTATTGTGCATTGTGCTAGGGCAAGCAACCTCAATGGAGAGATCTATGGTAAAAAGGTTTTCAAGTAGGCATTCAATTCAGTGTCAATGTCTGTCAATAATGTAGCACCTTTGTGCAACTCTCAAAAACGCAGATATTTTTAGAGTAAAATGAACTTGTGTTTCATTGGCATTGAAATAACTCAATCATTATCAAGTGTATTGACTGTTTTTGTAGGTAAATGCAGCAGCCATTTGTACCAGCAAGGTCCTACAAACAACCATCTAACCACCTAAGAACAGCGATAATTAATACATACACAAGAGGATTAATGGACAGCAATGGTGGGCAAAGATCAGTAATGTGTTCTCTTATCTCCCCTCCACCACCCTACCACTTACACACACACACAAGAGAGGGAAGAAATTATTCATTACATTATTGCTAGAGAGAAAGAACCAATCTTTCAATCTTTCTGTGCAGCAAAACATATATTTAATGAGTTGTTTGTTTTGTTTGCATCTTAAAGGAGCTGCTTATTTTGCACAGGTTTTTGTTTCATTAATTGTAAACTTGGTTCACTTTATTCCAGATATCATGCATTTATTTCTGTTGGGATTCAAAAAATAAGATTCAAAATCCAATTCCCAGAAATTGAAGGGTTGAACCTGACTGCTGCTTTACCCTGGTGTTTATTGCGTTCACACAATTTACAAGTAAAATCATGATCAGAAGGAATCTTACAACATTTCTTCAACTGAAGCACAATTCAGAGAATCAAGCAGGAGAATTAAGTTGGAGATAGTGTATATCAATGGAGTAAAGTACCCAAGGCACAGTCACCATACTAAGGCAGAAGAATATGATCAAGAAAGGGGTGTATGGTGTTAAAAAGCTGCACTGATGTTCCATATTGCTGGTGTTGGATACGGTGGAACGTGGGTTGGAGCCTGGAACTGCTTCCACGGGGAATTGTCAATCACATCTGGGTCATGCAAGGAAAATAACAATAATAATTCTTGCATTTGATACAGCGCTTTTCATGTCTTCTAGACATCTTAAAGCGCTTCACAGAATATACTATAAAGTAGGGTCCGGCGATATATCGATATATCGGTTATATCTGATATAATTTTCATATCGATATGCCGATATCGGAATTTAAAATATATAAATATATCAAAAAATTCGATATATCGAAAAAAAAATTTTTATTGCAAATGTCGGTATATCGTTTCCGGCATTGCAACCTCCTGGGCCTAGAGCATGGAATGCGCGCGCACTGAACTACAAGACCCAGAATGTACAGACCGAGGTGCAAGCCGCCATATTGTATTCATAGTCCTTGAATACAATATACAGGTATATAAGGGTTGGGGGGGGGGGGGAGATACGGGAGTTGGGGGAGAGAGAGACGAGGGGGTGGGGAGAGAGACGGGGGGGGGGGGGGGGGGGAGAGAGACGGGGGATGGGGGAGAGACGGGGGGTGGGGGAGAGACGGGGGGTGGGGGAGAGACGGGGAGGGGGAGAGAGACGGGGAGGGGGAGAGAGACGGGGAGGGGGAGAGAGACGGGGAGGGGGAGAGAGAGGGGGGGGGGGAGAGAGACGGGGAGGGGGAGAGACAGGTAGGAATTTACCAATCAAGGCAGTCATTTAATCCAATGAAAAAAAACTTTTAAAAAGACTATGTTTACCATAAGGAGGAGTCAGTGTTGTGTTTGTAAAGTTATTTGAGTCTGATCATCAATCCCTTTGAGGTATTTGATCTAGAGACAGAGTGGAAATGCTTGTTTTTTTAAAAAACTTTCTGTCAAATTCAAAATTTAAATGAAAATGAAATCACCCATTTAAATTAATAGAATTCGAGATAAAAGCTAAAACTATTTAAAGAAAAGAATAATCTGCATGGCATTTAGTAAACAAAATAACAAGTGCAAGATGCTTCAGAATGGTTAAATTCTATGGAGAAATAAAAGTAAAATAAACTTTCAAATACGATCACATTATATTTGACAGAATGGTACACTGGAGAAACAGGTCATTTAGCTAAACAAGGGCATAGTGTTTTAATAGCCATCATGAGCCTCCACCCCCTCTTGTCCTCTCTCTCATACCAATCTATTCCCTTCTCTGTCATGTATGCAAGAATTCATGAAAGCAACAGGAAGAAAAATACTAAAAATAATGTGTACTGTTAAACGGGGTGGATGAAGAATCACAGATTATGCAGTTTCTGGACTAAGCAATATCTTGCCAAAGGGTAGTTGAGTGGAAACAAGTCAGAATTATTTATCACACACTCGCAAACAAACAGCCAGCGAAGATGAGAAAATGGCAGCAGGACCACAGCTCATTTCTTAAAGATGTCTATAAAAGTTTGTAAAGGTTCAATTATAATTTGACTTATATTTTCAGCTGCAGACCCAGCTATTCAAAAGGATTATGATAGAGGGTTTGACAAGGTTTTGCCCCATTTCATTTCCCCTTTCCAGAATACCCATCTTACCTTCCTCCCATGACAGCAGCAAACTGTATCTTAAACAAATCCAGTGTCCTGGATTCTATCAACCTCCTGGCAGTGTAAACTGGATTAACTGTATTTTGCGAACAAAAAGACAGTGTCAGATGTTTGAAAGAAAAACTGTTGGTGGCAACAACAAGAAGAAATCATGTTGCGTCCTGGGCGACCAGACAGACTTCCAAGAGGATTGAGGCCCCCCCCCCCCCCCAAATAGATGAGGGAATGATTAATGTCATGTAAGATGTGAAGCAATTTCCTGATGGCCAACAGTCTGCTAATATTTTTAATCCAGCAGAATATAAGAAACAAGGAAAAAAATTGAATAAACCAGCAAAAGACCTGGAAAGGTGATAGGTAGGAGAACACATATGTTTCTGGTAAGGGATCTTAAGTGATCAAAGATGATTCGTCAGTGTGTGTAGGAGGAACAGAAGGGAGATTAAAAGAGACAAACAGAAAATACGCAAATTCCAAAGAGGGGAGGGGGGGATATCTTGCCCAGCACTAGTGGGAAGAAGAAGAGAATGTGTATGCCGATCAGCACAACATAGCAGCTCACCAGGGACAGACTGTAAAACCCTCAAGACCAATTGAGGAACTGCAAAACGTAAATGCTCAGATATGTAAATATTTGTATGATGAAGACTTTAAAATTCTCCATGTTTTCTTGCACAGTCAAAACGTTGGATGAGAAAATTTGGCTCAATTACCCTTTACAGAAAATCAACCACAATCCAAAAAGATTTTACAAGTGTATGTAAGGGAAGCTTTTCAATTTCTGTAAATACTGAATTTTTGTTTGAAAAAGGGGACACAGGTAATGTTGAATATTAATTTTTTTTGGAGATTGTATATTTTATGTAATGGAATTGGGCATTTGACAAAGAGGCATGTGCCTTCAGTAGGGGTCCTTCCTGCCCTATGCATATGGACCTACATCTCTGAAAGGGAAGCCACAGAGAAGCTCCACAGTCCTGCATACTGAAATAAAACTGGAATTGTCTGACACCTCCCGACTGCGTCTTTTGGGCATAAGAACCACAATAGTAGGAGAAACTGCCTTCCCTTTTAGAAAAGTGCCATGCTATCATTAACGTACACTTCACCAGGAAGATGAGACCTTGGTTTAACCACTAATTTCAAAGGAGAGCATCTCTAACACTGCAGTGCTCCTCCAGCACTATTTTGGAGTGTCAGCCTAGCTGTGGCGTCTCTTTTGGCTTTTTCCCTGGGAAAGCTAATTTTATACATTTTTAAGCCTTGCTATAATCAGAGGTCACGACTTTTATTGGTGCTTCTCAATTTTCCTGCTTATTTTCCTCCAGGAGTTTTTATTCCCTTTGCTCCTGAAGGGATGGGTTTCATTTCTCCATTTCAGGGACATTGCCCAAGTGTCAATTATTCACATTCATGGTTTGGCACTGATTGTTGGCAAGCTGTTCAACCTCATGGGCATTACAATCAAGCTCAACCCTATTCTCAGCCAATATCTTCACACATACACACTTGCCCAGAGACAGATATTGAGAGCAAGAACCCCTGGCTGATTTTCCTCTTCTTATCCGAGGGATAGTGAGGCAAGCTGTACTATCACAGGTGCTGTTCTGGTTGAGATCAAGTCACTCAGCCTACTCTAGATCTCAAGCTGAGATTCTCTGAAGACTTTTTGACTCTATCTTTATCATCCATCTGAACAGGCAGCCAGAATCTTGCTTTATCATTTCTTTTGAAACATTATAACCTTGGACTGTGTTTTCTAAAGCAAACACTTAATGGAAATTGTGTTCCCCAGTTAGAGATTGAGTTTGTTACTGGAAGAAGCTTGAGTGAGTATCAGACAAAGATGAACGTTTCAAGATGAAATCACTTATCAAACAATTCATTGCCAATCACTTGGGTGGAGTAGTGAATCCATCTCCTTGCAAATATGTTTCTTTTTTGGAAAGATGCATTGTAAGTAATGAGCCCTGTCCTGCTCAGAACAAAAGAGCACTAAGTGGTTGTATACTCTGGGACAAGTGAGCCAAATCTCAATCATAGTGTACCACTTCAAATGTTCTCAACTCCACCACTGTAAGTCCAAAGATAGAAAGGGCACAATTGAAACCTACGTGCACGACAGTGTGCCTTTTATGGTATTGCAATAGTAACAGAAACAACATCTGGTTCTACTAAATGTACTTGCTATAAACAAGCACACACACTTAGCTGAAATCCCTAGACATTTAAGTGATTCATGCGTTCGCTACAAAGCAGCTGGGTTTATTTTTTGGGGGTGATCAATGATTGGTAGTGATACTATCAAATGCAAGATTATTATTAAAATTATCCCACAAATGACGAAGCAATAATGATCTAACAGTCGGTTTCCTGCATGATTGGCTCTTTGGTTATTCGTGGAATACCCTCCATCCATTATTGTTTAGGATTTCAACACTCCTTTCTCCTTCCCAACCTAAACGCCAGAAACTCGAACACCATTGTTTATCTTGATAGTTTGATTTTTGTGACCCACAGTACCAACAGCAAGTCAACACCATCAATGATTCACTATTGCACTTGTCTATTTATACCAGTCTACATTCAGGAACAAAGCTTCAAAACAATCAATCATCACAAGTGAATCTTATGAACTAAAAAACAAAGCTTGAAAACAAATTTACAGATGCATACAACCTCTGATGGTAGAATTTTACTCTATTGCCAAGTGTCTGATGAGCATAAACAATTCATAAATTTGTTAGAACCAATTGCTATTTAATTTTCTATACTGGAGTTGGAGCAAACAGTTTTAAAAATGATTGAAAAGAAAACAACTGTATCCAATAACTCACAAATTGCTATCTTTATAGTCAGCAGAACCTTCTTCAGATATATAGAAATTACAGAAAATGTCAGAAATTCTGAGTTGATCTAGTTACAATTGCTTCTACTGGGCAGTTGAACAGTGCCTATTGATCCCCTTGTGAAGGTCTATCAGTATTCTTATGGATGGGGTTCATTTAAAGTCCATTGGATATATAGGTCTCTGGCACCTCCCTAGCTCTCCGATCTCACTCCCCAATCCGCTACTCGGCGCCTCTACTTGACTGGCCCTGGCATCTTGCTCATCCCTTGCACCCTCCGCTCCACCATCAGAGTCACTCTTTCAGCCTCTACACCATAAAACTTTGGAACACTCTCCCTCAATTCCTCTGCCTTGCCTTCTCACTTCCCTTTTTCAAGTCCCACCTGGAAACCTTCCTCTTCAACCATGCTTACGGCTCCCTCCCCTTCTGCTCGGAGTCAGGCTTCGCTACTGTTAAGCGCTCTGATACACTACCCTGCATAGAGGACACTATATTAGGGAAGTTGTTGTTGATGTACATCAAAGGGATCTGCATGTGATTGCCTGACTTTCCTCTCCCTTCACTGATACACAATGGTGAAGTCTGTGAAGTTGGGTATATTGCATTTAATCTGACTCGTGGATCGCTGCTTAGCTACTAATGCTATACAAATGTAATTTTGTTGTTGCTGAGGTTGAGTATCTGGCTACCTGTTTATTAGTAAATGAAAAGGTTTGAATGGTTGCTTACCTGTTGAGAAAAGCATGACCTGGGTGCTTGTTCTGTGTACCCAAAGGAAGGACCTTCAAACACTGCTGTCGGTAACTTTAAGACGTCCCGTAAAAACTGGTCAAACTTCACAAATATCATTATTCCATTGGAGTCAGAGATTTGGGAGAAAATATCTGAAGTAGAATGGGGGGAGAAGAAATATAAACCATTATTCTTCCAAACAATTCAATAATAGTAATAATAATACTTGCATTTGATATAACACCTTAATCACATATTTAAGATGTCTCAAAGCGCTTCACAGAGTATACTGTAAAGTGAACTGACTGTATATATGTTTGTGTGGGCAAAATGTGGCAGCCAATAACATACAGCAGTATTGCACAAACAGAATTGAGTACACAATGAAAGTTTGCTTCTGTTACGGGGTGCACTTTAGAATTTTTCTTGCTCCTTTATGGGTTGTGGGCGATGCTGGAATTATTCCAGCATTTAATAATACATATCCTTAGTTGCCCTGAGATAGTGGTGATGGGCCTTTTCTACAGACCTCTGTGGTCCTTATAGAAATGACATTACCATCATGCTGTGATCCCAAACTGTTCGCTTACTACAGTCATCAATAATTGTAAACAGAAATACTTTATCTCCAATTATGCCAGCTATATTTTGAGCTGCCCTTCCCCCCCTCTCTCTTAGTGGAAGAATACTATTTTTTTTTACAAGCTATTGAACTGCATTTCATAGAAGGATGCTGCGTGGCAACAGGAACACCCTGCAGGGAACAAATGAAAGAATAATGAATACTAGGGAATGAGTTCAAGGAGATAATCTAATCAAGGAGTTCGGATGACATCATCAACTTCAAAAGTGAAGTCTGAATGCTTTATTGCCATCTGAACCTTTAGATTAGATTATTTCCTTGCAATCGCACTCTCCTATCCTTTTTATTCTTTTACTTTTGGAGTTTGTGAGGCATTATTATTTGTCAAAGGGCTTTTTCACTAGATGCCCAGTGGTGTAAAGAGTGAATGTAGAATGAGCAGAACCAAACTACAATCCAACAGGGAACCCATGCTACATTTAAAACTCCTACCAAACCACCCATTTTAAATTATAAATGCGGGGCATTCCTGATGGATATATTCCAGCACTTTGGAACGTCCTCTCGAATTGAAAGGCGCTATATAAGTGCAATTTTGTTGTTTTGTTGTTGATGGCTTAGTGGTGAAACCCAGCATTCAGTGTAACACAAAATCCTGCATTGCAGGAAATGCATGTTCTATTCCTGGTCTGTGAGGTAATCTCTGCCTCTGCAGTAATTGTGTTTATGAGGCACAAAGCTAGAAATTCCGGCTAGCACAGATGAAATTATTTAATCCTTGAAAAACACATCTGTGTAGATTAAGAGGAGAATGATATTAATCACAGGGGGTTTTTTACAGCAATGTGAGAGTTGCGGAACAAATATATTTACATCCTAAGATGAGTGATAGATGCATTTTGTTAACAGATATATTTAGGAGAAAAGTATTCACTTATTCCCAAACATCCATTATTTTTGGATGACACTGTTGCAAACCAGTCTGCCCTGGATGTAAAGCAGACTGCTGTGACCTTGCATGGAATGAATGGTGATTTCACTCTAAAGAGTTCTGTACTTTCACATTGGGACAAATATGATATCTGCAATGTTAAATATCGTCTTCATTAATTATTGTAAAAATCTGTAATTTAGTGGTGAAATAAATGCCAAACAGATCAATGTTTAGTATCTGTAAAGCTTTGAAAATATATTGAAACTAATAATATGAACCAAATGATCACAAAGGTGGTCAGCCGAAATGTCGATCACCGAGATGGTGGAAAATATTCACAGAGCTGCCAAGAATGTAGTCTGTCAACTGAACAGGAAAACAAGGACACTGCATTTTTAACATTCTGCACTATTACTGCACTGCCAACATGTCCCAGAATAGAATAAATCTAATATTTTGAGTACCCACAGGTTATTTTTAAATGTGTAATTTTGTGCTGGCACCCAGTGTATGGATACTCTGGTTCGCTGTGCATCCCAAGACAAGGCTGAAATCACACACAAACAAAACTAGAATGTTCCCACAGTGTTCATTGTTAATATTAATCCAATGTCTGATGGCAGAAAGCCACCTAACAAATCTGGTTAAACCTAATAACTCTGTATCACAGTATGATCACAGGTCACCCTTTTATTACTGATTTAACACATAATGCAGGTAGATTGAAAGCCAAAGAGAATCGGATCGAATTAAGTTATCTGAGGGCAGGCTACAAATGTGTGATCAGGACAGCTGAGCAGCTTCAAGCATGTTGATATTGAAAAGAAAGTCAGATCTTATGAAGAGATGAAGCTTGTTTCAATCTGATGAAGCATTTTGATGTGGGATAAGATCAAATCTCAGTGAAATGTGTCACAGCAGCTGTCCCCAGCAAGCCAGTGCTTTACTGAAACAGGGCACTTGAGACATTTTATCAGAATTTAATGAAGTGGTTATTAAATAGTCACAGTCTTCATAAATACTGCAGATGGACAATGACATTATGAAATGTCTGTCATATCTTGGACAAGGGAATAATTTTTTAGCAGGTATTGGAGAAACCCACTTATGTTGGGGTCACCGAAACCTGGATCACCGCTGAAACCAGGCGACACCTTCCCCCTCAGTGAGGCCACGCAACCCAGCTGATACCTCCCACCACACCCCACGTTCAATTGCTGTGGCGGTGGTGTGGCCCTTACTTCCAGGACCTCACTTGCTCCATCCCTCTACTCCTCTGGTTACTTCCTATCATTCCAACACCTTGCACAGTGCCTCCTTCCAATTTTTCTCTCAAAATCCTCCTTTACCACCCCCAAAAACCTCCCCCAACTTCATCTCTAACATCTCGACCCTCCTAGCTTCCCTCTGTCTCTGAACAGCCCTTCATCCTCAGTGCAACCTTTACTTCACCTCTTCCTGCTCCATCTCCTTGGACGTCTATCTCCTCTTATCTCTCAACCTCTCCCTCCAAATCCACTCCCCCACCCATGTTCATGGCCCACTCAACCTAGTGATCACCAGAGGTCTCATTGTCTTGCATATCACCATCACCAACAGGGCCATCTCCGATCACCATTTAATCTCCTTTAACTCCTCAATCCCTCTCCACACTGCCACCAAACTCACCTCCATCTTCTACCGCCCATGGAAGTAAATCTCCCCATGATCTCTCCCTGCTGGAATCATCTGAACTCCTCAAAATTCTGGCCTACCTCCCACATTAATTTATCCCCCTCACTCACTCTCCTCGATAATACAATCTACACTACTCTCGATGCCCTTGCCCCCTCACCTCCTGAAACGCCTTGCATTCACAAACCTCACTCTGCGGCCTGTGGCCTCCACTATTCCAAACTCTGTGACCCCATGTCCCCCATTCTCGCCCGACTCCATTGACTCCCCATCATCCAGAGGATCCAATTCAAGATCCTGATCCTCACATTTAAAGCTCTCCACAACCTTGCCCTACCCTACATCTGTGACCTCTTATCGTCTTACCAACCTGCCCGACCCTCCGCTGAACAGACTCTGGCCTGCTGCACGTCCCCCAACCCACCCATCCCACCATTGCAAGGTGAGCCTTTAGCCACACTGCCCCCAACCTCTGGAACTCCATCCCACAGTCCCTCCACCTCGCCTCCTCCCTGGCCTCTTTCAAGTCCCGCCTCAAGACTCTCTTCTTCAATGGACCCATTTGCAACTCCTAATCACCCCCTTCCCTCACCCCACACCTCCCATCCTCAGATCAGGTTGGAGGAAGCAGTGACTATCCTGCACCTTGGGACGTCCTCCTGAAGCAAAAGGCGCTATACAAGTGTAATTTTGTTGTTGTTGTCTGGTATACCAGCCACCTCTGCTCCCTCAAGAGTCAGGTGCAGGCTGCTGAATGCACCTGGCTCAAATCTGGCCTAATGGTCCACTAGCATGTCTGATTGGACCACTGTTTGTGGGACACCGCTGTGCACAATTGGCTTCCATGTTTCATCCACTACTATACAGTCAATTCACTTTACAGTATGTTCTGTGATGTGCTTTGAGATATCTAGAAGATGTGGCGCGGTAAGATAAACATGGCATTGGCAAGAATAGATGAATAACGTCATCACCAGGTAGTGTGTCAGTGAGAAATAATAGCAATCTGAATCCTTTTCATTTCTTCACCTTTGCATTTTTATATACACTAGCACCTCATCACATCATTGAGACATCTCAAAGCACTTCAAAACATAATCTATTACACCATGAATATTTGCCCCCTGATCTCAGTGCTGACCAATTTCTGGACTCCCTCTTTCTTACTACTCTGTTTATGTGAAATTCCACAGCATTAATTAGAATAACAATCCTTGCATTTGGTATAGCGCTTTTATCACGCCGTCGGAACATCTGAAAGCACCTCACAGGATTTAATGTAAAGTGTTGTGGTTGCGTACTTGTATGCGTTCTCTAGATACCTCATCTCCAAATCTTGCACTAAAATATGCAGCTTATGTAACAGAGAGGGGATTTTGCATGGCCACTGGCTGGAATACTGATGCAAATTTACATCCTGATTACATTCTGAAAGGCATAGAGGGTCACAGAAATGTGTGACCTAGATAAAAGCATTGAGGGCTCCTGAAGCTGTGGGAGGAAGCAAATTGTCTGTTCTACTTGTCTGAAAGCAAAGAAGAGTGACTGTGAAAGGACAAAAGATTCAAAATGAACTGAAATAACTGGAGCACTACATCATAAGACTGTGAGCAAAATACTTACACCTCAGCTTATCCAGGATCTTTCCACCACATATTGTTGCTAACGACACTTTCACAGCGAACACTGATATTTTACTGTGGCCTTCTCTGAAAAATCAATCACAAGAGTTAGTTGCCTGACAAGAGGAGTCAGTCATGACCTCGCATTCAAAATAAAATAAACGAAAATACATTTGTTTCTCAGAAATATGGTAGCAGCCATCACATACAACAGAAAGACAGCTATTTCTAAAAATTATTCAACTAATATTTCACTTTCATGTTTTCTCCCCTGAAGGTGTTTTCCCATCCACTGTGGGAGAGGGGTGTTCCATCCTCCTAATTGGAGAATGTGTTCACATGTGCGCAATGCTGGAGGGTGTAAATATAATGCCCAAACACAATCTGATGCCATGTCCGGACAACAAATCCAGAACCTTGGCGTCTTGTTTGATCCTCAACTATCCTTTCTATCCCACATCCGTGCCATGTTCTACCCCATGGATGTGGGGTAGAGAATAAATGAGGAGGTCTGCCTTCTCCCACCCCCACAACATCGCCTAGCTCTACCACTGTTTCACACAGCAGAGACCCTTATACATGCATTCATAACATCCAGGCTCGACTACATAAACTCCCTGTTTGTCGACCTCCCCAGCTCCTCCTTCCATGGGCTGCAGATCATCCACACCAGGCTCCGCGACCCTATCATCCCCATCCTCACTCCACTCCAAGCTATCCTCATCTGGCTTCACATCATACAACAGTTACACTTCAAGATCCTGGTCCTCACCTTCAAAGCCCTCCATGGCCTTGCTCCACCCTAACACTGCGATCTCCTAACCACCCCTCACCCCCAACTTCCCTGCTCCCTCTGCTCAGCTGGCTGCAACCTGCTTCACGCCTATCGCCTTGCCCACTCCACCATTGGTAGGCCGGCCTTCTGCCACTCTGCCTCCACTCTCTGAAACTTCATCCTGCAGTCCTCCCGCCTTGCTTTCCTCCCTTGACTCCTTCAAGACCCATTTCAAGACCCTTCTCTTCGACCGTGCCTTCGGTCATCCTCCTTCATTCCCTGCTGTCCACTCTCCCCAATCCCGAACCCCAGCTCGGGTGAGAAACACTGATTGTTAGACTAATTGTTCGATATACAAATGTAATTTTGTTGTTGTTGATATTCATCTAACAACCACACATTTGCACTTTCCAGCAGGGATTTCTGCACAGCAATCAGGAGTACTGGCTCATTCCTCTCTCCCTAGCCCAGGGGTGTTAAAACTAAAAGCGCACCCCCTGCCTGGAATCAGCTAACTGAGCATAGATTTAATCATGTGACTTTCAGGTCTTAATGGTCTATAGCGAATTTAAAACATAATTTATTTTTTACAGTTATTTGGCTACTATCTCCTATGAGTTACCATTCCATTTTATATTCAAACACAGGAACAGGAGTAGGCCATCAGCCCCTTGAGCCTGTACCACTATTCTATTAGATTATGGATGATTTGTACCTCAACTCCGTTTATTTATACCTTTTCTCAATACCCCTTGATATCCTGACCAAACAAATAACCAACAAACCCAGTCTTGAAAATTCCAATTGATGAGCCTTTTGTGGAGTGAATTCCAGAAATGTTATGAATTTTTTTTTTCTGGTTTCATTCCTAACTGGTTTAGCTCTAATTAAATTAACATACCTCCTTGTTCTGGATTCTCGCAATATCTACCCTCCCAGTAAGCCCCTTCATCTCCTGAACTGCAGAGAATACAAACCAAGAGCTTGTATTGGAGTTTGGATAAATTATTGGTATTGTTACACAGCCAAACTGAGGCTAGATATGTTCCCTTTACAACATTATCTACTCACACAAATTATTAAAAATGTTCTGTAAAACAAATGCACCCTGCTAACCTCTTTAACTCTTTGCTCAGCATTGTCATTTTTCTTACAACACATTTTGTTTCTCTAGGATTGCTAAAACAGCAGTATACATGGATTGTGTAAATGAGCAAAAATAAACAGGTTGGATAAAATACCATTTATCCCATGCCCACCACCAAAATTTTCTTTACGTTCCACCAGCCTCCACCCCACCCCACCACACCAAAGCTTCTGCAGGCACTATCTCTCCTGGGTGGGATCATAATCTCACAGACACGGAGGGCATTTTGATAACTCATTTAGGTTGCTGAAGTCCTGTCCAACGATGGTGGAATGGAGGTCATGAGTGACATGCAGAAGGCCAGAGCTACTCAAGTGGAGGCAGTGGGTTGTGGGGTAGGCAGATCGGAGAGATAGCGAGTTGCCAGGACATGCAGGGATTTGAAAACGAGTGTGAGGATCGTGAAATCCATCCATTCGGCAACAGGGAGCCAGTGGAGCCTGGCTAGACCTGGTGCAAAGGGTGTACAGAGTTTAGTATAGATGAGTATGAGGGTGGCAGAGTTTTGGATCAGCTGGATCCTGCGTATTGTGGAGCTGGGAAGACGAGCGAAGAGGGCATTTGAAAAGTTGAGTCTAGAGATGACGAACACATGGACAAGTGTTTCAGCTGTATCTGAGGTAAGGTACAGTCAGTGACGGACAATTTGGTGGAGGTGGAGGAAGGCACTTCAGGTCAGGATTCAGATATGGGGAAGGAAGGACAGCTGTGGGATGAACCTGACCCCCAGGTTACCCACCAGATGGTGCCAGTTACCATCTTGTGCCAAGTGATCATTATTCATGTGCGAACTTGATAGGGATAGAAAACAATGAGATCTGAAACCCAGCCTCCATTCCAGTGGGGGTTGCTGGATAATGAGTGGCAACTCTTGGCAATTACTCCTCTCCACAACAAACAAAGAGGCACTCAGATCAATTGTAGGTTTGTGGGTATTCTTCCTGATGAGATCAACTTGCTCACCTTGGATTGATCGTGCCACCTTCTTGGGCTGCGTGGCTCAGACATTCACTGGATCAACTATTTAGCCATCAAAACCTCCTCGAACTTGACAAATAAGTAAAAGAAAGGTTTCGGAACAAACATTTTCCTTTGTAAGCCCTTGCTGTCATGTAATTGTAAAATAAAACCATTGGATGAGGCCAGAATCTGCAGGATGTCTAGGAACAAACTACCCTAGAACTTACCCATCAAAGACAGCAAGTAGAAAGTTCAGCAGTAAGCTGATGGACTGCTCTACATTGATCTGATGAGTGGTTGGCATTCGCTTATTCAGTTGATAAAGCACAGTGGAAATGATTGCCTCCAAACGAGCCACACTGAGTTCAGTGTTTGGATCCATTGTGTTAAGTCCATTTTCTCTGAATGCTTCTATAATATTCCAAACATCTACCAAGTGCACTAGATCAGAAGAGAGACAGAGAGATGGGAAGAAAAACGTTACGGTTTCATGAAACATCATTGGTGCGTAGATAGTTCAGTGTTGTGGCTTTGACATGGCAAATTATCATGCCACAGAGCAGTGTATGTGAGCGGGTACTCAACTGCTCATAACCTCACTCTCTCTCCATATACAGCAGGTTTCTGAGCTTTCTTCACTCATTAGAGAAGAATTTCTATCACCGCCTTACAAACCACCCAACAAGGTTCTGCCCTCCTCTCAAACCCCAGTAATAGTTGCCAGCAGGCTTTGAGTACCTTGGATCACTATCCGATTTTCATGTATGAACATGGCTGGTGGGGAACATCACAGCCAAGCCTGATCCCATCTTCACCCACAGCATTCACACATCCATGTTTTTTTATTTTTGTTACATAAACAGAGGCTTGAAACCAGGTGTTTTCTCACCTCCCTAACTCAGGGAGCATGAAGGCCAACTGTAGTACACCTACTGCTATTCTAGCTGCAAACTGCCGAGTCGTGTAATTCTGAATGTTCTTTGGCTAGAAAGCGTGAGGATCGAGCAGGAGACTGGAGGAACGAGAATTGGATTAGAGGAGATTGTATAAATAGGTTGGGACCTAGTTATCAGATTGAGAGTCGGAGCGTGCTTGAGTGGAGGAAAGCCAATTGATATGTTATAATACATTAATACAGTATGAAATGATATACATATATGTATGTACTTACTGTTACACTTCTTTTGTACAAATCGGAGCTTGCATGCTGTCCTATAGGTGGATAAACGAATGCGATCTAAATCTTGAGCACCTGATTTGAGGAAAATATAAAGTCACTGAATTGTGAACAAAAAGCCACAACTTTTAAAAGTAAAATATCTGACATTTCCCAATGTGCTATTTAAATCATAAGAAAGCAAGGAATGAGAAAATGCCTTCCTGCTGATTCCCAATGTTTCTACAGACTGTTCCAGACTATGATAATTCTAATGATAGAATTCAGCCCACCCTTTTGATCTTCTGGATACATATGAAACTCTCAAGAGGTTTGGGTTGGGAGATTCCTAAGCACAGCGCTCATTTTTCAAGCATCAGACCAGAGGCTGATTTCAAACCCTCTGAACTTGTTAGGTGAACCGCAAAATTGCAAACGTTCGTAAAACGAATTAGGGAAAAAAAAGCCTTCCAAATTTAAAGCTAAATTACCATTTTCCATCAACTCTGCATTATATTACACTTAATATCAGAGACCTCACTCTTAAAAGGCTAAAATTATAAGAAATTATTTCTATTTTGTGAATTACAAACTTACATTTACATAGCGCCTTTCACACAGGAGGATGTCCGTAGACACTGGACAGTTTAAAATTTGCACCCAAGCTGTAAGGAGGTCGAGGGGAAGGCCAAAAGCACAATTATAGATGAAGATCTTACGGTGGATCTTGAAAAACATGAGGGAAATGGCAAGTTACAGGTACTTTAGGATGGATTTCCAGGGGGTGGGGGCAGATATGCTGAAAGCCTGACCCCTGATTGTGTACTGGGCAAGTGAAGCAGAATGTGATAATAGGCTGAGGGAACTGATGTCAGAAAGGAACTCAAGGAGGTGAAGCAGAGTTAGCAAATGGCGCACTTTGCTGCCAAAGCATCCAGGTCATCTTCCGATCCAGGGAGCACATGATAGAGCAGGACGCGACATGCTCACGTTTCTCCTTTCAAAAAGTGAACAGAGCCAGCTCTGTTATCACTGGACTGAGGGACAAAACGAACTTGGTGCACACAAAGCAGGCTGGTATGCAGGGGATCGCCAGATCCTTTTATGTCGACCTGTATTGTGAGAAATTCACTGAGAACACAGCCTCCCGGGATTTCTTGCCTGCCCTCACCAAGGTGCTGGATGAGGAGAGCAGAGCACTGACCAACATCCATCAGGATATGGCCTGGCTGACAAATGAAAGGGGCCCTACCCCTCAGAGCTTTCATGCTCTGTTGAGGTTTGGCCAGTCAGCATGCTGCCCTTGGGCTGACCTCAGAGGTCAGGAGACTGTAAACCACCTCTTCCTGGAGTGTTGTTTTGAAAAGGCAGTTTGGAAATAGATGGAACGGATACTCTCACTGTTTGTCCTTGAGGACCTGCTGTCATGGAACTCTGTGCTGTATGGCCTCTTCCCAGGCATTCACAGCAAAACCCACATTGAGTGTGCCTGGAGGATCATAAACTTGGTTAAGGAAGCCTTTGGCCTTCCTGAAACTAGGTGCTTGTCTGGCAGAATGAGGTGACAGTGAGGACCTGTCTCAGATCAGGGACTATGTACTGAGGGACAACCTAAAGTTCAGTTTAATTGCGGCAAAGGCCAGATGGGACCTGACCCTGGCAGAAGACGCTCCTGTGCAAACCGCTCAGGGCACCCACCGGGTACTGACTGAAATAAACCAGAGGATACAACAACAACAAGTTTGATTTATATAGCGCCCTCCACGCCGGACGGCGTCTCAGAGCGCTTCACAATAACAGATCCCGGGCAATAATGGATCCCGGATGCAGAAGGACGCTCATGATGTAACCAAAGAGCATCATCCCGAAAATGTATGTGCAGTGAACATATGTGCATATGGTGCCTTCCGATCACGGTGCACACGGGTGCACACATGGATGCGCACATGGGGCAATTTAGATTTACATAGGACCTCCATACCGGACAGCATCTCAGAGTGCTTACTGACTGTTTGAAAGGAAGCAACCCCAAAATATATGTGCACAACCCGTGTGCGGTTGAGAAATATACCATAAACAACGGACTGATTTTTTTTGTATCGGGAGAAAGGAAAAATGAAAAAAAAGATAGTGTACTTTGTATTTGTTCGGGATTTCTGTTGGACCAAATATATTTACAAATAAATATACATATATTTTCAAAAATCATTTTCCCAGCCGACTGCCATTCATTTAACCAGCAATCTGTATCCTCATTCATCTACTCAGTGATTCACCCTTTCTACACCCTACCCCCACACATACACACACAATTTGCTCAGTATTCAGCATCCTCTCCCCTCGCCATCCCGTTCCTTGTTGGTAATATTTTCCTTTAAATACAGATCATTGGACATATCGCAGGTGCTTGAAATTGGAGATTTGCTCATGTTTGTGCTGTACACACTCCATCTGTTTGCAGTGATCCATGCAACAGCTTCACAGAGAGAGCATTGACACTCACTCACTGAAAATTGTTTCTGGGCTCAGGCTCCAACGGCTTGTTTTATTTACTGCCAGTTGGTTCCAGGGAAAAGTATTGTAAATTACCATTCCCTGACAGATACGACCAAGAGCACAGGAGCTGGGTGTAGACATGAAGAAAGAACTGTGACTGCTGAAATCTAAGGTTTAAATAAAACAGAGAAAAAGCCGGAACTGCACAGCAGGTCAATTGGCATCTGAAAGAGGTTAATGCTTTTGTTGAAAAGTCTTCAGCAGAACAGGAAAGGGTTGGGCTGGAGATGCAAGTTTTATAGGATCGAGACGTGCTGAACCAGATCAACAGCACAAAGCAACTGGGGTCCACCATGCATAGTTTGTTATGCATCATTTCAGAATGTACACCTTAGCATCACACAGATGTAGCGCCCACCTTCCGCTTTCCCCCTCCGTCCCCCTCAACACCAACACCATTTCAATGTTGATATCTGTGAAGCCAGGCCAGACTTTCAATTTCTGGCTTGGGAATCACAGCCGAACAGAGGCAGCCAGCCAGCGGAATCCACAAACAGCCACCAATTTTTACTTTGAGGGATATTTGGATAGGTCACTAGATGGGACTTAGGTATAACGTCCGAAGGACGACATCTCCAACAATGCCACACCCCCACCGGCCCTGTATTGGAATGGCAGCTTAGACTTGATGTTTCCATGTCCTGATGTGGAGTTTGAACCCACAACATTCTGACTCAGAGGTGAGAGTGCTGACACTATGTCAGACTGATTACCCTCTATTTAAAGAAATACTCCCTAATGTCAGAAGCAAAATTGCCTTTCACGACACTGAACGAGTGGCCTTTTGACCTGCCAAATCTGACAGTATTGTCCTTGGTTTATTTTCAGTCACCTTCTCTTTCAGAAGCTGATTGCCCTGCTGTGCATTTCTAGTGTTTTCCCATTTTTAATTGGTAGGCATTCTGTGTTCAGGATATGAACATCCTTTTGGGAAAATACTAACCCGCAGCCAGTCTGCTGCCTCCAAGTTGCTAGCGTCCAGTGTTTGAATGGGGTCACAAATGTCAGACTTGAATCTTCAGAACAGTAATTACCTGGTTTGAGTTTAATTACCCCCAAAACAGCTTCTGCTGTGACCGGAGTGATTAATGATTTATTTATTGTGATTTATTGATGTTCACAGACAGTTCTTTGGAGCAAGCTCATGTGCTGTGCCTGCATGCTCCAGGACGAAGCAGCTGGCCAGCCTTTTTTTAAATGGGATTTTTATAGAGCTGAATCACTTTGCATTTAAAAATCTGATGCAGAAGAAGAAGTCTGGGATCTGACTAAAAGGCTTGTATGATTCACAGGAGGGAATCAGATGAAGCATTGGATCTCATCATTCCAGAATGCTAACACTACCTTTTTCCTATTTACAGCAACATGCTGCCTTTTTTAAAATCAGTCCAGTTTAATGGCCTCTATCACTCATCCCGGTGATCCATTCCAATTGTTGAGTACCCTCTATTTAAAGAAATACTCCCTGATGTCAATAGCAAAATTGCCCTTCACAACACTGAACTCTTGCCCCTTTAACCTGCTGTATCTGAAAGTATTGTTCTTGGTTTATTTTCTGTATCCCATTAAGCATCCTTTATAGCTATAAAAGGTTCCCTCAGAGACACTTATCAAGTTAAAGAGCTAGTCTTTCCACACAGCTTATCCCTATATCAATGGGCATTTTTGCTATTCTCTGCATTGAATCCAGGATCTGATCAGTCTGCTATGTCATGGAACCTTGAGCTGTACAAAGTATTGCACCACCCAGTAGGTGTCAGCCTGGCTCAGTTGGTTGCACTTGTGCCTGAGTCAAAAGGTTGTGCATTCAAGATGCATAATGAGACTTTGAATTTACAATCTCAGCAGGCATTCCAACAACAGTATTGCATTATTAGAGATGCTGATAAAGGAGTAAAATCATAGTTGCATCCGACCGTTCAGCAGGACTTTAGCAGCATAATGTCAGAATCTTGTCATCCCCTCTGTGGGAGTCTCTGTCATCCCGTTCTTGACCAGGCGGGTCCAACTACTTCAGGGCACTGCTGGTGACAGACCAGCCAGCCTGGCACATCGGCTAGCCTTGGAAGTGCAGATTGCTTACTGGGAGAAGGGATTCTTCCCACTTGACTCCTGGGATTTGCTGTATCTTAGGGGATAGAGAATTCACTTCACAAGTGAGAGGACCTGGGTTTGATTTCCTGGCAGGGAAAAATGTTGGGCAAGTTTCCTTCTGCACATGCCTCTGTTTACCGAGCAGTAAGATCTGGGTTTGATTCCAGACAGTGGGAAACCTTGGGCAAATTTCCTTACTCCACATGCCTAATAATAATCCCTCAATTTTTTAAAAATTTCAATTCATGACTGTTTGTGGAACATTGTTGTGAACAATTGGCTGCCACGTTTCACCCACAATTCAGTCAATTCACTTTACAGTATACTGTATTCTGTGAAGCTCTTTGAAATGTCTAAAAGACGTAAATATAACTACATCAAATGCAAGGATTATTATTATTAAGTAGAAACCTGGTTGTTAGTCGATTGGCCGATTGCTTTTCCAGGTTAATAATGGATTCAAAAATAAATAATAATTTGGTCACTCAAATTGTTGCTGTGTGTGATTGGCTGTCACATTTAGCCCACAAAATATACAGTTTAGCCCATAAAATATACCTATACTATACAGCATATTCTGTGAAGTGCTTTGAGACGTCTCAATTGAGACGTGCTATTTTATATGTAAGGATTATTATTGTTATTAATAATAACCTTGCAAGCCAAAGCCCTAATGAGTAGGCTGTGCTAGTTGGGCAAGGAGCAAGAAAGCCTGTCAGACAGTGCTCTCAATAGCACGCTATACATTTTTAGTTGGTTTAATTCTAGCAGTAGCCTGATGCGTTCAAGGATCTCCAAGTCTTGGCTCACACTAACTTGTGTTTGATACTCTCCCTGCAGTACTGTACAGGGAGACAGGGTGCATTCCATTCTAGACACAAGAGCATTTGCGATATGTATGCCATGTATCTATAACTCAGCCTACTCTTAAACATTCTGATTTCTTTTAGAGTATTTTATTGTGTGCAAAAGTTTTAAACCATTTATAGATAAATACAAACACAGTGGCTATTTTTCTAGACAAATGCAATCGCCATTGGCACATTGCAATTGCACATTCCTACGTCCTTCAATCATTCTGAAAAACAGTGAAATGAAGAGATAGTCATGAGGGGAATAACAAATTAATCTGGGGATTGTTGGCTAACACAATATCCTTTTTCTTTAGGAACTTTTCCTCCCTGACTTTACCCCACCCCACCTTTCCCTCCCTCTCCCCCCTTACCCTCTTTTCCCCTTTTCTCCCCTAACCCCACTTCCACGGCTGTTTGTGGACTGCCGCGTTTTGCTGCTGCGTTTGGTTGATGCGTAATTTGCTGCCGCGTTTCGCCCACAAATATACAGTCAATTCTCCTACTCTCCTTCCCCCTACCCCGATCCCTCCCACCCTGCTCTGGTCCCGACCTGATTGTTCAGCACCTTGGGACGTTCTCCCGACATGAAAGGCACTATACAAATGTAATTTTGTTGTTGTTGTTGTACCTGCAAGGAATTACAGTACTACAAGACAGAAGGTGGAAAATTAGAGGAGAACAAATACTGAGGTGTACATACAACATAATATAGAGACACAATACACACAACTTTATGCACATATAACAAAATGCACTATGTTTCAACATCCAACAAAGAACAGTACAATACTTTGAAAAAAAAGTGCGAACTAAATAAAATTTCTTTTAAAACATAATCAGCTCTTTTTAATATATACTAATGATCTGGACTTGGGTGTAGGAAGCACAGATTCCAAGTTTGCAGATGATACTAAGTTGGGGAGAATAGTAAATAGTGAGGAGGATAGTAACCATCTGCAAGAAGATATTGATAAAATGGTAAAGTGGGCAGACACATGGCAGATGAACTTTAATGCAGAGAAGTGTGAGGTGATACATTGTGGGAGAAAAAATGAGGGGAGGCAATATAGGCTAGATAGTTCAATTTTAAGGGGTGTGAGGAAACAGAGAGACCTGGGGATTTGTGTTAGTGACTCTTTGAAGGTGGCAGGACAGGTAGACAAAGCCGTTAAGCAGGCATATGGGATACTAGGCTTTATAAATAGGAGTATAGAGTATAAAAGTCAGGAAGTGCTGACTAATCTCTATAGGACTTTGGTTAGGCCTCAGTTGGAGTACTGTATCCAATTCTGGTCACCACACTATAGAAAGGATTTTAAGGCATTGGAAAGGGTGCAAAGAAGGTTTACTAAAATGGTACCAGGATTGAGGGACTTCAGTTATGGGAAAAGGCTAGATAGGTTAGGTTTATTCTCTTTGAAACAGAGAAGGTTGAGAGGAGACATAATAGAGGTTTATAAAATCATGAGGGGATTCGACAGGGTGAATAAGGAAAAAACTGTTGACTCGTGGTCACAGATTTAAAATAGTTTCAAAACGAAGCAGAGGGGAGCTGAGGAGAAATCTTTTCACTCAGCAGGTTGTTTGAATCTGAAATGCATTGCCTGAAAAGGTGGTGGAGGCTGATTCGATAACAGCTTTTAAAAGAGAATTAGATCTTTATTTAGGAAGAACAGGTCTGTTAGGTTATGAGGGGAGAGCTGGGCAGTAGGATTGAATTGCTCTTTTCAAAGAGCTGGCACAGACTAGACGGGCCGAATGGCCTTCTTTTATGCCGTAAAATTCTATGATTCTATGATAAGAGGAATCCAGGAGATAAAACTGTGATATTGAAGGAAAGTTGTGTGACACAGACCAAGGAACTGCACAGCAAGAATGCAAACATGGTTAAGGATTCATTATCTCCTCAATTAAAACACTCCAAAGAAATAATGGATCCAGCCCAGATCTCTTTTATTTTATCTCTCACTCCACCACCCACTCCAAAAGTAGAGGCCTTCATACAAAATACTTACGCATTTCTGCAAACAGCTGCCTTCTTTCCGCCATGCTGTTTTCTCTTTTCCTACGTTCTTCAATCATTCTGCAGGACAGTAGGATGAAGAGATAGTCATTGCTTTGCATCACATCACCGAATGCATATTTGCTGCACATCATGCAGCTATGTCACAACTTTTGCATCCCACTTGCATTGCGGCAGTGGGAAATGTAGCACACATTACGAGGTTCAATTTTGTGGTATTTCTAAAACAGATTGCTTAATGAATTAACTGGAAGCACATCACACCAATTCAAGGTAACCCAACTCTGAAATGAGTTGGATCTGGGAATGACATTCCTGAGACTATGTCAAATACTTCTTTCACAAAATCCACCCTCTCCCATTTCAAATGTTAAAACTATCCCACACAACGGTACATTTATGCCCCAGAAATTATCCAACATTAGGAAGCACATTCTCCCCTCCCCCTCCCTTAGCAACACACGTGACTGGCTGACTGACTTGTGCACAGTCTTGGGTGGGGGCAGTCGGCCGAGGAGATTGAAGTTGTAAAATGTGGGTATGCAATCACTCAATGATTACACTGGTTCAGAGGCAAGATAAAGCCATGAGAAGCAAAAAGCTTCTTCAAAAGGAAAAAAAATAATGTTTGATTTAAAAGATAAAAAGAAACTAGGAGATAAAACGGTGATATTCAAGAAAAACATTGTAATTAATGAAGAAATTACACTGGGGAGGGGGGGGAGAGAGACGGCTGGGGGCGGGGGGAAGAGAGATGGCTGGGGTGGGGGTGGGGGGGGAGAGACGGCTGGGGGGGGGGGTGGGGGGGGAGAGAGAGATGGCTGGTGGGGGGGTGGGGGGGGAGAGTGACGGCTGGGGGGTTGTGGGGGGGAGAGAGACGGCTGGGGGAGGGTGGGGGGGAGAGAGACGGCTAGGGGAGGGTGGGGGGGGAGAGAGACGGCTGGGGGGGGGGGTGGCGGTGGAGAGAGACGGCTGGGGGGGTGGGGGGGCGGGAGAGAGACGGCTGGGGGGGTGGGGGGGCGGGAGAGAGACGGCTGGGAGGGTGAGGTGGGGGGAGAGAGACGGCTGGGGGGGTGGGGGGGAGAGAGACGGCTGGGGGAGGTGGGGGAGAGAGACGGCTGGGGGGTGGGGAGAGAGATGGGGTGGATGTGATAATATACAGATAGAGATGGGGGGGATGTGAGAGAGAAACAGACAGAAAAACACAGAGATGGAGAGAGTGAGAGACACAGAGAGAGAAAGATATTTACCTCCTGAGGAGATAGGCCCGGAACGCGCGTGCACCCGGAACGCGCGCGCACCCGGAATGCGCGCGCGCTCCGAATGCACGTGCCGCGCGCGCATGCGCAGTACAAAAAAACCGAAAATATCGATATTTCGGTATATCTCGATATGAGCCCATCGATATATCTAAATCGGAAAATTTCCATATCGACGGACTCTACTCAATACATGCCACGCCAGGGGCCTGAAAATTATGTGTGTTTTGTGGATGTAGAATTCTCCTTCTGCCCATCATTGTCTGAATATTTCCCTAGCAGCTATCAAAACCACATTATAATTTGAAAGATTTTGAAACATACATTTTAAGCATTTATTCTTGTGACAAACTATAGTATGAGGAGGCATTATGAATGTTAAAGTACTTGATCGCATTATAGATCATGAGGTAAATTGCGCACACACCCATATCTCTGTGAACAAACCACCCACACAATTGGCACTTGAAAACGTTGATCATCTCATGATCCCAGATCCCCGATACATTGTGTATTTAGCTCAGCAGCATAACTGTGGAAAAAAATTTTTGACACAGCTTTCTCATTATCTTATAACTTTTGAATCCTTTTAATTTTTACTGTGACTTCACATTTGGTACAGCACCTAAAACTCTGAAATGTCTCAGTGCTTCACAGATAATCTGTCTGTCAGGCTCCACTGGTTCCTCATCACTGACCAGATCGACTTAAAGATCTTCACAATCGTGTCCAAATTCATTCACTCCCTAACTCTCCAACCTCCTCACTTCCCAATCCACCATCCAGTGCCTCCCGATTGTCCATTGCACCTTCCGCCCCACCATCGGAGGTTGAGCTTTCAGCCACTACTCCCCAAAAGCCTGGAAAAGTCCCTCCCAATCCCTTGGCCTTATCCCCTTTCTCCCCTCTTTCAAGTACCAAACTTTCTGCTCCATCTGTGTTTACAGCCACTTCCCCCAGCTCAGAGTCAGTGAGGAGTGATTGTTAAGCATTCTGACGCTACCCTGCGTAGAGGGCACTATATAAGTGCAAGTTGTTGTTGTTGCTGTCTCAGTTCACCTGAAATTATGGGTTTCAGTTTACTTTCCCAATTCCATACATGGTCTTCCCTCTGAGACATTACCTTGTGTGCAACCAATTTTCAGCAAAGACTGGTTAACCGCTGCAAACCAGAGTTTCAGATTTGTTTGCCTTACTGTTAGGTTACAACATCCAAAACTTTGATCTGAAAAATTCAGAGAGGCACAACTTTTCCTGATACATTTCAATTTCTCTTGCCCTTTGCTTTTAAAACAAATTCTAAGCTTACATAAAGTATCTTTCAGAAACCAAACGTTTCATCTCAATAATTTTCTGTAACAAACGCGAGTTCGTCTTAAACAAGCAGCAAGAACATGACGTAATGAATTGAATAAACAACTATTTAAATTATTTTATTCCAGGCAGGATGAAACCTTGGGCAAGTTTCCTTACTCCACATGCCTAATAATAATCCCTCAAAAAAACATTGGTCACTTCAATCCACGATTTTGTGGGACACTGCTGTGCGCAATTGGCTGCCGTGTTTTGTCCATATATATAGTCAATTCACTTTATTCTGTGAAGCGCTTTGAGATGTCGAGAAGACATGAAAAGTGCTATATCAAATGCAAGCAGCCAAAGTCACACTTCTCCATATCGCAGGTCCATATACAATGTGGGCATAGCCTGGACCTACACAGTAAATCTGACAAATAGTGCACCCAGCTTCTGGCTGGCTTCCTGTACATTTGTGTAGGTGCAGAAAGCCTCCAGACTTCGGCAGCATCCCAGCAACTGCTGAAAATGCTTATGAAATGTAGGAACACCTGCCAAACATGGCACCATCACACAACCCATTGTAACACAGGTTGGGGGGTGGGGTGGGGAATGGGGATCACATTATGGACAAAACCACCGCATTATATATACAGTAAAACCTTGTTTATCCGGTACTCAACCAACGGGCATACTCAACCAACCGGTTGTATTGGGAGATCCGGGACACTCGTGGTATAATCACTTTGCACACTTATTAAACTTATCGAACAATGGAATGCTTTTTTACCGATTATTTTACCAAGTGTGCTGGAATGCTTTATTGGTAAGTATCCAAATAATATTCTGTTATTATTTAGTCTATTATTAATATGGTATGTTTTAAAATAAGTAAATTTTTTGTGCAGGACTTTTGGCAACTTGCCGCTCGAATATCCAGCATATTTGATTAACCGGCACCTGGCAGGTCCAAGGGTAACGAAGGTTTTACTGTAATTGGATCTAATTGTATGGTTCAGTGAATTGAACATCAATTGTGGGAAAATTACGGGAATGTGTCATCAGTACCAGGGAAACTGAACGTCTGGATATACATAAAGTGATTTTGGAGAGCCTACATGGCTTTGTAGCAGCTAGATAACGTCTGATAAACCGAACCAGAAGGTCCAAATGCCAGCAGATTTGAGAAAGAGTTAAAAGATTAGGTTATATTTTTCATCCACAAAATCTTCACTTTACAGTATATTCTGTGAAGTGCTCTGAGACATCTTGAAGAAGTGATGAGGCTGTATATCAAATGCAAGGATTATTATTTTTATAAAAGTTTTAAAACTCTCCCAGCGATCAGCTTGCTCCTCCAAGTCCTGCTGATGAGCCAAGCTGGCTGGTCTATCACCAGCAGTACGCTAGAGTAGTGCAGACTTGCCTGGCTCAGGAACAAGACCAGCAAGATCAACGCAGAGGTGTTGGACTCAATTTCATCATTCCATTGCCAAGCACCTCACCGTGCAGCCAGTTTAGCTCCAAGAAGATCCCACTTACCTCTCCCTCAAGGAAGATAATCACAAGTGGGTTGCTTGTAGCTGTCTGCCAGCTTGGATTCCCTACACTTGCTGGACTATCACGGAGTGAAACCTTGGGCAAGTTTCCTTACTCCACTAGCCTAATAATAATCCTTAAAAAAACAATAATAAAAATGGATCATTGCAATCCACGACTGTTTGTGGGACACTGCTGTGCGCAATTGGCTGCTGCATTTTGCCCACAAATATACAGTCAATTCACTTTACAGTATATTCTGTGAAGCAGTTTGAGACAATGAGAAGATGTGAAAAGCACTGTATCAAATTCAAGGATTATTATTATTGTTAACAAAAAGGCTGAGGAGTATCTTCTCTAGTATCTCTAATACTTTCCTATTCCCTAGAAGTTACTGACTCCAAATATCACCTAGTCTGAGCCTTTAAGGCAATTTTCTCCTGATTGGCTCAATTGTGGAAAAAAATGTAATTTTGTCTTAATTTAATTCGGAACTCGATTTTCAACAATTCTTAAAACTAACCAGCTCCTGAATTAAGACTGGATTTTATAATTTTCCTAATTCGGTGCGTTTACTCTAACGTTTATAATGAAATGGTTTTACAGGTTAAAACTGGCTGAAATTTCAGGCCTTCAGTCCCTTCAGGACAAACACTGCAACTGCAGGAATGTTGCTCTGTAAACGTATGTACATAACAGCACATGCTGACTCCACATGACCAATTTAAACTACATCAACATCTGTAATTCACCCATCTGTCTGCAGAACTGTGGGGGTTTACATATGTGCGTTTTTCCCAACCCTACCTAATCTCGCTCCCAGGATATCATGCATAAATGTGTCAGCATCAAAGCTTAGCTTCACCCTGCCCCCCCTCAGCATGACAAGCTGAGCTTTTCAGTGCAGCCACAATGGTATAAATTGTATGTTTTGTACGCCCGGCTTTGATAATGAAGCTCATGTCAATATTTAACAGTAAATCAGGCTTGTATCACAAGAACATAAAAATCAGTAAAGGAATCAGTGGGACACATATGGAAATGTTCATTATGCTGAAATTGAACAAAAGAATGACCCATAATCGTAAGCAAAGCTAAATGGAATTCAATGAGTACACTTAGAATTACAGTGTCGGGTACAATAGCTTTGTATTGTTAGAATGCATGACAGGTTGAGAATAAATAATATCAACGTTTGCCTGTTTTCCCTTTCGGTGGATGTTAAGAGATCCCACGGCAAAGTGAAAGACACTTTTCTGGGTAACCTGGTCAACAATCATCTATGTAATTCTGACATTCACCTGTTTTATTGGATCTTGCTGTGTGAAAAACAGCTGCTGTGTTTGCATACACAAAAAGTCACTAATGAAGGGAATTTTCCCCAGTGACCTAGCCAAGTATCTCGCAGATAAAAATGAATCATTCACTTTGCGGCTGTTTGTGGGATATTGCTGTGCACAAATTGCCATATTCACCCACAAAAAAAATCTTCTCTCCCACCCTCAATAGTTTTCTTTACAAATACAGTATTTACTTGCGGCAAATCAATTCAAACAACAAACACAGGCTTGAGGAGCAAGCAAAACCAACGGGGGAGGTGGGGAAGAGGATATTTTTTCTGCTGCAATGTAAATGCAGATGCTGCAAATGGATTTGGCATCCGCTCAAAAAGGATCCATTAAAAGGTCTTGAACAGTCGACCGACTATTTTTAAAATGTTATTTAAGGGCCAGTTCTGTGAATGATTCTTTAATAACATTAAAAGACTAATTCTGCGCATTCAGCTTTCCTACAATTGTACCCGTCCCATGGACTCCAGGATAACACGACTTCAGAGAAAGAAATGTAAATGTTGCTTCCCGCTTCTAATCACACTACCTTGGCACAATACCAAAAGTGTAAATTGGGCATAACACAACTGGCAGCCTTTCAGTACAAAACAGTTTGCAAGGACAAGGGTGTTCCAAGAAGAAATTGATGGTGAACAAAGGTCACAACATTTTATTTGACAGACAAATAAATATAAATTTGCCCGTGAATATAGCGTCTTTCATATCAGGGCGACATCTCAAAAGCACTTCACGGGATGTACTGAAAAATGTAATTGTAGGTGAACGCCATTTTCACTGAAAGACTATCAACAAGAGATTGATCAATAAAAAGTAATTGCTTCTTCTCAATTAAATGACAAGTCACTTTGAAGAATGTATCAACTTGCACATGCTTGGTAGCCCTGGTTGAGTGAGGATTCTTTTAGAGCATGGATCTCCCATGAATTCCGCTATCCAGGAGCTGGTATTCTGCACTAAATCACGCCTGGTTTTTTGGTTGCCAGGTTGCTGGTGTTGTAACTTTCTGCGCTTTATCCCCCAATGACCTGATGCTATAAACCTTGGCTGTTTTTATGCTTTGTGAGATATTGGACCAAATGAGCGTGTTGAGTTGTATTTGTCACCTGTCACATTGGATTCACAAGGGCTTTATGATGAAAATGGGGCCCATGTGAGATTTGAGACCATAAGAAATTTTGCAGATAAAAATTGGTCCCAATCAACTTTCATAATAATAATCCTTGCATTTGGTATTAGACTTTTCACGTATTCTAGATGTCTCAAAGCGCTTCATAGAATATACTGTAAAGTGAATTGACTGTATATTTGTGTGAGAAACAATTGCGCACAGCAATGTTCCACAAACAGTCAATTGAGGTGACCAATTTTTTTTTGATGAGGGATTATCATAAAGCAGATGTGGTGTAAGGAAACTTGCCCAAGGTTTTGTCCTGCCGGGAATCAAACCTAGGTTTCTCGCTTACGATGCGCAAGTGCTATAACCACTGAGCTACAGGCCTCCATTTTAATTTCCAAGATTCCCTGACTTTCTCTAATATTTTCTTGTAAACAAAACACTAAATACTACAGATGCTGGAAATCTGAAACAAAAACAGAAGTTGTTGGGAAAACTCAGCCGGTCAGGGAGCATCCAGATCTGACAAAGGGTCATGGAACCAAAACATTGACTCACTTTCCTTTCTCCATGGATGCTGCCTGACCCGCTGAGTTTTCCCAGCAACTTCTGTTTTTACTTCTATTCTTGTCATCTGCTCTAGGCTGGTGAAGTCAGCCAGGATACACATACGTAGCATTGATGTGTAAATGCAACGTTCCGTTCTTGTGACAATTGCTGCAGAAAATTCTCAATCACCATGTCGGGTCCTGTCCAGTACTGGCGAGATCACTGCCAGGATTCAAAAAGAGAGCCAGCAGCACTAGACAAGCTGATAAAACTGCTACTGTAGTTGAATCTGAAGGTTCCCGTGACTGCCCCTGCCTCCCACAGCATAAAGGGCACCGGAGAGACGGAGGAGATGGGTTTGGATGATCAGGTTCTGAGAACTGGCAGTGTAATACCATCAGATGACTCAGGCAGCGTAGGTGGCAATGAACTCCTCTCAGAATTATGGAAAATCACCTCCCCCGCAAATGCCATTGCTGCACTAGGCAGAGAGGAGGACAAACAAAAAACTGCAGGGTTTAGCTAAACCGTTTTATCATCAAAAGGGAGTTTGATGTGAAAGAGCCGGAAGGAATTTGGAAGCTGGCTTAAATAAAGCAAAGGCTGTTCAGATTATCGGGTTAAGTAGGAAATAACTGTAGGATTTAAAAAAAACAAAGGTTCCAGCAACTGGATGCTGATACAGGGACTTCTTCCAATCCCATCAATTAAAGAGTATGAATAGCTTGCAGTTTGTTTCACACTCTGTACTTCATCTATCCCAGCACAGACTTTTACTCACACTGTGCAGATAACAGCATATGCAGAATTATGGAGAACAACAGATAATCCACAACCAATAAACAGCAGGATATTCTAGGGTATAAAATATTCGTATTAAAAATCATGCAAACATATTCAGTGTTAAAAACAGAAATCATTGGGAACACTCAGCAGGTCAGTCAGCATCTATGGAGAAAGGAAAGTGAGTCAACGTTTCGGGTCCACGACCCTTCGTCAGAGTTCTGACCCACTTGAGTGTTCCCAGCAACCTGTTTTTGATTTCGACCATCTGTAGTATTTAGCATTTTGTTCAGTGTTTCAATATTTGTAGAAAATAACCACTGTTGCATCCTCAGCAACATTTGTATTATTGAGAACAACAGAAGAGAACAGCTCAAGGTAGTTTACGTTCACATGAGTGGGAGACATTTCATGCCCTCTGAGTTGAAAGATGTCAGTGCTTTTGATATAGAATATTTTACCCCTTTATCTATACCAACTCTCCTGATATGAAAGGCACTATACAAATATCATTTTGTTGTTGTTGCTGTTGTCATTGCCCTGGTTAAAACTAAAACTCCATCCGCTCTGTAACCGACAATTAAATCGAATTTTTTTCTATTTATGGAGAATATGGTAAATTGTGGAATTAAGTCTTTGAAGTCAGTTTTCTGTAAATTCTTTGAATACTTCTTTAAACACTCAGAAATGCAACATAAATACAGCAAAACTCAGATAAGGCTTATCCCTATAAATCGTAATTGCTTAAGTGATATATGCACACGAGTCCCTTTTAATTTCCTATCAAAATCACTTAGATTTCTTTGCACTAGTCGTATTTTATAAACAAATCATCTCCTAACGTGTAACACCACTCCCCTATCCTCCATTGCACCTGCACCTACATTGTGGGAAACATGGCCTTGATCAGTCGATGCATGCGCACAAGAACTTAATTTCCTTATATTCAATGCAATTTCAACGCTTGCTCGTACGTGTCCATGTGGCGACAGGTCAAAACGCATCAAATTGCAGGAAACATAGTCTTCACCCATCACTGTATATGCCCTTATTGGCTGCAATGATGAATGACCACATATTCACTAACTGGCTGCATTGAATTACGCTTGTGCAGTGTAGATTATCAATTAAATTTGATTTTGCACAATTTATAGTTTGCCTGCAACTTGGATTTCATGTAAGTCATATTAAATGTTATGGTCCTGACTTATATGACTTGTGTGAGTTTTGCTGTACAATAAATCTAAACCCAGGCAGAATTTCTCCCCAAATATGCATTTATTCCAACTACAATATTGGTGTTGTAGTTGATGTTCTGTCAGCCTGCCTTTAGGACATCGGGGGCTGGATGGATGAGCGCAAATTTATTGAGGCTGAATGTCAACAAGATGGAGGCCATACTCCTTGGCTCTCGTCAATGTCTCCATTCACACGGCTCTCACCTCCTCCACCTTCCCAGTCTGCCCCTAAAACTCTCCGAACCTGTGCGCAACCTAGGCGTCAGGTTCGACCTCCAACTGTCCTTCCTCCCCCACATCCAGTCCATTACCAGAAATGCCTTCTACCATCTCCGACGGATCGCCTGTCTCCAGCAATACCTCACCCCAAAAGCCGCTGAAACCTTGGTACATGCCTTTGTCACCTCTCGGCTGGACTATTGCAACGCCCTCCTCTCCAGTCTCCCCTCCACCACAATCCACAAAATCCAGCTAATCCAAAACTCTGCTGCCCGCATACTCACCTGCTCTAAGCTTCGCTTCCCCATTACCCCAGTCCTTGCCAGACTTCATTGGCTCCCTATCCAAGAGAGGATCGACTTCAAGATCCTCACCCTTGTTTTCAAATCCCTCCACTCCTCTGCACCCCCCTATCTCTCTGATCTCCTCTCCCCCCAAACCAGCATCCGCTACCTTTGCTCCTCTAGGTCTGGCCTCCTCCATGTCCCTCAAATCCTCTGCTCCACCCTTGGCGGCTGTGCCTTCAGCCACTACGCCCCGAGGCTCTGGAACTCCCTTCCTCACTCCCTTCGCCTTGCCCCCTCTCTTCCCAGTTTCAAGTCACAGCTGAAGGCCTTTCTCTTCGACCACGCTTTTGGTCACCTTTCTGCCCCTGCCCCTGGCTCGGTCCCGGGATCTGCTATTGTAAAGCGTTCTGAGACGCCGTCCGGCATGGAGGGCGCTATATAATTCAAAGTTGTTGTTGTAGTACAATACAACAGAACAACCTAATTGTGCCAGAATTAGATTTACATTCACCACAAAAGCTCTTTGAAAGATGTATCAAAAGTATTGATAAATTGTGGATCATTTTATGCCCAGTAAAAAATATTTTTGTTTGGTTAGTCAGGTATCGGACACATGTGGAGAACAATAACAATAGTAATCCTTGTATTTGATATAGTACTTTTCACATCTTCTAAATGTCTCAAAGCGCTTCACAGAATATAAGAATGGAACGAACCACTGTCTTCTGGAGTGTGTGGATGGTTGTGAGACCAGCTGACAGTAGTCACCTGACATATACGGATGTCAGGCCCATAGAGAGTGCAAATGAGGTGCTACCAGAGATGGGTGTTTTGCACTATGAGCAGAAACTAAAGGAACAAGGCTAATTTTTGTTGGAACAGAGAAGAGTGAGGTGTAAAGGGGGTCCTTAAAATGATGAGGGATTTGGATGAAGTATGTAAGGAGATGTTATTTGCATTGGTCAGTGAGTCAGTAACTGGAGGGCAACAATTTATCAGTTTGCAAGGCAAACAACAACAACAAAATTGCACTTATATTGCACCTTTCATGTCGGGAGGACATTCCAAAGTGCTGAACAGTCAGGTCGGGACCCGAGCGGGGTGGGGGAGGGTCAGGGTAGGGGGAAGGAGAGGGGGAAGAGTTAGTGGGGGAGCCGAAGGCGCGGTCGAAGAGGAAGGTCTTGAGAACGGCCTTGAAGGAGGAAAGGGAGGAGGCAAGGCGGAGGGGCTGTGGGATGGAGTTCCACAATGTGGGAGCAGAGAGGCTGAAAGCCTGGCCGCCGATGGTTGGGCGGTTAGGGCGGTGGACGCAGAGCAGGCCTGAGTTTGCTGAACGGAGGGCACGAGCTAGCTGATAGGGAGACAGTTGATCAGAGAGATAGGCAGGGGCAAGACCTTGAATGGCCTTGAAAGTGAGGACGAAGATCTTGAATTCGATCCTCTGGGGGATGGGGAGCCAGTGGAGACGGGCGAGGGTGGGAGTGATGTGGTCGCGAAGCCTGAGTGATCAGGAGGAATTTTATTACAGATAGTTGTTAGGAGTGGAATGACCTGCCGGATGAGACAGGATCTATATAAGCTTTCAAGAGGAAACTGGAGAGACACCTCAAAAAAGGCAGGTAAATGGGACTGAAAGGAATGCTCTTTCAAAGATACAGCATAGACACTGAAGGGCCAAATGGCTTTCTGTGCTGTAAATTTCTATGGCTCTATACAAGTGATAAGTGTTGCACACTTGTGGTGAGACATTTACCTTTTATAATAATCCTTGTATTTGATACAACAACAGCAAAATTACATTATAGAGTGCCTTTCACAATGTCCCAAGGCATTGAACATTCAGGGGTCGGAACCCAAGCATGGGGGAGAGGCATGGTAGGAGGGAACGGAGGGAGAGAGGTGGGAGAGCAGCAGAAGGCATGATCGAAAAGGAGGATCTTGAGACCGGCCTTGAAGGAGGCAGAGAGGAAGTGAAGCGAAAGGGACTTTGGGATGGAGTTTCAGAATGTGGGGGCAGAGAGGCTGAAAGCCCGGCCACCAATGATAGGACGGGTTGAGCATGAGACATGGAGCAGACCAGAGCCCGCTGAACGGAGGGGGTGGGCAGGTTGATAGGGAGTCAGCAGGTCAGAGAGATAAGAAGGGGCAAGATTGTGAATGGCCTTGAAAGTGAGGGTGAGGATCTTGAATTCGATCTTCTGGGGGATGGGGAGCCAATAGAGCTGGGCGAGGTGGGATTGATGGGGTCGCGAAGCCTGGTGCAGGAGAGGACATGAGCTACACAGTTCTGGATGATCTGCAGCCTGTGAAGGGAAGAGGCGGGAAGGCAGTCGAGGAGGGAGTTTCCATAGTGAAGTCTTGATGTGACGAATGTATGGACGATAGAGGACCTTATTACATCTCCATGACAGAATATTCTCTAAAATGAATTGACTATGTTTTGTGGGCAAAACGTGGCAGCCAATTGCACACAGAAGTATCCCAGAAGCAGTTGTGGATTGAGTGATTCAATTTTTTTTTAAAGGGATTATTACCTCGGAAAAGCGATCCATGAATTGACCCAATAACTTACTGCTAGGTAAACAAGAGGCATGTGGAGTAAGAAACCATGCCAAAAGTTTCTTGCCTTGTCATGTATAAAGGCAAAAACGTGCCACTAGTTCACACCCAGAGGATGCATGATCCTTTAGGTTGTTAAAAAGCCAGAGTGTAACAGTAATGGATTTAGAAACCCAGCTATTTTTCCATCATAATTCTTGAAAGGTTATGCCAGAGTTCCGAAATAATGTTGATATGCAAATAATTACTTTGTTTCGGTGGCTCTGTAGGTCTAGTCAGTCGAGCGTTAAAGCTCCCAATTGGAATGTTAATTTAACTCAACTGCTTATTTAAACTGTAATAAAATTTGGATTGGATATTTTTTGTCAAAGAATTAGTGCAATATTATCTGCTGAACCTAATGAAAATAACATTTGGACATTTTTCCTTGGGTCTATAATGAGTGATGAAGCACCTGGTCCAGACTATCCCATTCTCCCCTGGAAGTAGGAATAAATGAGAGTTTAAGAGGAATAAACTATCCAAAAAAATTGTAAATTGGTTTTTAACCTTCACTAGGCTATTTCTGCTCATCACATAACCATCAACCACAAATGACTCACATACATTACTGTACGATGATTCCACGCAATAACAGACTGTGGTCAAAGCGTCAGCCACAAGTGCCCTTGAGGCTTGGCAGATGCAGTACAACAGAGCCCTGGCATGACGATTCGTTCCATTACACCTGCTTCAGTCGATCATCGATTGCAGCTCATGTTTTCTCACAAATAAATACACTTATACCTTCAGAATTTGCAGACAACACGTGGGAAAATGGTTGATCAACATTACCAAAAGCATCATATAAAATAAACAAAATTCAACTCAAAGCAAATACAGTAAAAGCCTATTTATCCGGCACCCTTGGGAGCTGGCCAATGCCGGTTAAAGCGCTTGCCGGATATTCGGCCGAAAATGCAAAAATAAAATATTTTTTTTCAAAGCATTTTTCCGGATAAATTCCAGATAATCGAATGCGGACCTTTTTTTTAAAGATGTTGATTATATGGAAGTTACGGTTGATTGGGTGCCGGATAAACGGGCTTTTACTGTTGTACAATAATAATGCTTGCATTTGATCTGGCATCTGTTGCATCAGGAACACATCTCAAGGCGCTTCTCAGGATTTACTGTAAAGTGTGACTGTATTTTGTAAATTAATATGGCAATTTGTGTGCAGCAATGATGTGAGTGACCAATTTTATTTGAAGGAATTTATTGGCCAGAGACCAGGAGAAACTCCCTTCTCTTTTCAAATAATGCCAAGCAAGCAGATAAACAATACAGCATACCTCCAGCATTACCAGCCTAGACCTAATGAGTTCAAGTCCAGATGTGGAGCTTGAACCCACAATCTTCTGCCTGAGAGACAAGAGAGCCACAAGCTGAGCCAGGCTGACACCTGAATGAGAATCTTCACTTTCTGATTGCTGCATTTTGTGCATTTATTCAGGAGTAACTTACCCTTCAGAAGCAAGCGCTTAACAAGCTTCAAATATCTTTGAAGGCAATAAGACCTGATTATGCTAAAACCATGAAAGTAATTAGCTTAATCTGTATGGTAACAGTTTATACAACCCTTTGTTTAGCTGCGTTGTTCTTTCATGTTGTCTGAAACATTAACTATCCAGCGCCTTGGGATGTCCTCCTGGCGCGAGAGGTGCTATTACAAGTGTAATTTTGTTGTTGTTAAGGACTAGTTTACCTGTAATACCTGGCACGTGACAACTAAGTTGGGAATTCATCTTCAATTCTGAAAATCCAATATAAAGTTCATATCCTGAGTCCATTGCAATCAGGTTCCATGTCAATGATACTTTTACTCCTAAAACCAGGCCCTCTTAAACCATACAGCACAAGATTTCATGTTCCAGAACTGTGTCCACTTAACCATAGCATGTCTGCAAATACGGCTTACTGCATGGCAGCACCTGCAACAGATCCAGCTTCTGCAACGAGCTGCATTTGGTTTGCAAACTCTTGAAAGACAAGAGCAACCTCTAAACTAACAAGCCACAAGTCACAGGGGCCTAAATCTCAGGCTTTTCTCAAGGAAATCCACTTGATCTTACCTGGCATCCCACACCACAGCTATAACGTGCTGGGATACTGCTGCTTCAGAGGCAGCAAGTCGTACAAGAAGCTTCAGTCTTTGGCCTTACATAATTGTACATACGACCCAAATAAACAGTATGTTTCATCTCAGGCTGCCTGTTAATTCTCCCCCGTGCTTCAGTGAACTCGCTGCCAGGCAATCCAATACACCTCATCATGTGGCCAGTTGCTATGGTAGCAATGAATCCAGCTGTTTGGATTGTAAAAGGCTGCAACAAACTTTTCTCTTTTCCGGTCAAACAATAAAAGAGCAAATAGGTGTGACCACTGAGGAGATCAGCCAGCCAACCGACAAGATAATAAATCCTTGCATTGGTAGCTCTTATAATATGAAAAATTTTCAATAGATATCTGTTGTTGAGTGTAGTGACTGTGTACTTGCAGGCAATGATCACTGATGCTTATGACCTGTTTAACAGGCAGGAAGGTACTGTGTAAATGCAGTCTCTGTGGCCAACACACCAAACGTGCAGGCGGACAAATCTACCCAATTGCTCAATCCTGGATTTAAAACTGCTTGCCTTCTGTGGAATCATGCAGAACTGTTCTGGCATATGTCTTATACAACACAAGTTTTTCCTGGATTGGGATCTCGCTATTATTGAAGTCAGGTGAGAACTATTGAAGGAGGACAGGGGTGAGGGAGGACATGGGTGAGGGAGGATATGGGTAAGGGAGGATGTGGGTGAGGGAGAATATGGTGAATTGGATACGGATGAGGGAAGATATGGTGAGGGGGATATAGGTAAGGTAGAATATGGTGAGTGGAGCACAGACGAAGGGGATATGGGTGAGGGGGATATGGGTGAGGGACAATATGGGTGAAGGAAGAGGCAGGTGAGAGGAAGCCGGCATTATTGTTCCACGTTTTAACAAAAAGGTTACGTTATGAGCAGGATTCTGTAGAGTCCAATAGCTCAATGGTTGGAGCACTCACCTTATAAGTGAGAGACCTGGGTTCGATTCCAGGCAGGACAAAACTTTAGGCAAGTTTCCTTATGCCTAATAATAATAATCTCTTTAAAAAAATTGGTCATTTCAATCCATGACTGTTTGTGGGACACTATTATACACAATTGGCTGCAGCTTTTCGCCTACATATATACAGTCAATTCACTTTACAGTATATTCCGTGATGCGCTTTGAGATGTCTAGAAGACATAAAAAGTATTACATCAAATGCAAGCATTATTATTATTCTTTAAGTGAAGTGTATTTAATGGCATGATGCCGCTGTACAGTATATGAAAAAACAAGAATTTCAGCACACCCTGCTAGAGAGAGAAAGGAACCTTAGTAATAATTACTGATATGCGTGCAGCCGGGCAATATAGTAGTTCTCTCTCATCACTGAAAATACAGCATTATGGTCGGCAACAGGATTGACACTGACATCATTATCTTGAGGGAATATGTAAGACCACCCTAGGTGGCAGCAAAGCTATGTAGCAACTTAGCAGGTTTGCTTGCAAGCGATGAAAACCAAATCAAACTAACGTGCAGACTCATCTACACGTGACAACACAACAAAATTCACAAACAAATGCTTAAGGTTTTTTTTTCCTACATGCACTTTAATCACTGTTTAATGTGGTGGATGGGTGAAGAAGGGGTGATCGGTCCCATTTTAACAGTCAGCTGGTTGTTTGACCTCTTATCCTCCCCCCCACTGCTCGGCCCTGTGGTGCCGCAAATGGCATGTTCGCATATTCATCCAATGTAACCCCATGTGGAATAAGTGTCTCTGCAATACATTGTGAAAAAATGTATGCATTTACACTGCGTATCTTGATGGCAAATTGGGCACAGATTTGGCAGCCGCTCACTGGAAAATGTGGTGTACGAAGCATTACTGTGCTACAGCTGCACTTCCTGACAAACACCTGGAGTAGGTTTTTTTTGTCACAAATGTGATTCCACACAATGTAAATAGGGCAGTTACACATCACATCAGACTGGCACACGTGCGATATGCAGAATGCCCAAATCAAATCAAGTGCTTCTGTTTTTTCTGGTCCCCACGTCAAAATAATGTGGAGTAGGATTACTTTATAAATGTAATGTTGTTGTTGTTGTACGTCCCAGACAAAAGTGCCGACTTTTAACCGCCAGTGCTGAGGGGACAGACTCCCAGTGTGAAATACACGTCATATGTTGATGTTGCAATGGGAACGCTGCATGTAGCAAAATGTAACGTCAGAAACACTCCGTAACATTGCTTCTGCGCTCTGCCAAATCTGTCTCCAGGCTGTGACATTGCGTCACTGCCTACAGAAAACCTCCACTCCCCGGCTGGATTCAACCACTTTGCCATAGTCATTTGGCTCGTCTCAGAAACTGTCATTGTCTGAAATGTGTGTGCAAGTTTCAGTGGTGTCACACCAGCACGACTCCACATATAGTGGCTCAAACTCAAGAGGGTGTAAGACCATTTTTTTTATATCACCTCCCATAAACCTTACATTTTCCAAGCAGTGGGAGCTTACAATTGCTTGCGTTTCTGGAAGAGGCATCAAGGCAGTTCAATCTATTATTTAATATCACGACATGCAGCTCTCAGCAAATGTTTGGATACTGTTCCAAGTGACAGCTTTACTGGGTCAGAAGAGGCAGCAGTCTGGCAAAATGTTCTCTCACAAAATAAGGCATGCATTGGCTGTTGTAGGGCAGGGCGAGGGAAGAAATAAGCAGAGAGGTAGAATTGGAGTCAAAGATAATTTTGTAGAATTTAACATCTTCCTTGCAATGTTAGATAATTTGTTTTCATTCACACTGCCTGTGGTTATGTACCTACAGTAACTAGAATGGGTTTCCTCCTCTTGTGCCTTTGAATTACAAATTGTAGCATTTTTAGCTCTTTCTCTGATCTAGATGGACGAACAGTACAAGCTAGTTTATGAAAACTGCTGCCAAGAAGAGAGAACCTTCAGGCTGAACAGATGTCAGTTTTATTTTAACTCTGCTAACAATACATAATTAAAGGGGAAGGATGGCATACAGGAAGTATTTTTTATTTAAAAAAAGTAACAACCTCGTCGATGTATATACAATATAAAGAATTGTTTTAAAATTTTCCTGCATTCTGGAAGATATCCTCAGCGTTTTCTGATCAATTTACAGTGTATTGCACACATATCCAAATCGACACTTGGAAGTTGACACTGTTGTGTGCAATTGGCTGCTGCATTTCACCCACAAATATACAGTAGTCAATTTACTTTACAGTAGATTCTATGAAGTACTTTGAGATGACTAGAAGATGTAAAAAGCACTATATTAAATACAAGGATTATTATTATTATTGACATCAAACACAGTGGATTTGCAATCCTTCCATCCAGCCATAGCCACTTGAAAAGCACTGACCAAGTACACTCTCCTTACAACACTCTTCTTTTGCCAAGTATTGTTCATCCAAGCGTACTTGCTGAACAAACTGTAGCAGCAGGCATTAAACTAATGGAAATCTCTGATTTCTTATGTGAACTTTTACCCTCAGTAAAACAGGTTCTTCTTTAGAATTTAAAAAAACACTTGTGTTTTATAGCTCCTTATATCAAACCATTTCAAAGGGATTAATGACTATCAAGTGACTTTTTTGTAGAGAAATGCCGCAGCAATTTGGCACAGAGCAAGGTCCCACAAGTAAACGTGAAGTAAATTATACATTTATCTGAAGGACTGCTGATCAGGATATCAGGCAAAATTCCTTCTCTTCTGATATAGTATATGTGAACATTAATATCCATCTGAACAGCAGATAGGATCTTGATTTTAATGACTCATCTGAAGGAAGGCATCTCCAACAATACAAGGCTTCTCTATTGCTGTACTGGGGTATTTTCTTGGTCTGTAAACTCAAGACCCAACCCATCCAGCTTTCAGTTATTGATTATCATCTGTATAAAGAAAGTTTCTTACCATCTCTCCTAAAATTGTCCTTCACTTTGATCCTATCCTACAGTTGACATTGGCTACACAGCATATTGCAGATGATTAATCTTGAGTGTCTCTTCTGCTCCTGTTCCTTCAGTAAGAAACGTCTAAGACTGAAACATCTGAAAGAATGTGTGAACATGGCACTTCTGTAATCGGAGGAAGTTTGGACAAAGGCTGGTACCAAAGGCTACTGTGCCAGAATTACTGGAGTTCCAGCAATCATCTATAAGCTTTTGTTAGATGTGTGAATGGGACACACAAGCATCACAGCAGTTGCTTGTGCCATTCCACTTCCAGTATGGGCAATGGCAATAGGGAGGTTATGTTGACATACTATTTACCATAAAATCATTCTAAAAAGGTCGCATTCAGAGAACACTTTCACTGGGACTAGGGAGAATGCTGTTGCTCCAAGCATTAAGCCTGCCATTGATTTTCTAGCTGAAATGAACCCCTTGAAGCACTCACCTGGGATCAAAATCTGGGACACATCAAGTCAGTTATCCACTGAACCAATGGATAAACCTGATCCTAAAACTGATGACTGGTGCTCCAGTTTAGACCTAGACTTGTCCTTCATATGCATTTGATGCAGAAACACAATTGAATGCCCTCTTGAGAATAATGTCCGATTTAGTTTAATTCCTCAAGAGGATACAGAATGAAGCAAAATCGAATTAAATATGCTGTGCAATTATATAACTATAAAATGCATGCACTTTCTAATTAATTTTCATTGCTATTTTCTATATATGTTTCCGAGTAAAAACTACTGTCTCTCATCAGTACGTTTAATGGGTTTCAAGTTAATGACACAGAATAGATTTTTATATCCAGCAAAGGCAATTCCATTACACAGGGACTAACCATGGACAAGTGTATGTATGTTGCGGCCTTTTGCACTACTTTCAACAGCTCATGTGTACAGCTGAAAGACTTGGCTCACTCCAATGTGCATTTGTTGCTGTTGGCATTTACAATTAAGTATGATACGGCGCTAAATACACTGGAGGAGAGCACCTGCTCGCTCTTCCCAAAGATAAGGCAATGAGGCAAAGACATTCAAGAAGGGAAGGGTTGAATAATTTATGCCTCTGAATGTAAGCCCACACTAACAAGAGACAATTCCAGCAGCTGTCATACGGTATCTATAGCCAAACACTTAATTTCTAAACATATTTTTAAAACATTGATTTTAAATCATACAATTGGTTGCTGGAAACTTGTACAACTAAGATGTGATACACTGAAAATATTTTGAAGGCAGATTTAGAGGCTTCTTTAATTGTCTGCCTATTCAAGCAGATGTTAAAAGATGTTGCTGTTCAAAGAGAGAAGGGAATGTCTTCTGATGTATGGGTGTACAATCCCTCAGATTAAAGATAAATTGGTCATTTGCTTCACGGCTATTTGTAAGCCATTTCTGTGCACAAATTGGCTGCCTCATTCACCTACAAATACAGTCACTACACTTTACAGGAAACTCTGAAGGATTTTGAGACATTCTGATGTGATCAAGTGCTGTATCAAGAGGATAATTATTATTATCATTATAAGTAAAAACAAATCTCCGAAGCGATTCTGTCAGGATTCCTTTGCTTTTTTTTAAAAAAGAAAAAAAATCACACTGTCCCTTTCCTAGCCCTGTTCTACACAACTTCACATTGAACTTCCTCAATTCAAACCACCTGAAACACATTTTTTCCCCCAGGTTCATAGGCTAGATATATGAAACAGTAATAAATCAATGTGTTTCTACCACGGAATTTAGAAGTTGTCAATCGAAACACTGACACTGTTAACAGCAGCACAATCTTCTAGTGGAGGAATATCCTTGTGAAAAATGTATTCAAAAAGATCAATAAGCCTTTCTTAAGTCTGCGAATTGAAACCCCACAATTGTAAAGAAGTTCAACTTTTACGTAGCTGTGTGAATGAAAAAAAATTATTACGAGGATCAATGACTAGCATTTATATAGTGCCCTCCACACCGGGCGGCATCTCAGATTGCTTAACAATGGTGGAGGTGAGGCCGAACCAGGAGGAAGGGGAAGCCACTCAATGTGACAAAGCTATTACATAATTCTGTTAGGTCGTAATAGTTGTCTTTTAATTCCCTACCTGTTTGTGTTTCAGCGCCTTGGACATCCTCCTAACATGAAAGCCACTGTGCAAATGTATTTTGTTGTTATATAACCCTTAATGGATCCAGAATACAGTATATCTACATCTTTTGGGGGCAGTGTATTCTTTATTCTCACAATTCTTTGTGCCTTTAGATTTTACTTCTAAAATACCTCTGCCCACACACTCTGGAACTCCATCCCACAGTCCCTATGCCTCACTTCCTCCCTTGCCTCCTTCAAGGCTGGTCTCAAGACCCTCCTTTTCAATCATGCCTTTTGCCGCCCACCCACCTCTCTCCCTCCTCTCCCATCCCTGCTACAATGCCCCTCCTTCGTGCTCGGGTCCTGACCCCTGACTGTTCAGCGCCTAGGGACGTCCTATAAATGTAATTTTGTTGGTCTAATTTCCCCAGCTCCAATTTTATGACATACCATCCTGTCTAGATGCCTGTCCCATAGTGAGCAGTCTATGTAGCTTGTCAAATCCTTTAATTTTAAGTATTTAAACCAGATCAATATGTAACAATCTTACATCTAGGAATATAATCCAAATTTACCCAGCCTCTCATTGTAGCTAATAGGGAACGGCGATATGGGAATTTTCCGGATATGGATATATCGGTTGGCTCATATCGAGATATACCGAAATACCGATATTTTCAGTTTTTTCGTACTGCGCATGCGCACGCGCATCGGACTGCGCGCGCATTCCGGGTGCACGCGCATTCGGGGCCTATCTTCTCAGGAGGTAAATATCTTTCTCTCTCTGTGTCTCTCACTCTCTCCATCTCTGTGTTTTTCTGTCTGTGTGTCTCTGTGTCAATCTCCCTCTCTCCTCTCTCACACCCCCCCCATCTCTATCTATCTGTATATTATCACATCCACCCCGTCTCTGCCCCCCCCCCCTGCCGTCTCTCTCTCGCACCCCCCGCCCCCGTTGTCTCTCTCCCCCACCACCACCCCAGCCGTCTCTTTCTCCCTCCCCACCCCCCCAGCCGTCTCTCTCTCCCTCCACCCCCCCCCCCCGCCGTCTCTCTCTCCCTCCCCCCCCCAGCCCTCTCTCCCCCTCCCCCCCAGCCCTCTCTCCCCCTCCCCCCCCAGCCCTCTCTCCCCCTCCCCCCCCCAGCCCTCTCTCCCCCTCCCCCCCCAGCCCTCTCTCCCCCTCCCCCCAGCCGTCTCTCTCCCCCTAGCCGTCTCTCTCCCCCTCTCCTCCCCCCCCCGCCGTCTCTCTCCCTCCCCCCCCAGCCGTCTCCCTCCCCCTCCCCCCAGCCGTCTCTCTCCCCCTCTCCTCCCCCCCCACCGCCATCTCTCTCTCCCTCCCCCCCCAGCCCTCTCTCCCCCTCCCCCCCCAGCCCTCTCTCCCCCTCCCCCCCCAGCCCTCTCTCCCCCTCCCCCCCCAGCCCTCTCTCCCCCTCCCCCCAGCCGTCTCTCTCCCCCTAGCCGTCTCTCTCCCCCTCTCCTCCCCCCCCCGCCGTCTCTCTCCCTCCCCCCCCAGCCGTCTCCCTCCCCCTCCCCCCAGCCGTCTCTCTCCCCCTCTCCTCCCCCCCCACCGCCATCTCTCTCTCCCTCCCCCCCCAGCCGTCTCTCTCCCCCTCTCCTCCCCCCACAGCCGTCTCCCCCTCCCTCTCCCCCCCCCAGCCGTCTCTCTCCCCCCCCCAGCCGTCTCTCTCCCCCTCTCCCCCCCAGCCATCTCTCTCCCCCTCTCTCCCCCAGCCGTCTCTCTCCCCCCCTCCCCCCAGCCGTCTCTCTCCCCCTCTCCTCCTCCCCCCAGCCGTCTCTCTCCCCCTCTTCCCCCCCCACCCATCTATCTCCCCCTCCCCCCAGCTGTCTCTCTCCCCCTCAACCCCCCCAGCCGTCTCTCGCCCCCTCACCCCCCCCCCAGCAGTCTCTTTCCCCCTCACCCCCCACCCCCAGCAGTCTCTCTCCGCCTCACCCCCCCCACCCACAGCCGTCTCTCTTCCCCCACCCCTTGCATACCTGTATTATGTATTCGAGGACTATGAATACAAGATGGCGGCTTTGCACCTCGGTCTGTGCAATGTGTATAGAGATGAGCATTCTGGGTCTTGTAGTTGATTGTGCTCGCATCCCGATTTTTTACCTCGATATACCGGTTTTCGATATATCGGTATTTTTTAAATGTCTATATCGGCATACCGATATGAAAATCATATCGGGTTTTACCGATATACCGATATATCGCCGTTCCCTAGTAGCTAAGACCCTTCAATTTTGTTCCCATATTTCCAATGGATGAATTTTGTGCTGTTTAATGCTTTCAATATGTTATTATGTATCTTCTTCAAATTTCAGTTTCAATTTAAACACAGAACTTTGTTTCAGCTCATGCGTCCACTTCCTCTTCCATAATTGTGTTTCTAGATCATTTTTAATGTATTCCATCAACCCCCGTCCACATACTCTAAAATAAACCCTCTAAATTTTTGCTGGAATGCTCAAAAATCTTGCTGGGCTTCTCTCCACCCCTAACCTGCAGTTGGTTTTGGATTGATTCAGACAGGAGTTTCAGTCTAACTAACAGCATGAGCCAGGAAGTAATAGGTGCTAAAGTACACCTACACTATAAACAAACTTAACACCAGCCCAACCCACAGTAAACACAGCCATCTCTGTTAAACATTGACAGTATCTGCACTATTATTGTTTATTGTCAGGCAATCATTAGAACCATTATCAAACTGAACAAAATACACAGAAGTACTGTACCAGGAATTTCAGATTAGGCAGAAATTTCAGATTATACATATGCCTGAATCTGTGTGTATGTTTTTATTTTACAACAATTTGGATTTATACAGCGCCCTCCACACCGAACGGCGTCTCAGAGCACTTCCCAATAACGGATCCCGGGGCCAAGCCAGGAAGAGGGGGAAGAAGGTGACCGAAAGCACGGTCAAAAAGAAAGGTCTTCAGCCAAGACCTGAAAATAGGAAAGGAGGCGAGACGAAAAGAGTGAGGAAGCGAGTTCCAGAGCTTCGGGGCGTAGTGGCTGAAGGCACGGCCGCCGATGGTGGAGCAGAAGATTTGGGGGACAATGAGGAGGCCAGACCCGGTGGAGCGAAGGCAACGGGTACTGTTGTGAGGAGAGAGGTCAGAGAGGTAGGGGGGTGCAGAGGAGTGGAGGGATTTAAATACAAGCATGAGGATCTTGAAATCGATCCTCTCCGGGACAGGGAGCCAGTGCAGTCTGGCAAGGACTGAGGTAATCGAGGAGCGGAGTTTGGTACGGGTGAGAATGCAGACGGCGGAGGTTCTGTATGAGCTGCATTTTATGAATGGTAGAGGAGGGGACACTGGCGAGGAGGGCATTCGAATAGTCCAACCGAGAAGGATCAAAGGCATGGGCTAGGGTATCGGCAGCTTTTGGTGTGAGATATTGGCGGAGATGGGTGATTTACAATATAAATGCCAGGTTACCAGTCTCATGAAGTATGAGCACTGCTCCTGCAGCTGTTTTCTAAGAATTAAAAACGAGAAGGGGAATAGTCCATGGGTCAAATTAGCACACACCTAGGAGGAAATGACCACGTGTGTGACATATACAACTCAAGGTCTTTTGTTTGTTCATGTGGGGAGAAGGAAGTTAAATTAAGGTGAGGGGAGTAGGTTTACAATTCAATCAGCCTTGCAAGCCTTATTGTTGTCCAATTCTCTGTTGTTATGGAATCAACTTCAACAGCCATAGGTGGCTGTTGAACAGCCGTAGGAGTCCTGTAGCTTAGAGGTTGGAGAACTAATCTTGCAAGGGAGAGACCTGGACTCAATTCCCAGAAGGACATAACCTTGTGCACGTTTCCTTATTATAACCCCTCAAAAAAAACCGGCATAATAAATTGGTCGTTTCAATCCACGATTGTTTGTGGGACACCACTGTGACCAATTGGCTGCCGCATTTCGCGCACAAATATAGTCAATTTACTTTACAGTGTATTCTGTGAAGTGCTTTGAGACATCTAGAAGATGTAAAATGTGCTATATCAAATGAAAGGATTATTATTAGATTATAATTATAGGTGGCAATGTGAGACATTGGAGAGTCACAGAAACATACCTTCAAAGAAATAAGGGAAGAACAGAGAACTGTTGAGAGGAATAAAAATCACTTCAGAAACATGTTACCCTTGATTTATTACTTAATTCTTAAATCAAGGAACTGAAGTAAATCTTTGTTATGTCAGCGTCTATTTTCCTAAACTTACTTTGCAATCTTTACATCCACATTAACCGATTTACTCTCCCCCTTATAAGTCCACCCGGACCTTCCGTTCAGCAGGAATTGGCCTGCTCCAAGCCCCCCGCCCGAACCGCCCCACTATCGGAGGCCGGGCCTTCAGTTTCTCTGCTCCCACCCTGTGGAATTCCATCCCCCAATCCCTCCGCCTTGTTTCTTCCCTTTCCCCCTTCAAGGCCGGTTTGAAGACTTTCCTCTTCGACCGTGCCTTTTGTTCCCCCACAAATTTTTCGACCTCCCCTACGTGTTTCACCCCTTCCCGAACACTCCCCTCCCAGCTCGGGTCACACGCCTCCTGTGCAGCGCCTTGGGACGTCCTCCCGACATGAAAGGCACTTTATAAGTTTAAGTTGTTGTTGTTGTTATTTTTGTTGTTGAACTGCTTCCATCATCACAACCAATGTTCTCTCAACCCCTAGTCCTGTATAGAATTCCTCACTACAGTTCATAAAGAACTGCAGCAGAAATTATATTTGGAGCATTTGCGCTAACTAATGGTTAAAATACCAACAGATCCAAAATAATTTGAAACATGCTAACAACATTCAAAGAAGAACCTATTGGCGATCCATAAAGTATATTGTTAACTGCAGGCAAATTACTAACCATCAGTTCAAAACAAATCAATATATAATAATTTACCATAGATCTGTTGTAATACACACACTATCAATTTGTGTGCCAAAGACTTTTATTAAGGTGTTAATAAAGACAAATATAACCAAATTGCAAGGAGAATACCTGAAGTATTTCATTCAACTTTATACAAAAATATCACAAGGACTGAAGAACTTCTGCCCGAGACAGACAACATTACTATATAGACAGCAAATGTAGCAAAAGAAACAATCTCAATTTTCATAATGAATTGGCGGAGGTGCCAACCTTTGGATGAAATGTTAAACACAAGGTCCCCCTGTGTTTGTTCCAAGCAGACATTCATGATCCTGTGGCACTACTCAAAAAGAGAAAGCATTTCTCTCGGTGTTCTGGAGAACAATCCCAGAGATAAAATTGGTCAATTGTTTTATGGCTGTTTGTAAAATATTGTTGTGTGCAAATGGCTGTCATGTTTGCCTACAAATACACAATCACTCCATTTAACAATAAATCATGTGAAGTGGACTCCCGTGGAGTCCTGTAGCTCAGTGGTTAGAGCACTCGGCTCGTAAACGAGAAGACCTGGGTTTGATTCCCGGCAGGGCAAAATGTTGGGCAAGTTTCCTTACTCCACACACACCTCAGGTTACCTAGCAGTAAATAGGAACCCAGTTGTTATTTGATTACCTATTGCTTTTCTCAGGGCAATAATTCCTTCAAATTGAATTAAAATAATTTGATCACTCAGTCTACCAGTGTTTGTGGGACACTGTATGCAATTTGCTGCCGCATTTCACCCACAAAATATAGTCGATTCACCCTACGCCTTGGGATGTCCTCCCAACATGAAAGGCACACTATAAATGTAATTTTGTTGTTATTGTTGTTTACAGTATATTCTGTGAAGCGCTTTGAGACGTCTCAAAGACATGAAAAGACACTATATCAAATGCAACAGTTATTATTATTATTAACCGCCACCTGAACAGGCAGATGGGACCTTGGTTTGACATCTCATCTGAAGGACAGTACCTCAAACAACACGGTGCTCCCCCAACACTGCACTGTCAGCCCCACAATCTTGTCACTCAGAGGCAACTAAACCAGACTCAATTAAAAACCCGGGTCTTATTTTGCTTGCTTCCTTCACCACTTCTGGAACAGAATTGATCACCTCTCTCATGTGACTGTTCAGCAGCTCACTGAACAAATGCTCAAATGCTCCTACCACTTAAACCGATTGATCATAAATTCATAAAGGTCACCATAGATTCTAATAATACTGTATTATTGATCCCAAACTCAATAGGTCAAGACCAAATCTGCAGTATTAAATACAGAATAATGGATAGCAGGAAACGTGACTGAAATTCATTTGAGCTCAGAGGGTATGATATGCTGAAAACAGCAAAACTCAAGCATTTAATATCTGTCATCTAATTCCTGAGATCAGATTATTACCTTGAATCATTGCCCTTCCACTGGTTTATATGGAGTAATCTGTATAGTTTTGTTTGACGTTATTTCAATGCTTAATCTAATCATTGTGGAGTTGGGTCCTGTAAATAGACATTGTGAGAGGGAATCAGTGCCCAGTTTATATGCACTCTGCTTTTCACATCAATTTCAGCACCAGCCACAATTGACTAGAGAAGCAAAAATGCCAATCAGCTCTGAAGGGTGCTGTCACAAAGTGATGTATGCATATTCAAGTGTAAATGCAGGTATGAATTGATTCACTGCTCAGAAAGGTGCCTTGGAATTCACTATTATTTCAAGTTTCATGCTTCGGGTCTAGAACTGTCCAATAACATTAAAAAATATGAACAATTATGCACACGCATTGAGTTGTGCATGTGCCAAGACTCACACACCCTTTAACTCCGAGAGCTTTAATTCTCAGAGTTTTAACTCTGAGAACAAGTAAAAACTGTGTGTACGATGAAGATGCAGGTTTCATTCGGTTCAAACTTAAGAAAATACATTTTTTTTAGATTCTTGTAGGTAAAATAATGTTTTCCTCTTTGATAACAGTAGTTAAGTAACAACAGAGGGAAATCAACAAACCCAAGCTAAAAGATTTTTGTATTTATAAAAAAAAATATCCAGTTTGGTATAATCTTACCTGAGTTTCCCAAACTTCTGAAACATCTTGACTTCACCTTGGACACTCTTCAGCTACTTATCTGGTTTTACAAACCTCAAACCCTGACCGTCTTCTCCATCCAGCAACTTCTCCAGGTTTTTGCCCACAAACTGATCACTTTTACCTCTGCTGTCTCATGTACCCTTATCTAACTCTTTCATATACCTTTGACTTACAAACTCCTACAAATGTTTACTGATGTTAGGGTTATACTGCACATAACATCCCATTTTAGCATTTCACAATCTATTCATAACAGATAGAATATCTTTCTTTGCATCCAGTCCATGTAGTAACATAGTAACAGTTTCAGGCAGAAATTTATCATTCGTCCATCTCACTACTGATCCAATTTCCCAAAAGTCTCTTTCAACACAACTATCTGATTACACGCTGCACACTGAGGCATTGCGCTCACAGTCTGGCTTGGTACTAAGTAGGTATCAGCTTTTAAATTCTCCAAACCTATTGCTGTACTCTTCAGGTGTCTCAAATTACATCGCTTTTGGAAAAATGTATATACTACAGGACGACATTGTTACTGAGTGACTGTCTGAGTTCAATATCTCAGCAGCCACATTTTAAATGAAGTACTGTACTAAAAAATGTCTGACTTCCAGATCATCAGATTGATGGCGGTGAAGCATCCTGTGAACGTGTGCAACAAGTGACGACCAAACCTTTTTTCAGAATGGGATTCCAGCTCTGGAAGATGGGTGTACCGCACAACTGGGTGGCATGGGTCCACAAGACACCAGGTTGATAATCAAAGCCTTGCTGAAATGAAAGGCATTATAACACAGGGTTGCCCTTTTGTAAGTACAAGTGAAACTGCTGTACTACTAATGTGTATATGTTGGGAGAGAATTAAGTGGGGTCAAGTATGAGGGACTCAGCTTATCAGGATAGCAACATGTCGGTGCTGTCTTCAAAATGTCATGTCAACACTTTTTACTGCAGCAGGGAGAGCAAAGTCCATGGTTTTCCAATACCTATACATTTCATTAACTATACATATACTGGCCAAACTATGGGTCCACTTGGCTCCATGATGTACCCATGAAGGGAGAAATTTGATGGTAAACACCGGAATAGAAATTTAGGCTTGCCAGGGTATTAAAGAGCTAAAACCAATAACACAAAGTCTCAGTACAGAAGGCATCCAGCGGCATCATGCATTGGCCATTCAGTGTTCACCTTATATTGTAATTAAGCCCAAACCATCTGCTAAGTTTCATTGTGAATCACAGAAATTCCTGCAATTCCTAAGAGTAAAAATGCTGAAGATGGCAGCAAAATTCTGGATTTATTGTGCACAGTGGAGCCAGTGTTAGACATCAGAATTAATTTGACTTCTGTAAGAAAATATATTTTCTCTAAAGGTCTCAAAAGAATGACAACTCACAAATTATTCCCAAATATTTTAGAGATAGATACCAGAACAACATTTGTTTAACCAAATTATAGGCAGCGTAGTTCAAATCCTCCTTTGCTCGCTCATTCGCTCAGTGTGCAACCAAATTGTTTCCCAGAAAGTAAGCATAATTTGTCAAATAATTAAATATCACAACAACAGCAATTGCAGTTATATAGTGTCCTTCATGCCAGGTAGCATCCTGGATAAGGAGTCTGACAACGAGCCAGGGGGATATGAAGTGGGGGAAGTGACTGTAAGCATGATCAAAAAGGAAGGTTTTTAGGTGGGATTTGAAAGTGGGGAGGAAGGGGGCAAGGTGGAGGGATTGATGCAGAGTTTTGCAGAGTAGTAGCTGAAGGCATGGCCACCCATGGTGGAATGGAGGGGGAGGTGGGTGTTAGGAGATCAGATAGGGATGGAGATGCAAGGATATGTAGGGATCTGAAAATGAATGAGAGGATCTTAAAATCAAGTTGCATTTATATAGCGTGCTTCACACAGTACAGCATCTCACAAAATAAAATCACATACCTGTATTGCAAAGTAACACCAAAAGGGAAAGGTATTTTTCTTTTCTGTGCCCTATGGCATAGTGGTTAGTCTCGCAAACAAGAGGAGCTGGGTTCTATCCCTTGGCAGGATGAAACCTTAGATGTTTCCTTATTCCACAAGCCTCTGTTTACATAGCAGTAAGTGGGATCCTGGTTGTTAGTCGATCAGTGGATGGCTTTCTGGGGTTAATAATCTCTTAAAAAATAATATGAATTCAGTCACTAAATCCAAGAATATTTGTGGGACACTGCTTCGTGCAATTGGCTGCCATGTTTTCACCACAAAATATACTATTGGTTCACTTCACAGTACATTCTGTGAAGTGCTTTGAGGCATCTCAATGTTGTGATAAGGTGCTATATCAATGCAAGGATTATTAGTATTTTGATGAAAGGAAAAAAGGAACCGTTACAGTCAATCATACAACTAAAATTTGCAGTGCCTCAAAGTAGAGAGAAGCATAAATATTCCTATTTTTGGTTAAATGAAAGATACGTTCTCAAAAACCAATACCATCTAAACTCACTCAAATTTACAGTAACTTTAGTTAGTATATCGTTAAAATTTGCACAGCAGAAATGATTAATATAACAACAACTTGCATTTCTATAGCGCCCTTCAAGCGGGGCAGCATCTCACAAATTAAAGCAATTAAGAAATAGAAAAAGTGGAGGAAAAAAAGTAGATGTTTTCTGACCTCTCACAATTAGGTCCTCAGGCTCTGTACGTTGTAATTGTGACAATTATTCCTGCTTATCGTGATCTTGTTATGGCATTAGTAACTGTAGCACAGTCAGGCAGATCCAGATTTGTATGAATTCTTGATGAACTGTATCACAACCTTACTTCTAACACATTCATATCACATCTTTGACACACTCTCAAAAAGAAAGTTCTGGTGTACTAGTGGTGTCTGAGAGCCAGCAAGTAATGCATGTTCACTGGCAATAGTAATTGGCTGCATAAAAACAGACTGCTGGGGATGACACACAGGGATGGTTTTAAGTTCTCATCTTACCGACAGCAATCTAGAGAGGATGGTATCTTTAGAAACACCATTTATAACCATTGTGACATACTCCCAAGAACGTGAGATAAAGGAAATTTCCATTTAAGAACATCTTCAACACAGCAGTAAACGAACAAGAAAAAAATTAATTTTCTGAATAGCTAACACAAATCATAATCTATTCAAATCATGTGCTGAAGTTGTTTACTCAGCAGCATTTACAATACTTTGAACTGAGGCGTTTTAATATGGGAACATGTAACCTACCAGAGAGAAAAAAAACAGTGCAGCAAAATAAATAATACTTCAACAGGTATAACTTTAATGAAACTTACTCTGTTGTGTAAACCATTCTGTCTTCATATGTATCCTGCTTGTGTCGACTTTAAAAAGTTCATGCAAGAACCTTTTGGGCTCAGCACTGCGAGCTGAAGGCAGCGTTGAACATAGCTCACAGCTGAGCCGGCTGAATTTAGCACTTGGCTCAGGATACTGTACCCGCCGTCTCTATCTTTAACTCTAAGCTATCCGGTCCCACATTCCAACAAAGTCCTGCTGGCAGATGCCTTCGTACTGCTCAACCAATCAAATGCATTTTGATCACTGGACTTTAACTTTCTCTCTCTTCCCCCCCCCACCCCACCCCCCCGCTCCAGTTTCCCATCTTGGCTCCAAAACCTAATAATGAAAAGGATTCATTATAAGGTTGTGCTGTTGGATTAAATATGTCTAAGATGATGACAGAGCAAGTTTTCCTTGATCACAATCACTGGATTCAGAAGGCAAAACTACTGAACTTCTTCAAAGTTACATTCGCTGAAGCTGCTGCATAGAGTGCCAGTTTCCAAACTTGGCTGACTAGGGAAGGAACGCAATGATGAATGTTATCCTGGGAAGTTTGGCAGAACTGTCTGTGTCCAGACTGTTCATAATATTTATCTGAAAGTAATCTTGCCAGCCCCGCTCCATATGCTGCACAACAATCAAATCTCAAAACACAACACTGCCCAGCAGAACTGTGCCTAAAAACTGAATTGTGAATAATTCCTGTGAACACATGTCCCTTTCTCCCTCCCCTCAGGGCCAAAGGCAATGAATTTCTGAACAAATTCCTCAACATGGGACTTGTGCAGCAACCCTTTTCATGCTGTAAATTAACCACATTCAAAGGGAAAGACTTTCACTCAGGAAAATCAGAGACTTTACACTTGGGTTCCAGTGACAAATTGCAATCTTTATCCACAAAACTGAAAGATACATTTTGGTGTCTGCAAAGCACACAGTTCAAAAGTGTGTATAGTTCACGATTAGCTTTAAGAAATCTGGACAGGTACAGTATCCTGTATCATTTCAACTTGATTCAAAAATCACTTTGTTCATATACTATCTTGCCTCCTGCCCAAGGTCATCACAAAATATCATCAAACTTATCAAGGAAACAGCAACAAAGTCTCCTACTCCCTTCATAAACCTCCTTTGAGCTAAGGAGGGTGGGGAGTAATGGTGTGAGGAGGAGAGGATGGTGGTGGTGGATGGGGGTTAGAAACAGAATGCAGTTTTGTATTAGTAGATGGATAATTTGCTGTCACAACAAAACTGAAAAAGGTTTTGTTTGCTCTTTCTACTCTGGAACAACATTCCATAGGCTTGCCCACACAAGCTATGTAGCTCTGGAAATGTTAACACAGGTCTCTGGATAACACAACCACTAAACTCAGAAGAATAGGCTTAAGAAAGCACAGGTACCAAGTTTAAACATTTTACCTCTATGTTTCTGTCCACAGCCCTCTCCTCCCAAAAGCATTAACTTGTGCATAAAGCAGCCATGACGTGAATTCATCTGGAACATTATTGGTTAGAATACTGCAGACTGTTCTGGTAATGGATGTGTAACCTCCTTGAGGGAGGAGGTTAAGCTGAGCTGGCTATAAAGAGACATGCTTGGCCATGGTAAATCACAATTGAGTCAATCTTCTGTGATAGCCTCACTAATCTGGTTCCCAAATGAGGCACACTCTGCCAAGAAGTTGCTGATGACAGACCAACCCGGTCCGCTGGCTGCACTGGAAGGGCAGAGGATTCTTCCCAACTCCTGCTCATCCTGCAAGTCAAAGCCCCAATAGATAGGGCGGTCCAAGCTCGACAAGCAGCAGGAACATTATCGTGCATTTCTCTCAATAGTAGGCACTGCAGTTTCACATGATTAATCTAAGGCAGCATACTCATGGGCTCAAAGCCTTGTCTTACGTCAACTGCATGTAATACTCTGCGGTATTAGGTAAACTGAAAACATACCTCCAGGGAGAGTGTGTGTATTCCATTCAAGACACAGAGAAATTTCCATATGTAAGTGGTATACATATGTAGAAATCTAAGTCTATTTATGATTCTCTTAACCATGGTGAAGGGTTTCTGCAGGGGTCAGATACTTAGGTGACCAAAGAAAGGGGGGAGAGGAGGCAGGGTAGGATCATCGTGTAGCATTGGAGCAGGCAATCCTAGTCAATCCATTCCTTTTCTTGATTTGGAGATACTGAGATAAAATCCAGCTCTCCTCCAGCCCCCCCCCCCTAACCGAGAGGAGCTAATTGAGTACAAGCCAGGAATTCAAACAAGCCCTTTCCTTCCTCTTCTGTATCACTCAGTGCAACCCAACATAATGCAATTACAGACTGAACCACGAGGGAAGGAAGAAGATACCATCGACAAATACTGTTGTAAAATATAATTAAAATGTAGCTGTGATTCGGTGCAAGGTCAAACAATGTTACATTGTAACTCAGAGTAACACTTCACCATAAACTACATAATTTGTCCAATGTCTCTGCACATACATACTGAACTTACATAGATATATTTGTGAATTGTAGATTGTTCTTTTGCAAATCTGATACTGTTTCACGCAGAAAATAATCTGCAAAGTCGTCACCTACCAGCAAGGTTTGCAGTAGCTCTAAACATTGGTCAAGTGGTGCAAGCAGCCAAGCAAATGCAAAAGAACGGCGATGGACTGGTTATATATGTGTAAATAGGAAATTTCTGAAGCGCGCCCTTGAATGGTTCCTGACTGCCCGAGAGATTGGTACTTACAGCCTTGTAGCCCAGTCCAAAAGTTCTATTCAACCCAAACAAAATATTTGAATATGCAGAGGTTTTATCCTGACTTGGTGACCCTCACAACTCGTCCCCATGACTCGGCGACCCCAATTTACCCGATAATACCAAGCCCTTTGGGGGAGCCATTCCGCCATTGCAAAGGAACTATTCAAATGCTCTTCAATGCTGCATTTTGTTCCTAAAAAATCACATCAGTGAACCGGATTCCTCTCTGGGACATTCTGTGCTTGATGTGGAAGCCTAGACATTCAAGGGGAGCAGATGATAATTGTCCCAAATTGGATTTTGGTCTAAAGTGTTACCACGCTACATAGAGATTGTCCCCATGAATGTAAATAGATGTTCACATTTATCAGCAAGTTGAAGATTAATTACAGCTTTGTGAATACAGCTCTAGAGTTCAAGTCGGACCCTTTTAGAGACAAACACTGTCATACCGTTTCCACCTACAAATTATAATGTCAATTGACTTTACAGGATATTCTGCGAATCATGCTCTATCCATTTGAAATCATTCTGTAGCTCACTGGTTAGAGCACTTGTCGCACAAGCGAGAAACCTGGGTTCGATTCCCAGCAGGGCGAAACCTTGAACAAGTTTCCTTACTCCACACACCTGATAATAATCTCTTAAGCATAATTAAATAAAATTAGTCACTTCAATCCATGACTGTTTTGGGGACACTGCTTTGTGCAATTAGCTGCTGGGTTTCGCCCACAAATATATAATCAATTCACTTCACGGTATATTCTCGCTTTGGAGACATCTAGAAGACGTGAAAAGCACTATTTCAAAAGCAAGGATTATTACATTGTATAAATGCTATCCAATGCTTCAACTTGATGCTTGCTCTTCGAAAATCATTTGAATGGTTAAGATTTTTTACTGCAGAATATCAAGTTGACAGCATCAAATCCAGCCTTGAGTTAATGAGTTTTCATAGCTTATATAGCCAAAGAGTCATTTTACAACTGAATAATCAGACCCTTGTCTTTTGCTACACACCAAGTCAATAGCATCACTAGTGTGAAACCATGACAACTATCCTCAAAGGTATGTTGGAGCTACAAGAAAAGGCTTTAAATTTTAAGTGATTATCACAATGTACAATGTATCAGGTACGTGCCTGATCAAGACTATAATTTGTTGTAAATATTTGAGGTTAAGACAGGGAGCAAATTTTCTACTGCTTGTACTCATTTCACATCAAGCACATCATACTAACTAATAATAAAATAATAATAATCATAATCCTTGCATTTGATAGCGCATCTCAAAAAGCTTCACAGAATATATTGTAAAGTGAATTGATTGCATATGTGTGGGCGAAACGTGGCAGCACAGCAGTGTCCCATAAACAGTCGTGGATTGAAGTGAACAATTTTTATTTGAGGGATTATTATTAGGCGTGTAGAGTAAGGAAACCTTCGCCCTGCCTAGAATGGAACCCAGGTCTCCTGCTTGTAAGGCTAGGCTAGCTAGTGCCACTATACAACTGAAACCCCTCAGATAATGAACTAGTTACACATTCTAAAAAAAAATTTAATTAAAAAATTGGGTTGCTCATTCCACAACTGCTTGTGAGACACTGCTTTATGTAATTGCCTGACGCATTTCACCCACAAATTATATACCATCAATTCACTTTATAGTTCCTTGAAGCGCTTTGAGACATCTCGAAGACGTGAAGACAACAACAAAATTATACTTATATGGCGCCTTTCACGTCAGGAAGATGTCCCAAAGTCCCAAGAATAAAGATAAGGCACTAAATCAAATGCAGTAATTATTATTATTATTTGTTGCATATATCAAACTGATGATTTAAACCGGGGATGTTGGTGCAAAAGATATCTGGACAGAGGAAGAACTGATGCAGAACTGACTTTTGTCAACAGCAGAAATACATAAGAATAAAGAATTCTGAAGCTGATGGAACATGTTTTTCTTTGTTTTTGCTATCCAAATCAGCATGTCGGTCTTTTCTACAGTATCATGTAGCTGCTTCCACCAACATACAACAGTCATAATTCAGCAGTATTCTTAAAATCTAAATGCATAGGTATTAACAAAGGAGAATACCTGTGGTGTCAACCTTACCCCTTAATAAAGATCAATCAAGGCTTTTAAATTGATCATGTGAAAAAGGTTATGCCACAAAAAAGGACTATGGAATTTGCATTATTTTGTTCTCTGTATTCTGTCATTAAGTCTTCATATGTTAAAATGGAATTTCAGATCCCCGGTATTTTAAACACATGCAATTATCAAGCCATTATGGCAAGCCATTACGACAAGAGTGTCTGTTTTGAACTGTTCCAACCCACCCAACACCACCACACCCACCAACCGCGAAATATCTGTTCCAATCAAGAGCTAAAAGGGCAAAAATGTCAACTTCTCTTACAGACAATGTGGATTTGCTGTGGAATTCCAGTATTTGTCTTGTTTCAACTTCTGCAGATTTCTTCTCACTTCAACTATTTTACGTAATTATCCCATGCTGATAATGACTGTTGATTAGCAGTCAGCCCGCAGCAGAGCAACTTGCACAGAAATTCTGTAACAATAATATAATAATAATCCTTGCATTTGATATTGTACTTTTCACATCTTATCGAAGTCTCAAAGCGCTTCAAAGAATATATTGTAAAGTGAATTGACTCTATATTTGTGGGCGAATTGTAGGTTACAATGTTATTATCGGGGATAATTCCATTGCCATTTTCCTTCATTCCCTTCCTGAAGGTGTTCAAAGGCTTTTTCATTACACTGATGTGCGATTATTTGCGCGTTGGATGGCCATGGTATTAATTTTAAAGTAACCATTATTCGAACCTCAACTGTGGGTTGGCAATTAGCGTGCCACATGATAAAATACTATTGACTGAAATGAAAGAGACCATGAATCGTGGGCCACTAATCATTCCGTTCTACACCATTCTATGAGTAGTGGCCTTCCTTCCCTTTCACGCCACAGTATTTTATCATATGGCTCTATTGATCTGTAAACTTGATATCTGAATTTGCCAAGTATGGTCTTGCATAGCTCTCGAAGCCAGTCAGGAGGCTGGGTGTCTTATTCAACCCCGAACTTCCTCCCCAAAATCCACACCATGACCGGTACAGCCTTCAACCACCTCCACAACATTGCTTGACTCCGCCACAACCTCAACCCCAATGCTGCTGAAACACTCATCCACACTTTCATCACATCTAGAGTTGACTATGGGAACTCTCTCCTCGTCAGCCTTCCCAGCTCCTCCTTCACAAGCTGCAGTTTATTCAGCTTGTTTATGCAGTTCGTGTACTCTCCCGCACTAGGCTCCATGACCACATCATTCCCACCCTTGCCCGTCTCCAATAGCTCCCCATCTCCCAGAGGGTCGAATTCAAGATCCTCGTTCTCTCTTTAAAGGCCATTCACGGCCTTGCGCCCGCCTATGTCTCCGACCTACTGTCTCCCTATCAGCCTGACCATCCCCTCCATTCAGCAGGCTCTGGCCTGCTCCATGTCCCCCGCCTGAACCACCCTACCATCGGTGGCTGGGTTTTCGGCCTCTTTGCCCCCACACTCTGGAACTCCATCCCACAATGACGTGAAAGGCGCTCTATAAATGTAATTTTGTTGTTGTTGCAGATTTTGGCACCCTTCAATACTGTCTGTTTGTGCACTCTTATATGAAGAAAATATGATAATCAAATCATAGAATCATAGAATCATAGAATTTTACGGCACAAAAGGAGGCCATTCGGCCCATCTAGTCTGTGCCGGCTCTTTGAAAAGAGCGTTTCAATCCCACTGCCCTGCCCGCTCCCCATAGCCTAATAGACCCGTTCTCCCTAAATAAAGATCTAATTCCCTTTTAAAAGTTGTTATCGAATCAGCCTCCACCACCTTTTCAGGCAATGCATTCCAGATTCGAACAACTCGCTGAGTGAAAAAATTTCTCCTCAGCTCCCCTCTACTGCGCCTTGAAACTATTTTAAATCTGTGACCACGAGTCACAGATTCACCCACGAGTGGAAATAGTTTTTCTCTATTTGCCCTGTCGAAACCCCTCATGATCTTATAAACCTCTATTAGGTCTCCCCTCAATCTTCTCTGCTCCAGAGAGAATAACCCTAGCCTATCTAGCCTCTCCTCATAGCTGAAGTCCCTCAATCCTGGCACCATCCTAGTAAATCTTCTTTGTACCCTTTCCAATGCCTTCACATCCTTTCTGTAGTGTGGTGACCAGAATTGAACACAGTATTCCAGCTGAGGCCTCACCAAAGTCCTATAGAGGTTAGTCAGCACTTCCTGACTTTTGTACTCTATACCCCTATTTATAAAGCCTAGTATCCCATATGCCTTCTTAACAGCCTTGTCTACCTGTCCTGCCACCTTCAACGAGTCACTAACACAAATCCCCAGGTCTCTCTGTTCCTTTACACCATTTAAAATTGTACTATCTAGCCTATATTGCCTCCCTTCATTTCTTCTCCCAAAATGCATCACCTCACACTTCTCTGCATTAAACTTCATCTGCCATGTGTCTGCCCACTTTACCAATTTGTCTATATCCTCTTGCAGATGGCTACTATCCTCCTCACTGTTTACTATTCTCCCTAACTTAGTGTCATCTGCAAACTTGGAAACTGTACTCCGTACAGTTTCCAAGTTTGCAGATGGGTTGAAAATAATTTTTGTCTAGTCACTTGGCATAATTTTGCTTCTGTAAGCTCGCCAGCTAAATAGCATTAGATTCACCGTAAAATAGAGCAATATTTAGAATTTTTTTCAATGCTTTGAATTTTGAAACATGAAACTCAATGAGGTATCAAACTTGCCCATTTCATTATTTTTATCCGAAGGCAATGAGTGTTTAATGATCGGCAATTTAGTGTCTTGTTCTTGCCTGCACTAAAATGACTCTTAAGGTGTACAGCCTGGCAGTAGGTTTACAATAACCTGCATTTTACTGCTCTAGGGCAATGCATGAGACAATCATAGAACCCAATTTCAGAATTATCTGTTTAAGAACAATAGAAGTTGGAGCAATTTCTCATAATCCACTCTGTGCACCCCTCATCTTCTGGTCACACTAGTATGGGCGAAAGGGCAGATGGAGAACAGTCTTTCTCTAGGTTATGCCTTTCCCTTCTTAATAATAATTTTTGTGGAGGTAAATGGGGGCGTCACTTGGCTGACAGTATTGTATGCTGAGGGTAAACACCTTTTGTCTGGTGGGAATCTCCCAGAATTTATACGTTGTCATTCTAATGCCCCGTACATGGCAATTCCCATCTCTATATTATTATATTTACCCTCCTTCCCAGCAAAATTTCTCCTTGTCTCCTCCTCTGCAGAAAGGGCACACGATATTTCTGGGATACATTTCCCCATGACCATTCGTGGATCATGATCTGAGACAGTCAGTAGGGTCATGTTAGTCACCCAAAGGAGGTATCACAACTCAGTGTGATCAGCAAGGTCACTGGGTATTTATTTCTAAGTAGCTGGAACCCTTGCTGATGTTTTCCATTCGGAATGTCAGGAGATGCTCAGGGTAATCGTAGCTCAGGTCACCTGTATCACCTCAACTGCTGCCCAGGCTGAGACTGGTTAACCCAATCAACATAGACCAACATTCAAAACTGTAAACTTTTGTCTACATGGCCAAGTGCTGTATGTATTTGTGTCCAGGACTCTCTCTGACTTGTCCTCTCCCTTACCACACTCGAAGCTGCACTCGACCTTGCTGAGAGGACTTTCAGTCATCTTTCTCCTTTCCACCATCGTAATATCCTAACACTAGCTTGAGTGGCTAGCAAGCAGTTTAAAGCCCTTTGAGACAGCCGCCCAATATAAAACGCACTATATAAATGTAATTGCTGTTGTACTTTATATAGCATGAGAGCTGCTGGCTGGGTTTTCTTGTTTTGAGACTCGTGACAGCTGGATGTTTTTTAAATATATCTTGGAGCTGATCCTACAGTACAATACAATACAGTACAATAAACCAGCACTCCTGAAGTACAGAGTCCCCAACCCCTCCAGGCTCACAGCTCTCCATGTAGCAACGAGACCATCAACTTCAAGGCTGCCCATCGGGTAAAGTGGTTAGTTTGATGCACTCACGCCAGGACCTGCCAAATTCCTCCCATTGAGCTGTAAATTGCAAAATGCACACCTGCCAAACTACTGCACATTTTCTTCTCATTATTGCCACACTGAGATAGTGATTAGAAGAGATTTAAAATAATATGAAGTTGAAAGCAGGGCTTTAAATTTCCCGTGCAATATTTTACAAAATGTAGGACCTGGCCTTCTGCCAGCAAGCTCCAACTCTTTGGAACTCTCACAGAATACTTTAATTTTCCATCTTTTCTTCAAACTTTCTTAAAAACAGATCACTTTGATCCACACCTTTGCTAAATACATTCAAACATCATTATTCCCTGCTTGGTGAAGCCTATTGTTGCTGTGAAGTACGTTGAGATGTTATTCTGACATAAAAAATTATTTACAAAAGCACCTTCAATGCGTCTCAAAATGTATCTCTGTGTACTTTCAGTTGCCTCTCCGTTCCCCTCACTTTCTTAACTCTTCCCCCCCCCCACCCCTCTCACCCAGATGCCCAGCAAGGATTGTCACAACGTGAAATTCACTATATAAATGTAAATTGTATTGCACAGTCTATAGTTTGTTGTATATACTATGTATATAGTTTCAGCTTTTAATGCATTCATGAAGTAAATTTATAAATTGGTTTATTCAAAGAAAGTCTATTTCACGATAATAAAATAGAAAAACATTCTTGTATTAAATATTCAAGTTTTATGAATATTCAAGTTACAAACTGTATTCGATCTAAGGTGGTAATACTTGGAATAAAAATATAATGCATTCATTGATGAAAGACTGACTGAAATAAACATACACAAAGTAATCTCTATGGGAGTGGGAGATTCTTCTTCTCTCCCATTCGAAATTGATGGATGAAGATTATGCCTTTGAAACGTTTCTAGTTAATAGTTACATTAATTATTTATTGTTTTTTATTCTTCATTTGGGCTTTTGAAAGCACAGTATCCCAATGTACATTCTGTGATCTCCAAGCCTTGGCTCTTGGCAACCTGCGCTAATACTCTCCAGAATAAGTTAGGTAGGAACATTCCTCCAGGAGAGAGAGTGCGCATTACATTCCAGACACAGGGACATTTTCACATGTAGGTGACACACATCTAACTCAGTCTGGTTGGATACCCTTAAGCACGGTGATGGGTCTCCACGTGTAACGGATAAACAGCTGACCAATAAAGAAAATAAACACAAAACAAAACTCTTCTTGTTCCTGTTGAAAACAGTCATTGTTTTATCACGGTCTTGTGCATCTTCTTAACCACTCTGTGGTGGAGCTGTACTGCATAGTACAGTACTTTACAGCAGAGTACTTTCCCATTCTACCCATGTATTCCATTTGCAGTTTTCCATTTTCTGTGACAGCTCCATCCTATCGCACTCTTGAAACCAAACCAATTTATCCCCTTACAACTGTCACATTAAAATGAAATACAGCAGTTTTCTTTCAACAACAAATGCAAAATGATTCAGTACTTCAGCCCTTTCTCCAGCTAACTTAAGACTTCTCAGGAACTGTCTGAGGCAGGTCTAGATATTAATAAAAAGAGGCCCTGATTTATGAAATATAAAGTTACCAGACTCCAAAATACATTGATCTGATATGAAGCTATGGCATATTAATGCCCAGTCAAACTTAAGTCCTGTTCATAAAGCCTAATGGCCACATAAATAAATCTATAATATGGTAAAATTAAATAGCAGTCTTCAGTCGAGCATAATCTTATTTCTTTACCATCAATAAATATAAAATAAAAATGTGATTCCCTGTGATAATAGGGAGAACCGGTGCATAATGACAAATTTACAACATATCATTTATAACCCAATTATAACCCTTCACTGGCCACAAAAACAAGCAAGCTTTAGGTTGGTGGGGGTGAGAGGAATTTCCCTGCTTCCAAGAACAACAGTTTGTGAAGGTAGCTTGGGAAGAGAAATTTCACTCTTGCCCTCCCAAAGGAAAATGCTTGAGGAAGATTTCCTTATCTATCCCGCAACTGCCTGGCCATCCAAGCAAAGCACTAAACCTGCATTGCACATGTGTCTCCTCCTGACAGGGTGACCTAGAAGTGACTTTTACCACTTCAATTGAGAGAATTATGAGCAGATGGAAAATGCTACTTAAGTTTACCTACAGGCTTGTAGACTTTGGAACCACAAATCGTTCCCAACAACAGCAACAAATTGCATTTATATAATGCCTTTCACGTCGGAATGACATCCCAAGGAACTGGATAGTAAAGGGTTTGCACCAAAGCTAGGAGTTGAAATCAAGAGGGTTGAGGGCCAGCGAGGGTTGGGTGGGAGGATGGCAGAAAGTATGGTCAAAGAGCAAGGTCTTGAGATGGGCCTTGAAGGAAACAAGGAAGGGGACTAGGTAAAGGGATTCAGGATGGAGCTCCAGAGGGGTGGGGAGAACCACAGTTCTCATGCAAATATAGTCCAGTAGTCACAACCAACGTAGCTGTCTAAGTGACTTCCGTCACTTTCCAGCTGGATTATTCCAATGCTCTCCTCACTGGGTGTCCCTGCTCTACCATACACTAAATTAATTCAAAATTCTGCACCCGGACACTTACCTGCACAAAATTCCATACCCCCATCACACTAGCCTCAGACCAGGCCTCACTGGCTCTCAATCACCGAACAGATCAATTTCAAGATCCTCTCACTTGTTCTCAAACTTCCCTACCTATCCGATCTACTTACCCCACCCCACTGCTCACTGTTTCTGATCTCTGGCTCCGGCCTTCTATTTGTCCCTCAAATCATCCATTACACCATTGGTGGCCGTGCCTTCAGCCACTACAACAACAATAAAATTCCTGTTATAGAGCACCTTTCACGTCACTACAACCCAAAGTTCTTGAATTCTCGCCCTCAATCCCTCCACCTTGCCACCTCCCTCCCCACCTTCAAACCCCATCTAAAGACCTTTGATTTTGATCATGCTTAGGGTTACATATAAGATCATAAGAAATGCTAGATGAAAAAAGACCAAGGTCCATCCATAGTTCAGCTTTACAATCTACCACCTTCATTGGCTTGGTGTTGTTTGCAAACTTAGCTACTGTGCTGACGACTCCTAGTTCCAGATCATTTATAAAAATATTAAACAAAACATACCTTTATGGAACTCCACTGGTACCATTTTCCCAGCCTGATGATACTCCCTATACCACCACGCTCTCGGTTCTTCTGATCTACCATGGTAACATACCTCCACTGATTCCCACTTTTTTTTAACCTTTAGTACCAGCCTCTCAAGATGAACTGTATCAAAGGCTTAACTGAAATCCAGATCGCACTGCAGAGTCTGCATTTGTGAAGCGCTCCAAGACTCTGCCCTGCATGAATGGCACTATGTTCATGTGAGTTGTTATTGTTGTTGTTGTTTTAAATGTAGGCAGGTTCTCTTGATGTTTCAGTGAATCAATACATTTGATTTTTGTACAAAAAAATACAACTGAATATGGCATACATTTATACCGAGCTCGGGGTTGAGATCAGAAGGGAGTAGAGGTGGGTGAAAACCAGGGAGAGTAGGGTAAGGGTAGCAGGGTGGCCAAAGGTGAGGTCAGAGAGGACAGGCTGATATGGTGTTGGCATTGTTCTTCTTTGGTACATCAATAGACTCTTATTATGTTTAATGTGCAAAGGGCAATTTTGGAACAGACACCAGGAAATATTTATTTACCCACAGTGTAAAACTAAGCAAAATTGCCTCAGGTGAGATCAGATAGCTCAACAGAATTTAGGATTCAAGACCTGTGATCAACTGTCTTGATCTGTATGCTGTCTGTATGTCTCAGAGCTACACTGGGATGGTAGCTTTATCTAATATACCAGAAAGGGGAAGTCCCCTGTTTAACATTAAAATTTAACCAGCAATTTGGATTACAGTTACTCCCGTAGTAAAGAGCATGCACATAAAACTTTGAAGAGCTTGAGGAAAACCTAATAATTTATTGAACTTAATATTTTTAAAACGTGCATAAAAGTTCCCTTTGCGCAGAAGATAGGCCACAACACACACGGTCACTGAACTTTACAATATATTCTGTGAAGTATTTTGGGACTTAATAATAATAATAATCCTTGCATTTGATACAGCATTTTTCATGTCTTTAGATGTCTCAAAACGCTTCATAGAATACTGTAAAGTGAATTGTCTGTATATATGTGGGTGAAACACAGCAAGCAATTATGCACAGCAGTGTCCCACAAACAATCATAGATTGAAATGACCAATTTATCATTTTTTTTGCGAGATTATTATCAGGCATGTGGAGTAAGGAAACTTGCCCAAGGTCTTACATTGCCTGGAATTGAACCCAAGTCTCTCGCTTGTAAGGTAAGTGCTCTAACCACTGAGCTACAGTACTTCCTCCTATTACGAAAGGCAGGAGGATTATTGCAAGGATTATTATTATTTTATTATTAAGTGAACATGCTTGAATCCAGAGCCCGAGACACACGGAGAGGGAAGCCTAATTCCCTGCCGCCTGCTCTCACATTCGCCGGAACCACTCATGGCAATTCAACTGCTAGGTTTGTAATCTGCGGCACTAATACCCATCATAAATTTCTTCTGCTGGAAGCTCCACTAAAAGAGTTTCCCTCTGGAGCTCTGTGTATTTTTAAGCAAGATGCACATCAAAACAGGCCATTTTTAAAACTAAGTTGAGTGAGTCACCACTTGGGAGTTCCTATTTTATTACTCCAGCAAAACAACTGTAGAGTGACTTTTTTAAAAAAAAAACGTGTAACATTGAGGATTCTCAACAAACTTAGAAACGTAACATTTTCAGCACAGAAGGAGGCCATTTGGCCATTCATGTCTGTGTCACTGCTACCGTAGTTATTTTGTTTTAGTTGCCTTGTTAAAGTCTTAACATGTTACTGTTCATGTTTATTACTGTTCTAAATTTACAAGCGTTTGATCTCCTGTGTCACATGCCATTTTCCCCTCCTACAGGAAATTGTTTCTGCAGCTATTTCTAGCAGAGAACACCCTGCTCCCCTTGCCCATATACGCAAGAAGTTATTTTAAAAACATATTAGCAAACAGCTCCTATATTTTCCCTTGTGAAAATTGTCTCCCTTGATTTTACAGGTACCCCTTCATGTGGACCTCCAGTAATTGCATCATTGAGAAGTTAGGGCAAAATGTGGAAGGGTAAGTTAAATATACAGTCATTTTACAGTTCTGTTCATACAGTTCATATTAAATAAAATGCTAAAAGTGTTAAGATTAGGAATCTGTTCCCAAAATACATCTATCCCTTTCTCTTCTGAGAACGTGATCCCTCTTTCCTTCTATGGAATGTAAGGCACACCTTTTCATCACTCCAGACTCAATTTCTCCAATACCCTATTTACCTGCCTTCCCAAGTTTCACTCTCCACGAAACCTTTGCAGCCCATATCCTTACCTGCATTATGCTCTGCAAACCTACTACACTCATCCTTCCCTGGTTTCCTATCCACTAGTGGATAGATTTTAAGATCCTCACAGGGAGAATGGGGTAGGAGGGTGAATGAAGATGAGGTCGAAGAGGAAGGTCTTGAGACATACCTTAAAGGAAGCAACGGATGGGGCAAAGGGAATTAGGAATGGTGTTCCAAAGTGGTGACGAGAAGCTGAATGCCTGTCCACTGATGGTGGAACAGGCCAGGTGGAGCCAGCCAGTGCCTGCTGAGCCGAGTGAGTGGAAATGTTGATATGAGGATGGTGATGCTGCCACTCCCTGAAGTGTGGAGGCGCTGACAGGAGCCAATCAGGAGGGCCTTGGCCTTGTTGCCGTTCAACTGAAAAAAGTTAGCTCTCCTCCAGGTCTTTATATCTGATAGACATTCTGTCAGGACAGTAATTGTCAGCTTTGAGGGTGGAGGCAGAGAGGTAGAGTTGGGTGTTATCCGCGTACATGTGGAAGCTGATCCCATGTCTGTGGATGATGTAACCAAGTGGGAGCGTATAGATGTTGAGGAGGAGGGGACCAATTGCAAAGTCCTCAGAAACACTGCAGAGATGGAGTGGGGGTTGAAAGAGATAGGTAGGATCTGAACCTTGAAGGTTGAGGTGAGAGGAGAGGAGGATAGAGTAGTGACAGTGTGAAAGGCAGCAGAGAGGTCAAAGGGGCCAAGAAGACAGAGGGAGCCCCGACCACAGATGGACAAAAATATCAGATGTTATTCTGACCAAAGCTGTTTCCGTGCTGTGTGACACAGTCATTTATGACAGACTTTACAACTGTGGAGGCATTGCACCCAAGCCAAATCTTATCCACACACATCAACATAAGAAATAGGAGCAGGAGTAGGCCACTCGGCCCATCGAGCCTGCCCCGCCATTCAATCATGGCTGATATTCTACTCTAACTCCAGCTACCTGCCTTATCCCCATACCCCTTAATCCCTTTATAAATGAGAAATCTATCTAATTCAGTCTTGAATATATTCAAGGACTGAGCATCAACAGCCCTTTGGGGTAAAGAATTCCATACATTCACCACCCTCTGAGTGAAGAAGTTTTTTCTCAACTCTGTAAAAGGGCTGACCTCTAACTTTAAGATTGTGACTCCTAGTTTTATAGGTTTCTATAAGACCTCCTCTAATTCTTCTATATTCTTCTTGATGTCCTTATCTAGATCATTCATGTAGATGGTAAATAGCTGAGGCCCAAGGACTGATCCTTGTGGCACTCCACTAGTCAGATCCCGCCAATCTGAGAAAGACCCGTTTATCCCTACTCTTTGTTTCCTACCCATTAACCATTCCTCCCTAATCCATGTTAATATGTTCCCCCCAGTTCCGTAAGCCCCTATCTTTTGAATCAACCTTTTATGCAGCCGCCGGCACCTTATCAAATGCCTTCTGGAAGTCCAAATAGACTACATCCACTGATTCACCCCTATCTTACTCAAAATATCCTCAAAAAATTCTATGAGATTTGTCAAACATGACTTCCCTTTTGTAAAGCCATGTTGACTTGGCCTAATTATATCATGCTCCCCTAAATACCCCACTAAAACATCCTTAATCAAGGATTCTAACATTTTTCCTATCACCGATGTCAGACTAACTGGCCTATAGTTCCCCATCTTTTCCTTTCCACCCTTTTTAAATAGTGGTGTGACATTTGCAATCTTCCAATCCATGGGGACTGTTCCAGAATCCAAGGAATTTTGGAAGATCAGACACAAGGCCCCGATTATCTAATACACTACCTGTTTTAAGACCCTGGGATGCAAGCCATCCGGATCAGGGGATTAATCAATTTTTAGTGCTAATAGTTTCCCTAGCACCAATTCTCTGCTCATGAAGATTTCCCTAAGTTGCTCCCTGTCATTTAACCCTTGGTGTATCCCTATTGTTGGCAGACTTGTTGTATCTTCTAGGATGAAGAATGTACATCCAAAAATCAAGAGTAGCTAATATTTCACTCCCTAAACCCGGTGCCAAGGCCAATTGTAACACACTACACCTGCCTGCCCGAGATCAGCTAGCCGGGCACACGTTGGGATTACTCCAGTTTGTACGGTGTACCTGGTACTCATGGGCTGAGCCCTTGGGAAATCTGACACAATCAAATATTTTGTCACAGCAAGTAGTTAAATGTCTGAGCCATATCTTTAGACAGAAGTCAGGAATGATGATGAATTATATTAAACAAGGATGTATTTCTAAGATACCTTGTTTTTTTTTCAGCTATATGATCATATTGTAATGCTTCATAAAAGCTACAGTGAATTAGTCCATGTTCACAAGTAGAATCATTTTTTTCTCTCTCTGCTGAGTCCTGACCGGCTGAGTTAAAACACATTTCACAATGTATTTAGCTCGAGATGGGCTAGTGGGCTTTCCAGCTGTTTTGTTATCAAATGAAATAAATAACTGTCTAGATTATTGAATGTCCTTGGCTGTATCTATGTACAATGCAACTAAGGCTCTGTGCAGATTAATAAACTGGAGTTTCTTTTCGAAGGAAGAAACATGCAGTGGAGGATAAAATGTTGACACTGTAATTTTCTGAGAAATGAAACAAATTTACAGTGCTAGGCATGAATACCACTAAACCATTAAGCTGACTAATTCTGCAAACTACAAATACGTGCCAGCAGAGAAGGACCACGTGACATCAGCAAATGAAATAGGGGGGAGACCAGCATGGACTCGTGTTCAACAAGATTCAGTTCATTGAATAATCTAGATCCATTCGTCAACCCTTCAGGAACGTGATATTACTGGTTCATTAACAAACTTAAAAATGGTGGAAGGCTACATTAGGAGTTACATGAACACTTAGCATGCAAAAATTGTATGCTACAGTAATTGCTCAGGGTGTCAGTTTGACTGATATAGAAGCACTTTTGCTTCTGGGCCACAAGATTGTAGGGTTAGGGTTACTGTCTATCTGATCAGTTTTATTTTCAAATATTATCTCCATATCAAATACCCTCCCTCCTCAAAATATCCCTGGTAAGATCTTAATGCTACAAAAGAAACTGAATAGGAAATGTACGGAGAACAGTTACCACCCTGGATATTGAAAGACAACCCTGTAATAGAGCTCAATATTTGTACCAAAATCTTGGCAGCCTTTTGCTCTGAAAGATCACCATGAGATGGGTTTGTCAACCTCAATGGAATTGTTTCTGGATGAAAGCTCCTCTCATGTAATCGGGTGTCAGTCACTGCTCAAGGTGTTCCCAGCAAGGACGCGCACTAATCACCTACTGAAGTTACTGAGCAGAAATCATGGTGGCGTTCAGAAAAATACCTTTCCTACGTGACTCCAAGTTATTGGGGTTGTCAGCTCCTCATAAATATATCTTAATGCCTAATAATAATCCCTCCAAAAAAAGACAATAATAATTTGGTCACTCAATTTATGACTGTTTGTGGGACACTGCTGTGTGCAATTGTCTGCCTCGTTTTGCCCACAAATATACAGTCAATTCAGTTTACAGTATATTCTGTGAAGCTCTTTGAGATATCTAGAAGATGTGAAAAGTGCGATATCAAATGCAAGGATTATTATTATTAACCACAATGATTTTCTTCAACAGCAGTGGTTTTCTCTGTTCAGATTCTCATTAATTAGTTATTGATGTGCTTTGGGAAATAAGCAGCAGAGCTAGTCAAACTGTATGGAGATGAAGCTAGGTTACGGTTAGCCATGTGTGGTTCGATCCATACATTTGGGGTCAATGCTTCCTGAAAATAGGTGTCCCATCCATTAAGGGAGGTGCCACTCACCAAGGCAGTGGAGCATGCAGCCATAGTATACTTTCCAAATGTTTAATCTCTTGTGATCACTGTTTTAAAACAATGCTTGCTGCTTCTTGGTTAATCTCAATTTACTGGCACAACACAAATGTCTTATTATGCCAGGATGTTGAATTAAGGTATCTGATCTCATTCGGAGATATGCATTTGGTACAACATTTATGACTTGTGTCACCAAAACCAGTATTCACTTTAAACAGTGAAATACAAACAGAAAATGCTGGGAACATTCAGCAGGTCAGGCAGTATCTATGGAGAAAGGAAAAGTGAGTCAACGTTTTGGGTTCTCCACCCTTCGCCAGAACTAACATCTGTTCACGTACAACAGTGTTGATTTGAGTTGCAAAAATGGCAAGTAAGCATTTTGGCTGGAGTATCCTGAATGGTTCACTGGAAAAGGAAATAAGAAGGGCAAAGAGGTTGTATGAGAAAAGATTAGCGGGCAACATAAAAGGGAACCCTAAGGTATTTTATAAATACAAAAAGAATAACAGATTAGTCAAAGCTAGGGTGGCCCTAATTAGGGTCCAAAGATGAAATCTTCTTGTGGAGGCAGAGGGCATAGCTGATTTACTGAATGAGTACTTTGCTTCTGTCTTCACAAAAAGGATGAAGTCAATGACACAGTATCAGAGGAGAAGGCAAAGAAATCGGATAAGAATAAACCGAGAGGAGATACTAAAATAGGATGTCTGTGTTCAAGGTAGATAAGTCACCCTGTCCAGATGGGATGCATCCTAGGTCACTCCTGGATGTAAAGGTGGAAATAATGGAGGCTCTGGCCTAGGGTCCGTCGATATGGAAATTTTCCGATTTAGATATATCGATGGGCTCATATCGAGATATACCGAAATATCGATATTTTCCGGGTGCACGCGCATTCCGGGTGCGCGCGCATTCGGGGTCTATCTCCTCAGGAGGTAAATATCTTTCTCTCTCTGTGTCTCTCACTCTCTCCATCTCTGTGTTTTTCTGTCTGTGTCTCTCTCCTCTCTCACATCACCCCATCTCTATCTATCTGTATATTATCACATCCACCCCGTCTCTCCCCCCCCACTCCCACCCGCCGCTGGCCCTCTCTCTCTCCTCCCGCCGCCGTCCCTCTCTCACACCCCCCACCCCCGTCATCTGTCTTTTCCCCTCCCCACACCAGCCGTCTCTCTCCCCCTCCCCCCAGCCGTCTCTCTCCCCCTCCCCCCAGCCGTCTCTCTCCCCCTCACCCACCCCCCCCAGCCGTCTCTCCCCCCACCCACACCTCTTGCATAGCTGTCTATTGTATTCGAGGACTATGAATACAATATGGCGGCTTTGCACCTCGGTCTGTGCATTGTGTATAGAGATGAGCATTCTGGGTCTTGTAGTTCAGTGTGCGCGCATTCCGATTTTATACCTCGATATATCGACTTTTTGATATATCGATATTTTTGAAATGCCTATATCGGCGTATCAATATGAAAATTATATCGGGTTTTAGTGATATATCTATATATCGCCAGACCCTACTCTGGCCACAATCTTTCAATTATCCTTGAACATTGGGGTGTGCCAGAGGACTGGAGGGTTTCAAATGTTACTCCCCTGTACAAAAGAGCGCAGAAGGATAAACCTGAAAACTACAGGCCAGACAGCCTAATGTCAGTGGTGGGGAAAGTTCTAGAGACTATTATCCAGGAGAAAATAAATTTTCATTGGTAAAATATGGGTTAATAAAGGACAGATAACATGGATTTGTTAAAGGCAAATCATGTCTAACAAAGCTGATAAGATTTTTTTGAAGTAATGGAGAGGGTGGATGAAGGTAGTGCAATTTATGTAATTTACATAAGTTTTCAAAAGGAGTTTGGTAAAGTGGCACATAAGAGACTTCTAAGCAAAATAGAAGCCCACAGTATTAAAAGGACAGTGGCAGCATGGATACAAAACTGTCTGGGAGACACAGAGTGGTGGTGAAAGAGTGGTGGTGAACAATTGTTTTGTGGTTGGAGGGAAGTTTGCAGTGGAGTCCCATAGGGATCGGTTTTGGGACCACTGGTATTTTTGACCTGGACCTATATAAATGATTTGGGCTTGGGTATAGGGAGTACAATTTCCAAGTTTGCAAATGATACAAAGCAGCATCATAAGTAAACAATGAGGAAGACAATAGCTGACTGCAAGAGGTGATAGACAGACTGGTAAAACGGGCAAACACGTGGCAGATGAAGTTTAATGTGGATAAATGCAAAGTGATGCCTTTTGGAAAGTATAAGATAGATGGTAGAATCTTAAAGCAGATGAAGGAACAGAGAGCTGGGGGTTCATACAAAAAAAAAATCTTTGAAGGTGGCAGGACAGGTAGATAAAGCTGTTAAAGCACCTTGAGATGTCCTCCCTTCTATAAATGTAATTTTGCTGTTGTTAAAAAAAAAGCATGGGGAATACTAAGCTTTATAAATAGGAGCATAGAATACAGAAGTCAGGAAATTATGATGAACCTTCATAAAACACAAATTAGTGATGGAGTACTGTGTTCAGTTCTGGCCACCATGCTTTAGGAAGGGTGTCAAGGCATTGGAGAAAGTAGAAAAGAGATTTACCAGGATGGTACCATGAATGAGGGACTTCGTTTATCAGGAGAGACTAGAGAAGCTAGGATTATTCTCCTTGGAACAGAGAAGGTTAAGATGAGACTTAATAGAAGTTTTCAAAATAATGAAGGAATTTGATAGCGTAAACAAGGAGAAACTATTTCCACTGGCAAGTCGGTCGGTAATCCGAGGGCAACAGATTTAAAATAGTTGTTAAAAGAAACAGAGGGGAGGTTAGGAGAAACTTTTTCACCTGAAAGTGTGGTGGAAGCCAATTCAATAGCAACTTTTAAGAGAAGGAACAGAGAGATCTGGGGGTAGTTATTGTAATTCACTTCACAATATGTTCCATGGAGCGCATTGAGACGTCTTGAAGATGTGATAAAGTGCCATTTCAAATGCATGGATTATCATTATTATTATGTACACAAGCCATGTTCCATATATGAGATTCATAAAGGAGGAAGCATCTCAAGCAACAAATGTCTAATTAACAAAATGAATTGAAAAGTGGCTTAACGGTAGGAGTCAGGAGATGACAATACAGGGGGCAGTTTGACCAGAGGGCAGTGACTAATGCAGTTATTGGAGTGTGTTCTGGGTATAGAGTGCTGTTTACATCATCCATATATTGTTTGGTGGGAGGCAATTTTTGCAATATCACATCAATAATATGAATAAATAATATGCATTACCTGAATAAACCAAGCTGTGTGACCTTATGACAAACACAAGAAATTGAAAGTTTAGTAGGATAAAGATCAATTAAGCAGGATTGGTTCTAACGATTAAGGATCTTAATGCAGATACTTTTTAGGTGATTAGTGGATTGTGGTAAAGTCTCATCCCAAAACAACTGCTAGGAAATACCCTAAGTGTCACAATAACAAGATTGAGAGAGGCAACTCTCAGGGCACTGGGAAATGAATGCATACTTCCTTCTCTGGAATCCCTCTGATGGTATTCAATGGTATGATTCCACACGTAAAATATTCAATAGAAACACTTTAACAGTCCTTCCTCCATGACTATGCATGGAAAAACTCCCACTGACATCTTACTCTATACCAGCCTGCGGCCATCACTTTCATGATTCACAACTACTGACAAGCGCTTTGGACCCATCCTCTCAATTTGAAAGAAGCTATATCAAATGCAAGGATTATTATCATCATTAAACGTTCCACCTAACTGATGACAACTACAGAATATGAACTTTGTTTTTTCCACAAAAAAATATTTGGGCCAAATGCAGTATGCATATCGTATACAAATACTGTATATTGTATTTGTTTGGTCTGAAAACAAGACAGCAGTATTATAGCAATAAGAGAAAGCATTCCTGGAATTAGGAGAAAAATATTCCAGAATTACCACATTTGAAATTTATTTTCAGAGACCTCCCATGTTGCAAACTATACAAAATAATAATCATAATCCTTGCATTTGATATAGCACATTTTTATCACATTTTTGAGACTTCACAAACCGCTTCACAGAATATAGTGCAAAGTGAACTAACTGTACATTTTGTGGACAAAATGCAGAAGCCATTTCCACACAGGCGTCGTAGATTGAATTATCAAATTATTATTATTTTTTGAAGGGTTATTATTATTTCTGAAATCTTTAATTGAGTAAAGAAACAGTGTTCTGAAACTACCCTTGTATACCTCCAGATATGTACCTTTCTTTCTACTGCCCTAACATATGTGAAAGTCCTGTTCTGGGTTTACTGAAGACCAACATTTCTTGACAAACAGTTTTGCAAATAAAAACATGAAGATACATCTAATTGTACAATGGTACAAAGGGGTTGCAGGGTGGTTCATCCAAGTGGCGTTAGTATTGTTTTGGGATCTAACCATACTTTTAGTAATATTCCATGCTAATTTCAGTGAAATGTATTAAAATGTATTTAGATTTCAAATTATCACCCTACAATGCAATACAAGTTTCCATTTACAGTATATAGCGCTTTTCGTGGCAGGAGAACATTCCAAAGTGCTTCACAGTACTGGGCACTGTAATTAGCTTTTCATGTTGAAATAATGTACTGTTGCAATTGAGATCCCAATTTTAGCTAGGATGGCTGGGGTTGGGGGAGGGGAATTATTTACAGACACAGAATCGAAACACATCTTAGAATTTTATGCAGTGCCACCCAGTGTCAAAAGTCCTCTAATGCAGTATCGAACATAAAATCTTATATAAAAAAGAAAACGCTGGAGATGCACAGCCATTTCTGTTTTTATACAAACAACTAAAAGATACACCTACACTTTAACCAACAGATTCTGAATTATTAACCACCTTTATCAAATGCTGATCAAACTTTGCATTTCCAGATTTTATTTCAGATTTCCAGCATTCCTTGGTTTTCGAACAATCGTGGCCTCAAAACAGGAGGAGGCCATTCAGCCTGTCAAGCCTGTTTCCCAATTAATTAGATCACATCAGATCTTTTAATCCCATTTCTGCTCCTTTTCCCCACACTACTTGATACCAAACATCCAATCTTTCTAAATGTATAATAATCCTTGCATTGTATGTGGTATCTTTTCACACTGAAATTGCTTTACAAAGCTTTTCTGTATATTTGTAGACCAATGCAACAGCACATTTGCATAAAGCATTGTCCCGCAACAGCCATGAAGTGAATGAGAATTATTTTTATTTGGATGATGGTTGGTCAGAACACCGGGAGAATGACCCTTCACGTAGTGCCAAGTTAACATGAACAGGCAGGTGGGACCTTGGTTTAATATCTCATCTGAAACATAGCATCTTCAACAAAACAGCACTCCCCTGTACTACACTGGAGTTTCAGTCCAGCTGATGATCTCCAAGGCCTGAAGTGGAGCTTGAACCCACAACCATCTGACTCCGAAGCAACAGAGCTATCACCTGAGTCAGGTCAACAACGACTGAGCTTTCCTAAATACATCTAACATCCTCAACTCCCTTTCCTTATAACCTGTTTCAGACATATCTTTAATTGAGTAAAGAAACAGTGTTCTGAAACTACCCTTGTATACCCCCAGATATGTACCTTTCTTTCTACTGCCCTAACATATGTGAAAGTCCTGTTCTGGGTTTACTTGCTCAATGCAATTTAAATTCTTCTCCTGTGAACCTCTATAAAGTACCCTCTTGAGACTTGTTTTATCAACACTGTGGAGCCCTAACTTGTCTCACTATTTCTCACAGTATTTTCCTCTAACACTAGGGATCATCCTCATTGCCTATAGGACCTGGTCAACTCCCTTATGTCACAGTGACCAGCGCTGTACAGTATACATCAGATGCAGTCTAACCAGAGACGGTACGCCTTGAGAGTGACTTCTGGGACTCAAAGCACTTGAGAGATTGGTTGCCACGCATTATAAAAAAACTGAACAAAATGAATGGTTGCAAAGGAACCAGGGAAAGAAGGAACCGCTTCTCAAGGAATATCCGAGCAGCTGGCTAATATTTTTAGATGTTTCGCAAAAACTGGAAATGTACCAGAGGATTGGCAGTGAGTAAGTTACAACAACAACAACTTGGATTTTATGTCGTGCCGTTCACATAGTATAATGCCTCAAAGCATGCCACTGGGATACACTTAGATGCCAAGGATGGGGACGGGAGTGGGAGGTAGTCATAGACAAGTTTGAAGAGGTAGGATTTCAAGTGAGAGTTGGAAACACAGAAAGAAAGTGGGTGAGACAGGATGGCAGAGAGAGGGATTTCCAGAGGTTAAGGACATATGAACTGATTGCTTTCTCCCCAACCCTGTTGTGTTGTGCCCTGAATACTACCTTACAACAGTATTCATCAAATTTTAATGCATTCTGTCAAGGGCACTAACAATCCTGAGTATCTGAAGTGTGTACCCAAAATGGCGTTTCCTCAGTATAACTGCTCAGTGGGAGAAGAAGCTCCATTCTTTTGAGCCACCAATATAGATAAATCTTTACAAACCCCCCAAAATTGAATGAAAATCCTGCTGCCATGGAGACAGATGGTTCAAAGCAAAAGTTTGTTTCAGTGTATTCTATATCTGCTCTTTGCTGATTTTTCTCTTTTTTTATATAAGCAACAGTTGTTCGCAGTTTGTCAGTTATCTCCACTTTGAGATTTCAAAAGGAAGGAGTCTTTCAAGGCTGTTTGTGAATGTAGAATATTCTCTCTTTAAAAAAGGATTCAAAATTTTTTTAATGTTTAATCTTTGGAAATTGCACTTAGGGACACAGAATTTTGTTCCTTTAAAAGGTAAATAACGTCATCTCTAAAACACTCTGAAAGTCTTAGGAAATAACAGCAACTAGTAGGAATCAGAATGCACTCAGCTCAGATAAGGATCAAAAGCAGTCATTTTCTCATCAGAAAATTTATGCAGGTTTGATTAGATCAGGTACATTATGTTTTCCATTTTCAACATATTAATAAATGTACTTTTATTTCCATTTACAATATTAATCTTACAAAATACATCGACTGCACATGGAAACAATCTGCTACAAGAAGAAAAAACACATGACATCTTAAATTAAGTTTGATAATATAGCCGAGCACATCATCAAAATAAATAAAGCTAGAACTGGGGTTAAGAATTAGTCTAACAAAATGAAGCAAGCAAACAAACAGACATGACAAGAGAGGTTCAGAAGAAGAAGGCCCTTTGGCCTATTTTATCTCATCCCACTGGAATATTAATCCCATCGTCTTTCCAATATACTATCTAGATGTTTGTTATATAACTTTTAGCTAATGGAGAACCAAACATATCAATTCCAAGTAGCTGGTAAGTTTACTTAAATCAAACTTTATTACAAACTCCCCCAAATTGACTAAGTAATTCTCTTAATGGGCTCAATTCATCAGGTACTGAGTTGCTCCACTAACCATTATATTTCCACTGGGTCACAGAAAAAGATGAATTGATACAAGATGATAACAAGTTTGGATAGGTACTAAATGTTAGTCTGACCTTGATCATAAAATACAATAAGTAGAGCTTTATAGTAAAGGCGAAGTTGAAAGTGACCTTCCGGTGTTAAATTGCTCACCGGATGTAAACAGTGCAGCAATAAACAAGGCTGTGGTGTCAGTAGAGTTCAGAACACCAGACGTCAAGTTTAAGTGGCCCGTAGGATAATTAGCTCCGATGCCCCCCCTTCCACCCATTTCTTCTGGCTCACCTGTACAGTCCATCCCATAAATGTTGTGTTATGATTCTGGAAGGGAATCACAAAAATATTGCTTATGCGACCCACAGCCATTTCTCAAAATGGGCAGACAAACAGCAGACAAACGGTTGGATCATCCTGGCCTTTTAGGGAATATAGGAAATTAGGAATAACCAACCACAGACTATTCTCAGCCTACTCGCCCTATCACATCACTCAATATGTTTATTCCCCAAGACTCAATCCATTTCTCTCTTAAATTCCTCAACTGATTTCTCTTTCTGGTGCAGTGCACTAGATTGTTATTACTTTCTGTGAGAATGTTTTCTTCATCTCAATCCAAACCCAATTCGCCCTATTGCAATAGTTCTTGTAACCACGATATAAGGTGACTGCCAGGCCCTAGGCACAATGAAAAGGAGAATCACTTATGCTTAAATGCTTTTTCTACAACAATGTGCAATTTACTTTGTGGTTTTGCCATTCAAGTGCTTTTTCAAACCACATGTCTTAACCAGATACTAATAATCCTTGCACTTGATATATCACCTTTCACATTGGGAGAATGCCTCAAAGTGTTTCATAGGATTTACTCTAAAGTTCAGTGACTGTATTTTGTAAGTGATCAGGGCAACAAGTTGCCCATGGCAACGTCCCACAAACAGCCATAAAGTAATTGACCAATTTTATTTAGAGGCTAAACACAAAATACTACAGATGCTGGAAATCTGAAAAAACCCCAGAAGTTGCTGGGAAAACTCAGCATGTCAGGCAGTATCCATGGAGAAAGGAAAGCAAGTCAACATTTCTGGTCCACTATCCTTCATCAGAACTGATCGTGGACCCGAAACGTTGACTCGCTTTCCTTTCTCCATGGATGCTGGCTTAGCTGCTGAGTTTTTCCAGCAACTTCTGTTTTTATTTAGAGGCTGTTGGCTGGGATACCGGGAGACATTCCTTTGTGTTTTCATATCGTACTATTGGATCTTTAACTTTCACCTGCAAGGGGAGATGGAATCTTGGTTTGATATTTTATCCAAAGCACCTGTATTGGAGTGTCAGCCTGGACTGTGCGCTCAAAGTCCCACTATGGGGCTTGAACCCACAACTTTTTGATTTAGACAATTGTGCTACCAATTGAGGCAGGCTGCCAGCTTAATACCCAGGAACTCAGTGAATTCAATTTATAAATGAACCTCTCATGCATACTTTGCCAAAGGTGTTTTGGAGATAAACTATGTCATGAGACTTCACATTGTCATATACATGTCAGATAGGACCTTCACCTTTAAAGCTGGGTTGTCTGTTATTAATTAGGTTGTTTCCATACAGGTAATCTTCTATTTTGCTTCCAATGATCACTTTCATTATTTGTTCTCATTACTGAGGTCAATCCTCTGGGATTCTAGTCAAGCCATCCTTGAATGTGGACACATTTGCTTGTTTTCAGTTCATTATAAACTCTCCAGTATTGATTGCCTGCCTTGAACTACCTGTCAGAGTATTACACATTTCCTCTGTTGTCTCTCCTATTTCCCTGCATCCAGTTCATTCAACAACTCAGGGAATTTATTGGTTTTTAGTCCTTTGAGCCTACATAGAACCTTTGCCTCAATAAAGTTGAAAGCACCAGGGAACAATATTATGTACTGTATGTTGGACAGCATTTAGTCAATGTAATAGTTTACAAGACCTTCCAGGAGGTAGTCATTAATATAGATTTACATAGGCTGCACAACATGGAAACAGGTCATTCTGCTGAATCAATCCATGTTCCTCATACTCCATGAGTCAATTTACTATATTCTGCTTCTTTTAAAAAAAACGTTTGACTTCCTTAGTGTATTAACTTTATTTATAATATCACAACAATATTTTGATATGTTTTCTATTAGCTTCCATGTCACTTCCCTGTTCTCCCTTAATTTGTTTTAAAAACCCACAGTCGTTATTTAATTTTTAATCTAAAATTCTTTGAATGATCATTAGAATTGAAATTAAGGCAGCGATTCAGGCTGATAGTTGACAAATGAGATTAGTACAATTAAATGCAAGGTATTGTATATAGGATATAATAATAGGAAACACATATACTCTATGGACGGGATGCTGCAATGGAGGGACAGTTAGGTGGGTTTACTGGTGAGATGAGATCAGATGAGCTGAAGGGCCTTCTTAATCCAAACTGCTCTTGAGATATCATTGCCAGCGGTTGGTAAAAATTATTTTTGTAAACAATTTGGTGTATTTGAAATGCTAAATTTATCATCCATGTTTAATTTAATTGGATTTCATGAAAATAGGCACTGTGTGGTTGTCTTTTTGGCTACCAATAATAAGTCCCTGGACAGGAGCATTCAACTAGAAAATACAAAGATTGATAAACAGGATGTAAATAGGATAATCAAACAAGTATTCTGTAAAGGGAAGGCTTCGCTAGCCTTGATCAGATTGTGGAAATAGGGAAAACTGGCGTGGAAAAGGACCACTTTCTTTATTGCTCATGCGTGACTCTTAGAAGAGCAGACCAATGTAATAATAATAATGGACTCTTGTAGTAGTAGTAATAATAGTAAATTTAGTTACTTCAATCTACGACTGTTTGTGGGAGATTGCTCTCCGGAATTGGCTGCTGCATTTTGCCCACAAATATACAGTCAATTAACTTTACAGTATATTCTGTGAAGCACATTTAGATGGCGAGGTCATGAAAAGCTCTATATCAAATGCAAGGATTATTTATTTACTTATAATAATAATCCTTACATTTAATATAGCATAATTGAGACATCTCAATGTATTTCACAGAATATGGAGAAAGGGAGATAATATGAAACACATTAATAATGAAAATTTTATTTGTTTCCCCTAAACCCTCTCTGACTTTTCCCGAGTATATCTGCCTTTATGTCCTTGATTTTCTTACAGCGACTACACCAAACTCCTCAATCAGGATACTTTGCCTCTCATTCTTTATCTTAAAAGTGGCCATTGGTAGGCTATGCAAATGTAATTTTGTTATTGTTGGTTCTACCCCCATTTGCCACAGCAATAAAGCCACATTGTCCATAATGCCCCTTCTCTCTCAAGGTGCAACATCTTATGTATTAATTATGATCCATGATGTATCTTCTCTATCAGTAAGGACTAACAATATTGCTGATAATCTTAAAAGACAGAATTTCTGTTGTACTTATCTAGTTGATACAGTATTGCGGCTACATCAATTTGTTTTGTCCACACCTTGTTCTGTTGTTTATTTAATGATTTTGTTCCTGTTGTTTATTGTATACTGTATTATGTTTAGTAATAAAAACTAGTTTGAATATCAACATTTAAAAAAATATTATAACTCGGAGAATAGAAATTTGCTGCTCGGTTGCTTCACAATTTCCTCAATACATTTGGATTACACACTTCTTAAGGATAGTACAGTATTAGAAGTGCTCTAAAAAATATTAACATATCAATTTTCACAATCGACCCTTGCAACCCAGTGCTCCAAATATTAAAACGCAATAGATCATAGCCAGCAGAGTAATGCTATGTATCTTCACATGAGGCTGATAGTTCATGACTGATTAAGTCACAAGTCATTTCTAGTCAGCCTCACGGGTGGCAGGAGAGGATTTATGCTATTAAATGATGTACAATTTCTGGTGTCTTGCTGCAAAAAAACATCCTTTACACTGTAAGTATAGGATAAATTTGCTTCCAGGGAATCCAATGTATGTCACTGAAGTAGTGGTTCCACAGATTTGTTCAGAATTTACTCCCCTTCAATCGCAGGCCGTATCCTCTGGTTCTACTGTTCAGCACAAGATAAAGCAGCTTATCATGTTCTGCAATATCTGTTTCTCTCAGAATCTTAAAGACTGTAATCATATTGCCCCTCAACCTTCTCTTCTCCAGTGTGAACATGTCCATCTTATTTAATTGTTCCTCATATTCCAATCCCTCCAAAATCACTTTGGTTGCCCTTCTCTGCATTCTCTCAATTGCAGCCATATCCTTTTTGTATTGCAGTGACTGGAACTGCACACAGTATTCCAAATACGATCTCATCAGTGATTTATAAAGTGGCAGGATTACCCCACTATTTCAGATCAATATAGCCCTTTTAATACAGTCCAGCATCTGGTTTGCCTTACTCACTGCTGCCGAGCACTGTTGCAATAGCTTCAATTTATTATCAATCAGAATCCCCAGTCCTTTTCATTTTCCGTCCAGATTATTTTCTTACCATTTAAATAATGATCCCTTCCTGATTGTGAACCACTTTACATTTTTCTACATTAAATTTCATCTACCATCGATCTGTCCAATTCCCAAGAATACTCAAATCCTTGTGTAATCTAGTCTGTTCATCTCTGAGGCCTATAACCTTCATCAGCTTTGCATCATCTGCAAATTTAGCCACTGTGCTTGTGACTCCTATCTCTAGGTAGTTTATGAAGATGTTAAATAAAAGAGGTCCCAAAACAGAGCCTTGTGGAGTTCCACTGGTAACATTCTCCCAGTCATATTCCTGCATTCCCTGTACCACCAGTCAGCCAATTACATATCCATTACTTTCTTCTGATTCCCGCTTTATTTATTTTCAGTACTAGTCTTTCATGGGGAACTATATCAAAGGCCTTACAATCCAAATGCAAGGATTTTTATTATTATTAAAACTGCAAAATGTTTTATTGTTATCTTTCACATGTTCAATTCAAATTTATTCTTTGCCATTCTGATACATTTCTTACAATCCTTGCATGGACTTCTGGTAATGAGTACGTCTTTCCTCTATGCCATTTTGTTTGTGGCCTTGACTGCCATTTTCCCCCCCTCTTTATGAGTTGTTTTGTGGCCCATGCCTAGCAGGCAGAAGTGTCCTTAACCTTGGTACTTTTGCTTTGCATGGGTGCACATTGATCCATTGTATCCCGAATCGTCTCCTTAAATTCAATCTCCATGAATGAGATCCATAGTTCTTCTGCTCACTTAGCCATGTTTAAATTTGCCAGCCCCATTCTGACAAGACTTCAATTGCATAAAATTGGTCTTCTTAAAATTTAGCAGTTTTGTTTTTGTTTTTATAACCTCACCAACCCTTGTAATACCAAATGTGATAACATTATGATCACTGTTGGTTAATCCTTCACCGATCTTTGGGTCTGAGATTTCATCATCCCTGATACTAATAATCATTGATGTTTCCATTGATACACTGTAAGGTTTTCCCAAATTGGTTTGGGTGCTCTTTTATATCAATTGCAACCATCCCTGTATCTGGTTTGAGCACCATATTATCTATCCTACCTTCCAACATCTCCACCCATCTTTTGTTCAGGTAGAACCCATGTGGTATGTATAGTTGCCCCTTATAACAAAAGGTGCCCCACTCTTTGAGGAATCTAAAAACTGATTCCCTCCACAAGTGCCTTAGTCATGTATCTCACTAAATTCCTTCACTAAAGACTCACTCTGTTCCCACCTTACTCCATTCACAGCTCACTCCTTTGGGCTCTCTGTTCGAGCTAAGATTCTTTATCATCTCGCATTACTGAAACAGACTGAAATAAACCAGCAAACAGATTGGCTTGTAATTTATTCAGGTTCCTCTAGATTTCACCATGGATACATTACTAATTAAATTTACCTCTTAATCAAAAGGAATGTACATATAATTTTAAACAATTTAGAACCTACAAGTCTACAGGGCTACCCAAAGACAAATCTGCCATCATCTGCAAAACAAAAATGCAAAGGTCACTGCCCCAGTAAACGTTAAATGGTATTCATTGTGTAGACAATTATCACACCAGATGGTCCAAAGAACTCGTAAAATTAAACGACTTGGCATTTTTGCAACATTCAGGAAAAAAAGTTTAATATCTTTTGTCCTTTTCATTGGCATATGCCAGGCCAATTTATTCAGTACTTCAAGCTGACCAAATTGTTCTCATCCCCTCACAATTACATAACTATTAATCTTAACAATCCTTGCATTTGTTACATCACTTTATCATGTCATCGCAAAGCACTTCACAGGATTTACTGACAGTAAATTTGTGGGCAAACACAGCATTTGTACACAACAATCTTTCACAAACAACAGTGAAGCGAATGAACAATTTTATCTGGAGGATTGCTAGCCAGAAGGATTATTGTCCAAATTGAGGACAAATAAAATAATCCAATCTGTGTACATGCATTTACACACGGGTCACACCACTGACCTAATGTACATAAATGTATAACTCATAAAATATATCTCAGCAAAGTTTATATTATTATTCCATTCAAAATACATGAAAAATTATGATAATAGCAAAGGCATTCAAGTGAACCTAAAACATCATGCGAACAAGCTAGCAAATTACAGTAACTTGAATTTAGCAATAAGAAACACACCAAAATGTCAGAACAAATTGAAGAAAGAAACAAAAAAACTTGGATCTTCCAGGCTGGCCACTGAACTACAAGGGAGTTAATCAGAAGTGCCTTCACTTTCTATAGTAAAATATATCCAAAGACCAAAGATTTTGGAGCATCAGCTTCTGTGTTTGAAATAAAGTTATGGCATATATGGTGAACCAGTGCATTGGCTTCTTCACAGTATGGTTCATGATCACCTAGTTACATCTGTTAAATCGTAATGATATTAAGTCGATAAGCAGCATTTGGGCATGGATTTAAACAATTTGCATTGAGTTAGTGCCCTATAAAGAGTAATCTGTTAGAGTACTTTACAGGGATGGGGTTATGCACCAAGTAAGGGAGAGGGGGGAAATGGAGAAGGGGAAGAAGCGGTTGGCTATAGGTGCATTCAAAGAGGTAGGATTTTCAGCAGGACTTAATGACATAAAGACTCAGGGAAGGAGGAAGGAAGGGAGGTTCAGGAGTTAAGAAATTTGGGCCCTGAAGGCTCAGACACCAATGCTACCACACAGATATTGTGGGTAACCACTAACCAGCAAACCCAAGTTACCTGAGTGGACAAGGTAGGCAGGGTAGGAGGAAGTTGGAGAGATGTGGGGTGACAGGGAGTAGATGGATTTATAATCAATAATAATAATCCTTGCATTTGATATAGCGTTTTCATGTCATCTAGACATTTCAAAGCGCTTCACAGAATATACTGTAAAGTGAATTGACTGTATATTTAAGGCATACTGGCTAGGACTGGGTAATGGCATGCCGAGTTTGGTTTAGGTGAGGATGCAGAGTTTTGGATGAGCAAAGCATGTGAGTGGTAGACTAGTGAGGAATGCATTTGAAAAAGCTTGGTGGGATATGACAAAAGAGTGAATAAGTATTTCAGCAGCTGTCAAAGTAAGACTGGGATAGGGCAGGTGATTTGACGGAAGTGAAGGAAGATAGTCTTGGTAACTGATCGGATGTGAGGGAGAAAAGAGATCCCAACGAGTGGAGCTCAGACATACATTCCTCCAATACAAATCACAATACAAATTTATAGTCATACAATGCCTTTCATGTTGGGAGGACCTCCGAAAATGCTGCAACAAATGCAACAAGAAACTGACAGTGGTTCTGCCATTCATTCATTCTGCATCATCCCTTTCTCACCTTGTTTTAGACTAACCAATACGTGCAAACAGCCCATCACCTTATTGAATCAAAACCTTAAATTGAATCAACAACTCTTTCAGGTCTCTGCTCCGACCCTATGGAATTCCATCCCCCAATCCCTCCGTCTCGTTTCTTCCCTTTCCTCTTTCAAGGCCGGTTTGAAGACTTTCCTCTTCGACCGTGCCTTTTGTTCCACCCCAAATTTTTCGACCTCCCCTACGTGTTTCACCCCTCCCCGTACACTCCCCTCCCAGCTCGGGTCACACGTCTCCTGTGCAGCGCCTTGGGACGTCCTCCTGACATGAAAGGCGCTTTATAAGTGTAATTTGTTGTTGTTGTTGAATCATCTCATCTAAAGAAAATAGCTACACCTTGTCCAATCTTTCTTGTTCTTGGGATGTCCCTCTGATGTGAAAAGCACTTTACAAATGTAATTTTGTTGTTTTGATGTTCTCTATATCCACTCATTGCAGATCTTCTAATCACATCTCCTGACTTTTCTTCATGCCTTTCAATACCCAACTTCCAAAGTGTCTATCTATCTCCCGGGTAAAGATCTCAATTGAAACTTCTTGTATAGCCTTTGAGGACAGTGCATTTTCCCTGCCATGTGTGTGAATCAATGTTTTCTGATCTCATTTCTGGCTGGCTGGCTTCAACTTTAAGGTCACAGTTATAACACGTGTAAAATGTTTCCACTAAAATATCTGCACTAATAGAAGCACTTTCAATGAAGATGAAAGGATACTGCTGCCTGCAAAGCACAAAGAATTGTTTGACTTTCTCATGCTGAAGAGGGACAGAAAAAGATAAAGGTTCTGACTATGAAACTGGAATTATCAGCCAGCAGCTTATTCACCTCTGAATTTGGGATAAACTTTAGTCACTTGAGCATCTATTCACTTTCTTATCACTGCCAGACTTTCACAGGGTCCTCAAGGAAACATGTTTGGACCAATCTTATGAATAATTGTTTTAACATTGACCAGAGGCGATTGTCATTTAATCTGATGTTTTCTTTGCCGGTGACACAATCCTCTATACAGTGGCCAACTCCACATTTGAAAGACAAGCAAGGTCTGAATCACTACAAAAAAAGAATAATGACAGTTGTTGGAACAATGCTGTTTGCGATGAGCCTTGAGGGGTCCCTGGAACTTTGATTCTCTAGAGAAAGATTGACCCAAATGTTATTGGGCCAATAATGTTTTTTTCCCCACTTCGAGGAACAAATAAGCATCCATTTATTTGGTTTGAAAGTGCATCTGATTTATACTGGGTCAAAGAAGTGGCAAAAATGGTTTGGAATGTACAAAATTAACTTTCTCACCTTCTGATTTGCAGCCTGCACGAGTTTTGCAAGTGGTTCCAATTGTTCCAACAAGTGTCATTATTCTTTTTTTTGTAGTGATTCAGACCTTGCTTGTCTTTCAAATGACAATCGCCTCTGGTCAACGATAAAAAAATTATTCATAAGATTGGTCCAAACATGTTTCCTTGAGGCTTCAGGATCAATATCCCATTGCCGTATTGGATTGAAACAAGCAAGTGGTTTTAACACAAAAGAACTGTTTCGGTTATGCTTTTGACTAGCTGATCGGAGAACAAAGCAAGACAGCAATACTGTACATCAGGCCCACCCACCATTCCTTCCAGAAGAAAACAGGGGGCAGGGAAGAAAAATAAGCCACTTGAAAAATGAATGACCCATATCTGACAGCTGGAGTGCTGAGTGTTGGAATTCCACAGCAGCCAGCCTTTATTGATCTACACTCTTCCTCTATACCTCTGCATTATCGCTTCCTTCCCCATCTTCAGGTCGTGCCTGAAGACCTACCCCCCGGCTCGGTTTCATGCCTCACCACTGTCAAGCGCTCTGGGATGCTGCCCTAAGCGAGGGGCATTACATGAATGCAAGTTGTTGTTAAGGAAGAGTGGAAAAAGTAGTACAGTCATATCGAGCACGGTTTGTCTTTCATGGCTATGTATTGTGCTCACCAAGATAAAAGACTTTAATGCTGGGAAAAGCATTCAGGATATACAGTATCCCATTAAATACTCCCAGGGGAAGAATAGAGAAACTACATGTAGATTTTAACCTCCTTTTATACATTCACAACCTTAAAATAACAGGCTCTATTTTTCTAGCATTTTGTTCCGTTTGCCTATGCAGTACACTTCTATGACCTCTGAGAGTCATTTTGCCAATTTGTCGCAAATTATTATGATTTGTATTTTGAGTCACTGCCCACTAAAATGTGAATTGATTGCAAAACTAATCTTATGTTGGACAATTATAAGAGGGAGAGAGAGAGAGAGAGAGAGATTGAAACAGAAGCTTAATTTCACCACTCTGAGCGATCTCTAGTAAAGGAAGTATTCAATTTCACTGCACTGTACAGTTGCATCCTGCCCTCGACAGATTGGTAACATTATGATGCTGAGAGAGATTTACAAGTTTTGTTTTAATCACACAATGCTGAACAAGCATCCGCAACATGATTCATTAACCTTTTGAATATTTTAATTGCAAACTTGCTTGGGAAAATGCATTTTATAAAGCTTCTCCTCTGGGCAAGTTAGCTAGCCCCAATACAAGATCATGATAAGCTGAACGATCTCCAGACTTGCTGGAAGTGTTCTATGATTCTCGCTGACTCATCATAATAATAGCAATTAAACACAGTTAAAGAGGGATGTCAGTTGAAGCATGACACTTAATTATAACAATCCTTAATAATCCTTGCATTTTAAACACGAGTACTTTTCATGTCAGGAGAACGTCCCAAAAAGCTAAAATGATGCACGTGGATTTATGGATTTCGCACATTTTCTATGTATTTTCTAGGCAAACCCAGCAGCAGATTTGTGCACAGCATGTCCCACAAACAGTCATGAAGTGAATAAAGAATTTTATCTTTGGGATTGTGAAGTCCTGTAGCTCAGTGGTTAGAACATTCACCTTGCAAGAGAGCGACCCGAGTTTGATTCCCGGCAGAACAAAATGTTTGACAAGTTTCCTTTCCCATACGCCTTGTTTTACCTAGCAGTAAGTAGGAACCTGATTGTTAGTCGATTGGTGGATCGCTTTTCTGGGAGTAATAATTATTTCAAAAAAAGAATAAACTAGTCATTCAACTCACAACTGTTTATGGGACACTGCTTTATGCAATTGGCTGCCACGTTTCACCCACAAAATATAGACAATTCACTTTACAGTATATACTGCAATGCGCTTTGAGAATTCTTAAAGATGTGATCTATTTAGATTTATTATCTATTATTGTTGGCCAGGCCACCAGGAGAAACTCCCTTCTCTCTTCTCTTCAAATAGTTTTTCATGCAAACTTTAACTTACGTATCTCATTTCAATTCATATTTAAAAATAGTAACTTGATGCGATACTTCCAGTGCCTTGGGACATCTTCCCGATGTAAAAGGCGCTATATAAAGGTAATTTTGTTGTTGTTATGGGAAGATAGTCAGTCAGGTTGGCATTATGGAAGCATACAAAGATATAGGCAGAATGTACTTCACTGTCCAAACTTTGTTTGTTAACTCAGTGATGCAAACATTAATATGCTACGTAACTTTTTCAATAATTAAATTCCTTATTTTAAACAAACAAAGAAATATAAAATGTTCCAATTTCTAAATACAAGTACATTTTAGCTGTCAGAAATCTTGTGCTCACTTTTAATTAAACTTTTGCTCTTAGTGGACAATACTGCAGTTGAAAATCATTCTAATTTTTCATTATGTAAACAAATTGATACATCTACACATTACTGGTTCTTAATGCATTCTACAGATTGCTCATATGTATTGTTTTGCAGGTGCAAGTAAAAACTTTTAAATATATATTTATTTGCTTTCTGAAGTTACAAAAAAAGTCAAAAAGTCCTTATTTCAAATAAACATTTGGCTCAATTGATTAACATTCTGTAAACTACATTATTTGTTTCTTTTTACATGCCCTAGACTTCTGTGGAGGTTGAAGTAGTTTCCAAACAAATATCTACCAATGTCCATAGTTCAGGAATCAAAACAGAATCCTTTACTTTTCCTTTAGAAAAGTATGGATGTTTTGTTACATGTGGATATTAACAATTTGTGACACTAAGGAATTACACTAGGAAATGCATTAATTAATTACTGTTTCATTTTATTATTAGCTGTAAGATGTCCTGTGGGGATTTGCAACTCTGGCAGTTAGTTCTCAATATCAATAAGAGGGATGATGGACAACTCAACAAGGCCTGCAGGTGAAGGAGGGAAGGGGGAGAAATGTTGCTAATATAGCACCTATTTTAGCTATTATAGCATAGCACCATTTATTTATTTTATTAGTATTGTATCCAATTATAAATTTTCTGCCCCATCATATTTTTCATTTCACATTTTCAGGTCACAGAAAATTGTTGTTTCTTTTGTAATATAAATACATCCTTCGCATCTTTTATGGATGTGAATTTATGAGACATCACAGCAACATGATAAGGTGCTAATATCAAATGCAAGGATTATTATTATGCTTTAATACAAAAACGCACCAATGTACAGCTTTTGAAATTGAGTTTTTTTTAGTTAACAAAAATTTAGCTAATTTTTTTAAAAGAAAATAATCCTTGCATTTGATATAGTGCCTTATCATATTGATGAGATGTCTGAAAGCACTTGACAGAATATACTATAAAGTGATGTGGCAGTGTGTATTTCGTGGGCAAATGCGGGGAAGGGGGGCATTAAAACCAGTACTTATTAGATTCCATATACTTGCATTCAAAAAAGTGAATGTCATTGTCCCTCCAACTTAGTTGCCTGAACATTATTATTTACAAGGACTCTGAACTCCTAGCTTTCCTTTTACCTCTAATTTGTTCCAATGATTATCAACCATTTCTTGTTGATAATGCAAGTAGATTCCTTAGATAACCAGGTCAAAGTGATTGCCATGAAAGTGGATGGGAAAGTTTTCATGTGAAATCACACACACACACTTTTTCCAGTCCCAATAGTCATGGGAGCATTTTCAGGTGAGATACACAAAAAAGTTGGCAAAGTTGCACTATCTCAGTCCTACATGGCATTCTCAGCAGAAGACTTCTCACTGAGCAATTGGAGGTTGCTCACTGTAGTTTAACTGACGCACGATTACATAATTCTGTGTTTCCCAAGCATTTGTTTGGAAAATATCACCATTGAAATCCTGGTAAGATACGGCAGTTATTAAACTTTCTGGGAAAGGAAAAGTTAAAAAAAAACAATGAAACAACTTGAGTTTTACATTAAATTCTCAAGTTTAAAAAATGACTAATACATGAAACAGGATATCAAACTGTTAGAAAAGGGATTTCCTGCTAAGTCATTGGAAATGGGCCATTCCCACACCACCGCACACACACATCCCTACCCTTGGTATCAGAATCAGTAGAGATGTTAAAATTATCTCCTACATAAAATGCAGCCACAAGACAATAAGTCATTCCACATTCCCCTGTTAGATTTAATAATATGCAAACTAACTACTGTACTTATATGCAAATCACAGACAGAATTGAATGTGCTCACCAAAATAGATACATATTCAATACTTAAACATACAAAAAGGTTTATCTTGCAACTTTCAAAAGACATTGGGTAAAAATTTATTTCAGGTTTGCATGTAACTTTGCATTTTGGCGATGTACAAGTTAATGCAGAAATACCATTATATTAATGTTATTAAACTTACCAACCTTGATGGGGTGCCTTTAGAAAGGGAGTGATAATTTTACCAACCAGGATTTCACCGCCCTAGATTTTAATATTACACAATAAAACTTATAACTTGGAGTTATAACAATGCAACTACATTGGAAAATTATGGAAAATGATTATATCCATTTTTCAAGGCTTGAATTCCGGATAGCTATAAAAAAAATTACCTGAAACTGCAGCAGATGAGATTGATCGTTGGTTAGCTGAGTGTCTGACGCATGTGAAAACAATGCTTAACATGATCTAAATCAGACAGAGTTCCACATACCTGTGTCACTAAAATAAAGAAATTCTTCTGTGCCTATAATGTAATGCACACTCTCTCCCACCTTACACAATTTTGGACAGTATTAACTGTAGGTTGACAAGACCCAAGGCTTAGGAACATCTTAGTATGTGTCAGGGTACTGCTGGAGTTTACCCAGCTAAAACTGCAACTTGCCACTGTCTGGCAAGATTTGCACTGCTCGTCCAGCTGGGACCACCCTATCCTTGAGCGCTTTCGCTTGCAGGATTAACTGGAGCTGGAGATGGAGTAGGTAGAATTCATGCCACGAGTGACTGGTCTGCCCTGCTGATGAGCCAACCTTTCTGTGCTGTCATCAGCAGTGCCCTGGAATACTGTGAACCTGCCTAGTTCAGGAACTCAACTACTGAGACCATCAGAGAGGATCAACTTGATCCTGACATCCCATTGCTAAGCACTTTCCCTTGGAACCATTTTAGCTCCAAGGAGACCTTGCTTGCCTCTCTGCCTTGACCCCAAGGAAGGCAAAGTGTATGAGAAAGATGGCAAAGGGCTAACCCAACCATTTTTACCCCAGAAGTCTATGAGATAGACAAAGTGTATCTTTTCAAATGACCAAATAAATCATGAAAATAGATTTCGGGTTATGAATTCATAAAACATTCCTACATTCCATGAACATAAAAAATTATCACAAGTTTCTTGGAATGATTTAGTACTACAGTACTTGTGATTTGGAGCCATATATTAAAAGCAAACTACAACCTTGCATGATAATTCATGTTCATGTCACATTACACAGGATGGTATATTGTTAAGCATTAGTCTTTGAGGGATTTATGGGGGGCCAAATAAGGATTTTATACTGAAGGATGAACACATGCTCAGAGGAATAATTACTGCAACTGTAGTCAAATAACTCATTTTCCCACCAATACAAGGGGAGATCAACCTTCTTAAAAAAAAGTACAAAATAATAACCAATACATTAGAATTTTCTGCGATTAAAATTAGCATGATTTTCATATTCATAACTTGGGGGGAAAAGGCAACAATCTCCTGGAAGGAGAGATATACGCAATGGGAATGCAAATATGTGAAAGGGGAAAAAGAGTAAAGGAGAGGGAGATGGGAAAGAGCAAGTAAGACTGTGTGAGGAAAGACTCAAAGAAAAAAACTGATGAGACAGAAGAGTGACAGTCAGAAAGGCAGAGTGAAAGACACAGAGAGAACAAACATACAGGTAGACGAATAGTCTAAATTTATAGATCTTGGTACTGTACATATGTTATACTCATTACAACATCTAGTGAGGTTGGAAGCAATATGTAATGCCCTTAAAAACTCAGAACTGAATGGACCTTTATATCCACATCCACTAAGAATACTTTGGGCATTTAAAAAAAAAAAACACCATCATTCTTAAGTGATGTGTTAGTTGAATTCACTTACTAGTAATTTCTAGTCACATAGTTGACTAGTTTTTGTTTCCCTCTTAGCTTTGGACACTAATGCTAATGCCATCTGCCCCCTCATATGTAACCAGCTGTATTAATCCTAAAAGTAATACAGATGGCTATGGACTATCCTAAATTGTGGAAGCCAACTGAAAGGTTTTGCATCAATCATAATATGGCTGGGGCAACAAGTTATTTTAGTATTTTATTCATAGAAAAAATGTAATTTTCATTAATGGCATATTCAATGGAAATAAACAGCAAATAAGACTATTAACTTGCAAATTTGTTATAACCTCAATAGTAAATACAGTACACCAAACTGTATCTTCCATGCAAATGGCAGTCACTCACACTTGGAACATACATGGATTAATAAACTGCTATTTTGAATGATTTTTTTTCACAAGATAAGGCCTGCCAAAAATATTTAAACTTGGAAAAAGGTTAACTGTAAAAATAAATCTTCCCAGTACCAACAAGTATATTTGGACATTTCTCCACTGAACAAGCCAGATTTGCTGCCGTGTATAATATATAAATATTTTGAATGTTTAGTTTGGAACAGAATGTAATGAATTCCAAACATAATAAATGAAACATAATAAATAAATATTATTATAATAAAAATAATAATCCTTACATTTGATATAGTGCCTCATCATCTCTTTGAGCCATCTCAAAACACTTCACAGAATAATATACTGTAAAGTGAATTCACTGTATATTTTGTGGGTGAAATATGGTAGCCAATCACACACGGCAGTATCCCACAAACAGTCATAGATTGAGTGAGCAAATTCAGTGTTGATAATCTGGCACAGTTGGGCCCACTCACCTCCCCGATTGCAGAGTTTGCCGGTATTTAGAACCTACCCTAGAAATGGCTGGGGTAGCCCCGCTCCATACACAACACAGCACTGAAGCCCCAAAATGCCCGAGTGGTAACCACAGCGCCAGATAACAGAGCAACCAAGTGTGAACTACAAGCAGCTGTTCCGAACTTCAGGAGATTTGTCAGACATCGGAAAAAAATCTAATGCTGTATGTATTTTGAAATCTTGCAGGTTTTAGGGAGTTGCCAGCTTTCGGAATGTCAGAGTATTGAGGTTTTACTGTCGTTTAGTGGGAGGATTCCCATCTTCATCCATGATTCTCTATGGTTACTTGGTTTTTCAGAAATAGTTTAGCAGTGAGAGGCCCTCGAGCAGGTTGTCATACCCCTCTTCTCTGAAGAAGGTGCATGGCATGCAAGGACCAAGAAATTATACTATTAATATTAATAATAATCCTTAGCTTTGATACAGTGCCTATCCTGGCAGAAGTATGTCTCAAAGCACTTCACAGGATGTACTGGAGTTTGAAATGTAAGTAAATGAGGCAGACAATTTGCACACAACCATACCCTACAAACAGTCATGAAGTGAATGACCAATTTTATCTGGGAGTTCGTTGGCCGGAAAACTGGGAGAAACTCCATTCTACCCTTCAAACAATACCACAGAATTTTTAACATCCACAGAACCTTGCTTTTCTCATCTGAAGGATGATATCTCCAGCATTGCAGCATATCCCTGCACTGCATTGGATTGCCAGCCTTATGAGTTTCCAAGTCTCAGTGTTGGGACACAACCTTCTGACAGAGAGGGGCTATCTGAGTCCAGCTAACACAGAAGCTAACAAAGAAGTTAGCGTTACAAAATTATAAATCTGGTGCTAAATTTAATCTAGATGTACATACTGGTTGACCAAAATTCTTTGTTCTTAACCTTCAGATTTCAGTCTTAAAATTTAAGATTGGACAGAATTTTGGAAAATTCTTAGATTCATTTTTAATTATCTACAGTTCTTTTCAGTGTTAGAAGTCTAAGTTAATTGTGCAAATATTCAAATATACCTTTTACTGAATTCCTGATGAATGCTGAGAATAAATAGTATTCAAATACTATTCTAAATCTCTCAAAGCTCCGAACAGAATATATTGTGAAATAAAGGCTCAGATCAAGTGTAAGAATTATTAAAAGATATTCAAGGGTTGTACAAAACATATTCAATACAATTAAAAATGGACCAGGCTTGGAGTGCAACCTGTACCCAACAGGCTTGGCGTTCATAATAATAATAATCTTTGCATTTGATATAATGCCTTATCACATCTTCGACACATCTCAAAGTGATTATAAAGAATAGAATGTGAAGTGAATTGATTGTATAATTGTGGGCGAAACGTGGCAGCCATTTGTGCACAGCAGCATCCCACAAAGAATCGTGGATTCAGTGATCAAATCTTTTTATATAAAGGGATTATTACCCCCGGAAAAGTAATCCTCCAATCGACTAACAACCCGGTTCCTACTTATATAATACTAAGTCAACAGAGCACGTGGAATTAGGAAACTTGCCATTGTTTCACCCTGCCAGGAATCAAACTCAAGCCTGAGCGGCTTAGAGTTTGGCCCATACTGTCCCCCCATGCTCGGGTCCTGGCATGAAACGTGCTCTACGCATGTAATTTTGTTGCTGTTGTTGTACCTGACAGGTTTGGAGTTGGGCCTGTACTTTCCAGTTCAGCCTGAAGTTCCACCAGCCCATAGCCAAGAAGAAAACAGCAGATGAGGCCTTTCAGGTTGTTCCTGAAGAATCAGAGAGAAAAAAAAATGCCACATCGGAGAGGGTCTGCTGTGCCTTCAGAAGCAGAAGCAAAGACTTGTTTACCTTGCAGCATTGCTATCCTGCTGTCAAAGGCAGGCAGATGCAATTAATTAACTTGTTTGATTATATTTTCCCAAACTCCAAAGAATTTATAATTAAAAACCCTTATCCAAAGGTCATTTTGTCAAAACTGAAAATAACCGACACCCTCTGTACAAGTCATCCTGACCAATGGTCGTAAAAGTCCTCAGGAACCAGTAAGTATGGTCATCACCAGCCTCACAGATAATAATCCTTGCATTTGATTTACTGTAAAGTAATGTAACCATGTATTTTACAGGCAAGCAAAATCTAAACAAAAACGTATGTAGAATGACATAAGCTTGGCTCAGGTTCTTTTGGCAGGTGTATTGACAAAGGGTGGAGGTGGAGATGGGGTGGGGGAGAGGGTTGCTCCTAGAATGCTTTATTCCCGAAATAGCACTCACTGAATGAGAATGAATCATCTTTATTGGATGAATAGCCTGTTGACATCCACTGTCAAACCTCATAAATAATAACAGTCAGTTGGACAATATACAAAAAAAATCCATAGAACTTATACCCCAGTCGAAGAAAAAAGGAGAAGCAATAGCACAAGGTGGGATTAAAAATGTCCTTTTTGACTTTGATATCTGCCAACTACCTTCCCGTTATAGCAACAAGGGGAGGGGAGAAAACAGGGAGCAGGAGGGGAAAAATACCTGGCACACTCGCTGCATCTTAAGCCGGTATAAAGCAGTTTGTAATAAGTTTGTGGCACAAAATTAAGAGGTTCAGGTAATGCCATTAACACAATAACAAAGCTGAAGCTGTTTATGACATCATTCAAAACCTAAGAATACACGAGAGCCTTGAGAGCTAGCTAGACCATCTTAACACAAAACAGTGAAAAACAATACAAAAAAACCAGTAATAAACCACTGAATAGAAAATGTATCTAATTCATAAATAGGCTGGTTATTTGATTCCAGTTATTCTTGAAGGAATTCCATATTCAGTGCCTTAAGATTGAAAAATCTATAGCTACGAGCAGTGCAAAACACGATCTAATAATAACATCTTATTCTCTTATCTATTGTATTTTAAGATGGACCATTATGAATGTGGAGGATTCTTAAATGCATCCCACTTACTGTGACGTGGATTTCACAAGCTAGAAAATCCTATTAGTCGGATTTAAGTTAAAAATGATGGATCACCTTCCCCCCCAATAGATCAGCGAGTCCATTCAATGAACACCCAAGCCACAGTACAGCAGTACAGGGCTCCAACGGTTAATAGGGAATATTTAAAATGAACAAAATCATTGAACACAGTCTTATGGATAGCTTTGACTTGGTCTTCACAGACCTCTTGAACAGGGGACGGTCACAAATTCCATCCTGTGGCTGCTCCGAGTTGGCTTACTTCAGTAAGGAGTAGTACAATCTGTGGCAACTCCCCCAAGCTAGAGAAAGCAAAATCAGCCAGGTTCTGCCTCCTAAGCATTACACAGTGAGTGTACAGGAAAGCCAGGTGAGAATAAAATCAAGCTCAGCTGTAAATTCCCTCTCCCCACCCCAATCGATTTGGTCAAGGCTATTAAATGAATAATAGGCCCCTGAGTGTGGAGTCACACATCAATAGGAGTGGAAAAGAAAGTCAAACACCTTGAGATGAGGATAGGAAAAGCATATGGATCAGTAATGATCCAACAATTGTATGAATAACTTGCCAAGAAACTAGTTTAAAATTTCTCACACACAGATTTTTGGGAACTATTGATATAAGAAAATAAATATAAAAGTTCTCGGTGCCAGTTTACTCGTAATGTGTTATGAGTAATAAGTTAATTTCGGTACTTGTGTTTGATTAATAATATTATACAATACAAATAACATTTGTATAAAGCCATTAATGTCAAGAGGATGTCCCAAGGTGCTGGACAGTCATGGATTTGGACATGAGCTGGGGGTTCGGGATCAGGTAGGGTGGGGGGACCATAGGATCGGTCAAAGAGGAAGGTTTTGAGACACTCCATGATGGGGGCAAGGGAGAGAGCAAAACTAAGGGAGTGTGAGATGGAGTTCCAAACGGTAAGGGTAGGGGCAGAGAGGCTGCAGGCCCAACTGCCGACGATGGCAGGCTGGGAGGGAGATGTGGAGCAGGCCGGGGGATTTTGAACTCTATCATCTGGGGGATAGGGAGTCAGTGGAGCCGGGTGGGGGTGGGGGTGATGGGGTCATGGAGGACACAGGCTGCAGAGTTCTGGATGATCTGCAGCTTGTGGAGGGAAGAGATGGGAAGGCCATCAAGCAAGGAGTTGGCAGATGAGGCAGTAGTGGAGCTGGGGAATGATACGGAGGTGGGCTAAGGCCTGGTCTAAGTCATGGCACAGATGTGGGTCAGAAAGGATATTTGAGGGTCAAACAACAACACATTGCATTTATATAATGCCCTCCAAACTGGGCAGTATCTTAGAGCACTTCACAATGGCGGAGCCCGAGGCTAAGCCAGGGGGAGGGGGATGGTGACTGTAAACACGCTCGAAGAAGGTCTTCAGGTGCGAACTGAAGATAGGAAAGGAGGCGAAAGGGTTGATGGAGGGAGTTCCAAGGTTTTGCAGCATAGTGGCTGAAAGCGTGGTCACCAATGGTGGAGTAGAGGATTCGGGGGACAAGGAGGAGGCCGGACCCAGTAGAGCATAGGCAGTGGGTACCCCTGTGAGGAGAGAGAATAGAGAGGTAGGGGGGGTGCTGAATGGAGGGATTTAACCACAAGAGTGAGGATCTTGAAGTCAATCCGCTCTGTGACGGGGAGCCAGTGCAGTTTGGCAGATGCCAAGGCTCCAGACTGGCTTAGTGAGGTGCAGTGTGCATCCATAGATGGTGATGCTGTCAGTGCCTAAGGTGCAGAGACACTGATGGGAGCCAATCAGGAGGGTCTCGGTCTTGTTGACGTTCAACTGTAGAAAGTTAGCTCTCATCCAGGGCTTGATGTCTGACAGACATTCTGTCAGAACAGCAATGGTCCTGGGTTGTAGGTGGAGGCAGAGAGATACAGTTAGGTGTTAGCCACTTACAGATCTCGCTAGACTTCACACTGAGGGAGGGTTGGTTTAGTTGACCATTTTATGTATCACTGCAAAGTGTTTAAGAAAATCCAAGAAATTCCATTCTAAGTAATTACACACACAATGTTGATAAGCGACGATCCACTCTACACTGTCTGTTCCCTCTTCCTAAATAAATGTATTAAAACCATTACCAGACTATATATAGCAGTATCATACCCAAAAGATTAAAACATATCTGCGACGTGAGTTGAGGGGGGTGGGGAACGATGTAGCCTGATGTCCAGTTTAGTCATCTGCACAGTGGTGATGGGTGGTTGTGGGGGGAGAGAGAGAGACTTAATTTGACTTTAATCTACATTTTCAGAAAGAACCGGTCACAAAACGTGACCGAATGAACACGATTCCTTCCTTCACCATCAGCTTGAAAGTCAAACAGTGCTATGCAGTTTAAAAGGGAGAGAGAGAGAGAATGCAACGTCTGAGGGAGGAGTTTGCTTGGGGTGTGTGTGGGGGGGGGGGGGGGGGGCTATGGAGTGGGAGCGATGCTCTCACTGCAAGTGACATGCGGAGGCATCACATTGAGTTGCCAGCGTTTACCGGTGAATCACCCAATGAGTTTTCAATGATGTAATCCCTGACACACTTTAGGAGAACACACGGTATTCGACCATCCACTGCAGATGGCGGAAGCTGTACACACACACACACGATATACCGACAACCCTCCCCAGTCAGCTGTGAAATCAATGTGTTATTTTCGAATTGCGGAGAATAGGGAGGAGGGGGTATTGACACGAGCAAGGGCCATATTAATCTGCAGACCGTGCATAGTAATTACATGGTGGGGGAAACTCATTTAAAACATGTCATTTCGCTTGAATTATGAGGGGCTGCGAGACACACACACACACACACAATGTATACGAGTTGCTTTTTTTTAGTAGAAAAGAGATGACCCGGAGTTTGTAATTTAACTGTGGCGACGTACAGTGAAAAGGGACGGCTTTAAAACAATCCCTGCCCTCAGTCCCAATGCGATATTATCCTCAAGTGACTTTGGGTTGAGATGAAACATGAGAAAACACACGCACAATAACGTAATGTCTCCTATCGTTGTTTATAATAACAGGAATGCGCGCACACACACACGCTCACACCGTACACAGCTCTCTTACATCATACTACATTATAGCGGTTGTGTCAGAGGCAGCAAAATGCAGCAAATGAAACACAGAACTGTTTTGCAAGCTGTACTGCGCTGATCATCAGTGAATGTCCCAAACATCAACCCATCTCTCCTTCTGCATGACCCGAGTCCCCGTGATTTTACGCGTTTAGATGTTTCTCCCTTTATTTTTCACAGAGACCTCGTGGCCGCGATGCTGGCTTGTCTGTGGTCGTTAACGGGAATAACAGCGTCGAGGTTCATTATCGCAACACGCTTGAGGAAGTGCGGGAAATGTTCTAAAAAGTCTGCAATATTCTTCTTCTGCGCCAAAGCTGTTGACCAAACGAGGCGGGAAGTGATGTCAAACAACTGTCCCGTGAAAAGTGGGAATAAATAAATAATGCTCCAGAGTTAGCCTGTCTGTCTGTAACACATGCCACAGGCAGAGATCGCTGAAACTTTGGAGTGAGTCAACTGATCACCTGGACTGTATCAGGCGTGTGTATTGTGGAGTGAGTGTTCACATTAACTTTTGAAGGAGTTTCACCCATTTTCGGAATGCACAGATTTGCTCCGACACAGATTTAAATACTTATTGGCAGAATAGACTGTACTTCTGAGAGGACAGGCAGACGGCACATCTCATGCTTCTCGGTGGTCAAAGTTTGGAAACAGATTCCCCCCCACACACAACAACAACAACAATTTACATTTATATAGCGCCTTTCACGTCGGGAGGACGTCCCAAGGCACACGTGAAACTGCAGCGTTTACAGCTTGAGATGGTGGGGTTTTTTTTTAAAAAAATGTAGCACAAGAAACCTTGATAAGCAAAGCGCGAGAAACGTGTGTCTGAGCGAGTGCAGTGTGACCTTCTCACCGGAAAGTCTGCTCACTGACTTCATCTTCCAGAAGCCAGCAGTCCACAGCCTGGCTGGCGATTCACTGCGAATGTCACCTGGTGCCAACAGAGCTTGCTGTGTGCCTCCCTCTCCCTGCTGTGGGTACTCGCGGACCTGGCCTAGGAACACCCCCCCCTCTCACGCTGCATCCACCGCCGGGTTTGATTAAAATCTGCAACCGCAACAGGCTGAGGCAGAGCCCGGATTGACATGAGATGCAGACTGCAGTGGACTGCAATGCCAGCCCGAGGCTTTCACTGCAACAAAACACCAGGTTTGCAGGACTCGGAACAGAATAGGTTTGGGGGGGGGGGGGGGGGATATGCCGAGCTGGCTGTATAGTCTGATTACAGCGATCTGATTTTAAAAACACAGTTAGCGAGTTGCACAGACTGAAACTTCAACAGCATATTGCACGGCACGAATAATAAACCGTCTCACCCGAATGCTGCATCTCACAGAGGTCACTCAGCCTTCTCTGAGCGCCTGTTGGTGGCGGGGTATTATTTTTTTTATATATATTTTTGATTTTAAAAAAAAAGCAAAACAATGCAATTCCACACTCACCAAAATGTATGCCCGGCAACCGTCTGTCTGCGGCAGAGGAGGGCATCTGCACAAGCTTTACTGTACTTCAGATCGTTTGTAATCCCAATGCAGAGGTGTCACAACATGTTAAATTAAATGACACACACACACATAGACACACACACATAGACACACACGCCAGCAAAATAAACAAGTGTCAGAGACCGCTGGCTGTTTGGCGGTGGGCGCCGAGTTCAGAGCCCAGTGGCGGCGGCGCCGGGTTTCCAGCGACTGACTGACTGACTGACTGAGGTGAGGGCTTGTGATTCAGCGCATCCTGACTGTGTGTGTGTGTGTGTGTGCAGCCCAGGACACCGGCGGCGCCTCTACTCACTCACTGCCTCCAGCCCTCACTCAGCCCGTACCTCTCCCTCCCTCCCTCCCCCCCCCTCCCTCCCGGCTTCCTCCGCCGCTAATCCCCATCGGCTCCACACGCCACGGCTGGAGCTGCCAGCAGCCAGTGTTAATGTTAAAGCACTGCCAGCCTTGCCAGTCTAGCCTTACCTTCCTAGCCTTGCCTTGCCAGCCTTGCCAGTCTAGCCTTGCCAGCCTAGCCTTGCCTAGCCAGTCGAGCCTTGCCAGCCTTGCCTATCCAGCATTGCCTGGCCAGCCTTGCCAGCATTGCCTGGCCAGCCTTGCCAGCCTAGCCTTGCCTGCCTTGCCAGCCTAGCCTTGCCAGCCTAGCCAGCCTAGCCTTGCCAGCCTAGCCTTGCCTAGCCAGCCTAGCCTTGCCTTGCCTTGCCTAGCCAGCCTTGCCTTGGGTTTGGTTGAGGACCAAGGAGAAAATGCCCACGAATAAGCCTGGCTTCACCCTCTCAATGTTCTGGCCTTAGATGAAGTTACCTGGAATGGGTCCATGTCTGGATGGATGAAGTAAGTTCCCACTGTTGTAAAGGGTTGGAGATTTATTAAAGAATTCCATTTAAAATTCCATGAGATGTGATTTTTTTTGCCAATGGACAAAATCATGTTTCCTAGTTTACAGTTTTCAGGTTAAAGTCATGGTTGTACTACAAGGTCTTTTGTTTTTGAGTGTTTGTTTGTTTTTTGTTTGTTTGTGTGAATTTGGAGCAGGGTCAGTGTTGTATATAACAGTGAGCAAAGCATGACAGACAATCTTCAGTAACAGAAGAGTGAATAATAATAATAATCCTTGCATTTGATATAGTGCTTTTCACGTCTTCTAGATCTCTCAAAGATGCTTCACAGAATATACTGTAAAGTGAATTGACTGTATGTTTTTTGGGTGAATAAGGAGAGAAAGAAAGGTTTGATGCTATTGAAAGAAAGAGATCAGAGAGGGAAGACTCCAGAGACATAAGAACGAGGTAGAAACAGGATGAATGAGAGAGAGAGAGAGATTCCAGAGAGTCACAAAGAAAACACCAGAGACTATAGACCAGAGAATAGTGAGAGGCACTTTAAAAAAAAAGAGACAGCAGAAAGAAAGACTGGAGGCAGAGATGGACATGTGAGCGAAAATCAAAGTCAGGAAATTCCCAAAGACAAAAGACTCCAAATAACAAAAGGAGGATATGGTGAAGATAGTGGATTACAATATTGCGATCATCTTTAAAATGGAAATTGTGCCAAAGGGTTGGATGCTGGTGAGTGGCACCTGTTCAAAAAAGGGTAAAAGATAAGTTATGTACAGTAGAGATCCTGACATCCACAGTACAGGTAATTGTAACTGGCCTCATTGAAAACAGTGCCAATGTGAGCATTGAAAACAATGTCGTTATCAGGTTTCTGTTTGTTTGTGGTAGTCTCTTTCTCTCTCCACGCCCTTATCCACTTTCAAGGCCATTCACGGCCTTGCACACTCCTATCTCTCTGACCTGCTGTCCCCCTATGAACCTGCTCACCCTCTCTGTTCACCTAGCTCCAGTCTGTTCCATGTCCCCCACCTGACCTGCCCTATCATCGGTGGACAGGCTTTCAGCCTCTCTGCCCCCTCTCGAACTCCATCCCACGATCCCTTCACCTCATTTCTTCCCTTGCCTCCTTCAAGGCCAGTCTCACGACCTCTTCGATCGTGGCTTCTGCTGCCCTCCCAACTCTCTCCCTCCCCTCCTACCTCTCTCCCCTTCCTCCCCACTAGCCTGCCCCTCTCCCCTGCTCGTATTCCGACCTGACTGTTCAGCACCTTGGGACATCCTCCCGACATGGAAAGCACTCTAGAAGTGTAATTTTGTTGTTGTTGTATTTGCTATGGCTGTTATCCCCAACTCTGGGATTGCCAAGCCTCCGCTCTTTCCAAACTGCCTAATAAGCACTGCAAGATACTGCCCCATGCAAGGGGGGCTATGTAAATGCAAATTGTTGTGCAATTCAAAGCCCTATTGGATATGGTGGTCCTAGCTAGACAACTTGCCGGACAGTACCCTCAATGACAAGCTATGTGGTTTCACTTGGTTAGATTCCAATGCATGGTCTGGGGTTCCCAAGTCTTGGCTTTTGCCAACCTGCACCCAGTACTTTATGAAATTAGGTAAGCAGGATAGGTCACACCAAAGAGAGAGTGCACATTCCATTCCAACAATTAATCTCTGGAATTTCCATGTGTAAATGGGATGCATGGAAATCTCATCTCAGTTTGGATATTCACAAGCATGTTGCTGGGTTTCCACATGTGTCAGACCAAAAAATGATCAGATCTCCCCTGCACTCGTTGAGTAAAATCACAAATCTTGTTATCAGTGTGCTCACAACTAATAAAAATGCCGCCTTTGTAGACTAACTTTATTCCACATTTGATGTTCTATGTGGATCAAAGGATACGCAGTTATCCAGCTTGCAAGTCAGCAGCTGTCTATAGTACATTGACAAGCATGCCTAAGTTTACTGCTCAAACCAAATTAGGGTATAAGGAATCTGTAAGGAATAACATAATAATAATCCTTGCATTTGATATCGTGCTTTACATATTTTATCGATGTCTAAAAGCGCCTCACAGAATATACTGTAAAGTGAATTGACTGCATATTTGTGGGTGAGACACAGCAGTCAATTGCGCACAACAGTGTCCCATAAACAGTCGTGGATTGAAGAGACTAATTTATTATTGTTTTTTGAGGGTGTATTATTAAGTGTGTGGAGTAAGAAAACTTGCCAAGGTTTCACCCTGGAATTGAACCCAGATCTCTCATTTGTAAGGCGAATGCTCTAACCACTGAGCTACAGGACTCCACATAGTACACATGTTAGAAAAGTACACATATATGCAGAGGATGCAATTTAAAGTAATTAAAATATTAAGTCAAGCAAACGATAATTAGGATATAGATCTTAGGTGGGAGTACAGAATAGAAAAAAATCTCCATTTTTATGGCATATTTTTGTGTCAAAAGAGTTTCATGGGACAATATTTGTAGCCAAATGCAGCAGCCAGCTAGTCCTATAAACTATCATAAACTAAATGACCAAATAATTTGCAAATTTTAATATTCACTTGAAGAGGCTGATAGGATATTACTTAGATGTCTCGCTTGAAGGATGGCGCATCTTACAATACAACAAATCCCCAGGTCTCTACTACAGTATCAGTTTATTCATTGAAGTCCGAATGTACAGTTCGAATATTGTGACTAGAGAACAAGAGTGCTACCAATTGAGCCAAGCTAACACACTCAGTTAAAAAAACATAAAGAAGGCAAAAGATACTCCAGGTTTTATTGAAGATGCATTGAATTCACAGGAGGAAGTGATATTAACTCTAAACGAGACATTGGTTAGGCTAAAATTGGAGCAGTGAAGTTCTATCTACAGTGGTTCTATTTTGACTGTGGAAAGAAATTTTCTACTGAAGCAATAAATAACAAGTGCTACAAATTTTACTACGAAGAACAGTTATAACCAGTGAACCGAACAATTCAGATGAGATAGCCTCTGTTTCTACATCGTAAAGAGCCAGCTTCCACCTCCAGCACTAATTCTCAGCAGTTTCTCTCAATCTCTATCAATCTGTTCCATTTTTATTGGAGGGCGCTCAAGCTTTTTGTATACTTTGTATGCTTCACGAGGAAGCCTCGGAACAACTGTAGGTCCCAAATACAGTATACTTTTGAAGAAATCCAAAGATAGAAATGGTGTTGTTGGATGGAAGATACAATTAATGGAAAAACTGTTCTGCAATATTCCACTATAAGACAGAAAATGGCAACAACGAAAAATAAACAAAAAGCCTTTATATATTCAAAATATTTAGAAGATAAGATAAGGATAATCAATTGACCTAGTGAAAAGCCAACATCTAATCTTGAAACTTTTACATATCCCTTCTTATTGAAGAGATGCTACTCAAACATTTGGAGAGTTACATAGTGAACATTATGAGTAGGTTTCTGATTTTGTGAAACGTTGATGGGCAATATCCAAATCTAAGTGGAGCCATTTAAATCAAGGGAAATTTGCTACCTTGGATTATGTTCCGATAGCTCTTCAAAAACACTGATATAGTATAAAATGTTGATTGCGCAAGGAGTTTTCTAGGTTTCCATCATTGCAGACAAGAACATAGATGATAGCGTTATTGATTGTAATGTGATTTGGGAGACTGATGATAGACTGAGAAAAAGGACTGAGTGATTTTTCCACAGTTTACTTGAGGGATTAAAATTGGATCCTGACAGTATTTCAGAATAATTATTTTTTCGTTAATTTTATGAAACTTTGAAGCAGAAGTTATCCAGCTAGGACCACCACCTTAGGGCTTTGACTTGCAAGTCGTGCCAAGCCAGGCTGCTTGTGCTGTGGTTACCCGGGGTATAATTGACTGTAAGTTACTGAAAACAATTGTGACATGCATTATATTTACTATAATTATATTCCCCTGAATTCTCCATTCCACCATTGATGGCCGTTCCTTCAGCCACTACACCCCGAGACTCTGGAACTCCCTCCCTCACTCATTCCCTCCACCTCGCCCTCTCCTTTCCCATTTTCAGGTTGGGCTTGAAGACTTTTCTTTTCGACTGTGCTTCTAGTCACCTTTTTCCCCCTCCCCCTGGCTTGGCCTGGGATCCACTTTGTGAAGCAGTCTGAGACGCCGTCTGGCATGGAGGGCGCTATATACATCCGAGTTGTTGTTATTACTATGAGCTACTCATGGTAGAGTAATTATGCATTCCCTAGACTTAGTTAACAGCCAACATGAAGGTTGTTTTAGAATGCCCATTCAATAATTCTATTTGCTAATCCGAGATTCATGTTTGAGATCAGAGATTGGTATCAGTGTTCAAATTAAGTAATGTAAGACTAGAAGACAGTATTGTTTGAAAGCTTGCTAATTCAATAAAGTAAGTTATATTAGTGTATATTAAAAGACACCTTCAAGGTGCATTAACCTTCAAAATAGATCAACATTAAAAGATATGGATCAGAACCATATTGCGAATGCTATGATCTTTTACATATCATTATGATATCCATTTGATCTGAATTGAGGAAATAATTTATCCTGTTCTCCTTGAACAGATTTATGTATTTTTCAAAATCTTTTTTTGTTCACTCTTCTTATCAATGTTACATGTCAAAAGTAATGATTGCCATTTTACAGCATTTATAATTGCCCTACACTTTTAGCTGTTTTGCACAGATTTGAGGTTGATTCTGAAATGGGCCGATACTTCAGATTAGGGTCCGGCGATATATCGATATATCGCTAAAACCCGATATAATTTTCATATCGATACGCCGATATAGGCATTCCAAAAATATCGATATCGAGGGAAAAAATCGGAATTCGCTCACACTGAACTACAAGACCCAGAATGCTCATCTCTATACACAATGCACAGACCGAGGTGCAAAGCCGCCATATTGTATTCATAGTCCTCGAATACAATATACAGGTATGCAAGGGGTGGGGGGGGGAGAGACGGCGGCTGGGGGGGGGTGAGGGGGAGAGAGACGGCTGGGGGGGGGGGAGGGGGAGAGAGACAGCTGGGGGGGGGAGGGGGAGAGAGACAGCTGGGGGGGGAGGGGGAGAGAGACGGCTGGGGGGGGGAGGGGGAGAGAGACGGCTGGGGGGGGAGGGGGAGAGAGACGGCTGGGGGCGGAGGGGGAGAGAGATGGCTGGGGGGGGAGGGGGAGAGACGGCTGAGGGGGGAGGGGGAGAGAGACGGCTGGGGGGGCGGCGGAGGGAGAGAGAGACGGCAGAGGGGGAGGGGGAAAGAGATGGCTGGGGGGGGTGGTGGGGGAGAGAGATGACGGGGGCGGTGGGAGAGAGGGAAGGCGGCTGGGGGGGTGGGGGGAGAGAGGGACGGCAGTGGGGGGGGTGGGGGGAGAGACGGGTTGGATGTGATAATATACAGATAGATAGAGATGGGGGGAATGTGAGAGAGGAGAGAGACACAGAGACACAGACAGAAAAACACAGAGGTGGAGAGAGTGAGAGACACAGAGAGAGAAAGATATTTACCTCCTGAGGAGATAGGCCCCGAATGCGCGCGCACCCGGAATGTCCGCGCTCCCGGAACGCGCGTGCACCCCAAATGCGTGCGTCGCGCGCGCATGCGCAGTAAGAAAACCCCGAAAATATCGATATTTCAGTATATCTCGATATGAGCCCATTGATATATCTAAATCGGAAAATTTCCATATCAACGGACCCTGCTTCAGATATATGCTGATCTCAAACAGATCTGAAAAGTTATGTCTCGTAACAAGTTTATATTTGAATTGTGCCAGTGTATTTTGGAACATTAGTCAATTTATCGTGAGTATTCATTTACAAAAATTCAGTATCACAGTTCTGTGTTTCACTTCCTGCTTTTTATTTGGAAAATCATTCAAAGCACCTGCACAATGTTGCAGACATTGTCATATTTCTATTATGTAGCTGCGCATACATAAAATAAATAATAATGATAATCCTTGCATTTGATGTAGCGCTTTTCACCTCTTCGAGATGTCTCAAAGACGCTACAAAGAATATACTTTAAAGTCATTTACTGTATATTCGTGGTAATTGCGCATAGTAGTGTCCCACAAACAACTGTGGATTGAAATAACCAATTTTTAATTATTTCTTCTGAGGCGTTTTTCTTATTATTAGATGTGCTTACATCACCTCACGGCTGGATTACGGAAATTCTCTCCTAGTCGGCCTCCCCAGTTCCTCCATTCATAGGCTGCAGGTCATTCAAAACTCTGCAGCCCGTGTATTATCCCGCACCCGCCTCCGTGACCACATAACCCCCACCCTCGCCCGTCTCCACTGGCTCCCCATCCTCCAGAGGATCGAGTTTAAGATCCTCGTCCTCACCTACAAGGCCTTACACGGCCTTGCCCCATCCTACCTAACCGATCTACTCTCCCCCTACACGCCCACCCGGACCCTCCGTTCAACAGGACTTGGCCTGCTCCAAGCCCCCCGCCCGAACCGCCCCACCATCGGAGGCCGGGCCTTCAGTTTCTCCGCTCCCACCTTATGGAATGCCATCCCTCAATCCCTCCATTTCGCCTCTTCCCTTTCCTCTTTCAAGGCCGGTTTGAAGACTTTCCTCTTCGATCGTGCCTTTTGTTCCACCCCGAACTCTTTTACCTCCCCTTCGTGTTTCACCCCTTCCCAAACACTCCCCTCCCAGCTCGGGTCATACACCTCTTGTTTAGCGCCTTGGGACGTCCTCCCGACGTGAAAGGCGCTCTATAAATGTAAATTGTTGTTGTTGTTGTGTGGTTTAAGGAAACTTGCCCAAGGTTTCATGCCACCAGGTATTGAACCCAGATCTTTTGCTTGCGAGACAAGTGCTCTAACCACCTAGCTGCAGGATTACACACATAGCATATGTATATACCATTCAAACACCAAATTCATGTACAGTAAGTTCTTGATCAGTGTCATCTAAACTGGAAGTCATTGTGTGTTGTGTGAAAGACCTTCATTTGCTGCATATATCCCCCCTCCCCCCGCCCACCCCCACACACACACCTCATTTGGGTCCTAATTCCTGACTGTTGGGGTGTCCCTCCGATGTGAAATGTGTCTTAGAAATGTAATTGTGAATTCTAATGTATTTTATTTATGAAACCCGCATCTAAATCGTTCTAATGGACATCTCTTTCACTTTCACAATCATATAACTCATGAAATTGTTGTTGGCATTGCCAGATGCTATTGCTAAACTTCCATCTTTCAAAACCATTTTAGACAACTTCCTGGCTGCTCACAGTATCCCAAATCAATACTCTAACTCTTTTTAGTAGAGCTTGGTAAGTTTATTTCCATTTTAGTAAAATTGATACTATTAATCAAGCTAACAGACACATGGATTGATGAGTGAGGTAACTTAACCGTAAGTCAGTTTGGGATTCGTTATATCAAAAAAAGCCAATAAGCCTGCAATAAATAAAACAAGACAAAAAGAATAAGATCAAAATGAAATGATTGTTATAGGCGATGCTAGCCTCGAAAAGGAATAAATGGCAGATTGTATTTATTCATTTTCGAGGCTAGCATCGCCTATTAGCATTGCCTATTCCATTGGAATTCAACAACTCTTAGATCTAATAGGGATCTAATAGTTGTTGAATTCCAATGGAATTCCTCAATAACTTGAAACGGTTTAATAGAGACTCGTTGTTGACTTTTGTTCCATATTCCCTTAATTGGGATCCGCTGTGCAGTTTTCTGAAGGGATTTCTTGATAAAGAAATCAGAAATAAATCACTTATGGGAATTCCGTTATAAAATTAAATTCCTGCAGGTGTGTATGATGTACTACTCAATTCTCCATTAACAATCCTGATGGAAATATCCATATACAAACTGTATTTGACCCCAGTGAAAGGAATGCTGATTAAGATCAAAGCCTGACTTGTATTGTTCCCAAGGTAACATGGGTTAGCTGAGAAGCCACTTGTATCTAAGGTCCTGGGCCCAGTAACAGTAACTCTGTGGTCTGCTCCAGTCATCATCGTGGCCTGAACTGGCAATCTGGCTATGTTACCCTGATGTTGCAGTTGATGGCTTCTGGTAATGAAGTAGACCATCTTCGTTCAATCTATTCCTCTGAAATGCTTTGAAATCACTTTGTGTAATATTCTCCCATCTCTCATTCTCTTATGTAATGCTCCCTATTCCTCAGAGGATCGAGTTCAAAATTTGTGTCCCAACCTTCAAGGCCATCCACCGCTTTGCACACTCCAACCTCTCCAATCTTCTAACCTATTAACCTATCCACTCCCTCTGCTCACTCCATGTCCCCTGCTTTGCCCGCTCCACTATCGGCAATCGGGCCTTCAGCCTCTCTGCCCCCACCCTCTGGAACTCCATCCCACTTTCCCTTTGCCTTGCTCCCTCCCTTGCCTTCTCCAAGGCATGCCTCAAGACCCACCTCTTTGACCGTCTTCAGGCACCCTTCTGCCCTCTCCACCCCTCCACTCCTCCTGCTCTCCTGTCCCACACACCCCACCCACCACCACCCGCCATTCGGGTCCGAGTACCTGACTGTTCTGCACCTTGAGACATCCTCCCGATGTGAAAGCCGCTTTACAAATATAATTTTGTATTGCATTCAGGACAAGAGTGTAGCCAAGTGCAGAAAGCAGGGGCAAATAAATAAAACATGCTCCAAAATTGATCAACAGGAATTCCAAAAGGGAGTTTAAGAAGCTGTTATTTCTTTATCACATCTGATCAGGTCCACAACCTTCCACCTCCACAATATTGCCTGCCTCCGACTGTAACTGACACCCAGCACAGCCAAAACCCTTATCCATCCATTTGCCATTTCCTGGCTTGATTATTCAATACCTTCCTTGCCAGTCTCCCAAGCTCCACCATTCATAAGATCCAATTAATTAAAACTTTGCCACCCATTTCCTTACCTCCATCAAACTCCATACTGTCATCACCGCAGTACTTGCCCAGATTTCTTGGCTCCCCACTACAGAAATAGATCATTTCAGGATGCTCACACTCAGGAACAAATCCATTGCTGCCCTGGTAACTCGCCATTCTGCTTACATCCAACTCCATTATCTGCCTCCTTTGGTCAGTTGGCGCCAGTCTCCTTCTGTCCCCTTGGCTCCAACATCAGCAACCATGCTTTCAGTTGTTACACCCCAAAATTGTGGAACCCTCTGCCTTAGTCTCTTCACCTTGCCTCCTCCTCACCCATCTTCAGTTCACACCTGAATACCTTCTCGGTGATGGTGCTATTGCCTCCTCCCCCACTCCCTGACTTGTGGTCAAGCTCTGGCATTGTTAAACCCTCTGAGATGCTATCTCACATGAAGTGCATCCACCAATATACAATCGAGCATAAATACAGTCGATTCACTTTACAGTATATTCTGTGAAGTGCTTTGAGATGTCTACAAGAAGTGAAACAACAACAATGATAAAGTGACATTTGCACAGTGCCTTTCACATTGGGAGGATGTCCTAAGGCACTTGAGAGTCAATATTTAGGACCTGAGCTGTGGTCGGGATCAGGTGGGTGGAGGGTAGGATGGGGAAGGGAGTTGACAGATGGCATGGTCGAAGAGGAGGGTGTTGAGGAGGGACTTCAAGGAAGCTAGGGAGGGGGTGAGGTGGAGGGATTGCGGGATGGAATTCCAAAGATTGGGGGAAGAGTGGTTGATTGCTGCCAGTGCCTGAGGAGTGGTAAACCAATCAGGATGGCCTTGGTCTTATTGACATTCAATTGTAGGAAGTAAGGTCTTATCCAGGACTTGATGTGCAAAAGGCAGTCTGTCAGGACAGCAGTGGTCCTGGAACTGAAGGTGAAGGCAGAAAGATAGAGTTAAGTGTTATCCGCATACATATGGAAGTTGACCTCATGTCTGTGAATGTTGTCACCAAATGGGAGCATGTAGATTTGAATAGGAGAGGGTCAAGGATAAAGCGCTGGGCAACACCACACATGACAGTATTGGAGGAGAAGCCATTAGTGATGAGAAAGTGGAGACGGTGGGAGAGATAAGATTCAAACCAGACAAGGGCAGGTCAACAAATATTGAGCTGAGAGGAGAGGCAGTGCAGGAGGATGACAATGTTGAAGGTGGCAGAGAGGTTGAGGAGGACAAGGAGGCAGAGTGAGCCCTGCTTGTAGATGTTTAGAATGTCATTAGAGACTTTGACCTAGGCTGTTTTAGTGCTGTAGGCAATAACAACCACAACAAAATTACACTTGTTAGTGCCTTTCACTTCAGGAGGACATCCCAAGGCATACAGAAGACGGATTCGAAGATTATTATTAATATTATTATTATATAAATGAAAGTTACATATGCAATCTTGGGCACTGCCCTACTTCATAGAAATCACTCTTTACAGATTAAGGGTGTGTTATTATTTCTCCTGAGTGTCACCCAGCAAACAATCTGATGATGACGTATTCATTTATAATGCAAACCCAATTCATTCGTGGAACCTTCAATGAACTGAGAAACCTTCAACAACCATCATTCAAGAATTGCAGCACTAAGAACTACAGCAGAGAAGTTAAACCAGCTGGTGCTCGTGCAATGCTGAACACATAGCTCAGGCAACTTCTAGCAAAGGTATATTTGCATTTTCGATCCATGAGGAGAAACTCCTGCAAATGGAAAATCCCAGAGATTATACTAGGATGTAGGATTTAATCTACATATAACCAAAATTCCACAAACATTCCACACAACTCCTGCAAATGGCAAATTGTTACTGTCCCAACTGGAGATAAGACTATTACTGGGAGCGTTATAGTATTCGAAAAGTGTTTGCAGTGATATTGGAAAGCTTTTAAAACCTCAACATCTGGCTGGTTGCTCTGCCGCTGGGGACAACATTACAAATTTAGAAACTGAGCTAAAATGTTGTGTGATGGGTAAGTGGAACATTAAATATTTTCACTCATGGTCCAATGTTTGGCTCACTTAAAACCTTCTCTCTGACAATTTAGGAATGTAACAAGTTGATCTAGATTATGTTTTTATGTTTATCCCTATCCAACTCCAACTATCTTATTTGATACAGCCTTTAACTGCTCGGTTTGATGGCACTTTTCAATCTTCCAATATCCACTTGAAATCATTTAAGTAACTAATCTTTTAAAATGCGTTTAATCATTTACATTTCCTTCAAGAGAGTCTTGATTGTTTTAAAAGAGTGTTTGGGATGTGAAATTCTTATGAATCCATAAATTATTTGAAATGGAAATGACATAATACCTGCAAAAGAATATGAAAGGTTTGGGAAGCAAATATAAAATGTAACTTGAGTGGGTGCCTCATGTGGAGAAAAGCACCAGTGCAAACTTGACGTTCTCTCCTATCCTTCTATAGTAGTTATTGGTATTTAAGAAGTAAATTGTCTTTAAGTGCGCATGGTTGCAAGGCAATTATAGAAAAGCTTGAAAAAGCCGAATATTAAAGGATGGGGAGTAACAGGAGAATAGGATTTGATTAAATGTCTTGTGGTAATAAATATCAATATTGACTGAATGGGTTGAATAGCCCTTTTTGTGCTGTAACATTCCATGATTCTATGACGTGTTCTGTCCTGCGGTTCTGACCTCCTCAACCTACTCGATCTGTCCTTAAAACTCTCTGAACCTGTGTGCAGCTTAGGCATCAAGTTCGATCCCCAGTTGTCTTTCTTCTCCCACATCCGATCTCTGACCAGGATCTCTTTCCTCCACCTCCACCACATTGCCCGTCTCCAATAATACCCCAGCTGCCGAAACTGCACAAATGCCCTCATCACCAGTCTTCCCTCCTCCACTAAACTCCACACTCTGATTAACCCAGTCCTTGCCAAACTCCACTGGCTCCCTGTCATAGAACGGATCAACGTCAGGGTCCTCACTCTAGTGTTTAAACCCCTCCACACCTTGGCACCCACCCCCATCTCTCTCCAACCACCTCTACTAACTGCCTCTGTTCTCCTGGCTCCGGCCTCCTCCCTGTCCCTTGTATCCACTGCTCCACTATTGGCAGGTGTGCCATCGGCCACTACATCCCAAAGCGACAGATCTTTCTCTGTCGATCCCTTCTCTTTCCCCATTTGCACCTGAAAACATTTCTCTTTGAACATGCCTATGGTCATTTTCCCCCTCCCCTTGGCTTTGCATCGGGCTCCGCCATTGTTAAGCGCTCGGGGATTCCATCCGGCATGGAGGGCGCTATATAAATGCAAGTTGTTGTTGTGTGCAATTGGGCTGCCACATTCGCCTACAGTTTTAAACATTCACATCAGCAAGAAACCTGGGTTCGATTCCAGGCTGGGTGAAACTATGGCCAAGTTTTCTTCCTCATCCGCCTGATAATAATCCCTCAAAAATAAACAACAACAACAACATTACATTTATAGAGTGCCTTTCACGTCAGGAGGATGTCCCAGTTAGGTCAGGACCCGAGCAGGGGGGAAGGGTCAGGGGAGGGGCAGGGGGATGGAGAGTAGGAAAGGGGGGAGAGTAAAGAGGGCAGCAGAAGGCACACAGGGCATTTGCATAGTCAGGCCAGGATATAATGAAAGCATGATTGAGGGTTTCAGTGGCCTTGGGAATAAGGTAATGGCGGAGTCAGGCTATATTGCAGAGGTGAGGGAAGTCAGAGTGGGTCTTGGCTTGGATGTAGAGGAGGAAAGACAGTTAAGGATCAAACAAAACACCTTTTGGTGGGGTCGAGTGAGCAACCATGAAGGTTGATGCTGCCAACGTCGAATGCGTGAAGGCACTGGCGCAAACCAGTCAGGAGGGCCTCTGTCTTGTTGACATTCAATGATAGAAAGTTAGCTCTCATTCAGGACTTGATGTCTGACAGGCAGCCTGTCAGGATAGTAGTGGTCCTGAAGTCGAAGGTAGAGGTGGAAAGATAGAGTTGGGTGTCATCCGCATACATGTGGAAGTTAACCCCATGTCTACGGATGATGTCACTAAGGGGGAGCATGTAGATTTTAAAAAGTAGGGGTCCAAGGACAGAGCCCCGGGGGATGTCACAGGTGACAGTGCGGGGGCTGGAAGAAAAGCCATTGGTAGCAACAAAGTGGAGACGATGGAAAAGGTAAGAGTCAAACCAGGCGAGGGTAGGTCCTTGAAGATTGAGCTGGGAGGAGAATGGAATGGTCAACAGTGTTGAAGGCAGCAGAGCGGTCAAGGAGGACAAGGAGGCAGAGAAAGCCCTGATCACAGATGTTGACCAGGGCTGTCTCCATACTATGGGCAGCACGGAAGATGGATTACAGGGGTTCTAATTGATCCAATTGATCAATTATAGGCTAATAACATTTAAATCACATGCAAAAATATATTCTGTATACACAGCGTATACTGTATATTATTTGCAGCTTAGTAAAAAAATTTAAGTCCGCTGTACTGCTAATATCTACTGCTCACATCTATTGGAGGATTTCTGCAATTAAAAATTTTAGCTTACTTTTTACATACCATGAAATTAAAATAAAATAAATTATCTTCGTTAATCAAAGCAAGGTTGAACATTCAAACACAAGCACATGAGAAATTCAGCTTTGTTTTAAATAAGCACAGAGACCGTAAAGATAATCTGAAATAGTGAGACTTCGCAGATCTTACAGAAAATATAGGATGTCCTTCACATTCACTGTTTTTTATAATAGTTTTTATAGTGTATAACCTACTGTATAAACAAACTGCTAATAGGTATTTGTAGAATATTGTTGTCAATGATTAATTATGGGATCTAAATGTTTTGTTGTTAATCAACTCTGTGAATAAATTTTTCACTCTGTGTATTATACATAACTGTTCCAGTATTAATAATGCATGATTTTATACTGTGGCTAGGTAGTCAATATTGACCACAAGATGGTGCTATTCTCAACATGCTTCACATTACAAAACCACTTACTGACACTGGAATCTTTTCTTTACCAAAAACTCATCAATGTAGATTTATTATCAGTTTAAACTGTATTCTTAAAATGAGCAACTTAGCTATGAAAATCTGTCTTTCTGGAGGTTTTATTATTCCAGTATTATATCATAATCGTCCAACTATTTATTTTGAAGTCAAGGGAAGATTAGAAAAATAAAATAAATCCTTGCAATTCATATTTTATTTACGAATGCAACCTCCACTGTGCTGAGAATTTTTATTAAAACAAAGATATTCCTTTTAAAGTTGAATCAATGAATACAGTATACAGTATTTGCTTCACACTTTGCTTGATGCTTTATTTTGAGTTTATAGGGGGTAGAATTATACTTGCTTATGTGAAAGTGTTCAATGTGAGATGATGGGATGTTTTTCTACCTTGGCAACTTATCAAGTAGCCTTAACTGAACCCTAACAATCACAGTCAGATGGGGAATGAAAAAAGGCCCTGCTCCAATGATGGGGTAGAAGATACAATATTCTCAAACCAGAAATCACTGTAGCTTTTGTTTTGCAAATGAAATTGAGGGAACTTCTGTGAAATTCAATTTTAAAAAAACTTGTGGAAAATGGTGTTAAAATGCAAATCAGGTAGCAGCCTGGCTTAGTTTGCAGCACTTCTGTCTCTCAGTCAGATTCAAGCCTCATGTTGCCCCATGTTGGTACATTGAATTTATATAAACCAGGCTCATAATCACAATAATCCTTGCATTTGATTTGGCGTTTTTCACATCTTATCGATGTCTCAAAGCTCTTCACAGAATATATTGTAAAGTGAATTGACTGTATATTTATGGATGAAACGGGGCACAGCAGTGTTCCACAAACAGTTGTGGATTGAAAATGACCAATTATTTTTATTATTGTGTTTTTTGGGGGACGGATTATTATTAGGCATATGGAGTAAGGAAACTTGCCCAAGGTTTCAACCTGATCTGCCTGGATTCGAATACAGGTCTCACACTTATAAGGCAAATGCTCTAATCACTGAGCTACAGGAGCTCATATTCCTATACAATATCAGGGGAGTGCACCATTGGTTTTAAATTATGATAGGATTTTAAGTCCTTTTCTCAACCCAAAAAAAATTCACTATGGTGCTCCAGTTTACGAGTATTAGATTTCCAACCCCAATGTTTGTGTACTCTGATCTTAGAGTGAATTGGAATTTTGCACTTTTATCCTATGTATTTCAGCCTGTCTCTTAGTGCTGAGTCATGGGCAACCATAGTGTACATTGAGAATTTGTACCAACCAGGTTTAAAACCACATACGTTACAGACTGGTTTATTTTCTAAGAACGAAAAATCTAAACATTTGTATTTCTGCTGGTGGAATGCATTGGTGAGCTCAAACCTTATCTAACAGAATGAAAGGAATATGGTTAATATCTGCAGTTTTCACGCCATGCATTCTGAATTTTAATGTTGAGATATTGGGTGATCAGTGAGGCTTAAGGCAAGTCTCTAGAAAATGGGAACAGTTCAGAGAACAAGTTACAGATGCTGCTATTAATGCACTCTAGCAATCTTGGCAGTCGCTTTGAGCATGAATTTTCCAGCCTACGTGTGAATTATGTCCAACGGGGGTGGTGTCTGGGACCCATGGATCAGCCTAGAGAATGAAAAACACAACTAGAAAGGTATGAAAAATGATTTCAGTTTCAGAAGTTTTGTTCTTTGCTTTGCTATGTAAATATAAATACGTTTTGTATATTGAATACTCATTCAATTAAAAGCTGAGTCTATGGTGAGGATTTAGCCTCAACAACTTATTTGGTCTATGAGAATGGCATCTTACATGGGATTGGTTAGACATGGGGTCCTGTGCTTGGACCTTTTAATATTAAAAGTTTCCATTTTTGTCACACTGCCCTTGAGGGAATTGAGAACTCAGAATCTTCGTGCCAGAATACCTGTCAGAGCCCATGTAAAAGCTTGATGTTTATTGTCTCTGATAGTAACAGGAAAGGAGTCGCGAGAGAGAAAAGAAAACACGTTGATGTTTGATTTTGATTAATTTAGCTATTTTATAGTCTGATATGAATGGAGGGATAAGTTTAGTTTAACTGGGAAGATCCATAATCATTAGAGAGTCATTTGATGACTTCTTTCAAAACAGGACAGAACAGAGGTGACATGCACTTTGTCAAGGTAAACAGACAATGTAATGTAAAGTGTTGGGTTTTAACTACTTGGTTGTTTTTTACTGTTCTGTTGAGTATTTTCTACTCTAATTATCCAGCTTTTTTTCCATCAATGAATTTTTAAGCAACAATAAGATGCAAATAATTAGTTTCCAATTAAATAAAAATACTACAACATTGTCATTTACTGGATTGTTCCTTAGCAGGAAGCAAAGGTCAGATGTTAGAGGTTTGTCAGCTTTTCGTTCTCCATTACACAACAAAACGATCCAGAAAGCTATGCGGATCTCTGGACAAATTGTTTTAAAAGAGTACTCCAGTAAAGCCAGCTATGAGCAAGCAGCGCAGCTAAACAGGGGAAGGAAGGAAAGGTGCAAGTCTGATTAACAAGAGGCCTGGACTATGTTTAGTAAATTGGGATTTGAGAAATACTGTTTATACACAAATTCGATAAGGCTAAATGTTTTATGTGATAGCTTGACTCAGTTGGAAGCTCTCTTGCCTCTGAGTCTGTTGCAGATTCAAACTCCAAGTCAGGACTTTGAGGTTGCAACATAGATTGTCACTCCAGTCCAATGGAGTCCATTTGATCCAGTACAATCCAGTCCTTTGAATGAGGAATTAAACAAGAACGTGTCTACCTCTTAAGGTGAACTTTAAAGATCCCAGGACGTTGTTTGAAAACAACGCCCTGGTGAAAAGAGAAAGGAGTTATTGTCCTGGCCAACAATTCCCTTTGTAAAATAAATTATTAATTTCATAGTTATTTGGGGGACATTGCTGTCCAAATTGGCTGCTGCATTTAACTGCAAAATACAAAGTGACTACACTTTTTAGTAAATAGTGTGAAGCGTTTTGATGATGTGATAAGATACTGTATCAAATGCAAGGATTATTATTATTATTATGATACTCAAATTTTTATCTTAGGCTTTGATAAGGGAATAGTCCTGACATTCGTAGCTACCAATGTGACTTTTCAAAGGCCGTCTTCCCCTATCTCCCCAGCACCACCATGCACAAAATTTGCCACTTGAATACTCACCTGCACTAAATTCCGTAGCCCATACACCAGTTCTAGCCAGGATCCACTAGCTCCCTATCACCAAATTGATCAATTTCAAGATCCTCACACATTTTCAAATCCATTCTTGCCCTGACACCTCCTTACTTTTCTAGCCTGCTAACCCCCAACCCACTACTCATTGCTTCCACTCGACTGGACCCAGCCTTCTGCTTGTTTCTCATGCTCTTTATCCCACCATTGATGACCACACTTTCAGCCACTGCACCCTGAAACGCTGGAACACTCTTCCTCTATCCTTCCTTCCCCATCTTCAGGTCACGCAAGAAAACCTTCCTCTTTGACTGTGCCTACAGTCACCTCCCCCTCCCCCGGGCTCGGAGTTGTGCTCTGCCACTGTGAAGTGCTCTGGGACACTTATATAGCACTGCGTGAGTGATATGTAAATGTAAGTTGTTGTTTTTGTTGATATGTAGCAATTCCTTAAAAATGTTTTGTTAAAGTTGTTAAAGAACAATTTGTTCTTTAGCATCCACAGATTAACTACATCTAGGCTTGCCTATGCTAATTCCTTGCATCGTCCTTCCCAACTCTTCCCTCCACAAACTGCACATCATCCAGAACTGCAGCTCATGTCCTAGAGCATAGAATTCAAAATCCTCGTCCTCACCTTTGAGATCCTCCATGGCCTTGCTCTTTCATACCTCTGTAACTTGCTAACCCCATAGTGATCTGTCCACTCCCTCCGCTCAGAACAACAACAATAAAATTACATTTGTATAGCGCCTTTCATGTCAGGAGGTCACTCCAATCGCTGAAACGCTCTGGTCTGCTCCATTTCTCTATGTCGCCTGCCTCCTCCCTCACCATTGGCAGTTGGGCCTTGCTCTCTTATAACACCCTGCTCACATCCAAATCCCTGACTGTCCAGTGACTTGGGATGTTCTACCTACATGAAAGGCACTACGCAGAGTAACTTCGTATTGTATAATTGAAGCGATTGTGTATAGCATTAATAGTCAAAGAGCAAAAGCAAGATTGTAGCAAAGCAACAGAAGAAGAGGCCAACGGGTGAATAGAGTTATTTTCAACATTCAATTTCCATCCATCAGTGTATTTTTGAATATTACTGGCAGCTTGCTGACATACATGGAATAACTTGGTTTAGTTTAGAAACAGCAGCTTGTGGTCAGATTGCAGGTAAATTAAATTACTGTAATGATTTACAAACTTGAAAGTTATCCAGCAAAAGCAGTTCACACACATTGGTTTGCCAATACCCTTGAATGAGATTACGCTTGATGTTTTTGATCAGGGTCACTTTGAAGTTTACTGTTTCTAATGTTTCATGGTATTAAAACTAGTCATCTGAGTCATGGTTTGCATTGACTGAAGCTACTGCTGACAACATCCAATCTCAGTATTTTAAAGGTGTCAGTCTGGCTCATTTCTAGTCAGAAAGGGGCCTTAAGATTGTGGGTTTGAGCCCCGTGTGGGAGTAATTTAAGATCATCATCTAGGCTGGCACGTTAGTGCACTGGGTGGGGAAGCAATGCATTATTAGAGATGCCATCCTTCAGATAAAATGTTACACCAAGGTCTTAGCAGTCTGTTCAGGTCGATGTTAAAGATTCCATGGCATTATTTCAAAAAATAACAGAGTTTCTCCTGGTGTCCTGCTCAACATCCTCCAGGTAAAATTGATACTACAATGCTATGCATAGGTTGACTGCTATATTTTCCTACAAAACAATGCACAGTTACTACACTTTATAAGCAATCTTTGAGACATGCCTTGGAAGGTGTAATATCAAATGCGAGGATTATTATTTTTAATTGCTTCAGCTTCACATTGATGACATCACCCATAATAACATGCTGTTCTGAATAATAATTGCTGAAACTCTTCAGTGTTTTCATTGTCACACTTAGTGGAGTCCCGCAGCTTTATTGCACTTGCCTCACAAGAGAGAGGTCATGGGTTTGATTCCCTTTCACTCGCCTCATTCAAAGGCTGCCACAAGACCTTCCTCTTTGACTACACCTTCGGTCAATCCCCCCCACTCCCCCCACCCCATCCTGATCACCCTCCCTCCCCATACCTAGTTTGGGTGCAAACCTTGGCATTGTCCCGTGCCTTGAGAAGTCCTCTCGACATGAATGTAAATTGTTGTTGTTGATTGTGTAAACAATATATAAACACTTGATTGTAGAAGGATCTACACATATCCTTAAATATGTAATTACAGTAACAACCAGTGCAAAGGAAACATATTATATTGTAAAGCACATTCTGACAGTCATAGCATTTCTACAGTTTCCTATATTCATTAAAAAAAACACCTTTAATCAATATCAATAGAAACTATAGAACAGTATGGAGGAATCTGATGTCTCAGGATGGCCCCAATAGAATGTAGTGCATGCATTAGAGCACACAAATAATTAGACTACTGGAAGAATTGTAGGAACCTGGGAACGTAGGAATTGATATATTAAAAAAAACAAGATCCATTTATTTTGCCTTCTACCATCCTGGAAGTTGCTTGCTACAATAATGGAGATGTTGACAGCAATTAATTCTGTGTGGATTAGTCTACCATCTTCTACATTTAGCTTCTGGACCCAAACAACCAAGATACTCAAGGGTTGCCGTGTAATTTGCATTTTCTTGATCATTGATGATAATTTTCTTGATGAGGCTAAAATAGTTTGTTAAAAGTCAACAACGCCTTTTCTCCTTGGGTTATGTTGGCACGTGAGAGACTCTCCAAGTGCCTCTGCAGTCTTCACTTTCAACAATCCCGCTTCTTTTTCCAGCTGCAGTCCTTCAGTGCATGTGATGGATGAACCTTGGCAGGATCCATAAATGAATAGGCCTGTGGCAAAACAACCAGAGCGAAGGTCAGGAGTAACATCTGAATGTCAGACCACTTCTCCAGGCTCATCTGCAAGAGCGGGGCCTCTTAGTTACACTGTTAGAGTTCCAATGCTGGGCTTGCTGCACTGTTTGAGGTGTAGTCCTTCAGATGAGAAGTTAAAGCAAAGTCCTGTCTCTCTGTTCAGATGGCAGTTAAAGATCCCACACCACTGTTCCAAAAGAGAAGGGTGGCCTGGTCAACAAAACCCTCAGTAAAATTGGTCATTCACTTCTTTGCTGTTTATAGATCATTGTGGGCAGAAATTTGGCTGTCACATTCACCTACAAAATACAGTCACCACACATTATAGTAAATCCTGTGAAATGAGCAAGTGATTCCGATAATGTGTGGGACTGCCTCATTTGCCTATGAATATCAGCCACTCCAAGTGATAGTACTGTAATTCCTCCCAAACACTTTAGATTTTGCTTGAAAAGTCCTACAAACCTGCAAGTTCAATTCTGCAAGGTAAATGTTGCTTTATGGGTTATGTTAATGCCAAGGAGCCATGAATGAACATGTGGCAGTAAAACATCTGTTTAAAGTCTGCCTTGTCACATGCCAGATTAATGTTAAAATCCACCCGTTGTTCCAGGTGCTTTGAGAATGCAGGTTATCTACTTAAATTAGCAGGAAAGTGACAAGAGGAAAGTTAAAGATTTTTTGGGAAAAATTTAACACCAAGGTGAAAGGTGCCAGAGCAGAGAAGGTCCCAATAGAGGGCACCACCTAATTTGAAGAGATTTGTAAAGAAATATGATTAGTCAAGAAGTGCTTATAATTGATGATTAAACTGGAATTTTTAATTTAACAGTTTGCATAGAGGAGGGAAGATTGAGGTAGATTAGTACTGTAGTTAAGGTTGATTAGAGCAGTTGCTGGGAGGAGCAAGAAGTAGATAATAATAATCCTTGCATTTGATATAGCGCCTTATCATGTCTTCAAGACGTCCCAAAGCGCTTCATACTATATACTGTAAAGTGAATTGATTATATATTTTGTGGGCGAAACACAGCAGTCAACTGCGCAACAGCAGTGTCCCACAAACAGTTGTGGATTGAAGTGACCAATTTATTTTTATTTGGAAGGAATTATTATTGGCGGAAAAGCACTCCGCCAATTGACTAACAACCAGGTTCCTATTTACTGAAGTAAACAAAGGCATGTGCAGTACGGAAACTTGCCAAACATTTCACTCTGTTGGGAATCAGTTATCATTTAAAAAAAACTTTTAAAAAAATTATTTGTTTATATTTTTAAAATCTGGTTACATGATCCATGACTGTTTGTGGGACATTGCTGTGTGTAATTGATTGCCACGTTTTGCCCACAAAATATAAGTCAATTCACTTTATAATATATTCTGTGAAGCGCTTTGAGATAGAAGTCTCAAAGAAGTGATAAGGAGCTACATCAAATGCAAGGATTATTATTACAGAAATGTACACCACAGAAGAAGGCCATTCAGTCCATTGTATCTGTGCTGGCTCTTATCAAAGCAATCCTTTCAGTTCCATTTACCTACCCTTTCCTCATGCCACTATTTATAATTGTGTAAACAGATAAGCACAGGAGGAACAATTGCAATTCTAACATAATTCTTTGTACTGATTTATAAAATTGTATAGAAGTCTCCTCCATGTTAAGATAGATTGATTGATACTTTAATAACCTTTTTCTCTCTGCTCAAGTAAATAGCTAAATTTGATTGATTCAAATACGTATAAATTGGTAACCGTGGGAGGTGGGGGGGTGGTACCAGGATGAACTGGATACTTATTCATGTTCCAGTCAGAGGTCAGGAGCAGTCAGGTGTGATCTGTATCACAAAAATCTACTGATAAGAGTTGATTGCCAGCAGTGGCAGAGCAAATTCCCAACTGAAGACCCTAAATAGCAGAAATTCAAAGAAAAGTAAAAACCAAATTAAAATACAATCTCTATTGCCACCTATGAGATTTTTTTTAATGATTCTTTTTCATGTTGCCCTATTGTGGGAGTACACACACACACACAAACCTATCTTCTTCAAGTGCAGTAATAATTAACTTTGAGGCAGGTTTATTGATCTACTAATACGGTATGATATTTATCTTGTAACCTAGAAACAGTATTTTATTCCTTCCCCGCTTTTATGTCTCTGCTATCACTGCACTAAACTTCTGGCAGGTGTATAAATATGGTTCATGGTGACTAGCCCGTCATTTCCTTTTTGCTCGGTGTAGAAGCATCTGGTCTTCACTGTAGCCTGAAGTATGAAGTATTTTATGTGCACAGTTGTTTTCATTCAAGCAGGTATCTTCTCAACATTATTGAAAATTACTCTCACGTATCCATTTGATACAAAACAACATATTTCACTGAAACTATTCTAATTGAATTCACGCATCTAGGTTCTGCTCTTATTTAAGGACTCTGAGATACCGCCCAGCGTGGAGAGCGCTACATAAAAGTTGTTGTTTATTGTTATTCAAAAATTGTCCTACAATATTTTTCCAGCTACAATTCCTCACCACTCCTCTGTTCTCATCACAATATCCATTATCCTTCCAGCACCTCCGCACAGCGGGCGCTGCCAGCCTCAACATCCAAGGCTGTACTCTCCACCTCACAAAGCCAGTCAGGAACCTCGGCATCACGTTCGACCATAAACTCTCCTTCCTCCCCCACATCCGTGCCTTGACCGACACCGCTTATTTCCACCTACGCAACATTGCCAGGCTCCGCAACTATCTTACCCCCCACGCTGCCGAAACACTCGTGCACGCTTACACCACCTCACGGCTGGACTACGGAAACTCTCTCCTCGTCGGCCTCCCCAGTTCCTCCATTCCAAAACTCTGCAGCCCGTATACTATCCCGCACCCGCCTCCGCGACCACTTAACCCCCACCCCCACCCTCGCCCGTCTCCACTGGCTCCCCATCCTCCAGAGGATTGAGTTCAAGATCCTCGTCCTCACCTTCAAGGCCTTACATGGCCTTGCCCTGCCCTATTTAACCGATCTACTCTCCCGCTATAAGCCCACCCGGACCCTCCGTTCAGCAGGACTTGGCCTGCTCCAAGCCCCCCGCCCGAACCGCCCCACCATCGGAGGCTGGGCCTTCAGTTTCTCCGCTCCCACCCTGTGGAATTCCATCCCCCAATCCCTCCGCCTTGTTTCTTCCCTTTCCTCTTTCAAGGCCGGTTTGAAGACTTTCCTCTTTGACCATGCCTTTTGTTCCCCCCCCGAATTTTTCGACCTCCCCTACGTGTTTCACCCCTTCGGGAACACTCCTCTCCCAGCTCGGGTCACACGCCTCCTGTGCAGCGCCTTGGGACGTCCTCCTGACGTGAAAGGCGCTTTATAAGTTTAAGTTGTTGTTGTTATTCAATTACGGATCAAAACAAAATGAGTTGGACCATAAATAAATATCATCTTTGTCCAATTATGATTTCTGAAGGCCATATATGCCTTGATGCCCTCCAGGTGTCACACTGGTTCAGTTGGTAGTCTCTGATCTAGCCTCTGAATCAAAAGGTTATACGTTCAAAGCCCTTTAAGATCTTAGTCTAGACCTGCACTCTAAGGTTGTGCTGGGGCGAGGGATGGGTGGGAGCGGGGTCAGCATTGTCGTAAGTGTGAATAACTCATTTCTGTTCCATTTAATTCCATGCAAAATCCCTCATCCTTAATTTGTATACCCTTTGTTCCACGTTCATGTTGGATTAAATTAAGATTAAATTACAATTGTATCTCATGAAGCAACATTTAAAATACTCTGCTCAGTGACTGTCATTCTTCCTGCATGGTTTTATTGTGTGGTAGGAATGTATGGACTATCATATTAAACAAAACTCCCACAATACAAATCTTATAACGTTATTATTGTGTTCTCCACCCTTTCTAATTGTAGTGTCAATTTTGAGAAAGTACTTTGGAAGTGGAATTAAGTTGCATATTTTCTGCAGCTGCCTGGAGCTAAGTAATTGCTAAGTTATTTCATTAGTACCAAATATTAAGAAACATTATAAAAATGAGAAACCCCATTTTCAAAATGTGAAAACAGATCCACCCCCCCATCTCTATCTCTCTATTCCCCCCTCCTCTCTATCTCTCTATCACCCATTCCTCTCTATCTCCCCTCCACTCTATCCCTCTATCCCCCCTCCCTCTCTATCCCCCAGAAACACGTCCTATCAGATAAAGCACCAATGAGATAAATTACTAGATCATCTGGTGATTTTGGCTGAAGCTAAACATTAGATGAGGCAGCAGAAAAACTCCAACCTTTTCAAGATAGTACCATTGGACATTTAACGGTCATCTCAACTATTAGAGCAGACTTATCGCAACATCTTGTACAAAGGAATGTTGGCAATTACATTTGTATAGCGCCTTTCACATCGGGAAGACGTCCTAAGACGCTGGACAATCAGTGTTTTGGATCCGAGCTGGGGGTCGGGATTGGGGAGGGTAGAGAGCAGTGGGGGGGAAGTAGGTGACCGAAGGCATAGTCAAAGATGAGGATCTTGAAATGGGTCTTGAAGGAGGCAAGTGAGAGGGCGAGGTGGAGGGACTGTGGGATGGAGTTCTAGACGGTGGGGGCAGAGTGTCTGAAGATGCCAAGGTTCTGGACTGGCTCAGTGAGATAGTGTGTGCAACCATGGATGGTGATGCTATCAGCACTTGAGGTATGAAGGCGCTGACAGGAGCCAATCAGAACAGCCTCAGTCTTGACGTTCAACTGAAGAACGTTAGCTCTCATCCAGGACTTGATGTCTGACGGAACAGTGTCAGGACAGCAGTGGTCCGGGAGTTGACGATGGAGGCAGAAAGATAGAGTTGGATGTCATCCGCATACATGTGGAATTTGACCACATATCTGCGGATAATGTCACCAAGAGGGAGCATGTAGATGTTGGTGCCTGTAGGTACAATTCCCTGTTGCATTAGAGTGACAGTCTGCATTATGGAATCAACCTTCTATCTCAAGGGCAAACATAGTATCATCAGACACTGCTGGTAAATATTACTTTGTCTCGTATTGCCCTGCCTCTTTCTCTCCCTCTCCCTCACAGTCAGCTTGCAACAATGGATATTTGCTGTAAGTTTGATTAAACCTCCCAAAAAATCATCATTGTAAAATCTCATTATCGGTAGCTTTTTGAGAAAGGTAGATAGTTAAAAACACTGAATAGCTTTAATGTCCTCCTGTCCTTGGGAAGTTCTACTGATGTGAAAGGCACTACATAATCACAATTTGTTGTTATTTATTGTCCTACTCCTTATCTTTCGGTTTGACTGTGCTTGTGAATAGCCTTGATGACATTGGAGGGGTTAAATTGGAAAATAAAGTTAGCGGAGGAAAGGGGGAAGGTGGTCCAAAGAACCATTACTTAACACAGAATGAATAAATCACTGCTGACCTGCCATAAAAAACTAAGAAGGTGGAGGGGAATGTCTGCACGAGCAGTTTAGTCAAATATAAAAACATGATCAGCAACCTTCTTGGATTTGATCCGCATCGTACCTTTTATTTGAGGTGTAAGGTTATATTTTGGTTGGGAAAACACATGGTTTGTTTGGAGTGGCTTTGAAATATACATATACTGTAAATATATATATATATATATATATATAGACACACACATAGGCTTTTGTTTTTAGAATGGAACAATGAAAAAGAAAATTCAATTAATTGAAGTACAGGAGAGTCCTGTGCTGGTGAAGGACATGGTGGGTGTCTGTGTGCCTTGTGATGAGCTGACCACAAAGAGCACTGCCCTGCTTCAGCATCTCAGCTTTGAGACATTCCATTACGTTCACTGGGTGGACTGTATCTGTGCAATACTGGATTAACAGCTGCAGTCTGCACGCATGAGCTGTCGTTGCGGCTTCATTCTGTATTCCAACCTGGTAGAGTGACGAAAGGACACATTGTCTGCTCTGATAGGCACTGTACAAGCCTCAAGTTACAATCCCTAAACTATTCTCTCCTCCCACCATCTTTCCAAATATTACCAGATTAAAGTGACAAGTACAAGGACATTTCCAGATACCTGTACTGTATATACATATAAAGGGTTGTATTCCAGGTACAGTTTGCTTTTCACACCCTAATACTGTACTGTACATTGCATTTCCCCGACTGTCCAGTGCCTTGGGACATGCTCCTGGTGGGAAAAGTGCTACATAAATGTAATGTGTTGTTGTTGTTGTTGTTGCTGTATTGACCATTTCAGCTCCGCAGTTGACAGGAGCACAGCCTTTGATAGGGGCTGAATGTGAAGAAGTGGCTGATCTCTCAGCATTGGTGCTGGGGGAGGCAGGCTGATGCCTGAGGCTGGCCTCATCACTCAGCCAGCTGGCAAAACAAGAGCCATGGAGAAGCATTGCATTGCACAATACACAGAGAATCCTCTTGTTGCCGAGCACGGAGAGCCCTGCAACATGAGGCTATCCCGGACTCACCCACCACCCGGGTTATAATCACTGCATTCAAAAAAAGTTTATTTAAAAAATGCACAAAAGTGAAATGGTCTGAGGTTGTGATGTGAACAGACGTGATTCCCCTCACATATATTTGGTCATTACTTCTGAGTTGCAGTGAATAGACACACGGATGGGTTCACATTCAATCTGATAACAGGGCATGTTCATGAGGGAGCACTGAAACAAAAAGCTCACAGGTCAAAGGTTCAGTATCCTTTCCTCAAACCTTCAAAAAAATGGGATGGTAATCGGCAATTATACCCACCTTCTCCCCCTCCAAACATACACATACACAGTAACTACACTTCAAAGTGAATCATGTAAAAGTCCTTCCAACATAAAAAGTGCTGTCTCAAATGCAAGGCTTATTATTTTCATGATTATAATCAGATAAACGCAAGAATACTCCATTTCAAGTAGGAGTTTTTGCTGGACTCGACTTCAACACCATATTTTGTGGGATCCATGATCCCACAAAATACAGTAAAACCCCGATAATTCAACATTCCGAAAGCCACCAACTCCCTAACACCGGCAAGATTTCAAAATACATACAGTATTAATTTTTTTCCAATGTCTGTCAAATCTCCAGAGGTTCAGAACAACTGCTTGCAATTCGGAGCTCGGGCATGTTTTTCGTTTCAGTGCTGTGTTTACAGCACAAGTGGTGTATAGGGCGGGGCTTCCCCAGTTATTTCTAGTGTAGGTTCTAAATACCGGCAAACTCCAAAATCCAGGAGGTGAGTGGGATTACCAACCGTGCTGGATTATTGAGGTTTTATTGTACACAGTTAATCCACTTTACAATATATTCTGTGAAGCGCTTTGAGATGTCTAAACCACGGGATATGGTACTATATCAAATTCAAGGATTACTATTATACAGTAGAATTTGCTTTAGCCGGACTCTGGTTAGCTGCGGATGCGGAATTAATTCAACAAAACCCTGGCAATAGCAGTAACAGCAGTTGGGCTGTCAATCAGTTCCTGGATTTCATGGGGACAAGGGAGTTGAAGGTGGAGGAGAAGCGATCATGGAGCAGCTTGATGGCTGCTTCAGGATCACTACGGATGGAAGGCCAGAGTGTTAGGAGGTTTGAGGATGAGAGAGCCTTTATGAGAGTTTCGGGGGGGAAGCCCAAGTGGGAAAGTACAGTTGAGCGGTCACCATCCATCAGGTCAAAGGTTCAGTGTCCTGCCCTCCCTATAAAGTTCTTTATACGATTTGCTGTAAAGTGTAGTGCCAGAGTACTTAAAATCCCCTCTAAAATTCACTAAATGGCTTTTTCCCATTTGATGTTAAATCCCCTTGTGTTATTATAATAACTACACAAGAACAACTTGGATTTATATAGCGCCCTCCAAGCTGGAAGGTATCTCGGAATGCTTCCCAATAACGGATCCCGGGGTCGAGCCAGTGGGAGGGAGAAGAAGGTGACCGAAAGCGCGGTCGAAGCGCTTGTTGCTCTAACTCTGACTCTGAAGCAGTTACTGTCCAGTGCCTTGGGATGTCCTCCTGATGTGAAATTATGCAAGCATCATTTTGTTGTTGTTGTTGTTGTTGCTCTGTCTTGGGCGATGAGCGATATGGGCGATGTTGGAATTTTGCTAACATCGATGGCCCATCTGTGGTTACACTGAAAAACCGGTGGTTGGTCTTCTCTTTTAAACCAGTGCAGTTTGTGGAAATGGTGCTCCCACAGTGTTGGTCGGCAGGCAGATCCTGGATCTTGACTCAGCAATGATGAAGTATTGTCATGTTCTATCCTGGCCAAGTGAACAGCCAGCTGCTGCCTTTGGTGCTCTGTGATTGGATGGTGGAGAAGTTTACAAGTGTATGAAAGCAGCTTTAGTTATTTCCAACTCACAACAACAACAACTTGTTTATATTGCACCCCAGAGTATTTGACGGTGGTGGAGCAGGATGCCAAGCTGGGGAGAGGGAGGAGGTAACATAGACACGGTCAAAAAAGAAGGTCTTTAGGCTCGACCTAAAGTTTGGGAAAGAAGGGCAAGATGGTGGGATAGAAGAGTGTCCCAGAGTTTTGTAGACAGCGGAGTCTGGATAAAACTGGTGTGATTGGGGTATGAAATGTTGCATGGGTGAGTATGCAGGTGCCGGAGTTTTGGGTCAGCTAGATTTTGTGGATGGTGGATCTGTGAGGAGGGCAACCTTATTGGATGATTTAATTTATCTCCATTTTCTGGTATAATGGAGGCATTGCTCACCATAGCGTTTGCTGTCCTATTCTAAAACAATTTAACTGGTCTTGTTGGATATTGATTCTATTTGCCATTGTATAAAACAAACATATTTCACAAGCTTACAGTCAAGAAATCTAAAAACACAACCAACTACTGTATAAATATTTTCTTAACTTGAAGACATTTTTACTGAAATTAAGAGTATCTATTAAAATGAGTAACAGTTGCGGGACTTCTGTTAAATCTTGAAATCAAGCACGCTGGGAGAAACTTCCTTTTTCTCCTTAAAAAGTGCTGTAGTATCTTTAATATCCACCTGAAACCCAGACGGCACCTCAATTTATCATCCATGAAGGAGCAGAGTCTGGACATACATTTTATATGCCATAATCTAAACCTGCAAGGAGACACAGTTTCAGGGTCACAAAAAGGGAAATTTCAGGGCAGACACAAGGAGACATTTATCTACTCAGTGGATAAATAACAACTAGAATAGGTAACCAGGCAGAGTGATTGAAGCTAAGTTGCTGGATGTTTAATATTGTGGTGGAATGGCTGAAGGGCGTTAAGATGGGTACTTTGTGAGTATGAGATCAAATCGGCTCCATTTACGAATTTAAAAGTACTTTCACTAGTTGAAAAGTTTATTATTTCTCGGGCAAAGGCTGGCAAACCCAGGACATACGTTTACTTAGCTCTATGGAGCTGTTGTACCTAAGGGAGATAGAGCTAGGAGTTTGGACCTTGGAGTTTTGTGCCCCACCCACTCAACTACAGGTTCTGCATCACACAATAATACATCTTAATTAGATGGTTGGAACTAGCCTATGCTTAGATGAAGCATTTATAAAAAATGTGATTATCTGCGAAATAGCTCTACATGTTGCTATGTTACTGCTTCTTGTTCAGATTAATAAAAGATGGTGCACGAACTGTAAAATGAATGCATCTTTTCTTGTTGGTAAAATAAATTAACCTGTTAACATATAAAAAATCAAAATTTCTGGACCTTTTGTCACTCAGCTGAAATAGGCTGTCTTATTTATTTCTACAGTTGAATGTCAACAAGACTGAGGTCCTCCTGATTGGCTCACACACCAACACCCTCACACATCAGGCACTGGCAGCATCGACCTGCATGGTTGCAATCTCAACCTCACCAAACCAATCAGGAACCTAGTTGTCTTGTTCAATCCTCACTTGTCTTTCCTCCTCTACATCCAAGCCATGACCCGCTCTGCCTTTCCTCACCTCCGCAATAATGCCCGACTCCGTCATTACCTCACAACTCACCCCCCCACCCCAGGCCGCTGAAACCCTCAGCTCGTGTTCTCTACCGCTCCAAGCTTCATGATCCCATCTCCCACATCCTTGCCCGACTCCATTGGCTCCCCATCACCCAGAGGATCCAATTGAAGATACTGGTCCTCACATTTTCAAAGCCCTCCATGACCTCGCTCTACCATACCTCTGAGACCTTCTAACCCCCTACCAACCAGTCCGCCCCCTCTGCTCAGCAGGCTCCGGCCTGCCCCACGTCCCCCAACCCAGCCATCTCACCATTGATAGGTAAGCCTTCAGCCACTCTTCCCCCAACCTTTGGTACTCCATTTCGCAGTCCTTCTGCCTCGCTCCCTCCCTGGCCTCCTTCAAAACCCGTCTCAAAACCCTCCACTTCGACGGTCCCATCTGTCATCGGTCCCTCTATCATCCCTGTCCCCGACCCCAGCTCAGGTCTGAAACAATGACTATCCAGTACCTTGGGATGTCCCCCTGACATGAAAGGAGCAATACAAGTGTAATTTTGTTGTTGTTGTTGTCTTCTCCGGGTCTGGTGTAACAATTATCTGTGATAGATAAATGCATGAATGTCCAGATTATAAGATTGGAAAGTCAATTTACTAGGTAAATTGAGAAATGGAACAAAGTAAAACAATACTCTTGCACAGTAAGATCTACAACTAATCCTTATTTTTTTTTCTTTCACAACATGATTGACGGCTATGGATTTGAGTCTTTTCTGCCATCAAACAGGACTTGTGTTTAATTTATGTCCCTGTGACAAATACTGTACTGTTGTCCTTTAAATCTCCCATGCCTCAACAGGTTGCTCTTCCCACATCAAAACGTGACCCACAAGCCCCTTTTTTGTGGGCTTTTCATGGAAAAACCCACAAAAAAGAATGTATGAAAAATATTATTTGTACATTTAATTAACAATCCCTCTTTAGGCTGGGAGTAGACAGCTCACACTTATCTAGCATAACTAGCATGCGGTCAGCAAGCTCAATAATAATAATCCTTGCATTTGATATAGTGCTTTTCACATCTTCGAGACGTCTCAAAGCGCTTCACAGAATATACTGTAATGAGAAATGATTGTATATTTTGTGGGTGAAACACTGCAACCAATTGCGCACAGCACTATCCCACAAATAGTCATGGATTGAAGGGACCAATTTACTATAGCATTTTTTTTTAATGAAAGATTATTTTCAATTATTATTATAAATGAATCAGCATTACACATATTCATGGTTAATGTCATTACAGAGGAAAACAGTATGAAAATACAATAGCATCAAAGCTTAAGTACCACCCTATCAATGCAGTAACTTCTGTACAAAACAAAACAAAACTTTATTTTCCTTTTTTGTATCCTGGCATCATCATACTGTTGCTGTACAATTTCCTCAACCTTCAAAGAAAACCACACTTCAAATACCAAACTAAAGCAGTTATTAGAGGATAGTTCTGATCAAAATAAGAAAGAACAGCATTTCCTGATTAACTTAACCTCACATTTCGTGTGTGGTTTTAGTTATAACTGAAACAAGTTTAATTTTCAGTTCTCAGATGCTCCTGGTTTTTCCATGTCTGAGAGTTAGAACATCTCATATGAGTGAGGTGTTCACTTTGGTCACTAATAATGCATTATGTAATAGAGACAGAAGAGAGGGGAAAAATGAGATATATGTATTACAAGGAATATATAGACCAAGAGTAAATTATGTTGTCTTGAATGAGCGATACACAAAAGGCCCAGAGACTTACTTCTCTACAGTTGTGTGAACCTCCAGGTTGAATGCAATCTTTTCTTCCGTTGTCTTCTTTATATTATCAAAATCTTTCCTGACACCTTGTAGATTTTTCGATCCAACTTTACCTTTCCCACTTTCCGCAGATAACATTTGCTTGGTCATAGCAGCGGAGTAACCATCAGTTTTCATGTTGTATTTGAATAGCTCTGTCTCTATGTATTCCTTTTTTTAATCCATTCTTAGCCTGATGTGTATTGTAGAGATGCAATGTTGACGAAGCATTAATTGTTTTTGTTGGAAGCCAAACATTGACTGCACCACAGTAAGGAAATCTCACCTCCAGTTTCAAATGAGGCTGGCTAATTTTGTATTCCTCTCCTTCATTTCAAATTAATAGCCTCCTTGCATCCACCTCTCTCAGCTTCTTGAAAACCTCGAACATCAATCCTGCTTTCTCAAATGAGTTCAGTTTTGCAAGTCTCTCTTTGTAACCTATAGCCTGAAACCCCATTATAAAATCACACTATCGAAGAACTAGATTTATGGGCTAGTGAGATAGAATGCTCTCAGCTGACAAGATCTATAAATGTAATAATTTTCAGTGAATCAGCCTTTGGATTTGTTTAAAAAATTAAGTAAGCTGGAAATGCTCTTTGATTCAGCAAACTCAATCTTGCTGTGAATTCTCCATTCTTTCCGTGTCACTATTACAACAACAACAACAACTTTGATTTATATAGCGCCCTCCACGCCAGACGGCGCCTCAGAGCGCTTAAATGCATTCAGATTCCATGCTGCTGATCTCTGGAATTCCCTCCCGCTGCCACTTCAGTTTGTCCTTCTGTATCCGTCTTCACGTCTCACCTGAAAACCTACCTCTTCAATTGCAACTGTGACCAACTACACTGCCCCTCTTCATTGCACAGATTCCATCTTTGTACAACACTCCAAGATATTAAGTTGCAATTATTGTTGTTGTTGTCTGACTTTTAAACTAAGAATTAAGTTAATTTATCAAATAAATTAGGGACACATATTTGAATTGTTACTAATTTTAAGTTTAACTTGTGATAGCACCAATTCAGACAATTGGTAAATACTGTTAGGGCAGTGGTTCCCAACCTCGGGACCTGACCCAAATCAGGGTCGCGGGAGTCCTCAGTAGAGTCGTGAAGGGTCAGCAGAATTTTTTTTCTTTTTTAATGCTGAAAAGTGCCCGCGGCGACACCACCGACCAATTTTTATGAAAGACTGTACTAGCGAGTTGCGCTGAGTCCACAAAAGAGAAGAAGATATCGTCTTGGCTGAGCTTCGCTTCAGTCGGGAGGACCTATTGGTGGCCAATTTAGGGTCGCAGCAAAATAAGGTTGGGAACCACTATGTTAGGGGGTCTTGATGATTGGCATATTCTAATGTTTTTTACATTAGTGTATAATACTAATTTAGAAATATAGCAACACAGAAATCCACAACACAGTAGGCCATTTGGCTCATCAAGCCTTTACCGGCTCACAGAGCAAGGATATTGGTTGTATAGATTGTCCCACATTACACCCACAACTTGTCAATCACCTTTCTTTCCTTTGTCCATCTACTTCACTCTTGAAAGCTTCAATTAACCGTGCCTTCACCACCCTACTGAGCAGAGTGTACCACATCCCAACTACAACAACAACAAATTTGATTTATATAGCGCCCTCCACACCGGACGGCGTCTCAGAGCGCTTCACAATAGTGGATCCCAGGACCGAGCCAGGGGCAGCAGTAGAAAGGTGACCAAAGTCGCAGTCGAAGAGAAAGGTCTTCAGCTGGGACCTGAAACTGGGAAAAGAAGGGGCGAAGCGAAGGGAGTGAGGAAGGGAACTAAAAATCTTTCTGAGCTCCCCTTTTGCTCTTCTTGTGATTACCTTATAACTATGTCCTCTAATTACTGACTCCCCTATCAATGAAAGTAACTTCTCTCCAGTTGATACAGTGCCTTATCACATCTTCGAGACATCTCAAAGTGTTTCACCAAATATACTATAAAGTGAATTGATTGTACATTTTGTGGGTGAAATGTGGCAGCCAATTGCACACAGAAGTGTCCCACAAATAATCATAGATTGAGTGACCAATTTTTTTTAAAAGGAAATCGAACCCAGGTCTCTCATTTGCAAGACAAGTGTTCTAACCACTGAGTTACGGGACTCATGTTACAACATAGATTGCATGCTGCTTGGAGGTATATACATGAATTAAGTATACACTGCTACATATTTAATTAGGGTCCCAACCCCTAATTGTTCAGTGCCTTGCAACATCCTCCCGATGTGAAAGGCGCTGTATAAATGTATTTTGTTGTTATTGTAGATATCCATGTTTGTTTATGATAAGGTGTCTCACAAATGTACTCTCATTCTCAGACCTATTCTCCCTCTGGCCTTCCACCCGCAGTGATCCAGACCAACCATTATACTGCTAAATGATCATCTCCCCTCAACCTTCAATTCCTTGTCTCACTTAAAATCAGGTCCATTTCCAAGCCTACCAGGCCCCCCAGGACAACAGTCAGCTCTGCGCCCTCAAACCCCAAACCCAGTTGCTCAAATGCATATGGCACAAAACTGGCCTCTGTTCAGTTGTAACTGTGATTCGAGCACCTTCAACCCAGCTACTACCTCTCTCAAACCCAAACCGCTTTCTATTCCTGGGTCATTCTCAGGGCCCCAAACAACTAAAAAATCCTATTTTAAGCTACCCAGCACCTCTCCCATGCCCTCTCTCAAGCATTCTTGATCCTTACTTTAGATCCCAAATGCAAAGAGGCCCTAGACTTTATCTCTAAGATGCACAACATTCTCCCATGTTGCCTATCAACCCCTCACCCCCACGCCACCTTCATCACCCTCTCCTCCTTTCACGGTCCCACCCTACAATCCTCTGTCCCCATCTCTCACTGCTCCCTTTCCCCCACCATCACCCAGATGAAGCCCATATCCTGCTGCTTCGACCCACTGCCCACTCAGCTCCTGGTCACTCAATTTCCCCACCTCTGCCCACTTCTTGACCTTAAAAACCTACCCTCGCTTCTTCCAACTTCACAAACTTCAGACCCATCTCAAACCTGCCCTTTGTGGCCAAAGTTTTGGAATGCATGGTTGCAAATCAAGTTCGCTTGCACCTCTCCCTCTACACTCAAACCCAATGTGGGCCCTGCACTGGCCACAGTGCAGAGACAGTGCTTGTCAAAGTAACTAATGACACCCTCATTCACTGTGTGACCAGGGCTGCTATGCTTCGTGAAGGGTGTTATATAAATACAAATTGTTGTTGTTGTGCGGGATGTTCTTTGGTAGGTCAGTGTTATTGATTCCCATGTAGCCAAGTAGTTTCCAGTCATTTCATAGTTTTAAGCATCATAATATCTAGGTTTCTTTCCCAATTTCTGTGATGTATGACTGTTCCATGTACAACATATAGTATTCTTTTTTCCCTACCTTGCTCCCATACTAATTACAGTATTTTATATTTTCGCCACCTGCTGGTCGTTTATTTAAAAGATGCAATTCTGGCTGCATTTTTCCTCATTCCAGTGTTGAGTCTCCCCTTTCAGAATTGAATGCATTACTGATAAAAAAAAGACATCAGTATTTCTTTTTGGTAGGGAAATTCAAGATGTGGGAATTTGGATAACACAAAGGCAAGAAATTACATTTGAAACCTCCGCATTGAAAAGTTTCTAATGGAAGGCAGTGTTTGTATAGTTTCTACAAGTTGCTGCAATGTCCACTGGCTTATCCTTTATTGGAATCATTGACAGAATTTGGGTGAGCCAAAGGTATGGTTGAAGAAACTAGGTGACTGTTGGTTGTTGAAGACAAACTTGTGCACCTGCACTTGGCAAGAAATATGCAAAAGTGCTAAGGAAATCAGAAAGTTGTTACGGGACAATACTTTCTCTGCCAATAAGTTAAACAGGAAAATGTTATTTTAGGTTTTAATCCTTGGGTCTGCTATATTCTTTATAATAAAATTATAATAAATGTAAAAATGCAATATTTGAAGCATAATGGATGGTTGGTAAATTGTTGTTGTTGTTGTTGTTGGTGAACCTCTACGCATTATATGATCCACTCTTTCCTTAGGGAAAGAGAAATATTCAGCAAGAAACAAACTGGTGATCAGAGTTAACAAGCTTAATAGGCTTTCATTTTAGATGAAGGAAACTCAAATATACAATACAAAATTACATTTGTATAGTGCCTTTCTCATCGGGAGCACGTGCTGAGGATGTGAATACACAGTATCCCTCCCCAACCGCGGGGGATACGTTCCTTTAAACCTCCGCGGTTGATAAAATCGCGGTTGGAAAATACAGGGCCTATGGGAAACATGGAGTTGGGGGGAGTACGTTTGCTTTTTCGCAGTTGGAAAATGCAAGGCCCTATGGGAAACGTGGGGATACAGGGAGTAAGTTTGCGTTTCGTAGAACTAAACACAAAAAAACACATACAGTTACAACACACATGGGGATAGGGGGAGTAAGTTTGGGCGCATCTGCAGCAATCCGCGAGGCTGTCTGACTGACTGATGTTCACACAGACAGAGAAAAGAGAGAGAAGGTGAGAGAGAGAAGTGGGGTGGGGGAGAGGGGGGGTAGGGGAGGAGGAAGAAAAGGTGAAATAGAGAGAAAGTGAGAGAGAAGGGGGGGTGGGGGGAAGAGAAGGTGAAATAGAGAGAAGGTGAGAGAGAAACCTTTCTAAAGTCCGAGATACACTGACAGAGAGAGAGAGATCTGTAGATCCTGGCAGCCAATGCTCCCAAACTTACCGGAGAAGCCGCAATAAATTAATGTTACTGTATTTACCTTAATCCTAAGAGAAGCGTTGTCGCTGGTTGATTACGACATCGCAACTGGGTCCTAGTGCTATACGCTAGCTGTTCGCACACACACAGTACCTGTAGATCCACGAGTACAGCTAGACCACATGGGGTAGTAAAGATGCTGATAGGCAAGAAACACAGAGCAGATGAATACACACCAATACGTGGATGAATGCAGTCCCTTGTTTGGAAGAGTGAAACTTGAAAATTTAAACCCGTGGATTTAAATCGTGGATGCGCAAAACGCATTGCCACGGTTTGCGAGGGTTGTCACATTTAGCAAACCATGGATGCGTGAGTTTCATGGTTGACAAGGCTGCGGTTGGGGCAGGATACCTATATTTTATGTGAAGAATTTGAAATTGTACCACCAATGTGCCACCTAAGTAACAACAACAATAATAATAATAACAATCCTTGCAGTTAGTATCGTCCCTCTTACTTCAGGAGGACATCTGAATGCTCTTTATGGGATTTACAGTGCAGTAATTGTGCATTTGTAGTCATATTATCATATAACATCCAACTAACCACCCATTCCTTCATTCTCTTCCACACCCTTCTTTTCTGTTCTCCCCCAAGTAAAGATTTAGCATCCCCTTGAACGCATCCTTATCATCTGATTCAACCAAATACATGGTTTTATTCTTACATTATCATTAGACCGATAGACAGAAACAAAGAAAGAAACAAACAAAGAAACAAACAGCCAGCAATAGCAATTCACTAACAACAACAATAACATAATTACACTTGTACAGCGCCTTTCACATCGGGAGGATGTCCCAAGGCACTAGACAGTCAATGTTTCAGACCCGAGCTGAGATTGGGATCAGGGAGGGTAGAGGAAAAGGAGGGGATTCGGGGTGACCGATGAGCCCATTGAAGAAGAGGGTTTTGAGGCGGGACTTGAAGGAGGCTAGGAGGGGTAAGGCGGAGGGACTGCGGAATGGAATTCCAGAGGTATGGGGCGGAGTGGTTGAATGCTCACCCGCCAATGGTGGGGCGGGTGGGTCGGGGACATGGAACAGAGCAGAGCCTGCTGAGTGGAGGGAGCGGATAGGTTGGTTCGGGGTTAGGAGGTTGCAGGTAGGATGGGGAGGGCTTTGAATGTGAGGACCAGGATCTTGAATTGAATCCTCTGGATGAAGGGGAACCAATGGAGTCAGGTGAGAATGGGGGAGATGGAGTCACAGAGCTTGGAGCGGTAGAGGACACGAGCTGCAGAGGTCTGGAACCTATGAAGGGAGGAATTGGGAATGCTGACATGCAGTGAGTTGGTGCAGTAGAGCCCGGATATGATGAAGGCGTGAATGAGGTTTTCAGCGGCACCTGGGAATTGCTGCACTAAACAGAATAACAGCCTTCAAAGAGTCCCTTTCCCGTAGTATTAAATATCAAGGACAGCAACAGTTTAAAAAATGTTATAACTACAGCTACAAATATCAACCTACATGCGAGCAACTACTTTCAGCTACACTCAATATTTATTGTTCCAGCAGTTTTGGCTGACCAATAAATAAATGTAATTACATTGTAACATTAAACTGATTTCTAGAAATGACATGAAAAATGTTGTGGCAGTTTTGATATTTAAAAGGATACTAATTTGATTTGTGAATGGTTTCAAATTGCAGTCCCAGGTAAAGCAACATACAGAAGGAGTGTGCATTGTGAGATTTGAACCTCAGGCACACAATGTTTACCAAGCAGCTGGTGGGGCTCACTGAGTCACTTGTAAACAATTGCTCTCCAATACTACCTGGTACCCTTCAGCAGGTGTGGTTTTGATTCTTTATAGCACCTGTTGGCAGTATACAAAAGCACGGCGAAAAAGTCACCATCAGCTATTGTGTTGAACTCACAATTGTAAAAGAAAAATTATTGGGACACTTTGATTTCCAATTCAAAATGTAGGCTGTACTACACTTGATTTCTGATTGTTGGTTATAATGAAACACCACACCGCTAGTTGATTTACTGCATTTGATTAATTCAACACCACTTACTCTATGACTTGAATGTGCTTCCGAGAATCCTCTCTCTGTGTGTGAATGATTTTTTTAGGTTAAAAAAAAGTAGATTTTTCATTCGTCAATGTGGATTGAAGTCTGTTCATTAAAAAAAAGTGAAAGGGAACTCTTAAGAGTCGGTCATTACAGATTGGGCTTTAAAAATGCACTTGTGAGTCTTCGTGAGAGCATTCTATTCCTGTAAATCTATTACACCGCACAGTTGAGCTTGTCACTTTTTGATAATGGGTAACTTTCAAAGATTTTAAATCTGCCCAGCCTTTCACAATGTTTCTGCTATCTTTACTACTGCATTTTAATATAGAAGCATAAAAAAAACTGATAACGACAAAATGCGCATTATTTGTGTTGGGCAATTTTATTTATTATTATTTTCAAAAGGTGCTAAAAATGAGGTGAGATTTTTAAAAAAAAAACTGGTGGCACAAAATAACAGATAAGGTTCTTTTGGGGAAATGATCCATTTCACTTATGGTGTGCAAATACATCTGTCGATCAAATACATATCAAAAATATCTTGTCTCTGGCAATATTTGCATTCATTGACTTACGTTTCAAGCCTGGCTCAGTTGGAAATAATCTTGCCTTCGAGTCCTGGGTTCTGGTCCCAAAAAAGGGAATTGAAACTCAACAAGCTTAAGCAAACACTGCAATACAGTATTGGGGTGCACTGAATTGTTTGTTGGAGGTGCTACCCTTCAGATGAGATGTTAACCAAGGTCCTGCCTGCTGGTTCATCAAAGAGCTCAAGGCACTACTGTAAATAACCCTATACTGCACTGTAAAATAAAAACCATTCACTTCATGGCTCTGTGCCTGACTGCTGCAATCGCCTACCTATAACATACACAGTCACTACACTTAACAGAATATTCTGTGAAGCACTTTGAGATGTCCTCCTAACCTGAAAACCAGATTTAAGTCTTATTCTTATTATCTTTCTTCTCTGAATTCCTTTTGAAATTACTCCCAGTGAGACACATTTCAATTTATTAATAAATCTAGTTTCTAGTTTGGCATGTGTTTGTTGTATAGATAGATCAGCTTGTGATAGTCACGTGATACAGTCTCAAACAACCTGGATATTTTCAGTCTATTGCCATTGTGTGTACAGTATTTCCTCCCACCCCTCACTTCCAACAAAAATAAGTACAATTGCAGTACAATGTATTTACCCATTGATCAAGCACTGCACACTTCTGGAGGTGCTGCTGACAGCAACTGGTTGTTGGCATAGTAACTGGAAGTTCTCACACAAAGCTTCTCTTCCTCTGATTGATTGGAAATCCTGTTCAGAGACAATTAGCTAGAATTTTGTGACTGGGTTTTATTTAATTCTCACTATTTTTCTTGTAATGTCATAAAAACACCTTCAGCGGTGAATGCCATTGTAAGGTCACTCAAAAACTATATTTTACATGAAATAGCCTATAGTGAATCCTCCTGTCTCTTCACGTTTTTGCTTAGTTGGTGTCCAAATCCGCCACTGTGAAGTACTCCAAGATGTTGGCCTTTGTCAAGGGTGTGTTGCTGATGTGATAGGTACTATACAAATGTAATTTGTTGTTGTTGAAATATTTTTTAAGTTGCCACAACTTCATGAGTATTTTGTAATACAATAAATTATGCAAGGTTACAAGTACTGCTGTTCACTTCTTGGTGGATTCTTTTGTGCATTTGATGTATTGCTCCCATTTATCATTGTGATTATTGTGTCCACGAATACAGTGAATAAGAAAATGTCATCAGCCTCAAAGATCAGATACACTGTCTTGAACATACACTTGTTCAATGTACTAAGGGAAATGTAATGCATGAATACTTGCTGATAATTGAGTATATTCTGGTATGTCAGTCTGTTCCACATCTCTGTTGTAAGCTGCTAAATGGGAAAGAGGAATCCCTGAGTAATATTTTCAGATACACCAATAAGGCTGGACAAGAAGTCAGGATTGGTTCAGGATTATGAAGGACAATTTTAGGATGTGCACCAGGAAGTGTTCCTTCACACATACCTTAATTAACGGCTGAAGCAGGTTACCGGAAAGGGCGGTCAAAGACAAGAAACTGGACTTGTGTCAAGAGTTACCTTCCTCCTTCAAAACGTTTCTTTTGATATTTTCTTTTGAACCTAGACTTACTGCCCTTTCCTGATGATGGGACCCAATCTCTAGCAGTAACAGACTCATCAAGTCTGACTGGGTATTTGATCATCTCAGTCCACATTTGTCCCTATAATCAGTGCTGCTCTTAGACAAATGTTTATTTTGCCTTTATGTTTAAAATTGGTTCACTGTGCCAAAATAATTGGCATATATAGAAGACACTCCCCTGAAAAAAGTAAATGATACTGTGCCAAGTTCAGTAACATTTACTTTTTTCCTGGGATTGTCTTCTTCCATATGTTGAACTGTTTTATATTATTTTAATCTTCAGACTTGCTTAATAATAATCCTTGCTTTTGAAACAGTATCTTATACAATAATTGAAAAGCCCCAAAGTGCTTCACATAAGTTGCTGTGAAATGCAGTGACTATGTATTTGTAACTTGTTATGGTTGAAGCATGTTAATTTTGAACCTGTCTTTTCTGGTTCTGCTGTAATAATAATTCTCCCCAACCTGAATAAACTGCTTATATCATGTCTCTCAGTTTTTTCAATGTGTGGATGATGTCTCCTTCATTTCCTTCCCAACTCTGAAAGAAAACCTGTTGAGTCCTGTAGTTTAGTAGTCAGAGCACTTGATGTGCAAGCAAGAGGACTTGGATTCGATTCCTGGTCAGGACAAAATGTTGGGCATATTTCCTTACTCTACATTCTTCTGTTTACCTAGCGGTAATTAGGAACCTGGTTGTTAGTCGATTGGCCCATCACAATTTCTTAATTAACCCAATAATAAATAAATAATTTAGTCGCTCAATCCACAATTTTTTGTGGACACTGCTGTGCACAATTGGCTGCCGGATTTCACCCCCCAAAATATACAGTGACTCCACTTTACAATATATTCTGTGAAGCTCTTTGAGACATCTCAAAGAGGTGATAAGGTACTTTATCAAATACAAGGATATCATCATTATTGAAACGTTCAAATCTCTGAGCCATCAGTCCCAGAATAATCCTTGTTGTTGCTCTGCTCTCTAATCCATCTCCCAATCATTTTAATGTAAGGAGCCAAAGTTTTGTATACAATATTTTTCACATGGTGAGAGCAGCGGATACACAATGTTATAAATAACTTATAAAGCATGAGACATTATTGCTAATGTTCAGTAATCTCTGGGATGCTTTGGTAGTGTCAAATCAAAAGTAGTTGACAAGTTTGGGGAAAGTTGTTAAAAAAAAGCCTTGAGGAAGAGAAAGGAAGGAAAGGGAGCAGGGCACAGGTAACAAAAAGCAAATGTTGTGTAAAATAAACTAGAAACGTTTTCAATAGAAGTTGAAGGGCTATCAGAGATCTTCAGGATCATGAACCCAAGAGCATAGGAACAGGAGTAGGCCATTCAGTCCTTCAAGACTGTTCCGCCATTTTATTAGGACATAGCTGATCTGTAACTCAACAAATCCTTTCAATTCCAATTTCCCACTTTCTCCCCACATCCCTCAATATCCTGACCTACAACCCTTGAAGGTATGGATGGATCCAGCATGCATGTCATTTGGGGGAGAGAATTATGGATTTTTACCTCCCTTTGAGTGAAAACATGTTTCCTGATTTCACTTTTAAATGGCCTGGTTCTAATTTTAAGATTATACAACAACAACAAAATTACATTTATTGAGCACCTTTCACGCCGGGAGGATGTCCCAAGGCACTGACTATGCCCTTTGTTTTGGATTCCCCACCAGAGGAAATAGCTTATCTCTATTTATCCTATCAAATCTCTTTATCATCCTAAATACCTTAATCAAATCACCCCCCAACCTTCTAAATTCAAGGGAGTATAATCCAGGTTTATGCAGCCTTTCCTTGTAACTTAATCTTTTTAGGCCTGGTAACATTCTGGTGAACTTACACTGCACCCCCTCCAGGGCCAATATATCTTTCCTGAGATGTGGTGCCCAAAACTGAACGCAATCTCCAGGTGGGGTCTGACTAATGCTCTATACAGCTGAAGCATAATTTCTTCCCCCTGTATATTCTAGGCCACTCAAGATAAAGGCCAACATTCCATTGATTATGTTTTGTACCTGGGAACTCGTGTTTAGTGATTTGTGTATGTGGACACCCAAATCTATTTGCTCCTCCACAAATCTTAATTTCTTCCTATTAAAAAAAATGACAACAATAGACACTCCCTTATCCACCATTTTGGATGAAATGGTGTCAGCCTGACTGAAACACTAGGACTAGGTTAGTTCCTGGGATGAGGGGACTAACCTATGAGGATAGGTTGAATAAACTAGGGCTGTATTCTCCAGAGTACAGAAGAATTAGGGGAGATCTTATTGAAATATATAAGATTCTTAAAGGGCTGGATAAAGTGGACAAGGAGGGACTGTTTCCCTTAGTAGGAAAATCTATAACCAGGGGTCACAGTCTTAAAATTAAGGGTCAGCCTTTTAGAACTACACCAAAGGCTGTAGATGCTTAGTCCTTGAACATTTTCAAGGCTGAGACTGATAGATTTTTTTTAAATAGAGGGATTAGAGGATATGGGGATAGGGCAGATAATTAGAGTTAGGTCAGAAGATCAGCCATGATCTTATCGAATGGCGGGGTAGGCTCGAGGGGCTGAATGGCCTACTCCTGCTTCTAATTCTTATGTTCTTATGACCCTTGATTCTGAGCCATAGGTTCACAGATTGTGGGTCCCTAAGATCAGAACCTTGAATTCATAGCTGAAGCTGACAGGTAAAAATATTGACTTCTTAGGTCTTTGTGGACATGCTGTACAGAATTGGCTGTTGAGATGGCCCACAAATATAACAACAGCAAAAAAATTACACTTGTAGAGCGCCTTTCACTTCAGGAGGACATCCCAAAGTACTGAACAGGCAGGGGTCAGGATCTGAGCATGGGGGACAGGGGACATAGTTGGGGTGAGGCAGGGCAGAGAGGTAAGATAGTGGCTGAAGGCAAGGTTGAAAAGGAGGCTCTTGATATTGACCTTGAGGCAAGGGAGGGAACAAGACAAAGAGATTGAGGGATGGAGTTGTGAAGCATGGGTGCTGAGAGGCTGAAAGCCCAGCCACCAATGGTAGGGTGGGTCAGGAGAGACATGAAGCAGGTCAGAGCCTGCTGAACGGAGGGAGCGGACAGGTTGATAGTGGATCAGTAGTTCAGAGAGGTAAGAGGCAGCAAGGCCGTGGAGGGCCTTCCAAATGAGGACAAGGATCTTGAATTTGATCCTTTTAGGGATGGAGAGCCAGTGGAGCTGGGCAAGGCTGGGATAGTGGAACTTGGTGCAGGAGAGAATGTGAGCTGCAGAGTTTGGGGTGATCTGTAGCTTGTGGAGGGAAGAGTTAGAGAGGCCGACAAGTATGTAGTTGTTACATTTTACAGAACTAGCCACTAAAACGCTTTGAGACATTTCAATATTATTGGACCATATCAAATGAAAGGAACATTATTATTTAAAATCTTGAAGCCATAACCAAACTGAAAAAAATGTGAAGGAAGTTGAAACAAAAGCAGAAGTTGCTGGGGAAACTCAGGAGGTCAGGCAGCATCCATGGAGAAAGGAAAATGAGTCAACGTTTCAGGTCTAAAACCCTTCGTCAGAACTCAAGGAAGTTACGTTGTTCCCAAACAGAAGATCATTCCCACCGCACCAAGTGACTGCAGTTGCCACAGTGACTGCAGTTGCAACTGCAACAACAGAAGGCAAACTAAAATTAAATTACGTCAAGCATCAGATGCCTGACTCAAACATTTATTGTGAGAAGAAGTACCCTCTCTAGATCAGCAATATACCTGCAGTTGCTACGAAGACACGCCTACGCTTGTAAAATAATAAAGTGCCGGTACACTTAACGCAAACACAGAATAGCTCCTGTTAAATTTTATCCGGATGCCCACATTGCAGTCAGACCGTTACAATAAACTATAGTTCCTTGAAGTTAAGTTTCAACCAAGGTTGCATATTCTTTGTGTACGAAGCTGAAACCTGATACTCTGAGAGGTGAGATGCAGTAAATATCCTCATCACTATTGATGACAACCTCAATGAGAATCCTTGCTTCTCATTAGTTTTCATATGTAGAAAGTATTCCAAAAGTGATAACCTATTTATTGGGTACAACTCTTTGCTGCCAACAAATAGGTACAGTAATAATATTTATGTATTTGTTAAATGGAATGGAGCTCCCTGATCATGATTGAGTGACCGCATCAAAGCACAAATTGACACCATGAATTTGTTGTGCCTTGATTGTCAAGTGAAGGGAGTTTTCCCTGTGCCCTGACCAAAAATCCCTCAGGCAAAATTGATCACTCACTTAATGTCTATTTATGGCACATCGCTGTTTGAAATTGACTGTTGCTTTTACATACAGGTTACACAGTCACCACACTGTCCTGAATAGAGATTTGGTGTATTCAGCCCATGGTTTTATTATTGCAATGACTTCAGTGATGACAGCATTTTGAAAGATTTGGCATCCTGAAGAAATATTGTATGTGCACTCCTAGAGATGAAATAAAGCTAAGTGTGCTCATCACTGTTAATGGCAATCCAGATAAGAGTTTTTTAAATTCTTTTAAGTGTTTGTATATATATATATCTATATATATATATGTGTGTGTGTATATATAGGATTGCAGGATCCTTGCTCTGCAACACTGTGTAGCAAAACATCGCTTAAAAGATGGCTCCATTCTGACATGATCACATGGCCTAATCTTGCTAAATGAAAGATTATCTAATAACAAAGGTGAAATGATGGATTTACTGGCAGAGAGAGAATTTTTTAAAGGACACTGAATAGGTATCATCAAAAGTACTATCAGCTTCACAGTTACTGCTCAGTATTTACTGCCAGATTCTGCTGTAAATCCCATTCCAGATTGAGATGTGGATGAGAAGTGGAAAGCTGTTCATGTTAGACACTTGCAGTACCTGCTTCAAATTGTTCGTTGCTGGCAAACTAATTCCAGTCAAGTGCTCTGGGAGCGATTCCTCATGTACTGCCTTCTTGTCTATTGTACAGCAATTTCAGAATCAAGATTGGGATGAGGATATGTGTCAGGTTTGGCAACATTGCAAAAATACTTTTTTCTTACTGTTCAACGCCAGGGTTTCCACAACATGCTCTGCTATTCAATTGGTTTTGTACAATGTTAATTTAAAAAAAAAACTCAGGAAACACATAAACCTCTTGTGTCCCTTGTATTTCCATGCATCTGAAGTATATCAAATTTGGAAGGATGTCATTCTTTGTTACACAGCTGTGTGTAGATGCCCAACTCCCAACTCATTTTGCCCACAAAATATACAATCAATTCACTTTACAGTATATTCGGTGAAGTGCTTTGAGGTGTCTCGAAGATGTGATAAGGCACTATATCAAAAGGGTTATTATGATTATTAATTCCTCTAGCACACACAAACCTAGCCAGAGATATTGACTTTGACTCAGATTGTTTGAATCCAGTGGTTTTCATATTTTATTTGCTATCTTCTGCTTGTGCAATTCAAACACTTACATTGCCAGTACAACCACAAGATTACATTTGTATAGCACTTTTTACATTGGGAGGACATCCAAAGGCGTTGGACAGACAGTATTTTGGACTTGTGTATGTGGGTCAGGATTGAGGAGGGTTGGGGGCAGGAGGGGAAAGAGTCTGATTGAAAGCATGGTGGAAGAAGAGCGTCTAGAGATGGTTCTTGATGCAGGTAGGGATGGGGCATGGTGGAGGGACTCCATAGAGTGCCGGTAGAGTGGCTGAAGGTTTGCCCGCCTATAATGGGGGCAGAGAAGGTGAGGGACATGATGCAGGCCAGAGCCCGCTGAGTGGAGGGAGCGGACAGGTTGGTAAGTATTTAGGAGGTCGCAGAGGTATGGGGAAGCAAGACCAGGGAGGGTTTCAAAGGTGAGGACGAGGATGTTGAACTGCAGTCTTTATGTGATGGAAGCTAGTGGAGTAAAGTGAGAATGGGGATCATAGGATCAAGGAGCCTAGTGCAGGAGAGGACACAGGCTGCAGAGTTCTGGATGATCAGCAGCTTGTGGACGGAGGAGATGGGGAGGCCAACGAGCAAGGAGTTTGCATAGTCAAGCATGGATGTTATGAATGTATGTAGGAGAGTTTTGGGGAGAGTTTGTGAGTCAATAGTGGAACCGGGCAATGTTACAGAGGTGGGGGAAGGTAGAGTTATGGCATGGATGTGAGGGAGGAAAAGATAGTTGACGGTCGAACAAGACGACAAAGTTCCAGACTGGCTTAATGAGATGCAGTGTGCATCCATGGATGGTGATGCTGTCAGCACCTGAGGTGTGGAGGCGCTGATGGCGGCCAATCAGGAAAGCCTCAGTCTTGTTGATGTTCAACTGAAGGAAGTTAGTTCTCAACAACAACAAAAAAGTTACATTTGTATAATGCCTTTCACGGATAGAAAATTACTCCTATGCATTCAATCCTGGATGCTATCCAAGGTACGGGCATTTTTTGTCATTTTTGAAAACTGCTGATAAACATCGGTATCAACATTGTAATTCTTAAACCAGAAATTTTGCGGCTCTCCAGACCGGACCTCTCCTGCGACTAGTCCGGTTTAAGTTCAGAAACATTACCAAAACACTACAAAGTCACCTTTACACATAGGAAATAGTGCTTCCTTTTATAGGCATACTCTAAGGGACTGAGGGCTGACTGAAAGGCAAAAAACCCCACAATAATGGCAAGTACTGTAGTATTCTGAGCACGTTGGACATTAGGTTGCATTTCTTTAAATTAAATGCATATTTATTTATGTGGTTGATTGCATGGTTGTGAATTTAACACAGGTGAATTAAGCAAATGTGAGTACACTGTTTACAGTTCAATTGATTGCTCCTCATATCATTGTCCGTATACTGTCCTTTGGTTTCCTAGCTGGAGTATTGTATCACCGATAGATCATGTCATCTTTCTGTGTGCATGTGCAATGAATGCAGAAGAACTAACCGATCATTATGCCCCATTATAGCCCTGGTTGGTGTCTGTTTACCTACTATACAATCACCACACTTTACAGAAAAACTTCACAAAGCGCTTTTTGATGGTTCAGAGTGGCACTATATTAAATATAAGTATTATTATTTATGGATTTCAACCATCAAGTTCTACTGTAGCAGACAAAGGTGACATGGTGATATAAGTGGATGGAGAAATTTATCTGATGCTTGGAATGAATGGAAGAATCTGAGATAAGAAACAAATAAGAAAGGAAATCTGATTCTTTCCTCTTTTTTTGGACTTTTTAACTTTCTAAAGGTAAATCATCAATTGCATCAATTATACATCCGCAAACTCCCACTGCTGTTTTAACACCTCCTTCCCACTCTACTTCCATTCAATTCTCTCGGTTTCTCTATTTCCCTTGCACTTACTGTACTTTGATTCTACTTTCTGCACTAGAGCTTCTGAAATGTCCTTTATCTACTAGAGTGTCTACCACTGTAATCTTCATTATGGCAAGTTGATTACATCGGACCCAATTTCTGAAGCAAGAACTTCACTCCTTTTGCCTTCACTCATAATAATGACAAAAGCACCTCTTGTATGTTCCTTCCATCTAACCAACCTTTAAAGCACTCACCTGACAAGTGAGATACCTGGGTTCGATTCCAGGCAGGATGAAACCTTGAGCAAGTTTCCTTACTCCACACGCCTAATAATAATCCCTCAAACAAAATAATAAATTGGTTATTTCAATCCACGACTGTTTATGGGACAGTGCTGTACGCAATTAGCTGCTGCGTTTCGCCCACAAATATATAGTCAATTGACTTTACAGTATATTCTGTGAAGCACTTTGAGACGTCTAGAAGACGTGAAAAGTGCTCTATCAAAATGCAAGGATTTTTATTATTATAAACTCCACAACTCCCAGATTATGTCCTGCTTTTCCATCATTGGCAGCATAATCATCTCAAAACAGCCACATGCTTGTGTGGCTCCATGACTCCATCTCCCCCATCCTCGCCCGATTCCATTGGTTCCCCATCATCCAGAGGATCCAATTCAAGATCCTACTCCTCACATTTAAAGACCTCCATAGTCTCGCCCCACCCTACATCTGTGAACTTCTAACCCTCGATCAACCTGCCCGCCCCATCCGCTCAGCAGGCTTTGGCCTAGTCCAAGTCCCCCAACCCACCCGTCCCACCATTGGTGGGCGAGCCTTTAGCCACTTTGCCCCCAGCCTTTCAAATTCCATCCTGCAGTCACCCACTCCCTGACCTCCTTCAAGTCCCGCCTCATGGTCCTCCGCTTTTATGGTCCCATTGGCAACTCCTAATTCTCCCCCCTTCCCTCCCCCACCCTTCCTTCCCCCTGCCCCCCCAGCTCGGTTCTGACACAGTGACTGTCCAGCATCCAGCATGACGTGAAAGGCACTTTACAAGTGTAATTTTGTTGTTGTCTTTTTGGTTCGGGACACACTGTCCCTCCCCCCCACATCACCATTGCATCGTCGCCCTGATATATTTCCTTGCAATTGTAGTAAGTGTAATCCCCATGCCTTTGTTTCTTCCCAAACTGCAGCCCGTCCCTCTACACAGTGGATAGCAATTCATCTGTCCTATCTTGTATTACTGTATTCATCAACTGCTCTTATATAGTGCACTCCATGGAGCCTGTCTCTGAGCCGGTGCGGACAGGGGGAGGTGACTGTAGATGCAAAGGGAGGTTTTCAGGGGGGACTAGAAAAGGGGTGTGAGAGAGCTAGGCAGAGAGAGAGTGCAAAAGAGTTTCGTGGAGTAGTGGCTGAATGAGCGACCTTGAATTATTTAGTGGAGGGCAAAAGGGGCAAGCAGTGGTACAATGTTACACTGGATACAGTGAGTTCAGTTCTCACCATATTGGTATATACTGGATACAGTGGATACAGTGAGTTCAGTTCTCACCATATTGGTATATGGTGAGAACTGAACTCACTGTATCCAGTGTACATCCCTTGTATACTAAATAGTGTCCTTCATATCATGAGGAAGTATCAAAGAGTTTCATAGGATTTACTGTATAGTTTTTTGTGTAGGTTAACATAGCCAGTTTGCACACAGCAATGTCCTACAACCTTGAAGTCGATGATTAATTTTATCTATTGGTCTGGCCACTGGGAGAAACTCCTTTCTCTTTATAAGCAGTGTCGTAGGATCCTTAATGTGCACATTAACATCTTGGTTTTATATTTCATCTGTATTGGAGTGTCAGCCTAGATTGTAAGAGTTCAAAGTCTTGACATAGGGCTTGAAGCACACCTTCTGACACTTTTTGACACAGAGGTGAGAGGATTGAACCCAGTTGACACTCCAAGGGCAGATTAGGAGAGGACTTCACTGAATATTTCTGTTAGATCCATAAACATGATTTTGACCTCACTGTTACTCCACGCATTTTTGGGAGAGCTGAAAACCCACATGTTCTGCTTTTCTTTGTTCTGCAACCTCCCGTTAACAGCATTTCGCAATCAGTCAGGGATCCATCAAGCTTCCCTCCAAATGTAATCGTTTTGTAACTTATTTCTCATTTTACTTCCTGCCGTCTATCCTGCGCAGAATAGCGTGCAACTACTGCAACTGCAAACACTTGCAGTTCTGATGAAGGGTTGCTCCCCTGTTGCTCAAACAGTTAATCTTCCAGATGTTGATTGGCTTACTGTGAATTTCTGACATTTCTGTTCTGCAACTCGACTACAAATTTCAGAACACTGCACATAACAGATATCACTGTAACATGTAACAACAGTCCCACACGTGTTCTGAAGCAATCCTATTCTCTGTGGCAAATTATTTTTATCAATCATGAGGAACTATTTCACAACAGTTTTCAGAGATAAATTGGTGCACGCAGAATGAAGTGACTTTGCTTCATTTGATGTGCGAATGAAATATGAGTTCTGGTTAATTCAGAAGTTTGCCATATATTCACTTGGATTTAACTAAACTGGGACATCAAATTAATATCGTGTGAAGAGTAAGCTGTCTGTTAACGCAGTGAAGGCTCACAAACAGGAGTAATTTTGATAGTTTGAGTTCACTAATCCAATATTCACATTTTATAACAAAAACAGAAGTTGCTGGGAAAACTCAGCAGGTCAGGTAGCATCCATGGAGAAAGGAAAGTGAGTCAACATTTCAGGTCCACGACCCTTTGTCAGCAATTTATTTCTCATTCTTCACATTCACATTTTATATTCTGGTTTTGCTTAATAATCACATTTTGACTTTTGTTCATTTTCATTATTACTGATATTATCAAGATTTTGGAGTATTCATTGTAAAATCAACAAACACTATGGAAATTATTTAGACTATGTAAAAAGAAATTGAATGATTTGTATTGAATCATTGAAAATTTTGATTTATTCTTCCTACTTCCTCTCTCCCTTCCTTCTCCCCCTCAATCATTGCAATCCAAACCCTTACATTCCCCTTCCTGCAGCCATGCTGAAAATCTGAGTTTGGGCCTCACTAATGTTCAAGAAATTCCTATCAGCACTGTCCCTTCATTTATCTGAGCCTTGCCTATCCTGGATTCCCAGCCCTCATTTAATCTTAGTATCCCAGTGTTTGACTCCCACCATCATTGTCTGTCTGAAACTGACCTCTGCATCAGGTATAATACCATACATCAGCATTGCTCACCTGAGACTCTTTGAAACCCTCTGTCACCAAATATATTACTGAGTAACATCAATGACTGCCCGAGACTGTCTTCTTTAAACCTTCTGTCACTGATTGTCCTTCAAACCCTCAAAACCAGTCATGCTGAATATCAGCATCAACTCATTGAGAATGTTCTCCGAAAACACTCAATAGTGCAGTGTTAACCCTACCTCACAGCAAATTCACTAGTCACATGCAGTAATTTACAGGGCGTTTAGCAGGCTACTCTAGCAAAGTACGTACATCCTAGGCCCAGAACATTGCAAGCATTCCTGTGTGTTTGTCTGATTTTACAATCTGGGACACTTACATGTTTTGAGTGTTAAAATGCAAGGCTTTTAAAAGAATCCCTGTGATATGTCAGATTATTGAGGGAGCACACAGTCTTCAGTAAAACTATTTTTATTTGTAACAGCCATTCAGGAGACGACAGACATGATGTAACCAAAGGGACTTTTAATTAGGTAAAATACACTGACGTTACATAGACATGGAAAGTGACCTTTAGATCTTGAGGTGTGCAATTGCATTTAATTTTAACTGGGTGTAATAAATTGCTGTACATTATTACATGAATCTTTCATTCATTTAGGTTATTTCCTGTGTTTATGAATGCATTTTTATACATTTCCTTAGCTCTCAAATTCTGTGCATTGTGGATTGTGGATTATTCCTACATTCCAATATGGTGGCTCAATTTATCTGTTCGTGGTAAAGGGATTGCATCGAGACATTTTAATACATATTAACACAAAACAAATGGCAGTTGTCTGGTAACCAATTTATAGAATTCGAGGGACTGCATGTTTTTCATGTGAAATTACTTATCCATTGACATGTACTGCAGCCTAAGTTTCCAAGTAAAAAAATAAAATTGAGGATTTTTTTTTCCAAAAGCAAAGAATTATGCATTTTAATACACTATTCCTTTTTATATAATGCTCACTACTCATCCTTTTTATATACAACTCATTATTTTGGTTGTAATTTTGTTGCAGTTGTTGTCTGTTGTTGTTGTTGTTGTATAAGACAGCAGTAAGAGATGCCAGAAATGTGCAATAGCACATCTGGTTGATTCTTTGATTGTCAGTGAATTTGCCTGTCTTTGACCGAGTACATGCATCTCATTCTCTGCTGGTCAGTAAATTTATCAACCTTGGTGGTGTAATGTGATAGTGAGAAAGTATGCTGCATCAGAGTGGGCAACATTGGATGAGTTGTTCAGCAACCAAGGTCAGTACATTTCCAACAAACTGAGAATCCCCCTCTCCATAGTGTTGCAAAGGTACAATATGTCAAATGATTGAGTTGAGTAAATCAATTGCAAGATCAAGAAGATCTCATCCCTGAGATATATTACTCTCTTGGAAAATTGTAGATTAATGTCTTACCCTGTATAATAATAATCCTTGCAATTACTGCCAGCACAATATCACATTAAAACATCTTAAAATGTGTTTTGTTAGGCAAACCTAGAAGCCAATTTGTGCACAATAATGTCCCTAAAACCACTATGAAGAATAATTCATACAATTTGTACGAAGAATTGTGTCTCAGGAAAATGGAATCAACTCTCTTTTCAAATTGTATTTTAACCTTTATCTTTAACTTTCATCTGAACAGGCACACGGGGCCTCACTTTAACATCATATCTAACAATAAAATGAATTACATTTATATAGTGCCTTACACTTTGGGAGAGCATCCTAGGTGCTGGACAGTCAGGGCTTTAGACCCGAGCAGGGAGTTGAGATAAGGGTTGGTGGAGGGTAGGGAAGGTAGGAGGGTGGCCAAAAGGCACAGTCAAAGAGGAGAGTTTTGAGACCTGCCTGGAAAGAAAGGAAGCGAGCGAGGCAAAGGGACTGTAGGATAGATTTCCATAGTGTGGGGACAGAGAAGTTGAACGCCTGACCGCTGATGGTGGGCCAGGCTGGGGGGAGGGGGAACGTGGAGCAGGACATAGCCTGCTGAGCAGAGGGAGTGGACAGGTTGATATGGGGTTAGCAGGTCACAGAGATAAGAAGGAGCAAGGTTGTAGAGGGCCTAAAAGTCGAGGAAAAGGATTTTGAACTCTAAATTATGGCACCTGAAATATTAAACTTCTTTTCCAGTATTGCATTGAATTACCAGACAGAATTAAGGGTTGAAGTTTGGATGTTGATCCTGAACTCACAATCTTGTGAATAAAATGGTGAAAAAAACCTGATTATTGCTGACATAATTTGTTTTTGATTTGGTTAGCCAGGTGTTTGACATGTACAGCAATCCATCACAATGCTTAAGGGTAACCAAACCAGACTAAGCGTTCCATATATGTATGCCACCTATGTATGTATATATTTCTTTGTCTGGAATAAAGTGTACACTTTCTCCCTGGAGTCACAGACAATACTTATCTGATTCCAGAAATAACAGGAACAGCCATGGTTTAGGGTCCTCAGAGTATGTGTTGGGGTATTACAGGAATTTAACCAGCTAGAACCATATAGCTTGTTATTGAGAGCACTGTCTGGCAAGCTTCCTGCTATTTGCCCAGCTGGGACCACCCGACCTATTACGTCTTTAACTCAGAGGGTTAACAGGAAATGAGTGGGAAGAATCCCTGAGACTGGTCTACCTCTATATGTTCTGCCCAAAGAGCCAAGCTGTCATCAGCAGTGCCTTGGAGTACTGTGGACCCATCTGGTTCAAAACCTGGATTATTGAGATGCCAGCGGGTCAAGCTGGTTATATTACCAAGCAAGGCACGGTCAAAGAGGAGGGTTTTGAGACATGCCTTGAAGGAGGCAAGGGACCAAGTGAGGCAAAGGGACAGTAGAGTTCCATTGTGTAGGGGCAGAGAGGCTAAAGGCCTGACCGCTGGTGGGCTAGGGGGAGGGGGAACATGGAGCAGGACAGAGCCTGCTGAGCAGAGGGAGTGGACGGGTTGAAATGGGGTTAGCAGGTCACAGAGATAGGAAGGAGCAAGGTTGTGGAGGGCCTAAAAGCCAAGGACAATGTGTTTTACATTGTCATAAATCACTCACAACCGAGTTGTCCCTGTTTTTCATAAGTTTAAATGAAACACAACTTTTTTTAAATTTATTCTGAAACACACTAATATTCTCAGCAATGAAATGTTGTAGGCAGCAACATAAGATCAGTATCTTCACTTGTGAGTTTGTTCATTACTTACAAATGTATCTGTCTCAAACGTATCCTTTGTGCATACACAGAGCTGGTAATTTGGATACTTGTAATGTTGCCCAGCCAGAGACTCTCCACTAGGGTCTGGCGATATATCAATAAAACCCAATATAATTTTCATATCGATACGCCGATATAGGCATTCCAAAAATATCGATATATCGAAAAATCTATATATCGCGCACACTGAACTACAAGACCCAGAATGCTCATCTCTATGCACAATGCACAGACCGAGGTGCAAAGCCGCTATATTGTATTCATAGTCCTCGAATACAATATACAGGTATGCAAGGGGTGGGGGTGGAGAAAAGGCTGGGGGGGGGAAAGGGGGAGAGAGACGGCTGGGGGAGGGGTGGGGGGGAGAGAGACGGCTGGGGGGGGGGGGGGAGAGAGAGACGGCGGGGGGCAGGTGGCGGGGAGAGAGAGACAGCGGGGGGGGGGGGGGGAGAGAGACGGCAGGGGTGGGGGGGGAGGGAGAGAGAGGCGGGCGGGGGGCGTTGGTGGGGGAGAGGGACGGTGGGGGGGGGTGGGCTGGGGGGAGAGAGACGGCTGGGGGGGTGGGGGGGGAGAGAGACGGCAGGGGGGTGTGTAGGGGGAGAGACGGGGTGGATGTGATAATATACAGATAGATAGAGATGGGGGGGATGTGAGAGAGACACAGACAGAAAAACACAGAGATGGAGAGAGTGAGAGACACAGAGAGAGAAAGATATTTACCTCCTGAGGAGATAGGCCCCGAATGCGCGCGCACCCTGAATGCGCGCGCACCCGGAACGCGCGCGCACTCCAAATGCGCATGCACTCCGAATGCGCTCGATATGAGCCCATCGATATATCTAAATTGGAAAAATTCCATATCGACGGACCCTACTCTCCACGAATATTTCTTTCACATACACGTAATGATATTGCAATTCCTTAGACAAGAAACATGAAAGTATTGTACAACTAAAACTTGTAAAATAAAAATGAAAGCTTCTTATGGTAGAAACAGAATATCAGATATTAACATGTAAGATTTTGCTTCGTTCGTATGGCATGTTTGATGCTCGTGATTCAGTGTGAGGTCAGCCTAAATTTTGTGAAGAAAATTTGTTCTAATGTGTTGCATCCTCTATCAATCAAACATCCAAAACAAAAAAAAGGGAAAATTCTAAAGGCCATCATCAATACATTATCTTCTTTGGACGTCCTCCTGACGTGAAAGGCGCTATACAAGTCTCATTTTGTTGTTCTTCTTTTAGTGTCTTCTAAATGCAGTTGTTTGTGTACAAGTAATATTAAAGCAAATAAGCACAAATATGAAGGCCTATCTTTTGACTGCTTCAAACCCTCGACTTTGGGTTTGTACCAGTGCCATAGGACATTATAATAATAATTACAATAATCCATACATTTGATATAGAGCTTTTCACATCTTCTAGACATCTCAAAGTGTTTCAAAGAATATATTGTAAAGTGAATTGACTGCATGTTTTGGGGTGAAACGCAGCAGCCAATTGGCATAGCAATGTCCCACAAAATGTCGTGGATTGAAGTGTCCAATTTATTTATTTTTTTTACTTGAGGAATTATTTTCAGGTGTGTGGAATAAGGAAACTTGCCCAAGGTTTCGCCCTCTGAGGAATTGAAACCGCGTCCCTCACTTCCACATTATCCGAATGTGACAGGTGCTATATAAATGCATTTTTTTGTGGATATGATTGAAAGAAAACAATGCACATGCATGATCATTCTTGAAATAATTTAAAGACTATTAGTAGAATTATATAATATTATTGCACAGAAGGTGGACATTTATTGTGCCAGCACTCTGTGAGAGCTGTGCAGGGAGTCCCTATAACCATTAAATTTTTAAAATTTGGGTATTTGCCCAGTTCCCTTTTAAAATGTGTTTTGGAATAATTACATTATTCCTTATACGCTAATGCTGTATTCAACTGTGCACAATAAGCTGAGTACATATCTAGTTGTGTGTGTAAGAGTGAGAATACGTGAGCAAGACAACAACAAAATTATATTTGAATAGCGCCTTTCACATCGGGAGGATGACAGAGAGGAAAGATAAATTAGATAAATGTTATTGTCCAGTCACATCAATCAGTTTGGTGGATATTAGAGAAAAGAGATGATATATAGTCATTACTGATAGATAACATAAAATGGTGACATTTATATTTACAAGTTGTCAGTATTTAAACTTTTGAACAGCAATTGTCCCTCAATTGATAAAACAAAAGCCCGAACAAATTACAGTACCATGGTTAAGAATATAAAATATTTTGGATGACCTGTTCAAGTTTATTATTAGTTAAATTATTGGAATAAAACTTAATTATATACATACGTAATTATTGGATTTGAAAAAAGTTTAAGATGTTTGACAAGTGTTTCTCTTGTGCCGAAGAAATGCCTGCTCTGAGATACAGATTTACATCGACTGCACAGCATGAGCACAGGCCCTTCAATCCAACCAGTCCATGCCGGTGTTTATACAACAACAACTTGGATTTACATAGCGCCCTCTATGCCGGATGGCGTCTCAGAGCGCTTAAACACCATGTGAGTCTCCACTCATTCCTTACTGCCTCTTATACCCTTTTAATCCCTTCTTCCTTGTGTGTGTATCAAGCTTCCCTTTAAATGAATCTACTTCAACCATTGCTTTGGGAAGAAAATTTCACATTCAAATAGACAATGGAGATTTGGGAAAATTTCAGAACACAGTTGGAACATTGTTTATCTTTGGGTGTAAAATAATTGTCTGCTCTCTTTTCTAGTAAATTAATCTCGGTTTCATTGATTTTGGGGGAGGCGGGAAGGGGGGCTGAGGGACACAAGCTCTGCAGCAGTTCACTCTATCCTGCATGAAATACGCTTTATAAATGCAAGTTGTTGTTGATTGTATTAGGCAAACAAGGCTTGGAAACCCCAGGGTGTGCCGGGGTACTACAATAATTCAACTGGCTAAAACCACTTACCTTACCATTTCATTCTCATTGACTTCACAGTCATTCCTGCAGTAATTAATGCAGAGTATCTCACATATATGTTGTCCATTTCTCCCAGGTTGCAGTGAACAGGGCCTACTAAGAATTCTATAATTCCAGCATTGTAAACCTGGCAAGACGAAAGGATGACTAATTATTTTCTACCTAATCTGGGGTAATGAGGTCAATATTTGCACCATACTGCAGATACAGTGAGATCAGCACAGACCAGAAATCTTTCTTTGATATTTTCTTCAGGACATGACCATGTATGACCTATTTCCAAGTTTGCAGATGATACAAAGTTAGGTAGGGTAGTAAATAGCGAGGAGGACTGTAACCAACTGCGAGCAGACATACACAGATTGGTGGTATGGGCTGACATGTGGCAGATGGATTTTAATGTGGATAAGTGTGAGGTGATACACTTAGGTAGGAAAAATGATAGGAGGCAATGTAGACTTGGTAGCTCAATCTTAAGGAGGGTGTGAACGTACAGAGAGATCTGGATGTTCAAGTAAGCGAATCATTAAAGCAGGGCAAGTAGATAAGGCAGTAAAAAAGGCATTTGGTGTACTGAGCTTTATTAGTAGGGGCATAGAGTATAAGAGTAGGGAGGTTATGGCTAATCTATACAAAACACTGGTTAGGCCTCAACTGGAGTACTGCATCCAGTTCTCGGCACCTTATTTCAGGAAGGACATTAAGGCACTGAAAAGGGTGCAGAGGAGATTCACGAGAATGATACCAGGAATGGGGAACCTTAGCTATGAGGACAGACTGGAGAAGTTAGGACTTTTCCCATTAGAGCAGAGAAGGTTACGCGGGGACCTGATAGAGGTCTTCAAGATCATGAAAGGTTTCGACAGGCTAGATAGGGAAAAGCTGTTTCCGCTGGTAGGTGTGTCTGTGACCCTTAGTCACAGTCTTAAGATATCTACCAAAAGAAGCAGAGGGGAGGTTCGAATACATTTTTTTACTCAGCGAGTTGTTCGAATTTGGAATGATCTGCCTGAAAGGGTAGTGAGGTCCGATTCGATAGCAGCTTTTAAGAGAGAACTAGATAGGTATCTGGGGAAGACGGGTTTGCAGGGTTATGGGGAGAAAGCTGGTGATTGGAGTTAATGAAAGTGACTTGCTCGGTCAAAGAGCCGGCACAGACTCGATGGGCCGAATGGCCTCCTTCTGTGCCGTAACATTCTATGATTCTATGAAATCCTTCTACAATCTATAATCAGTGTTGAAATATGAAAACTGAACAGCAAAGTACAAACAGAATTATCGAGGAAACAAACGACAAATTATGCAAGTTGCAGTGAAAAAAAATGTTTTTTGCTGGAACAGAGCCAGTCAATAACATAGCACAAAATATTACAGATGCTGGAAATCTGAAACAAAAACAGAAGTTGCTGGGGAAACTCAGCAGGTCAGGCAGCATCCATGGAGAAACGAAAAAGAGTCAACGTTTCGGGTCTACAACCCTTCGTCAGAACTGGGGCTTGTATGGAGGGAGAGGTTTCTTAAGGACGTTAGAGTGGGAGAGGCAGGATATGGAAGACAAAGGAGACAAAGAAGACAAAGGAAAAAGTTTAAAAGTGTGTGTTAACTGATGGGTTGAATATGTGATAATGACTTCAGGGGGAGAAACAAAAGGGGATGGTTTAAACGTTGACTCTTTTTCCTTTCTCCATGGATGTTAATAATAATAATAATCCTTGCATTTGATATAGTGCTTTCCACATCTTATCAACGGCCCAAAGCGCTTCACAGAATATACTGTAAAGTGAATTGACTGTATATATTTGTGGGCGAATCGCGGCAGCCAATTGCGCACAGCAGTGTCCCACACACAGTCGTGGATTGAAATGACCAATTTTATTATTGTGTTTTTTTGGAGGGATTATTATTAGGCATGTGGAGTAAGGAAACTTGCCCAAGGTTTCGCCCTGACCTGCCTGGATTCGAACACAGGTCTCCCCAGCTTGGTTTCCCCAGCTTGCAAGACAAGTGCTCTAACCACTGAGCCACAGGAGCTCCACAATGTTGCCTGAACTGCTGAGTTTCCCCAGCAACTTCTGTTTTGTTCCAGTCAATAACATACCTTGTGTAGTCCTATAGCTCAGTGGTTAGAACATTTGCCTTGCAAGCGAGATACCTGGGTTCGATTTCAGGTAGGGTGAAATCTTGGGTAATTTTCCTTACTCCACACGCCTAATAATAATCCCTCAAAAAAATAATAACTTGATAATTTCAATCCACGACTGTCTGTTTGTTGGACACTGCTGTGCACAATTGGATGCCATGTTTCACCCAAATATTGAAGTCAATTCTCTTTACAATATATTCCGTGAAGCGCTTTGGCACATATATAAGACGTGAAAAGTGCTGTATTATTATTACTCCACATGCCTGATAATAATCCATCAAGAAAATAAAATTAAAATAAGAATGTGGTCATTCAATCCACAACTGTTTGTGGGACACTGATGTGCACAATTTGCTGCCACGATTTGCCCACAAATAGTATTCTATACACTTTACAGTATATTCTATGAAGCACTTTGAGACATCCAGAAGGCATGAAAAGTGCTAAATAAAATACTTGACTATATCTTGTACAATGTGTTTCTTAAAGCAACAACTTAAGCGCTTAAATGGATAGCTATCATATAACAATTTCTCACATATGGGATGTCAGTACACAAAAGATGCAACTTGATTTAATGTGACACACTTGATTTAATTTAGACTTTTTAGTCAGTTCCAAGATGCAGTTAGCTCCATTCCAATAATGTGGCCATCTGTCTGTTTTCTGACCCCCAAACAATATAGTCAACAAGTGCTACAGAGAGCATTTTTTTTTACAATGTTTTTGTTCACGAACATCAAATTTTGTGTTAAAAAAGCAAAAAACCTGGATTTTCCCATAAGGTACTGTGAAAATAAAATTTGGTAATTCATATGTCCTGACCTTCAGGCCCTACATAATTAAATTAGCAATGCTCTAAATTATGTGACACTGCTTATATATTCAAAGATTAATTTTCTGATATATATAAATTATGATTGATATGTGAAAGTGACTTAGAGATACTTCGAGTCTCAAGATTCAGGTAATAAACTTTGCTTTCATAGTTTGTAATTTCCCCTGAACCTTCAGGATAGGTTACTTGCCTTATAATTCAGTTACAGGTAATCATGCAGTTATTATCTACTCCGCAATATTGTGGGTTTTTAAGACAATTTTGAAGAACATTGTTCACTAAAATAACTTAAAAGGCCTCAATTAAACCATGTGGACCATCAGATATTTGAAAATTCCTCTAGCTTTGCTTCTTTTACTTATTACATGATGTGAACTTCACTCTGTATTATTCTGTAAAGAACTGGATTGATACTTTTATTGAAAAGTAGAGATAATGTATTGCACAATTAAGTAATATGTCAACAAGACAAAGGGTTTTTTATTTTGTCATCCTGAAATGAAATATGCCTAACTTACTCAAAATACTTCCTCCCTCACCTCATTCAGAATCCATCTCAAGACGAACATCCTTGAACATGTCTTTGGTCATATTTCCACTCCTACCGCCACCCCTCAGCTCCCACCACAAGCTCTGGTGTTAAGCCTGTGTTGTAGGAGGTTTGGTTGTCCTCCTGATGTGAAAGGTGCTATATAAATGTACATTTGTATTGTGTAGCCTTAGTTTGAAAAATGGAGGTGTGGTTATGAGGCTAAATCCTTGAAGAAAACTGCTGCACAGGTGGTTAGTTTCCACATCACTTTGTGACCCCCAGTCCCAACGTGAAAGGTGCTATATAAATGTAATTTGTTGTTGTTGTTGTTGTTGATGTACTGTCAGCCTGCCTGTCAGACACCAGGAGCTGGATGAGCGCGAATTTCCTGCAACTGAATGTTGACAAGACGGAAGCCATACTCTTTGGCTCTTGTCGTCGTTTTCATTCACACAGTTCTCACCTACTCCACCTGACTCCACCTACCCCTAAAATGCTCCGAACCGGTACACAACCTTGGCGTCAGGTTCAACGCCATCGTGAACTGTCCTTCCTCCCCCACATCACCAGCACCACTTTTTTCCACCTCCGACGTATTGCCGGTCTCTGGCAATATCTTGCCCCAAAAGCCGCTGAAATTCTGGTCCGTGCCTTTGTCATCTCTCGGCTGGACTACGCAAATGCCCTCCTCGCTGGTCTCCCATCCACCACAATCCACAAAATCCAGCTCATTCAGAACTCTGCCATCCGCGTTCTCACCCGCACCAAACTTTGCTCCCCCATTATCCCAGTCCTTGCCAGACTTCACTGGCTCCCTGTCCCGGAGAGGATAAATTTCAAGATCCTCACTCTTGTCTTCAAATCTCTCCACTCTTCTGCAAACCAGTATCCGTTGCCTTCGTTCCTCCGGTTCTGGTCTCCTCCTTGTCCCCTGAATCCTCGGCTCCACCATCAGTGGCCATGCCTTCCACCACTACGGCTTGAAGCTCTGGAACTCCCTTTTTCACTCTCTTCGTCTCGTTCCTCTCTTCCTAGTTTCAGGTCTCGGCTAAAGACCTTTCTGTTCAACTATGCCTTCGGTCAACTTTTGCCCTCTCCCCATGGCTCGGGAACGGGATCCATTATTGCGAAGTGCTCTGAGATAATTAAATGCAATAAAGATCTTATTGTACATTGTCTCATTGAGACGGTAACTCATGTGAAAGACGATCTTATGATTAACACATTGTTTATTTGCATAAGTATTGATGTTGTTTCTGAAGAAATTCAAAAATCTACTATGTAATTGGGTTTATGTTCTTAGACCAGCTGCAACAAAGATTAACTTCCTAGATATTTTATTTTTGTACAATATGCAACCGTGCAGATTACATCAAAATTTTGACTCAAATTGTTAAAGGACTTATTTTTACACTGCACTCCCCCTTCCCCCCAACCCCCAGTAAGTACATGCTGCACAGTATGTAATATTGATCTATACCAGCCATAAACACTTGTGGTTCAACCTCTGATATTAACAATAATTAACTGATCTGTGCTGAGTTAGTTGATGTCAACCATGGTGCTAGTGTGGATGTTTCAGTTGTCCCTGAACTAGGAAGAGAAAAAAAAGTCCAGCAAACCCTATCATCCTCACAGTTATACCTATTGTAAATGCATGTGTACAGGCTGTAAGTAAGAACAGGATCAGGCTTGCTTTGAATTCCTCCATGGTTACACGATGCACTAAGGCTCACTTTCTTGACTCAGACATGAAGAATGGCCACTTGGGTAAAGGACTGGAAACAATAACAAAACTATATTTGTATAGCGCCTTTCACATCGGGAAGACGTTCCAAGGTGCTGGACAATCAGTGTTTTGGACTCAAACTGGGGTTCAGGAAAGGAGAGGCGGGGGAGGGGGGAAAGGAAGATGATCAAAGGTATGGTTGAAGAGGAGGGTCTTGAAACAGGTTTTTAAGGAGGCAAGAGAAGGCCATGGTAGAGGGACTGTGGGAATGGAGTTCCAGGGAAGTGGGGGCAGAGCGGCTGATGACTGCCAGCCAATGCTGGGCGGGGAGGTGTGGAGGACATGAAGCAGGCCGGAGCCCGCTGAGGGGAGGAAGTGGACAGGTAGTAAAGTTACTGACAACTGAAGAACTAAACCCCAGAATGCACTATCTGTAAGAAGGATTTCTGTGGTGGGATGTTCTAACTACAGTAAAAGTGGATAAGTGGTTGAATCAAAATAAATCTACATACATTTATCAATAAGTATATTGGAGCATCAGTCACCCTTATGCCTCCCTTGCATGACACTGAGATGACACAGTAAATATGTTTTAAATAGGCTACAATAGTATCTCAAATCCTAAACAGATTTATTTTGTAATTGATTTCAGCAGACTCCCCCCTCCCCCTGGGTAAACAGGAAACACCTGCATAATCTAGGTATTCCCTCTCAGTGCAATGAAAGTAGGCAATCGATGTTGTTGTAAAATTTAACCCTTATTGCATTACATTTATGGTAGAAACAAATGTTTTTTTTCCTGAGGGAGGGAAGGGGGGAATCTCATTCCCAGTGTGAGAGTGGGAGACAGAGAGGGGGGAATCTTATTCACAGTGGGGGAAACAAAGAAGGGGGAATTTTATTCTCAGTATAAGGAGGCAATAATCTCATTCTCATTATGTGGGTGATGAGAACGAAGAGGAGAATCTCGTTCTACAACAACAATCTCATTCTGAATGGAAATGAGAAAGTTGGGGGGATCTCATTCTTGCTGTGATTGAGAGAGAGAGAGATTGCGTGTGGGGTTTGCGGAGGGAAATCTTATTCTCGGTGAAGGAGTGAATCTCATTTTCAGTGCAGCAGTGAGTGAATCTCAATCTCGGTGTAGGAGTAAGTCTCATTCTCATGGAGTCCTGTAGCTCAGTGATTCGAGCAATCACCTAACAAGTGAGAGATCTGGGTTCAGTTCCAGGAAGGGCGAAACCTTGAGCAAGTTTTTTTTTACTCCACATGCCTAATAATAATCCCTACATTTTTTAAAAAAAATTGGTCATTTGAATCCATGACTGCTGTGCGCAATTGGCTGCCACGTTTTGCCCACAACATATACAGTCAATTCACCTTACAGTTATATTCTGTGACATGCTTTGAGATGTCTAGAAGACGTGACAAGGCGTTATATCAAATGCAAGGATCATCATTATTATTATTATCATTATCAGTAGCAGCAGTGAGTGAATCTCATTCTCGGTGTGGGAGTGAGCGAATCTCATTCTCAGTGTGTTCTCTCTCTCTCTCTCCAGCTCTCTCACCCTCTTCCCTCCCTCCCTCTCTCCCTCCTCCACCCTCTGGAGTAGGAGCCTTCTGACAAAGCCTTGTGTGTGTGTGTGAGAGAGAGAGGGAGAGATGGCGGGGCAGGGGCAGGGCGAGGTAGCAGAGGGGAGAGCAGTGTTACCTGTCCCAGCTGTTGCTGCGCTGTGTGATGGTGGTGGATGTGGCTGTGCTGTGTGGGGCGGTGTGGGAGACATGCGCGCTGAGCCCTATTCCTAAATGGGACAGCTGTACGTGACATCATTGATTGGCGGTCGCCAGAGAAACTTTTGTGCCGCCGTCCAATCGGGGGATTGGAAACAGAGAGGGAAGGGACGGGAAGAGCCGAGCCAAGCCAAGCGGGGAGACCCGGCCACAGCGCTCCGTGTGCGGCTGCTCCCTAAGCTCAGCTCAGCTCCGCTCCGGCCGGGAGAGCAGGGCACAGAGGAGGTGGGGGAGAGAGAGAGAGAGAGGAGGAGGGAGGGAGAGGGGGGGGGGGAGATAGATAGACAGACAGAGAGAGAGAGATAGGGCGGGCGACGTGTAATCCGCTCGGCTCCAGTTTGCACGGGGGCAACAACAGTCCCATCCTGCAGACAGGGCAGGCGCGGCAAGGCGGGCAGCACAGGGCAGGCAGGCAGCACAGGGCAGGCAGGCAGGCAGCACGGTACATTGCACCCCACACTCTGGGCGGCGGCCGTGGCTGTTGTCGGTGCCAGAGCAATCCGGCATCAAACCCAACCGCCAACCGGACGATTTTTTTTTCTTTTTTGGGGGGGGGGGTGGGGGGGCGGTGGGCAAAAAAATATCCTATTAACGTGAAATTTTATACGTTTTAATGATACTAATAATAATCTGCCTTTTACAGCAGCCTCTGGCCGCTCTCTAGCGAAAGCACAGTTTGTGTATTTTAATTGCTTTATGTTTTTGTGAAAAGGGGAAGGAGGATTATATATTGATGTAGATATATAAAGGGCTTTTTATGTCTTAAAAAAAAATTCGCTCGGGATCTGCCAGTCAACCCAACGCCTTGTTTTCTCTCTCTCTCTCTCTCTCTCTCTCTGGGTGGGTGAGTGTGTGGGTGGGTGGCTGGTTTCCTTGCTCCGCAGAGAGATTGTAAATCAGGTGTAAAGTCCGCCGGTATTGAAGCCCACTCGAGTCCCAGGCTGTTCGGGGGCTGTTATGGAGAACAAAGCGGCGGCTCGGGACCCCAGCGACCGGGACCTGTACCGTCAGTTCCAGGAGTGGTGTCTGAAAACCTACGGGGACTCGGGGAAAACCAAGACCGTGACTCGCAAGAAATACGACCGCATCGTGCAGTTCCTGAGCGGCACCGAACCCAGCTCTGCGGATAACGCGAAATTCAAATTCTGGGTCAAATCGAAAGGTTTCCAGCTGGGAGGAGGATCGCCGGACCAGCCCAAGCCGGCAGCTGGGAAACAGGTCCTGTATGTGCCCGTCAAAACCGCGGTGAGTGCTCGCTGCCTGCAAAGTTGATGGCTGTCCAGTGTCCAGGTCTGTGTGTAGGTGAAGAGAGAGAGAGAGGCACAGAGAGAGAGAGAGGCACACAGAGAGAGACAGAGGCACACAGAGAGAGGCACACAGAGAGACACACAGAGAGACACAGAGGCACACAGAGAGAGAGGCACACAGAGAGAGAGAGGCACACAGAGAGGCACACAGAGAGAGAGAGGCACACAGAGAGACACATAGAGAGAGAGGCACACAGAGAGAAGGCAGCCACAGTTGGCTGGCTGGCTGGGCTGGCTCATGGTGGTGCCTTTTTTTAATGCCGTGCACCAGGCGCTAGCGGTCACCATGTTGTCTGGCCCGACACGTCCTGTCTGCTCTGTCAGCTCACCCCCAGCTCTTTATTTATTTCATTTGGAGGAGAGGGTGGACCTAACGTTTGGGAGAAGGCTTTAAATGACCATTTCACTGATCAAACACTCCAGAGCTTCTGCAGAATATGTGTTTTCTTAAAACTATTTGATATGGGACCGTTTAATCCATTCGGGAGGGCGAGTGGCTGGGTGGGAGGTTGAGGGGGAGGGAGGGTGAGTGGCTTGCGGAATTGTAAAGCATAATTCGAAGTAAGCAGAGGAGTGAGTGAGTGAGTGCTTGATGTATCTGGGATATCATTACTGTACATGGTGTCGGGACAGAAATGTGGTTGGAAGCCAAATGCAGTACAGTACTGATGTGTGTCCCGTCTCCCCCGCGCTCTCCTCTCTCTGTCCCACCCCTACCTATTTTCTGAACACGTTCCCCTTTCCTGTTCAAATCCGGTTGTGTTCCTGTTAACAAAATGGAGCAAACATGTGGCGTTGGGGGCTCCGGTCGGGTTGAATTTTCATAGTGTCCGGTAATGCTGTTTATACATGTGGATTTATTCTAACAGTAATATCGCTTTCAATTGATTTGGCTTTGCACATACCCCCTTTCTCTCCCCCATTCTCACACACATGTATATAAATAAAAACAACCAAACAAACACACAACATTACGGCTACTGTTAAACCCATTGCCCCCTTTACCTTTACCCACTGACTAGTAAATGATGATCGCTGTTTATAAACATTTGGGATAAGGTGCCAAATTTGATTTATTTTCTCTCTAGCTCAATCCCCCTCCGCCCCCAATCTCTCTCTCTCTCTCTCTCTCTGCACAGAAAGGGGGATGAAACGAGGCGTCCTGTGTGGTTTCATATGGTTCTGTTTTGTGAGAATCTGGATTACGCTGGGGATTTGGGGAGTTTTCTTTTGGCCAGTTTTTCTCTGTGTGTGTGTGTGTCTGTCTGTGTGCCAGAGAGCTCTGCCCCCGTCAATAAACCCGCCGCTGCTGCCTGATAATTTGGGCATCATGATCACAGTAAACCAGGAAGCGAGCCCGAGCAGCGTCGCCTGTGTTCTTGGCTAATTAAATACAGCACTCGATCCTGCTTAAGACACTGTTATTCCAAGTGGCACCCAAAGGACAGGCAATTGGAAATAAAATGGGAGGCCTGTCCGACAGCATTCAGTATCCATTTCATATATACAACCCCTGTGTTTTTCTGTGTATTTATATATATATATATATATAAAAATAACACAACCCGTATTCATTCATCTCCATTAAAAGTGCTGACAGTCTTCAAGGCTCCAGAGCCTGAGGTACATCAACGGGTTATGCTGCTCGCTGAACAACATCAGGGAGAGTTGGGCTGAATTAATCGATATCGCTGCGTTCAGATCCTCCCGTGGTCTTGGGGAGATGTACTTTTGTCACCAGGCAACAGAACCACTCGACCTGGCATTTATTTATTTATTTATTTCTCTCTTCATTCCTGGGACCAGGGTACCAGCAGCAAGGCGAACACTGGCAGCAATCTGAGAGCCACTGACTGGACAGCCCAGCCTCTGCCCACCTGGGTTTTACAATACAATATAATAATCAGGGCATTTCCTATTGCACGTTTTTACGCCTTCTAGACGTCTCAAAGCGCTTCATAAGAATACAGTATACTGTAAAGTGAATTGTCTACTGTATATCTGTGTTTTATTTATTAAAGCTAATCTGGGGGGTTTCTGCCCCCCCCCCCCACCTCCCTCTTCCCTCCCCATTGAATGGATCAAGTTAATGCGGGACTTTCCATTCGGTTGGGAGTTAGTGGATGGCGATTCTGATCTCTATTTTCATCCCTCCGCCCCCGCCACACAAAAAAAACTAGCGTTATCATTACGATGAATATGTTTTTTTTTAATGTGCTCACGTTAAGATGGTGATCCGAAAATATCCGCAAAGATGTCGTGTCTTGGTGATTTATTTGGGGTTACGAAATTGGTTTGTAGGAAAGCTGCAACACAGTAACAATTTCATGCAAGAGAGTACATCCACGGCCCTTCCAACCTACCTATCTTATCCAACTTCCCTGTTGGCGAGAAAATGAATCACTTGGTTGGGTCGCAAATAACAGAAAGCCCAAAGGCCTTGACCTCAACTGAAGTTAAAGGATGGCTGGTGTGAACACATGTGATGTGCACTTTTTCTTTCTTTATCACAGAGAGGTTGTCACTCTCGAGGAAGGATGATTGTTTAAAACGTAACCCGGGTAATCTCCAGGGAGCTTTATTAGACGCAATTAATAATCAGCAGATGATTTAGTTTGTGTTATTACTGCATAATGCAATTACTGTACACGTACTGTGCACCTCCCTGTACGTGTGCGTGGTCTGATTGCAGACTGTGGAGCCTGCCTGCCGACAGCAGCAATGGGACTTTTTAATAAGATCGACTGTTTGCATTCAGTGTTTGTGTAACTTGCCATGTGAAAAACCTGAAAAAGTTCTTTATAAATATATATATAATATATCAAAAAAAATGCGAAACGTAATCAACAATACAAGCTCCTGGGAATTTTGAATGGATTTCTTTTTAAAAAAAATGAAAGCGTCGATGAAGCCTGAGAATAGAGTGAGCGTGAAACATTTACCCCAACACCCCCTCCCTCCCTCCCCCAGCCTGAGCCCCTCGGCACTCCAGCCCCCCTTTAACTCCCGCTGGGATCAGGGCCTCTGGGTGCCTTTGCTCTGGTGTTTATACCTCTTGCTGCTGTGAGGCGCTGTCCTGCGGGAGGGGCGCTGGACAGATGCTGGTTGTTGTTGTTGTTGCTCAAAGCCTGAGCGCGTGCCCGAGCTGCTGGTGTGCGCGCGCCTCCCCGTGGGCTCAGGTTTCCGTGGACACGCGGGGCGCGCGCCCGCCCGCCCGGCTCCAGCATCTGCTTCTCTGTCTTTCTCACCAAAGCCTGTGTTCCCATGGAGACTGTCACCACTACCTGTCTGCGCTGCTGCACCGAGAACCTGCTCTGTATCCCAGCGGACACAGTGCAAACCCGCCTCCACATCCCAGGACACACACACACACACACAGCAGCTGCCGCCGCACAAGGTGTGGTGGTGTTTTGGGACCCTGGCGCTCGCTCTCTTTCCGTGTTCAGTCCGGCAAAGTGAAACAGAGGAGGCGTTAGTTAACCTTCATCTCCCCCCCCCCCCACCCCCCCATCCCCACCTCCTCCCCTCCCATCAATTCCTCCCCAACACTGTAGCTCCCACCGGCAGCCACCACCAGCTGCTGTGACTGATCAGCATCAGAGCTGCACACAGTGCAGGGCTCCTCTCAATGCCTGGCAAGATAGGACTGAGCGGGGATTCTCTCTCCATCAATATAGGAAGAAGCTTTAGTTAATGTAGTGTGAACACGTACCTAATGAAGGCTCTGCAGTTCCTGTGCAGGCAGGATTGTTGCGGCATTTTTTGGGGTGGGGGGGGGGTGGGGGTTGGTTTAAATATATATTTATCTAAATGGTAGGTAACACGATTACTTTCTGCAGGTCACTTGTGACCGTCAGTAAATGTTTTTGAACAAATCGCTTTATGGAACTGAAGCCATCTAGATAATGTTTTCACTTTATGTTTACATATACAGTGTGTGTGTATATATATATATGTATATATGTGGCCAGTGGGGCAGTAAAAATCATTCTAAGTTGGCGTGACACAAACGTACAACACAAGAGAGAAAGCCACTGTCCCCAGGTGAGACTGGTGTGAGGTAACGAGCTAAAGCCCCATCGGTTTCATCAGGATCAGGGTTCGCAACCCTCTGGGATAACTTTAATGTGTCCCCAGAGAGGTGTTTCGGTGTGGCTGTTTACTTACTCGACGTGGGATGGTTAGGAATGAGAGTGGAATCCTATCCCGGGAAGGTGGATTTGAAAACGTGATTTTGCATTGTCGATTTTTCCCTCAAATAAATCAAACCTTTGGGCTACAAGTCTGACCCCGCAGACTGCAGTACTGTACACATATACACTGTCAGCCAGCCAACCCCAGCCTATTGCTACTGTGGGCATCTGGTGACAGACTGCTCGCTTAAATCACCATCGCTCGCTGTTAGGGAGGACTGTTTATACAGTATATATGTGTGTGTGTTTATGTATAACTAGAGACAGGGTGGGTGGGTGGGGGCAGAGAGAGGGGGTGTTACTGAGGGAGGTGAGCTATATATTTATATTTATGAAAGCTAAGTTTTTACCAGTTCCAATTGCTGCCGATTCGCAGAGTTATAAATTCAAACCCACCAATCATTAATTTGATAAATTGTAAATTCCAAGTTGAATTTTGAGTTGAGTGGTTTTAACAACCAAACGCTCTGAGCTTCTGTCCCTCGGTCTCTTAGCCAAACACAGTCTGTGGGGATGGCAGTGGGCAGGAATTTTACATTTATACATATCGTTTTTTACTTGAGGGAGGGAGGGAGGGAGGGAGCTGGGAAAAGTGGGGCGGGATGTGATCAAGCAAGGTAACAAGACAGGTGGGCTGGAGAGAGAGTAGAGCAAGGTGGGGAGGTGGGGGGCTATGGGATGGTGCCAGTGTAGCTGGAAACTCGCCCACTGGTGATGGGGCGGGACCGGCTTGGGACTTGAAGCAGGAAACGAGACACAGACTGAAAAACAACGACAGGGAGTGACTGCAAATGAGCATCAGATATCCCGGGATCCCCCCCCCCCCCCCCCCCCACATACACACACACACACAGAGTGAGTGAGTGCAGGGGCATGGCAATAAATAACATGTTTTTTTAAAAAAAAACTCTCCCAAGCCTCATTTCATTCTGGTGGAGACATACAGTATTTTACAATGGATTTGCATTTGTACTTTGGGCTCGAGTTTTCCTTGTGGTTGTCCTTGTGATTTATTTAGGAAGTTGGAAGCGGGATTTACATTTTCAACGAGTTATTTAACTCCATAACACAGTGGTCACATGCGGCTCTACACTTCCTGGTTATAAACACACACACACACACACACCTTGCTGAAACTTTGAAGGATTCTGCGCACTGTAAAACATTTTACATATAGTCTAGATAGTCAGGGGCACTGGAAACCCCTGCGATCCCAAACTGATTGAATTCCCGATACTTCAGCACTGATTTAATAATGTATTAATATTCAACCATCGAGCAGCTGCAGAGCCTGGGAACCCACACACAAAGAGTTAAAAGATATTTGGTGGATTGGGGAGGGCGGGCGGGCGGTGCATTCTCTGCACTAACCGCGGTGTCATCTTCACATTAATGTGGTTGAAGTTAGTAACCTGCCCGCGCCGACTCTCGCCGTGGATCTGGACAACTTTCCCCAGATATACCTTCAGTTCCGCGTCTCCTCTTCCAGCCCGAGACCCGGCTACAGCAGCGGTCAGCTTTGCTGGTCTGGTCTCTCTGTGTTAGTCTGTATCTGATCAGAGGGGGGGGGGGGGGGGTTCAGGCCCTGGAGGGGGTTCATTCATTGAACGCCTTTTACATTCGCTGATGCACGACTTGTTAGGCTGAAGTGTTAGCTGAGAAATGGACAGTGTGCCCCGCTTGTAAACCTTAAACACACACTCACTCACACACTCGCTCACACAACGCGTGGCCTTTTTGCACAGACCCCTTTTAGGTTCGGACCTTAAAATCAAACAAACCCCTTTCGGGATGACGTGGTTGTCGTTTCTTCTCCCGGCTGATCCCAGGGAGAAGAACGAGATCCCAAAAATAGATGGGGCAACTTCAGTTCTGAGGAGGGGGAGGATTGAAAGGAATCGTGTGCTCAGTATATAACAACCCGGGCCATTAATGAATGAGTCAGAGAGCAGGGAGCCCTCTCTCCACTCGCTGTATTTTGTGCCGTAAATGAGTTGGTGGAACACAGGGGTGCTGGTTTTGTGTGTCTGTGGGCTCACCGCACTGTAACGGAAGAAACAAAACCTCATGAGTCACCCACAACTACACATAGAGTATATAAAGTGTCAAGCTTGCTGAGGTTTTCACCCTCCACCCAGCTCAAAGACTGACTGACTGGCTGGGAGCAGCTTTGCGAAATCATGTTGCCAAACAAGTGAAGGGGGTGAACATCCTGTTACTTGAATTGGGGGATCAACATACACTTGTCCTGTACTATAATAATATCCCTTACATTTGATAGTGTAAAAAAAACTACAATTTAGTGAAGTTGAAATACTGTTCCCAACTGAAACTTGGGGAAGCTTGTTTTTTGGTATTCCGGAACTATTTTTAATATTGTGCCAATTTTCTAATAACTGTATTCAGAAATTCACTTCTATTACCTCTGCGTTATAGGTAATATATTGAGAACTTCTGTGGCTCAGTGGTTAGAGTATTTGTCTTGCAAGCTGGGGAGACCAAGCTGGGGAGACCTGTGTTCCAATCCAGGCAGGTCAGAGTGAAACCTTGGGCAAGTTTCCTTACTCCACACGCCTAATAATAATAATCCCTCCAAAAAAACCACAATAATAAAATTGATCATTTCAATCCACGACTGTGTGTGGGACACTGCTGTGCTCAATTGGCTGCCGCGATTCGCCCACAAATATTCACTTTACAGTATATTCTGTGAAGCGCTTTGGGACATTGATAAGATGTGGAAAGCGCTATATCAAATGCAAGGATTATTATTATTATTTATTATTTTGGAGTAGATGTCTTTTGGGTCAGGAAATGCAATTTGACTACACTTTAAAAAATTTGTTCATTGCCCTTTTTAATGGACTCCTTAAATTGATGTTTATTCAACAACTCCCTCAGGTAAAGTTGTGTTTTCAACAATACTTTTTCCCCCCCTCCCACAGGATGGAGTCAGTGCTCCCGAGAAACAGTCGTTGAAAAGGGTTGCAGTGGTGGAAGACTTCTTTGATATTATCTACTCCATGCATGTGGAAATAGGTGCAAATGGAGAAAAATCACGAAAACATGCTGGTCAGAAAAGAACCTACAAGGCAGTAAGTTATTAATCTGCAATTCATTCCAGTGCTGCTTGCATGTTTAAGGCTGTCAAATTATTCTCCTTTAGCCTACTCTCAAACGTAAAAATAAAATTTATTTTGCTAAATACTGTCAAATCGTCTTCTAAATATCTTCAGAGTACAATGTTAGGAATTACTAAATCTCTGCTGAAGGTAAAATACTTCAGTGTTGGATCACAGAAGATTGTATTGCCTTTTAATATTGGAAGCAGTGTTACTGAAAGAAGTTTAGCCTGCGCTAAAGAAGGCAGTCAGCTGGGGGCAGCTCAGCTCCAGGTAACTTTTTAAAAAAAGGTGTTCAAAGCTCTCCAATGCTTAACAGTGATCGGATTTAATTTTCCAGTTATATTAACTGTGTGTAAACATGTGTACAGAAGCAATTACAGATGCACTTAATTACGTTGAACAGTCACTACACATGTCAGTCATTACTTGTGAAATGCTTTGAGAATTTTGAGCTTATGTAAAAATGCAAATTCCATTTTGTTCTAATTAACAATGAGAGAAAAATATTGCAAAATCCAATGGAAGGACCTGTATACAAGCCTTAATCCACGACTAACACATCTAAAATTGTGATTACTCCCACTATAACTGGAATAATAACAACTTACACTTATATAGCATCCCTCACGTCAGATAGCGTTTCAGAGTGCTTAATAGTAGTGGAGCCTGACTCCAATGTGGGGGGGGGGGGGGGGGGGGGGTGGAGGGTGCGTGTTGAAGAGTCGGGTGAGGTGACTGGAAGCGGCTGGAAGCATGTCTTAGATATGTATTAGATGTGGAGATCTATAGCTCAGCATTAGAGCACCTGCCTCGCAAGCGAGGACCTGGGTTCAATTCCCAGCAAAGCATAACCTGGGCAAGTTTTCTTACTCCACCGGATAATAATCCTTCCAGTATAAAATAAATTGGTCACTTCAATCCATGACTGTTTGTGGGACACTGCTGTGCATAATTGACTGCTGCATTTCCCCCACAAATGTATAGCAAATTCCCTTAATAGAAGTCATGGAAAGCGCTATATCAAATGCAAGGATTATTATTATTATTATTAGGTGCCTAGTTACAGAACAAAAATGTTGAATTCATCCTCTTTTACTGTTGGACTTTTAAGATCAAGAAGAATATGGGAGACTTTCAGAGCCTTGAAAATCTATTGCCTCATTTTGTCAATGAAGGATGGAATTGGCAATCCTGGAATGCTTTGTGTATTTTGGCTAACTTAGTCTATTGGCTAGTTTAGAGTCTGTACCTTCTCTTGATTGGCCTAGAGTCTGGATTAGAGTTTGGTTTATTGGACTAGAGTTTAGCTTCTATGGCCTGGTGTGATGTATGTTGAGGCTTTGGTCCAGATTGCCCAACTACACTCAAGGTCTAAAACAACAACAAATTTACATTTGAATAGCGTCTTTCATGTCGGGAGGACATCCCAAGGCCCTGAAGAGTTGTAGAAAGCAATGGATCTTATTTTCTTATTGTTGATCCTGTGTGTGAGCTGCGTATGGTTTGTAAGCTGGATAGCATAGTGGAGAATGGATAATAAACCAATTGTGACATTTGCCCTGGAGAAATTGGTATTGCACAATAGATACTGCAGTGGTAGTACTTGGTTTGACACTTGTTGACTGTGTGCAGCAGCTACCAACAACATATTGTGGGAGCGCAAGGGGTTTCCTTTAGCCCGTTTGGAATACCTAGACAAAGTGATGAGGTGGATTTGTGGTAAAAGGAGAAATCTGCTACAAGCAGGCAGACCTCCACCCCTTACTGATCTATTACTCAGCCCTTGGATGTGGAATTGCCTATATAAGCAGTCATATTTCTTTACCAAGGCCTCTCATGTGTGTTAAGAAGGTGGTGTGACTAATCTGCACCTATTACTCTGCAGAATTAGGTAATTAGGTTGTATCCCTCCAGAATGCATATTCCATTGCAGACAAATAGGAAGTTCTATGTGTCGCTGGCATACTATGTGGAATTCAATCTGGTTTCCACATGTGTCAGACACCTGGCTGACAAAATAAAAGCCTATTTATTAAAAACGCGACAGAATCTGAAAATGTAAGGCTGAAAGAGAAAATTCTATACAGTTGCATTTGTATGTTTGAGGGCAGTCTTGAATATTCAGTGATGCCAGCCAAACACTTCACAAAGTAAAAATAGAATATACATGATGGGGAAAGTGGGTTGTTTATCCCACTGATCGGCAGGAGGCCATAAACCAAAGTGTTTGGTACTGTAGGCTATAACACATGCAGCAGGAGGGATTTGCAACTTTATTTTATTTAATCACATTTCAACACAATTTGCATCAACTTTGTCAAATATCTTTGTAACCTAAAATACCAGTTAGATCATTAGCATTTTCTCATTAGTTAAGTTCCTATTAACCTGGCAACCTATGCTTGCCTCTGTATTTGCTCAGGGCCACTGCTGCTAAACTTAGCTGACCAGAGTATTCTGGGTATATCTATAGAACCATATTTCCATAGAAATTTACTTTGCAGAAGAAAGCCATTTAGCCTTTCATGTCTGTGCTACTTCTTTGAAAGAACATTCCACCCAGTTTTATTTATTTAGTTTCACCTCTGTTAATTGTTCCATTTTACATATCTTTTTCCAGGGGATTTCTGTTCTTGTCAGTTTTTCAGTTGATAAACATAAGATCATTTCATACATTAAAGATATTGTAGTATGATTCCCGAGAGTGATCCGTGGGCCACCCTGGTGTAAGTTCTCTTCAGCTGCCAATTCTGATTATCTTCCATCTGCTAAGATTTAAGCAAGTTGTATATTCAGGACCAACCCACCATTCAATGATTCCTTTTGCCTTGGTTAATAATTGTTGGTGTTGGATTTTGACGACAAATTTCTGAAAATCCGATTACTGTATATGACATGGATTTGTGGTGTACTATAGCTCAGTAGTTAGAGTACTCGCCTTGCAAGCAAGAAAACTGTGTTCGATTCCAGGCAGAACAAAACTTCAGGCAAATTTCCTTACTCCACATGCCTAATAATAATCCCTCAAAAAAATTTGGTAATTTCAACCCATGACTGTTTGTGGGACTCTATTGTGTGCAATTGGCTGTCGCGTTTTGCCCACAAAAATATAGTCAATTCACATTCTGTGAAGCGTTTTGAGAATCTAGAAGACGTGAAAAGAGTTATATCAGATGGAAGGATTATTATTTTATTTCCTTTATTAACCATTGCTAAACTATTCTTAAAGTCTTTCAGGTTAGATTGAGCATGACTTCCCTCTCTTGTTTATTGTTTCTTAATGAGCTATGCATTTCTACATGTTCACCCATTAAGTTTCTCAGAAATACTTTCACAGGTTTATTTCCAAAAGGTGGTGTTGAAATTAATGGTGCAGCATATATGATATACTGTATATGTATGTGGAGTCCTGTAGCTCAATGGTTAGAGCACTTTCCTTACAAGCAAGAGAGCCTGGTTTAATTCTAGGCAGGGCGAAACCTTGGGCAAGTTTTCTTACTCCACACACCTAATAATAATCCCTTTAAAAATTAAAAAAAATGTAATAATAATTTGGTCATTTCAATTCATGTTTGTTTGTGGGAAACTGCAAATTGGCTGTTGCATTTCGCCCACAAAATATGCAGTCAATAAACTTTACAGTGGTATATTCTGTGAAGGGCCTTGAGATGTCTAGAAAACATGAAAAGCACTATCAAATGTAAGGATTGTTATTATATACGGTATATATACACTCACTCATACCAAACCTGAATAAGCAGAACATATGGATTTCGAACAGCAATAATAATGATATTCCTTGCATTTGATATAGTACTGTACCTTTCACCTTCAGGGTTGGGGAGGGGGGATGTCTCAAAAAACTTCATAGTATTTCACTGAAAAATGTAGTAGTGACTGTGTAATTTGTGTGTGAATATTGTTAGGAGGCTGAAGGAGATAGAGACCTTTGATTGTATCAGAAGGGAAAACAAATGATCTGCCTGTCAAGTGGTGGCCTCCATCCTGTTTGTTTGCATTCAGTGTCAGCCTGACATAATTAGTAGCACTCCCATTGGCTGTGTGTTCACCTGCAAAATATATGTATATTGTTGGTCAGCTGGATGACTGACACATGCGGAAACACATCACCATGCTTCAGAATATGCAAACTAACCTGCGAATGCGTCCCACCTCCAAAAAGGAAATGGCCAAAATTACAGTCATTGCACAGCAAATTCTTTGGAGCTTTGAGATGTTTTGATAACACAAGGTGCTGTACCAAATGTAAGTTCAGTGCCTTGGGATGTCTTCCGAACGTGAAAGGCGCTCTATAAAAGTAATTTTGTTGTTGTTGTAAGTTTATTTATTTATAATTTATGATTCAACATAATGCGTACAGATGTTTGCTAACTTGAGTTAACTTGGTAGATTTAGCAGTACTGTCATCCATGTTTCAGCACTTTGGGACGTCCTCCTGTTGTGAAAGGCGCTATACAAGTGTAATTTTGTTGTTGTATCAAAAGTTGTGGGTTGAAACCGCACATTGCCCTAGTGGTCTGGACTGACACTCTCATGCAGAATTGGGAAGTCGCTGCAATTTACAATTTACATTTTTTTGGATGAGACAATAAAACAAGGTCCTGTCTGCCTTTTCTTAAGCCTCCCATGACACAATTTGCTGTGTATTTGGCTGCCGCATTTAATAATAAACTTTGTATTTGATGTAGCACCTATAATGTAAAAACATTTTAGAGTGATTCCATAGGGAATTGCTGTTCAGAGTTGTGACTGTGTATTTGTAGATAAACTTGACAACAAAATCCCAAGGACAGTAATGAAGTTCATAATAAACTGTATTTGGAGAATTGTTGGTCAGGATACTAGAAGAACTCCCTTTGCTCTTTCGGACCTTGAATGTCCATGTGCACAGACAGGTAGGTATTGTGGTTTAATGGCATCACCAACAATGCAGCATTAACCTTGTACTGTGCTGAAACGTTAACCCAGATAATAAATTCAAAGTCTGACATAGAGATTTGAATCTCCAATCTTCGGACCTAGAATCAAGAGCATTACCAAACTGAGTCAGCCTGAAACATTTTCCTAAATACAGTATAAAGTCTCTTCACAGCAACTTTAAGTAATTTACTAATCTTTAAGAATAAAAAAACCCTTCCATTTGATTTTGCACCTCTAACATTGGAACATCTCAAAGTACTTACGGGATGTGCTGTGATGTCTACTGACTGTGTATTTGTAGGCTAATTGGTATTTAATTTACGCAAAGCAATGCTTCTCAAACAATATAAATTGAAAGACTGGAAGAATATTAGTCAGAACACTGGGGGGAACCCTGCTTTTTTCCAAATAGTGTCATTGGACACATCCACTTGAATAGACAGACTAGACTTTGGTTTAATGACTCACCTGAAGGACAGCACCTCTGATAATGCAGCACACCCCAGCACTACCCTGGAATATTAGCCTAGACCTATGAGCTGAAATCCAGTTTTATAATGGACATTTCCAGTTCTCCTTGTTCCACTGATATCTTAACTTTTCATAGTATTGTAATTGATTAAAATAGGTGAAATGTTGTTTTCAAACAGTAATATTTATTCATAATCTTTTTCATTTCCTCCCCATCTTCAGTGCCCAATTATCTGGAACATATTCTCCGTAATGATTTTAATAAATCATACTTTTACAGAAAGATTCATGATGTAGATCATCAATTACCACAGATGTAAGATGTGACATAATTGTAAATAAAATGAGAAATGGAGAGCCTATTAAAGCCATAAAGTACTCATGGTCTTTGTTACTAAAATTTTTTTAAAATTTGAAAATGAAAAATTTCTACTGTGAGAGACAATTTTTCTAAAAAAGCACACAAACTGACACCACAGATATCTAGCCAGGAAAGAGACGAGTCAAGCTTTTTAGCTGTCAACCCGTACAGATCTCGCACTATTATTGTCTGTTATTTGGAGTTCAGAAAGGGCAGAAGCCGCTGTGAAGAAGCAGGTGGGATAGAGCCAAATCTATTGTGTAGCGGTGAACTAGTGATTAGCAAATACATGAGGTCGTTGCTATGAAATCGTGCAGAGCATGACAACGGAAATCTGTTGCTTTTCTGAATATGGAAATAGTGCATTAAGATTATTCTTTGCAGCTTCCCGGATAACTTCAGTAAGTTTTATTTTCAATGTTTGCTGTAAACAGGTAGATACCTGCCAAGCAAACCCACGGTATTTATTGCAAACTGTCTGACACCGAACTAAGTAATACCTGGATGTTCAATTCTGAAACCTTTTCTAATTTTTCCAATGACTATTTCAAGAACGTTTATGTGGAGGAATGATGGCCAAAATGGTATTGACCAGGGAAATCCATCTAAATACAGAATTTGAATGTCTTGCCTCTGTCCTAATCTATAGAATTACATTCCACAGGCCTGCGTGTTGCCCACAGCAACAAAATCAACAACAACAAAATTACATTTCTAGAACGCCTTTCACATCAGGAGGACATCCCAAGGTGCTGGAATGCCTCATTGGTAAATGTACTAGGAGCCCAGTGGGAGTCTATTCACTGGCCTACAGAAACGTTTGACCTACAGAAATTTGGTTTTCAATTTCAGTCTGGTTCCTGAGTCAGGTGGGCCTGCATTATTCCGGAGCACTGCTGATGCAGACAAGTGAACAAGTTTCATCGATAGCACTTGGGTGATGATTTTGTTTCACAGGTTTCATTTGCATTGAAAATTTTCTAGTTTTCCCAAATTATTGTTGATAGTTTTGCACCTGCATCCAATGAGAATGTAAAATGTGTGTATGTCATTTTCATTGGATGAACGGCTAGTGGGTGAAGGCCTAGTGAAAGGTTGTGGAAAGAGCTAATTTGTTGATTTGGAAAGGACAAAATCTAGCTTGGTGAATGACTGAAAGAGGGCTTGGTTTTTGAACTATAAAAACCTGTTCCTTGAAAAAGTTACAGGGGTCACATGGAACACATCTGGGGACAAATTGTTGGAAGCGAGGACTTCAGTAAATCATTCTGGTAAATAGTTTCACTTAAAAGCTAATGGCAATACTGAGGAATTTTGTAAAACTGCTGTCATTTTTGTTAGGGAGGTTTGGATACAACAACTTCAATTTGTATAGCGCCCTCCACGCCAGATGGCATCTCAGAGTGCTTCACGATAACGGATCCTGGGGGAGAGCTAGGAGCAGGGGGAGAAAGGTGACTGAAGGTGAGGTCAAAGAGAAAGGTTTTTAGCTGAGACCTGAAACTAGGAAGAGAGGGGGAGAGGTGAAGGGAGTGAGGAAAGGAGTTCCAGAGCCTTGGGGCATAGTGGCTGAAGGCACAGCTGTCAATGGTGGAATGGAGGATTCAGAGGACAAGGAGAAGGCCTGACCTGGTGGAGTTTCATCTGGCTGAAGGCAACGGGTGCTGTTTTGAGGAGAGAGGAGGTCGGAGAGGTAGTGGGGTGCAGAGGAGTGGAAGGATTTGAAAACTGGTGAGGAACTTGAAATCGATCCTCTCTGGGACAGAGAGCCAGTGGTCTGGCAAGGATTGGGGTAATGGTGAGCGAAGTTTACTGCGGGTGAGAATGCGGGCAGCAGAGTTTTGTATGAGTTGGATTTTATGGATCGTAGTGGAGGGGAGACCAGCGAGGAGGGCATCGGAATAGTCAAGCCGAGAGGTGACAAAGGCATAGACCAGGGTTTCAGCGGCTTATGGGGCGAGATATTGCCAGAAACGGGCGATACGTCAGAGGTGGAAAAAAGCGGTGCTGGTGAGGGACTCGATGTAGGGAAGGAAGGACAGTTGGGGGTCGAACCTGACGCCTAGGTGGCGTACAGGTTCAGTGAGTTTTAGGGGCAGGCTGGGTAGGTGGAGGAGGTGAGAGCCATGTGATTGAAGACGTTGATGAGAGCCAAAGAGTATGGCTTCCATCTTGTCAATGTTCAGCTGCAGGAAATTCGCGTTCATCCAGTTCCTGATGTCTGACAGGCAGGCTGACAGAACATCAGGGAACTGAGTGTCGTGAAGTGGAGAAATAGAGTTGGGTGTCAACCACATAGATGTGGAAGCGTACCCCGTGTCTGTGGATGACATCCCCTAGAGGGAGCACGTAGATGAGGAAGAGGAGGGGGCCACGGATGGATCCTTGGGGTATCCCACCCCTCAGGTAACTGGGTGAGAGAGGGAGGAAAAGCTGTTTGTGGAGATGTACTGCTGACAGTATGTGAGATATATAATAAATAAATAATCCTTGTATTCGATATAACGCTTTCCTCATCTTATCAATGTCCCAAAGCTCGTCACAGAATATACTGTAAAGTGAATTGACTATATTTGTGAGCGAATCGCGGCAGCCAATTGTGCACAGCAGTGTCCCACACACAGTCATGGATTGAAATTACAAATTTTATTGTAGTAGTTTTTTTGGAGGGATTATTATTAAGCGTGTGGAGTAACGAAACTTGCCCAAGATTTTGCCCTAACCTGCCTGGATTCGAACACGGATCTCCCCAGCTTAGTTTCCATAGCTTGCAAGACAAGTGTACTAACCACTGAGCCACAGGAGCTCCACTGTGATAGGACTTTATAGGACTTGAGATAGGACTTGAACCATGCGAGTGAGGTCCTACTGAGGTGAATGATGGAGGACAGACATGGGGAGGACGATGGCATGGTCGACTCAAAAGCAGGAGCTTTGTTATTTTCAGGTACTGATATTCAGTGTTGTGTTGTTAGAGCCAAGATTTTTCTCATTGTAGGGCTTTATTTTCAGGAAGAATCTTTCTTTATGAACATTGAATTACAAAAAAGTAATCTTTCCATTTGCTCTCCCCTTCAACAGGACAATCTGTGAACCTCCTTTGCAGATTTGACCACCACTCTTAAATTCATGCAAATAGTTTTTTTTATCAAGGCCAATTAACAGGACAATTGTTCCTTTCTCTCACCCCTAGCTGGTGTGTCACATGATACAAATTGTTTTGAGCATGGGAGCAATCTTACCTATTAGCATGGCAATTTAAAAAGAGAAACACCTGCCTAATTTAAGAGCATGTCCATGGTAACACCTATCTAGTTCCAACCAGAACAGAAAGGCCTCCTCTTCCTTCTCTATTAGTTATATAATTGCTATCAATTTGCCCACAAAATATAGTCAATTCACTTTACATTATATTCTGTGAAGTGCTTTGAGACATCTCAACAACATGATAAGGCACTATAATCAAATGTAAAGATTATTATTGTAAAAGAGCAAAGTTCAATTTAGTCCAGATTATAGGGGAGGGAGCTGGAGGATTTATTTTTTTCTACTAAAAGCACAAAATCTGCTTGTATTATTACAGATATTAAAATGCTTCCTTTACTAACTTGATTTCACAGTGGACTTGTTTCTTGGTTCAAAAAACTTGCACTACACTGTTCAAAAATCTGTTGCAGAAGTGGTCATTCTCTTCATAATAATCCTTACATTTGATATACAGCTTTTCATATTGGGAGTAAGTCACAATATTGCTTCACCCAGGACTTGACAGGCAGTCTGTCAGGACACTGTCTGACAGGCAGTCTGTCAGGACACTGACATTCCTGGAATTGAGGGTGGAGGCAGAGAGGTAGAGTTGGGTTTCACCCACATACATGTGGAAATTTACCCCATGCCTGTGGATGCCACTACCAAAGGGGGAGCATGTCGAGGTTGAAGAGGAGGCAACTGAGGACAGAGCCCTGAGGAACACTGCACAAGATGGTGCGGGGCTGGAAGAGAAACCATTGACAGAGATAAAGTGGAGGCAGTGCGAGAGGTAGGACCTGAACCAGTCAAGGACAGAACCTTGAAGGTTGTGGTGAGAGGAGAAGCTGTGGAGGAGGATTGAGTGGTCCACTGTGTCGAAGGTGGCAGAGCAGTCGAGGAGGATGAAGGAACCATGTCACAGATGGGCAAGATGTAATTTGTAACTTTGTGCTGTGAGCAACACAGAAACCTGATTGAAGGTGGGAGGAGAGGAAAGAGCAAAGCTGGGAAGCAACGACTCTTTCAATTACCTTGGAAAGAAAAGGTAGATTGGAGATGGGCCCATATTTGTAAAGCAGAGATGCATACAGGGAAGGTTTCCTGAGGATAGGGGTTATTGTGGCTGTTTTGAGTGGGGTGGAATGGTACTGGATGAAAGGGAGAGATTGATGGTGGCAATAGGTGATAGCTAGTGATTAACAAATAGTAACATTTGCATTTACTACTATACTTTCACACAATGAATTTTGATTTTATTGAACAGTGTCAATGTAGGTAAATGTTTCAATAAGCATTTCCTGTGCCTGAAAACTGCAATCAGATAAGGATCGAAATTGAATCCGTTTGTGGCTATTCGGCATCCTGTCTAATCTAGGCAAAAAAAATGAATTGGGTGACAACGGCAACGACAACAAAATTGCACTTATATAGTGCCTTTCACATCGGGAGGACGTCCCAAAGCGCTGAACAGTCAGGTCGAGATCCGAGCGAGGAGGTTGGTAGGGTCGGGATAGGGCGAAGGGGAAGGAGAGGGGGAAGAGTTAGTGGGGCAGCTGAAGGCGCAGTTGAAGAGGAAGATCTTGAGACTGGCCTTGAAGGATGAAAGGGAGGAAGCAAGGCAGAGGGGCTGCGGGATGGAGTTCCACAGTGTGGGAGCAGAGAGGCTGAAAGCCCGGCTGCCGATGGTTGGGCCGTTAGGGCAGTGGACGCGGAGCAGGCCTGAGTTTGCTGAATGGAGGGGATGGGCGGGCTGACAGGGAGACAATAGGTCAGAGGGATAAGCAGGGGCAAGGCCGTGAATGGCCTTGAAAGTGAGAACAAGGATCTTGAATTTGATCCTCTGGGGGATGGGGAGCCAGTGTAGATGGGCGAGGGTGAGAGTGATGTGGTTGCGAAGTCTGGTGCGGGAGAGTACACGAGCTGCAGAATTCTGACGAATAATTCAGACGAATAATTGGGCCAGTGGTGGAGGTAATAGAGAGGTTGCCCCTTCTAGTAACCTGTGCATGCCCAGCAACCAGTTGCTTCTCTTTTTAGGCACAATTTTCAGATAATAATAATCCTTGCATTTGATATAGCGCTTTTCACATCTTCAAGACATCTCAAAACGTGTCACAGAATATACTGTAAAGTGAATTGTGCACAGCAGTGTCCCATAAACAGTCATGGATTGAAATTACCAATTTTATCATTTTTGGGGTGGGGGATTATTATTTGGTGTGTGGAGTAAGGAAACTTGCCCAAGGTTTCGCCCTGACCTGCTGGAATTTGAACACGGTTGTAAGGTGAGTGCTCTAACCACTGAGCTACAGGATGATTCAAATGTAGGGGAATTGGTAAATACCAATGAGGACCAAAGTAAAATATAGGAAGAACCAATTGGTATGGGAGGGAGAGAGAGGGAGGCAGGCAGGCAGGGACGGAGGGAGGGAGGGAGAGAGAGAGAGGTAGGCAGGGAGGGAGGGAGGGAGGGAGGGAGGGAGGGAGGCAGACTGGGTTCGGCAGAAAGCAGGCAACAGGCACGGCACTGAAGTCCACTACTGTTGCCGCTGCCCGGGCGGCCGAGGCCGAAGCTCTATCACCCGTTCCCCCCAACCCCCGCCGGACACTGACCAAACCCCGGCTGACAGCGCGTCGGCTGCCCATCCTGTTTACCGTATTTCCTAGGCTCAAAATTTCTTGTACCTGTGTATAGGGCACACCCCCAACTTTCGAGATCTTCCGACGTGAAAAAAAGTGCGCCTTATACGCGTGTATTTACGGTAATTCACTTTACAATATATTCTGTGAAATGCTTTGAGACACCTCATAGATGTGATGGGCCCTATTATCAAATGCAAGGATTACTATTACTATAAAATCTTCTGTTTTAGCTTGACTGGGGAAAACCATCGGATATATTGTGGGACTGCCTCCTGGGCTTTCTTGTGAAGAAATGATAGGTGTAAAAAAAACAGTATTAATGCCTGAACATGTGAATAAAGGTTATCCCCTTTTCTATTTCAGACAATGGATATACAATAGATATTGCTCACAAAAATGATGTTTTGTGGCTTCTGAGACTGAGTTAGTCATTTGTTTTGGTATTACCTTCATTTTCTGCTTTAAAAAATGACCTTGTTATTAGTGAGTTATTAAAAACCTCTCTACACTGCCTATAGCCCTTGTGTCACAGTGACCAGAGTGTATGCAGTGTGGCTTGACCAATACTCAACTATATATTGAGTATGCCTGGGGAGCTGAACTCAGCTGATTTGGCAGAATAGCCCAACATCCTGTTTGCCTCACACTGTTTTCACATAGTGAGAGATTAGTCAGCTAACACCCCTAGATCTTTCAGCTTCCCATTTGGCAAGTTCTATCCCAACCATAGAGTACACGTCTTTCCTTATCATATTTTTTGTGTGTAGTACTTTGCATTTATTTATATTAAACATCATCGACCAGTTATCAGGCCTTGTGCATACCTGTCAAACTCTCTTTGAATGATTTGCAAGACAGAAAACATGTCAATCAAAATAACAAAAAGCAATTCCAAAATGGGCTAATAAAACAGAAGAAGCAGACCAAATTCAAAGCGATCTATACAGATTGGATAGTTGGAAAGAGAAGTAAGCAGTTGCCACTTAATGTTGATGAATGCAACATGATGAGTCTGGGACGGCTCATTTGTCATCTTCAAAGTAATGCGATCAAGGTGCGGTGCTATCAGAAACTATGAAAATACCAAGACCTGTTGGCTTCTATATTCTTCAATCTAGTGCTGCCTCCCTTATAGTACACCATGGACCATACTAACTAGAAGCACAGTTGGTTTCCTGTACTTTCAATTCACTTGTTGTTGAAATCACTTGTCTGTGTACTGTGCACTATGTGTAGGAAGCACTGCTACAGTTATTTCCTACATGCTGCAATTGCACATGATACTAAGTTACATTTGTATAGCACCTTTCACTTCAGGAGGATGTCCCAAGCATACTGTACTGGACGTACAGTATGCTCAGAAAGTGCTACTAACATCACTTCCTGTGCACTGATGTGGTGTTAGTGGTGCTAGGAGGGACCTGATGTGGGAATGTTACCCTTTTTTTTCTACTGGCTTAGACATTAGGCTGAATTCAAGATTTCCCTGACCTGTCTTGCAAATTTTAGCATTAATCTAGAGCTGGGCTGAATGGCCCATTTCTGAGACATATTTTCTATGAATCGAGGTGGAACACAGAAACTACTTTGAGGCCAACAGCTTTCATTATTATTTGCCAGAGGTCACAATGGGGCCAGTATGCATTATATGCCACCGTGTGTGACACTCAGGACAGAATTGCACATTTCTACCATAGCAGCTTGCCCAACGGCCTATTTGTTTTCTGGTCTACTTGGTTTCTATGAAGTTTATCATACCACTTTGCCAGGTAGGATCTGGAAAGTAAAGCAAGGTACAGTCAGCAAAGCAGACCTCAGGGATAAAATGGATACTCTCTTCAACAAAAACATTTCTGTGGAAATTGTGGGATCTATTCTAGGATAGTAGCCACCTGCAAGAAGATATAGATCGAATGGTAAAATGGGCAGACACATGGCATATGAAATTTAATGTAGAGAAATGTGAGGTGATGCATTTTGGGAGGAGAAGTCAGGGGAGGCAATATAGGCAGGACAGGTAGACAAGGCTTTAAAAAAAAACATACGGGATACTAGGTTTTATAAATAGGGGCATAGAGTACAAAAGTCAGGAAGTTCTGACTAACCTCTATAAAACTTTGGTTAGGCCTCAGCTGGAATACTGTGTTCAATTCTGGTTACCACACTTTAGGGAGGATATTAAGACATTGGAAAGGGTGCAGAGGAGATTTACCAGGATGGTACCACGAATGAGGATCTTCAGCTAAGAGGAAAGGCTAGAGAGGCTAGGTTTATTCTTATTGGAACAGAGAAGGTTACGAGGAGACCTAATAGAGATTTTTAAGATCATGAGGGAATTCGACAGAGTAAACAAGGAAAAACAGTTTCCACAGGTGGTTGTATCAGTGTCAAGTGGTCACAGATTCAAAATAGTTTTAAAAAGAAGCAGAGGGGCGGTGAGGAGAATTTTTTTTACTCAGCAAGTTGTTCAAATCTGGAATGCATTGCCGGATAAGGTGGTGGAGGCCGATTTGATAACAACTTTTAAAAGAGAGGTAGACATTTATTTGGGGAGGACGGGTTTGCGAGGTTATGGGGAAAGAGCTGGGGAGTGGGATTGAGTTGCTTTTTTTAAAGAGCTGGCACAGACACGATGGGCCGAATGGCCTCCTTTTGTGCTGTAAGATTCTATGATTCTCTAAAATGAGATGTTAGTATTTCCATTTCTGACTCCTGCAACTAATGATGCACGTTTCCTTCCTGTGGTTCTTTCCAAGAATGATTCCTGTGCCCACAGAGTGGGTGTAATTTGTGGCTGTGCAGATGCTGCTTTATGCCCTTGTGGTGGCAGATTCTGCTCCAGAAACACAGCTATTATCTACAAGGGAGCATGTGTTTCTCTTTCTGTCAGCTGATGTATCTTGAGCATCTACATAGATTGAAAGAATTGTGAAAAAGCAACTTATGGCAGAATAAAAATGTCATGACATTAAAATATCTGAAACCATTGGTGAAATGAGGTAATAGAGGATGAGATCGTTTGGAAGAAACTGTTTTCTATATATTTGTAAGTGTGTTATATCTAAGCAGGCAATAGGCAATATAAGTGAGACAAGACATGTGCAAAGATACTCAAATGGTAAGCATATAGTGAGACCGCCCATGCAGGAAAGCAGAGTCAGCAACAAGAAAAAGGAATTCAGCTTTGAAAAAGTATGAGTTGACGAAGAAATGTGAGACACAAACTGTTAACATTACGTAGTTTAGGTCTGCCTAGGGATGTGGGGGAGAACCAAAGTCAGATCCTGCATCATTGTGAAGCCAGCATCTATAAAACCAGAAATATAGCTCCTGCACCTGTATATTAAAAAAAAAGCTCAAATTTACAAATGGTGGGTTAACTTCTTGGGATATTATTAGCAATAATCCAGCAAAGTGGTCCTATGTGTTGGGAGCATTTTCTTGGCCCATTCAGAGAATGCATAATCCTCTCCAACTAGGTCAATCTTCACAGCATGCGCTGTGCACGCTGGGAGCTCCATCTGTTGTCACAACACAGGAATACACCTGTGTGCAGCAAACATGGGGCCCAGACTAGAAGGCTGCCCTAGAAGATATTAAATGGACTCACAACTGGCTGACCTAGTAGATTCTGACAGGAATTTGGTTTCCAGGAGATATTGTGCCTGCATTTATTTTAATGGAAAAACACATTTATGTTTGAGGGCATGTCCAGAATATCAGATTGAATGCAGAGTGTCAGGTTAGGGTCACTATGACTCCCACAATTCAAGGTTCAAAATGTGTAGTCTTATAGGCATATGCAGTATATTTTGTTGTTACTGTACTTCCAAAGCCAATTGGTACTTTAATTGGTAGTGGAGCAGATGTTCTCTTATTCCTCTACAAGCTGAAGTTCAGGTCTCACTTTACACCATTGATTGTTTTGAAGATTAGCAGATAGCAAAGTAGAATGGATAGCGGAGATCAACCAGTTATAAACTCTTAATTTATAAGGACTGGACAAGTGCAAGAGGGAGTTGTTTCAGAATAATTCAGGAAAGGGTTCTTGACTTTTCCTTGAACTAGTCATAGAAAATACATAAGAACAGAAGAAGGAATTTGCAACATTGGGACTTATGATTAGTTCACAGCAAATAATAATAATAATCCTTACATTTGATATAGTCCTATTTAGATCTTTGAGACATCTCAAAGTGCTTCATGAATATACTGTAAAATGAATTGACTGTATTTGTGGGTGAAATGCAGCAGCTGATTGCACACAGCAGTGTCCTACAAACAGTTATGGACGAAGTGAGCAAATAATTTTTATTTATTATGTATGAATCGTACATGAAAATGGAACACCAAATATTTATAGAGATTTGCATTTGAGCATTCTGTGTGTGTGAAATTTGAAAGGTTGCAGATTGGAAATGGTATTCAAAGTTAGTGATGTGGAAAAAAGTGAAAAGCAATTAGCCAACTGATCATTCCCACCTTTCAATTGAGAATAACGTTTATTACAATTATAGGGAAATAATAGGGGGAAAATATTCACAGCTCCTAATGGGATAATTCAATTAAACCAAATGCCTAAAAACCGTTAAGCAAGGATTCCTTACTTTCAAAACCATAAAACTACAAGCATGGGAAAGAGATTTGTTGTTAATAAAATTATAAGTATTGAAAAAGTAAGTTATATTGCATCATCTGCAGATTGGGCTCAATGCTTTTAATGTCAAGTGAGTGATGAAATGAATACCTTCACGTTTCTGCCATAGTAAATTTACTTCAGCAATATGGAGTTTAATGGTGATGAACACAATTATTGACAACTGTTTTAGTCATTACAACTCAGAGAGCTTCAGGATCATTGGAAAATGGAAGGCCACAATACTGTACAAAGGTGATGCAAGAAAGCTTTCTTAACTTTGAAAATTAATAACCACAACACGTCAATGTATTCAGGGCTGAGTTGATGCTGAATTAATTTAAGTTTTGTTCTGAATTCCAAGCCACAGAAGCTCCCAGTAATTTATTGTTTTAGACTTGCTCAATTGTCAATCCAAATGCACTTGCTCTAGGTTTTCCATGTTCCAAAATCTAGCATTGTGTATACAGTACAGGTATCCCTCCCGAACGGGATACGTTCCTGTAAACCTTCGTGGTTGGAAAAATCGCGGTTGGAAAATGCAGGGGCCTATGGGAAACCCGGGGATACGGGGAGTAAATTTACTTTTTCGCTGTTGGGAAATGCAGGGCCCTATGCGAAACATGGGGATAGGGGAAGTAAGTTCGCGTTTAGTAAAACTAAACACAAAAAACACATACAGTTATAACATACATGGGGATAGGGGGAGTAAGTTTGGGCGCATTGGCTGCCAGGATTTGCAGCAATCCACTACAGAGAGAGAGAGACACGGAGGGCTGGGTGGGGGGTGGGGGGAGCGGGTGACACGGAGGGCTGGGTGGTGGGGTGACACGGAGGGCTGGGGGAGGGTGACACGGAGGGGTGGGGGGTGAGGTGACATGGAGGGCTGGGCGGGGAGTGGCACTGAGGGCTCGGGGGTGACACAGAGGGCTGGGGGGTGACACAGAAGGCTGGGGGGGCTGGAGAAAGTGAGAGAGAGAAGGGGGGGATAGGGAGGCGGGGGGGAAGAGAACTTACAGAGAGAGAGATCTGCAGATGCTGGCAGCCAATGCTCCCAAACTTACTAGCTAGGCTGCGGAGAAGCGACAAAACATTCATGTTACCGTATTTACCTTAATCCTAAGAGAGAAGTGAGAACTGGGTCCTAGTGCTATACCCTAGGTGTTCGCACACACAGAGTACCTGTAGATCCATGAGTGCAGCTTGACCACTTGGGGTAGTAAAGATGCTGATGGGCGGGAAAGGAGGAGCGGATGAATACACACCAATTCGCGGATGAATGCGGTGCCTTGTTTGGAGGAGTGAAACGTGAAAATTTAAACCAGCGGATTTAAATCGCAGATGCGCAAAACGCGGTTTGTGAGGGTTGTCGCATTTAGCAAACCGGGGATGCATTGGAGCAGCTGCGGTTGGGGTGGGATACCTGTACTTGAAAGAATCAATGTACAGGTGTATAATTTTTTTTGGTTTTGGATAAGATGCATGCTAGAAATTCTCTGTGAAAAAATTAGAGCAAATTAAATTTAGAACTGGAAGAAATGGGACCTCAATTAATGTACAGTACTCACTAATATCTGAAAAAAATGGATGACAGTTAGGTGTAATGTCATAGAATCTTATGGTACTAAAGGAGGCCATTCAGCCCATCTTGTCTGTGACAGCTCTTTGAAAAGAGCAACTCAATCCCACTGCCCTGCTCTCTCCCCATAAACTAACAGACCTAAATAAAGATCTAATTCTCTTTTAAAAGCTGTTATCGAATCAACCTCCACCTTAAAGAATGTTGGGCTGAAATTTTCTGCTTTATACTATTAGTACTTACGACCAGAAATTATTTGTGATTTTCACTCCAGTAGATTTTCAATCCCATGATGAAAATGGATATTTGAACATTTGAACTTATTTTTACATTTCTCGTAGTGTTGGATGTTAATTTTATCAGTGGTAGATGGGTGATTTCAGCAAGCAAAATTTGTGGGAGCAGTCAGATACAATTAAAGTCTGAAACACTCTTTTAAAGAAAATTAAACTAGGGAGACCCTTAGCTCATCTTCTGCTCAGGGTGAGATTCCTGTTGGGGAGGTGGGTATTACATAATTGATACTGGTCATGCCCTGTATTGCTACCTCATTTTTAAAATCTGAAAGTCACAAATAGATGGGAATTACCATTGCCTCCTCTTATGTTTATCACAATCCACTCACAGCAGCAGTAAGTAGTTAGAGCACACTGGAAAACATGATGAAAGCCAGGTAATGTCATTGTTAAATTAGATTTAATCCGTACTCCACTCCTGAAATTTGTCCCATGATATTTAATTTAATGAGATACTATATTTTGAGCACTAATTAAACGTAGTTAGGTGTCAGACTGGCTCAGTTGGTAACACTCTTGACTCTGTCGGAAGATTGTGGGTTCAAGTTTTGCATCAGGATTTTGAACTTGCATTGTTGAGTCTGAGGTTCCATTATTGTGCTGAGGGTGCACTGCATCATTGGAGGTGCTGTCCTTTGCATGAGATGTTTTCGTGTTTAGAAGGCACTGTTTGCAAAGAGAATGGTGATTTTCCTTGTCATCTTGCCAGCCAATAATCTGCCAAATAGAATTAGCCATTCACTTCACGGCTGATTGTGGGACATTGATGGCTGGCACATTTGCCTGTGAAATGCTTTGAGAGGGCCTTCTGACAGGAAAGGCTCTATACCAAATGCAAAGATCACTATTTTAAAAATTAAAAACACATGTTTTTGGTCCAATATTCAACTGAATGCTCATATTTTAAAAACAAACACCGTTTGAAAATGCTAAGCTTCAATTTGAAAGAAATAACCAAGAAAGCCTTGATGGATAAAATCACAAATATGAAATATAATTTGTGCTAATGTTGCATGGTTTTAAGCTTTTTTTAAAAAAAACTGTCAGATTGTTTCTGGAAGAAAATCTAGCGTGTCAACCTCACTGAGTTAGCAGCACTTTTGCATTTTACAACAAATTGTATTTGTATAGTGCCTTTCACATCAGGATGACATCCCAAGATGCTAGACAATCAGTGTTTTGGACCTGAGCTGGGGGGTTGGGATTGGGGAAAATGGAGGGCAATGGGGGGAGGGGAGTGGATGGTGATTGAAAGCATGGTCGAAGAGGAGGGTCTTGAGCCAGGTCTTGAAGAAGGTAAGGGAGGGGGGCAAGGTGGAGGGCCTGTGGGATGGACTTTCCTTGGGTGAGGGTAGAGTGGCTGAAGGCCTGGAGACGTGAAGTAGGCTGGAGTCTGCTGAGCGGAGGTAGCGAGCAGATTGGTAAGGGCTTAGAAGGTCACAGAGGTAGGCGGGAGTGAGGCCATGGAGGGTTTTGAAGCTGAGAACCAGGATCTTGAACTGTATCCTTTGTGTGATGGGAAGCCAGTGGAGTCAGGCAAGGATAGGGATGATAGGGCCACGGAGTTTGGTGCGGGAGAAGACATGGGCTGCAGAGTTGATCTGGTTGATCTGCAGTCTAAGGAGGGAGGAGTTGGGGAGGCCGGCAACAATTGGATTTGATATAGCATTTTTCACGTCTTCTAGATGTCTCAAAGCACTTCACAGAATATACTGTCAAGTGAATTGACTGTATATTTGTAGACGAAACGCAGCAGACAATTATTCATGTCTTCTAGACGTCTCAAAGTGCTTTTCAGAATGTATTGTAAAGTGAATTGACTGTATATTTGTGGGCGAAACATGGCAGCTAAATGCGCACAGCAGTGTCCCACAAACAGTTGTAGATTGAAATGACCAATTTATTATAGTTTGTTTTTTTGGACGGATTATTATTAGGCGTGTGGAGTAAGGAAACTTGCCCAAGGTTTCACCCTGACCTGCCTGGATTCGAAACATAGGTCTCACGCTTGTAAGGTGAGTGCTCTAACCACTGAGTTACAGGACAAGCAGGGAGTTTGCATAGTCAAGCCTGAGTGTTATGAATAGATAGAACGTATAGTTGAGGGTCAAACAAGACGTCAAGGTTCTGGACTGGCTTAGTGAGTTAGAGTGCGCATGAGGTGTGGAGGCACTGATGGGAGCCAATCAGGCTTTGGTCTTGTTGATGTTCAACTGTATATAGTTAGCTCTCAATCCAGGACTTTATGTCTGTCAAAAGAGCAGGTGTTCTGGAGGCGAGGGTGGAGGCAGAGAGATAGAGATGGGGATCATCCGCATACATGTGGAAGTTGACCCCATGTCTGGATGATATCACCAAGAAGGAGCATATAGGTATTGAAGAGGAGGAACCAAGGACAGAGCCTAGAGGAACATCGCATGAGACAGTATTGAGACTAGAGGAGAAACCATCTGTGGCGGTGAAGTGGAGTTGGTGTGAGAGGTAGTATCTGAACCATTCAATGACAGAATCATGAAGATTGAGGTGAGAGGAGACAGGATGAAGTGATCAACTGTATTGAAGGCAGCAGAGAGGTCAAGCAGGATGAGGAAGCAGAGGAAGACTGATTGGAGGGTTTTATGAAGGGAGTGGCGGGAGAGAAACAAGCAAAGTTGGGAGGCAAACAAATCATTCCAGGAAAGGAAAGGGAGCTTGGAGATGGGGCAGTAGTTTAAAAGCAGGTATGGGTCCAGGAAGATGGCTTTGAGATGTCCAAAGCACTTCACAGTAGTGGGTGGAAAGGGCAAGGGGATGGAACTGGGTGAAAAGGAAAAGGGTAGGGATGGGGTCGAGCTAGCAACTGGTCGGTTTCATGTGGATTCTTGTGGTGGTGAGAGAGGAGAGGGAGTTTCAAAGGTGTGGAAGTAGGGATGGGGAGGGACCAGGATATGAGGCGGAGATGGGGAGGTGGGTAGTAGATGGAAGGGCAGAGGTAGCTGAGTGGATCCCATCAACTTTGGTTTTGAGGAAGTGCAGCATCATCTCACAGTCGATGTTGGAGGACAGAATGGGCGAGGCATGAGAACGTGGGTAGGGGAACTGTCTGGTAATGGAGAAGAGGATCCTGAGAATGTCCTTGACCTCCAAGATTGTCTAAGCGGTAAGCTTTGATAACATCGAGCCAGATCTGCCAATAGACTGCTAAATTAGGTTTGAACCAGATAGGTTCAGCGACATTCACCTTTGCCTTGAGGAAGAAGCGGAGGTGTACCATGGTGACTTTCGTGAGTAGGCGACGGTTTGGGAAGTGAGAGGAGCAAGGGCATTGAGAGTGGTGGATCGGGAGTTGTACAGGAGAGGTCATTGCGGGAGCAAGCCCAGCGATTACTCCAAGACTGGAGAGAGATGGCTGGGGGGAGATGTTTTCCAGGGGCGGTAGGAAATGGAGGTGGGTTGGATGGCAGTGGGGTGAGGAATTGAGGAGTTAAGGGAGTTGAAGTGATGGTCCGAGATGATGGTGAGGTCAAGATGGTGAGGCCCTGAGTGATCACCAGGTTGAGGGGGTGATAATAGACATGGGTGGTGATGTAGAGGGAGAGGTTGAGGGAGGGAGGAGAAGTCAGCAGAGGTAATGCTGAAGCAGGTGAAGTTTGTAAAATGAAGTATGTTCCAGGGTCCTGGGCAACTGGAAACAATTTAAAAAAAAAGTAATTCACTTCATTTGTGGAACAGCGTAGTGTGTTGCTATGTTTGCCTACAAATTCAAGTAAACTCTGAGAAGCGCTCTGAAAAGTTTTTATGTGATAAGGCTCAAACAGAAAGACTGTCATCTTCTGACCTTGTGCAAGTATGATAACTGGACTTTTGCTACATTTTGCTAAATCTGTACTGTATAGAAAGTCTAAATGAATGATATTTTATATTTCTGCCTGCATTTTACAAAAAAACCTGGCATTTGGTGAAGCACCGTTCATATTTTGGACGATGTCTCAAAGCATAGGATTTACGGTAAAGTTCAGTAACTGTATTTTTTAGGCAAATGTTATTTACACACTTCCTTCTGCAGTTATAAAATCATTAAAAAATTACAGCTGGTGAAATTTCATTTCTTGTAGCTCTTCCCTTATTTTTAGAACCAAGTTCTGATAATGTTTGCATCATTCAGAGTTTTAACATAACTGCTTTATTTGTTTTATTTTATATTCACCCCTTTTTGTGATAAACTTTAGATTTCCGAGACCTATGCCTTCTTGCCACGAGAAGCAGTGACAAGATTTCTAATGAGCTGCTCAGAATGCCAGAAGAGAATGCATTTGAATCCGGATGGTGCAGATCATAAAGGTAAATCATAAAGCACTTTTTGCTTTACAAATGAATGTTGTTGTTGTAAATGTCTCTGTCTCGGATTCAATATTGAAAACCTTAAAAATTGAGGTAAATTTTGATGAAAACCAAATGCAAGGATTATAGGATTATTATGAAAATTTAAAAATGTAATTGAACAACAAAAACTTTAATAAAACATTTTAGTGTAGATGAGTACATTGCAGAAATTGATTTCTAGTTAATCTATTAATTCTAGTTGGAATACTATCTGTGTGCATTTAATATAAAGTTTATAATTATGTAGTACTATATACATAATTGAAAGTGTATAATTCATTTGAAATTTCAAAATTTAGCTGTGTTTCATCATAATGATAACTGGTGTGAATACACAAAGAAACACAAATAATTTAAAGTACTTGATATTGCTTGTTGCTTTTTTATATAATGTTTGTTCAAAGTGGTTCAAGAAGAGGAATGATCATCTGATCTTGTCAACAGAGTTTCTTATGATCTGGATCTCTGTTGCTGTGACTTCACAGACAGGTCATGACCCAGACGAACAATAAATCTTTGTTTTACTGGATGAGCAATGATTAGACAACTTAGAGCTTGTCAGCCTTGAAAAGAGAAGACTTAAGGGATTTAAATAAAGATGAGAATAATTAACAATTGGATTTGGTGTAGCATCTTTCACGATGGAAGGACATCCTAAAGAGCTTCACATTTTCCTGTGGAGTGACTATACGTAGGCGAATGTGGCTGCCCAATTGAGCATAGCAGTGTTCCACAAACAGCCAAGAAATGAATGAACAGTTTTATTTAAATTAAACTAGGGATTACATCACATTTGGGAGCAATATTTGAGCATTGCAAATCTTTGAAATTTATGCACTGTTAAGAATTATTGATAGGAAATTAAGTTTGGCACGATACAGAAAAAGAAAAGTCGGTTGAGTGGTAGATGAAATATGACACTTTAACACCAGAGAAGAGAGTGGGGCAACGAATGTCAGTAGATGAAGCAAGAATTGTTTACTTATTAGACTCACAAAGCCATGTCTTCAGAAAATTGAAAGAATATTTTTTATTCCCTCATAGAGGAAAACAAAATTCAGTAATTCAACCATAACACATGGGAAGGAATGAATATTGTGTGCACTTAGGGCATGCAAGCTCAAAAAAGACAATGAATGGACAGTGAAATTAACATTACACTGGGACCTATGAATTTTCAGAAATGTAAAATCTGCTCAAAACAATGCAAAAGACTTAATTGTGTTTACAAGTAAATTGTTATAATAATAAGAATAATCCTTGCATTTGACATAGCATTTTTCACGTCTTCTAGACGTCTCAAAGCGCTTCACAGAATATATTGTAAAGATGAATAGACTGTGTATTTCTGTGCGAAACACTGTATCCAATTGCGCACAGCAGTGTCGCACAAACAGTCATGGATTGAAATGACCAATTTAATCATTTTTTTTGGGGGGGTGGGATTATTAGGCGTGTGGAGTAAGGAAACTTGCCCAAGTTTTTGCCCTGAGCTGCCTGGATTCAAACACAGGTTTCATGCTTGTAATCTGTATAACATCTTTCATATTGTGAGGACATCCCAAGGCGCCTACCCATCAACCACCTAAAAAACATTTAGCTCATCGCCTTATAATCCTGAACTGCCTGCTTTTTGGCCACCCCAACTCCTCCCTCCATACACTGCAGATCATTCAGAACTCTGCAGCCTGTGTCCTCTCCCGCACCAGGCTCCGTGACCCTATTAACCCCCACCCACGTTTAACCTAAATATATATATTAATATACAGTCAATTTACTTTACAGTATATTCTTTGAGACATCTAGAATATGTGAAAAGTGCTGGTATTATTATGATTCTTGCCCGACTCCGCTGGCTTCCCATCACGTAGAAGATACAGTTCAAGATTCTGGTCCTCACCTTCAAATGCAAGGATTGGCCCTCTATGGCCTTGCTTCCCCTCCCCATATCCGGGACCTCCTAACCAACTTATTGGTTAGGAGCTCAGCAGGCTCCGGCCTGTGCATTGACCCCCAACTTGCTCGCTCCAGCGTTGGTGGGTGGGCCTTCAGCCACCCAGCCCCAACACTTTGGAATTCCATCATGCAGTCCCACCACCTCGCTCCCTCCATTGTCTTCTTAAAGACCCATCTCAAGACCCTCTTCTTTGACTGGTTCCTGCGATCGCCAACCTTCCCTCCACCCTCCCTGATCAACCAGGTTGGGTCAAAAATAGTGATTTTCCAGCACCTTGAGACATCCTCATGATGTGAAACCAACTATTTCAGTTGGTATTTTAATTTCCAGAAAGTTTGTTTAGTTTTATTTTTTTAAAACCCTGTACAGCGCCTTGTTTTTCCACCTCGGCTGGTAGTTTGTTCCACATTATTATCACACGTTTACTAAAACAAATTCTCCTGCACTTCCTATTTGTTTCAGTTACTCCAAATGGGGAAGCTATGATCTCTTGTTTTTGAATTTTAGACATTGCATTAAAATGTATTTGTAGAACTTGGATAACAGAATTGCAAAGAAGCGTCATATGAAAGTCAATTTAAAAAAATATATAACTAAGTAGCTGTCTCTGACAACTGAATCTTACTTCTCAATCCTATGGGGGAAATTGCTGTGGGTGTGTAGATTTTTTTTAAATCCTTACATTTCATATAGTGTCAGGAAGATGTTGTAAAGCACTTCACAGGATATACTGTGACATGCAATGTATTTTGTAGGTAAACGTGACAGCCAAGTAGTGCACAGCAATGTCTCACTAACATCTAGGAAGCAAATTCCCAGTTTTATTTGGGGGCTGTCGGCAAGGAAACTGGGAGATATTTCCCTTCTTTTCGAGTAACATTTTATGGTGTCCAGAATTTGACAAATTCTTAAACACTGCCTTCATTTTTAAAGTTTTTCTGAACCTTTTTAAGAACTGCAAAAAACTTACTTCTATGTTAAGACTGCATTCAGCAATTTGCTGAATTCTGAATGCTTGAAAATATGACATAACCCTGGTGGATTGGTTCCAAATTTGTCTTAGTGGCTCGAGTGCTGTGAAGTGCTCTGAGACGCCGTCCGGCGTGGAGGGCGCTATATAAATCAAAGTTGTTGTTTCTTGCTTGAGCTTGCTTACCTTGGTTGTGGGAATGACCTGGCTGCTGCTGCAATCTGTAGGACTGTTGTGGATTTTCAGAAATTTACATTTTGCAAGAAAGCAAAGGTTAGAATGATGTGAAAGGCTGGTCAAGGTGAGGAGAAAATACAATTGAGTTTAAAAAGTAAACAAAGGCAAACAAAGAAAGAATAGAAAAGGGTACAACAAGTAAGTATGTTTAAGATATTTGGTTTTTTATTTGAAAATGTTTTAGCATTTACTTTAAGCCTTTAGGATTAATAAGTAATAAAAATGTTGTTTGAATAATTGTACTACTGTAAAATTCACATTGATTTCAGTGTTGCTGTGCACTAGTTTAAAAAAAATACAGAACCATTTCCGCTTTTTTTTTTCCCCCCACTGCCAGTTTATTTTCTTCCCTCCCCTGCAGGTATTTGACTCATTGTTTTCAACTACAGGAATATAACTTCACAAGCAACAATCGCTCTCTGGTATCTTTCCTTTATTTATGTCCGAGTCTAGGCATATTTGATGACAGACTATTTGACTGCAGGAGACACCGTGGCTCAATCCTGTTCTCGCTGTTGATCTAGGCAGTTATCAGCAGTAGTCTTTGGATAGCAATCGGGAGTACACGTTTTAGCTGACAATTTTTCCCTCCTTTCTGGGGAGTGTTGAGACCAATTGTTCTGGCTTGGTTACATTCAGCTAGCTCGACACTGAACATTGAAATCTCCAAATTGTATGACCCAATGTTTTCAAAGGTACACAAAATGAGCTTTTTACTTGTTATTAACACAGTAATAGTTTCAGCCCTGGAAGACATAAATAATAATATTAAAATCCTTGATTGTCCAGCGCCTTGGCACGTCCTCCTGACATGAAAGGCACCATACAAATGAGATGTATTTTGTATTTTATTATAATAAGCATGGAATGAAAAGGACAATCTCGTTAAGAAATTGTTTTCCTAAGTTGTTTTCTTCCTTTTTGTTTAGAGAATGAAAAGCCAACCTCCTTGGGAAGCGGTATGATAGATTATAATATGCCCATTACAATGGCTTATATGAAGCACATGAAGTTACAGTTGCTCAACTCTCACCAAGATGAGGTATAGTATTTTGTTTTAAATGAAAACACATACTTATGGACCACACAGTGGAAAATGTTATGCATGACTATTTTTGAGGGTAGACCAGAGTAAATACAATTTGTACAATGTTCTGGTTAATTTTTATTTTGTTCTGGTGTAAAGACAATTGGTAATCCAGAACTTCCATTTTCTTGCAATAGCTATCAATCAAATTAAGACATCTAAGTGACCCAGTTTAACCTATTTTGTTGTGGGTGGGGTACATAAGCAGTTCTCATTGGAGCTGAGCTGGCAGCTCTAAGGTGATGTGCCTGGTAATGGAATACTGGAATTGAGTTGATCCTCTTATGTTCTCTGTAGTCCGATCCCTAAGGTAAGTAGGTCGGCAGTATTCCAGGGAACCGATGCTGACAGAACAGTCAGCCTGGCTCATCAACACGACCAAGAGGAGCAGAGATTGGTAACTGGGGGCAGGGATTCTTCCCACTCATCTTCTGTTAATCCTGCAAGCCAAAGCCCTAACGGATAAGGTGGTCCTGCCTGGACAAGCAATGGGAAGCTTGCCAGACAGTATTCTCAATGCGGTTTAACTGGTTAACTCCCAACGGTACCCCAATGCATATTCTGGGGTTCCTCAGTCTTGGGTTTTGCTAATCTGTGCTGAACACTTTCTGGAATTAAGTAGGTATTTTGGCAATTTCCAGCCATGGGGTTTGTAAACAGATGAAAATCAATTTGACACTTTTTTTTAAAAAAAAGAAAGTTTGGTGTTTATCAATATTATTTCACGGCCACAGACAGTACATCTATAATGGGACCCTGTTGTCTTGACCTGATGTCTGTTGGGGGGGGAGGGAGGGAGGCTTGATCCTCAGCAGCTTGTTTGAAGTAGGATCAGAGAAATGTATCACAGGAGGAATTTATTTTGCTCATCAAGCCAATATTGTCATGTGCTTCGCTGGAGCTGCATTCCCATTTCCCGAATCCCATGTCTTTCCCCTTATCCTTTGGTAAAGCAAAAGCTGATTTTTTGTTTTTGAGAAAAGCCAATTAACCCAAAATGTGGTTGGTCCACATAAATGCAATGCAATTGTTGTAAGCACTAGAAAAGTCACCAGGATTATAGTCACACTTTTTTTTCAATGGCACATGGCCAGGTAGCCAGATGCTATCCACAGGTCACTGAAAGGTGGAACAGCAAACCCTTGGCTGAAGTAGGACTGAAGGAGTTGAGTGACATTCAGTCCTTCGAATTACTAGGGATTCTCTCACAAGGCTTTGCCTAGAAACAAAGCTTTATCTATTCAGCCAATCACTCTTTGCCAGATAGCTTCTCTCCAGTGACTTGCCTAGTGACTAGCTTTATTCCAGACTCATTGCTATGGTAAAAGAAATGAGCAGCAAAGCACACTAACGGGAGATGGCTTGGAGCCAAGGGCAATAGAGCTCTTGGCTTTTACATTATCTTTAAATTGTCCTCATCTGTGTTATTGCGCATAGTAGAAGTCTCCTTGCCTCCCCAGCTGAGATAAACAAAACATAAAGCACAGTATTTCAAATGACATTTTTCTCTAGCATTTCTTTTGAGCTTAACATTCACACCACACACTTCTCATCCTTTGAGAGTTACATTGCCAAGCAGAACTTCTTAACCTATTGCATTATTGGAGATGGTATAAAATGTTCTCCATTACTTCAAGTTATTCACCTGATATTACCGTAAATATGTTTAATATAAAATGTGAAATTATTTGCTTTTTGATTTGTTTCATTATGGAAGGATTGCATTTTTCACATTAATTCATGGAATCTCGGTGAAGCACTAGTCTTGCATTACATGATGACTTGAGATACTCAGTGAACACTGTAACTGTTTTCTCTTTTCAGCATAGACTATATTGCATTGTAAATTTATTATTGCAATCAACGTGAAAAATTATGCATTGAGCATCATTCTATATGAGAGCTATTCCATTTATATAACGCAACAATTAGGCAGTTATTTAGCTATTCCATAAACATTGTTTTAATACTGAAGTTTAAATGGACACTTATTTTTCTGCCAATATAAAAGATTGATGTTTAATATGAGACTAAACTGTTTCTGAAACTTGCATAATTTGGTAAACCCCTTGCACAGCACTGGGTTACTATAATACACATTACCTTTCTCTTTGTTAAATTGATTTTTATGTGACTGTCTTTTGGGTGATTTTTATGGTGGGAATGACCATGCTGGGATATGGAAATTATATAATCTAGTTTACAGCATCAAGCAGTCCTAAGGATCTTATTTTATCCTCTCCTAGAGAATAAAATAAGAGTCATTTGGATGTCTCGTTATAAACCAGTACCCTTTGCACGCAGAAGAAATGTTCCAATAGAAGTATTATTAACTCCCAGTATTGATACTGCTGTGTGCATGTGGGTTAAAAGTCTCTGGTTATGTTTGCATAATTGCACTAAAAAGAAAATTATACACATTGTGCATGTAGTCAATTTCAGAAGTACTCACTGTTGAGCTTCTCACACCTATATATCTTTATGAATTCTCCCCAAGTGAGATTTCCCAATATATATGTGCCATGTTTTTGGTCAAGTTGATTGGATTTATTCCTTGGGAACTCTTATAGGTGAAACTACTCATGTAAAACAACCGTGGCATACCATGGAGAAGACGGTTTTATCTCAGCTCTTTCAGTAATATAAACCAAGAAGTAAAATAACAACTTGTATTTATATAGTGCCCTTCATGCAGGGTAGAGTAGTGCCTGCTTAGTGGCGGAACTGGAGGCTGAGCTGGGTGGGGAGAGGAGGTGACTAACATGTGAAAATCTGAAAAAGGAAGGAGGGGGCAAAACAGAGGGATTGAGTGAGAGTTTGGGGATTAGTGGTTGAAGACATGGCCACTGATGGTGGACTGCAGGGGATGAACGACAAGCAGAAAGCTGAAATCTAAATACTAAAAGCCCGTATATCCAGCACCCTTGGGACCTGGCCAATGCCTGATGGATATTCGGCCGAAAACGCAAAAAAAATGTATTTTTTCATTGCATTTTTCTGGATAAATTCCGGTTAATCGAATGCGGACCTTTATTTTGCGATGCCGGTTATACGGAAGTTATGGTTGATCGGCTGCCGGATAAACGGACTTTTACTGTATATTAATTGCATTATTTTCATTGTAGTTTGGAACACATCTATTATCAGGCAATGCGAATATGTAAAGTAAATCCACATATCGATACAGACTCATTAATTAACACATTAGCAATAAACGACATACTCCAGCCATAACGTTTTAGAAATTTACTACTACTACGAAACAGCACCGTGCATTCATATAGCGTCGTTCACATAGTGTAGAGTCCTGGAGTGTTGTTGACAGTGAGTGAATTTGACGCCAAGTTAAAGGGAGTGGGATGGAAGAGGGCGGGAGAGGTGACTGTAAGCATGATCAAAAAGGAAGGTCGGGATTTAAAGGTGGGGACAGAGGGTGCAAGGCAGAGAGATTGAGGGAGAGAGTTTTGGAGCGTAGTGGCTGAAGGCATGGCCACCAATGGGGAGCAGATGGGATAAGGGACAAACAGGAGGCCCGAGGCAGTGGGTGTACAAGTAGGTGGTAAGCAGATCGGATAGGCAGGGAGGTTCCTGAAGGGATTTTAAAACTAATGCGAGGACCTTGAAATTGATCTGTTCGATAAATGGGAGCCAGTGGATCATGGCAAGGACTTTGAGGTGCTTCTTGGCTGGGAAAGCAACTCACACATATACTATTGTGTGCAGATTATTCAGATACTTAACTACCATAAACAATTAAGATGCTGGGTGGCCCAGTAGCACAGATGGTGGAGTGCATGTCACTTGAGCATGCCAATGTTAGAAAATGGCAAGAGTATTAGATGGATCTCCTCATTATGGTGGGATTATGTTGGGCAAGTTTCCTTACACCATATGCCTCTGTTTACCTAGCAGTAAGTAGGAACCTGGTTGGTAGTTGATTGGCAGATCGCTTTTTTGGTGTTTTGCCCACAAAATATAAGGTCAATTCACTTTATAGTGTATCCTATGAAGTGCTTTGAGAAGCTTCAAACAAATGATCAGGCGCTATATTAAAGTGCAAGGATTTTATATATATATATATATATAGATACACACACACACACACATGTGTGTATATATACATGTGGAATATTTGCATTGTTTGCTTGTTCTCACTGCATTCATAGCTATCCAGAGCTTTCTTTAAAAATAAGTAAAATCAGTAATGCCAACAAATTCAAGGTAATGCTTTATAACAGGGTAGAAAACCCAATGAAAAAGTACACAGTGCAGAAAGGCAATCAATGTAATGTTTGTGATATGCTTTTGTGGAGTTATTCTGATTTATCTGTCAGAAAATTTGTCTTTGGAGACTTGGAGGATTTTGATGTTGTTCAAAGTTAGGATTTGGAATACAGGATATTCTCCTCCTCTTCAAGCTATTCAAAGATGACAAATGTATAGTTTTCTATATTAACTATCCTGGACGATTTTATACCAGAAATAATTCTTACCATTAGGATATCGTAATTTACAGGTTTAGAAAGAGTTCTGACATCTCAAAATGAACAAAAGACTGCAACCCATGAAGCTAATAAGTCTTCAGGCACAAATAATTGAGTTGCAATTTTGTAATAATAATTGCTAGTTGAGTGAATTACAAATGCATATTTCCATAATTAATGACTGTTCAAAGCAATGTATGGGTTTTCTGAGATATCTGCTTTTTAAATTGACAACCACTTGGATGCACACTCCACCTCGTGGAACCTCAGTGCCAGTGTCCTTCAAGCCTCACATTCGTTCTCAGACCTGCTTAGCTTTCCCCCACTTCCATAATATTGGCCGCCTCCACCACGATATCTCACCTCGGCTGCCAAGACCATAATCCACATATTGATCATGTCCAATCGATTACATCAACTTGCTGCTCACTAGACTACTTGCCTCTTCCTTTCAGACTATCCAGAACTCTGACGCTCATATCCTTTCCCGCATGAGTTCCGCTTGTTTATAATCCCCTCAATCTTCACCAGGCTCCACTGGCTCCCCATACTGCCAATAGATTGAGTTCAAGATCCTCATCCTATCCATGAAATCCTCTTTGGTTTTCTCCAAACCCTACCTCTGCAACCTCCTCCTTGGGGGGTCTTCAAAATTCTGAAAGGTTTTGAGTGGTTAAATAATGAAAAAAACATTCTCTCTATTTGGTAAAATGGAAACAAGGAGCATAACTGAATATTGTGACTACAAGAGTTAAAGGAGAAGTTAGAAGATTCTTTTATGTGCCGAGTTGTGTAACATAGAATGCTTTGCACAAGGGACTATTGAAGCTAAGCCCATAAACCATTTAAAATGAATCAAATTAATATTTGAAGACAGACAATCTAATGCAAAAGGGTCCTGGGAAACAGCCAAATAGGAACATTAGAGTATGTAGCTGCAGTGGAGGAGCTAGCATGAACACAGGTTTGATGAGTGGAATGGAGTCCTTCTATGCTTCAATTTCCATGATTCCTTTTCAACATTGATTAAATGCAAAGAATCGAAAGCCATATCTGGGTTAATGAGTAAGGAAACACTGTTCAGCGGGCTCCAGTCTACTCCATGTCCCCCGCCCAACCCGCCCTACCATTGGTGGACAGACTTTCAGCCTCTCTGCCTTCACAATGTAGAACCCTATCCCACAGTCCCTTCGCCTTGCTTTCTTCCTTGCCTCCTTCAAGGCCGGTCTCAAGACCCTCCTCTTTGATCATGCTTTCTGCTGCCTTCCCAACTCTCTCCTTCCCCTCCTAACTCTCTCCCTCCCTTCCCCCCTCCACCGCTCCTCCCCCTTGCTCGGGTCCCAACCTTACTGTTCAGCACCTTGGGACATCCTCCCGATGCGAAAGGCACTCTATAAATGTAATTTTGTTGTTGATGCTTTTCACATCTCTGGATATCTTGAGATGTCCTCCTGATGTGAAAGGTGCTATACAAATGTAATTTTGTTGTTATCTCAAAGCGCTTCATTGAATATAGTGTAAAGTGAATTGACTGTATACATGTGGGTGAAACGCGACAGCCAATTGTGTACAGTAGTGTCCCACAAACACTCGTAGATTGATATTACCAATTTTTTTTAGGGATTATTATTAGATGTGTGGAGTAAGGAAACTTGCCTATGGTTTCATACTGAGTGGAATCGAACCCATGTCTCTCGCTTACAAGGCGAGTGCTCTAACCACTGAGAACATAACAATTAGGAGCAGGAGTAAGCCATTCAGCCCCTCGAGCCTGCCCCGCCATTCAATAAAATCATGGCTGATCTTCTAATCTAACTTCACCTACCAGCCTTATCCCCATATCCCTCAATCACTTCATCCATAAGAAGTCAACAATCAGACTTGAATATGTTCAAGGACTAAGCATCTATAGCCTTTTGGGGTACAGAATTCCATAAATTCACTACCCTCTGAGTGAAGAAGTTTTTCCTCAACTCAGTGCAAAAAGACTGACCCCCTAATCTTAAGACTATGTCCCATAGTTATAGTTTCTTCAACCAGGGTAAACGGTCTCCCACTGTCTACTTTGCCATGCCCCTTAATAATCTTCTAGATTTCTATAAAATCACCTCTAATTATTCTATATTCTAGAGAATAAAGGACTAGATTACTCAACCTATCCTCATAGCTCAACCCCCTCATCACAGAACCAACTTAGTGAATCTATGCTATACCTCCTTTAAGGCTAGTACAGTTTCTCCTTTCTTAAATAAGGAGACCAAAACTGCACACACTACTTTAGGTGCGGTCTCACTAGGGCTCCATACAGTTGAGCTACAGAACTCCACTATAACTATATTTTGTGGGTGAAATGCAGCAACCAATTGCACACAGCAGTCTTCCACAAACAGTCATAGATTGAGGAACCCAATTTTTTTTGAGGGATTTAAGGCAAGTTTTTATTAAATAAATTTGTCCATAGTTTCACCCTGCTCAGGATCAAACCCATGTCCTCCCGCTTACAAGGTGAGTCATCTAATTACTCTACCAAGCTACAGGATTCCACAGTGACAGGACCCTAGATTTTGAAATCTAGTGAAAACATTGCAAGGTTTTTGAAATAAATGCAGCTATGTTTTCCCCTGCAGAAATATACAGAACTGAGAAGTTATGATCTTCGACAAAATGCAATGTCTGTCATTGGATTTAAGTAAGACATTGATAGGTCTTTGCTTCAGTTTCCAGAGTTGGAAATACAATGGAGACTGTGGCCCTTTCCTGCATTCAGAAGACACTAAACACTTCAGTGATTGTCAATGCTAAGAAAAAAATTATTGAAACCTTTATAATAAAGATTGTACAGATTTATCCTGACATAGATCTTAATACTGTACTCATCATTTTTTGACCTTCTGGAGGTTTTGGCCACCAACAACAATACAGTGACAATTTGTTTATTTTGTGCCTTTCATGTAAAGAGGACACACAACAACAACAACTTTGATTTATATAGCGCCCTCCACGCTGGACGGCATCTCGGAGTGCTTCACAATAGTGGATCCCAGTACCGAGCCAGGGGCAGAGGTAGAAAGGTGACCAAAGGTGTGGTTGAAGAGAAAGGTCTTCAGCTGGGACCTGAAGCTGAGAAAAGATGGGGCGAGGCAAAGGTAGTGAGGAAGGGAATTCCAGAGCCTCAGGGCATAGTGGCTGAAGGCAAGGCCGTCGAGGGTGGAGCAGAGGATTCGGGGGACATGGAGGAGGCCAGACCCAGTGGAGCGAAGGCAACGGGAGCTGGTTTGAGGAGAGAGGAGGTCAGAGAGGTACAGAAGGGTGCAGAGGAGTGGAGGGATTTGAAGACAAGAGTGAAGATCTTGAAGTCGATCCTCTCTGGGATATGGAGCCAGTGAAGTCTAGCAAGGACTGGGGTAATGGGGGAATGGGGGAGCAAAGTTTGGTGTGGGTGAGTATGCGGGCGGCAGAGTTTTGGATAAGTTGGATTTTATGGATTGTGGTGGAGGGGAGACTGACGAGGAGAGCATTTGAATAGTCCAGCCGTGAGGTGACGAAGGCGTGGACCATGGTTTAAGCGGCTTTTGGGGTGAGGTATGGCTGGAGACAGGTGATCCATCAGAGGTGGAAGAAGGCGGTGTTGGTGAGGGACCAGATGTGGGGGGGGAAAGACAGTTGGGGGTCGAACCTGACGCCAAGATTGCGCACAAGTTCGGAGAGCGCACCAATGTATTTTACACAACTGATTTGAAGCCTGAGCTGGGAACGGGTGGCAGACTCCTCTAAGGATTTTTTAAAAAAATTGACATTGCTTAGAGCACAACAGTAGAAGATGTGGGTGAACCTACAGTCAAAGATATGAGGGCTTATGTTAACATAGCACAAGTCTTTCTGCTTGTAAGCAAGAAAATAAAAAAGGGAGCTATTCTCGACATCTCAGTAAATTTACTGATCCATGTGGCATGTACGTGTTGTTTTCCACTTGTGGGTAAATTGCTAAACTCAGCACATTATTTTAGGATTTTCGCTTAAAATGAACAGTGTCTGTAAATTCATTAACTTGAATATAATGTTCTCGTCTTGGGGGAGGGTCACTAAATTTACTTATCACGATAATCATTCCATTTGATATAGTACCTTATCAAGTCATTGATAAGTTTCAAAGCGCTTCACAGAATATACTGTAAAGTGAATTGACTATTTTTGTGGGCTAAATGCGCACAGAGGGGCCCCCCAAACAGTCGTGGATTGAATGACAATTATGTTTTGTGGGGAGGATTATTACCCCAAGAAATATAAGTGTAATAATATGCTCCATTCACCAGGGACAGTATATTTTCTAAAACAAAAAGAGAAGTCGCTGGGAACACTCAGCAGGTCAGGCAGCATTTATGGAGAAAGGAAAAGTGAGTCACCGTTTCGGGTCCACAAGATTTCTTCAGAACACAACAAAGTTTCCAGCAACTTCTGTTTTTGTTTCAGATTTCCAGCATCTGCATTATTTGGGTGTTTTGTTTTGACAAGTGTATTTTCTGATTGGTGAAGAATAAAATGCTCATCACTGAATGGTCAGTAAATTTTCAGAGAAGTACATAGTAATTTCCAATACGTGTGTGTTTGTGCACATAAATATATTGTACGTGAGATAGGGATGTAGGGGGGGATTTAATTTCACATTATACATTGCTAAGTCAGAATTCCAACAATGTCATATAAAAATTATTGCTGAATTAACTATTGCTTGATGCTAAAACAAAATGCACTTGAAATATGTCTGGTACTCGAGTGGTTAATAACACTCCTTGCATTTTGCTATTATTGGTAATATTCTTATTAAGTGTTTAATGCAGTTTGATCATTCATTAGTAACGTTATTCATACTTTAAAACAAATAGAGAAAGCCTGAGTTTGGGTTAAGTGTTGCTGTGGTCAGTTGGTTGCAGTCGTTGCATGGTGAGGGGAGGGCTTCCCCTGCTTGATTCCTTGATGTCTCTCTCTCTGCAATACCAGGAGAAGGGAGCGTTAGTTAGTGAGCAGTGATATCAGCGGCACTCCCCATACCTCCCTGCCCTGCCCTGTGCCTGTCCCCTTGGCACAGATGCAGTGAGTGAGTGAACACAGTTCATCTTTTATCTATCAGACCTAACCTTTCCGACCAGTCTCTCAGGGTTAATGCAATTTGCATTATTCGGAAACCGAGTCTTGTTGCATGGAGTAAGATGCACGTTTTTTTTTGGTGGGGTGGGGAGGTTGGGTGGACTGACTTATCACTGAATTCGCTGATTGCTAATGTTTAATCATCATATAGTCTATTATTAGTGGGAGGAATTACAAGAGCAGAGGGGGTTGTTTTTCGTGGGGATGGAGACAGACAGAGCAGAGCTGCTGCTGGGTTTGTGTTGATGAATGGCAGTGAGATAACAATGACATGGCAGAGTCACAGGGGGGGCTTCAGCTAGTGTTGTGTTGCCCTCCAGCCGGTTTCTCTTGTGTTGTCTGGGAACTAAAGAGGTATTTTAGCAGGTGGGGGGGAGGATGTGGGGGAGAGAGAGAGTGTATCATGTGATTTTTTTCACAGCACTAAAGGTTCCCATCAGCATCAGGAAGCAGAAGCTGTTGTGATAATACAAGGCCAGGTCACCACATTACCATCCCAGTGTCTCAAAGACCCCCACCACCTACTCATTCATTCCCACTGTCCCACTGAATGTTGTCTTCTTTCAAAAGGCATTGCATTTTTTTTATTACAGTTCCCAATTAGAATCAAATCAGCTTCAATGAAATGTAGTGATTTGCTTTCCTCATTTTGTAGGAAAGCAAATTAAAAGAGGAAGCTGATGTGCTGAGGTTGTTAGAGGGTGGAGGGGGTTGTGGGGGGGAGAAAACGCAGCCTGTTTCCTGTATAACCACAGGACCACAAGATAAGGCGGGTGAAACTTACAGGAGTTTCCATGGCTGATAGTGCAAGAGTTAAATAAGTCAAGTTGTCGCTGCAGTATTCAAATTGTGTAGTTTTTTTTCTTTTAAATTTCACTTAATACTGTAATTAAATGCATGTTCCCAGAACCTTGGTCCGTCCTCCTGACATGAAAGGCACTATCCAAGTGTAATTTTATTGTTGTTGATTTCATTTGTACAAGAATTGTCTTTACAAAAAAATGCCTGCGAAATCTGGGTAAAAAATGTTTTATCTTGGGGTGAATATTTTGTTTTATATGTACAGATACATGGCTTCAATTTGTGTGTGGTTAAAGTGTAGTTGTATACGTATTTAGTGTGTGATTGCCAGGGCCATCATAGAGTCCCCGGGTTCATCGACTGAGGAGCCGATCGGTTTGGGGGCCTGACACCACACTGGGTCCTTTTTTCCGCGCCCTTTTTTTCCCGCCATCTCAGGGATCGTCCGGGCGGGCGGCGAGGACAGGGAGTGGTTGCTGGACGATTGTTGGACGATTGTTGGTTATTGTTTGTTGCTGTTTTTGTTAATATTGTTGCTTTTGTTGTTTATTATTGTTGTTTGATTCCCCCCACCCCTGCCCCCATCTTCTTCTTCCCTCACTCCCTTTCCCCACTTTCTCTCCTCCCTTTTCCCCTTCCCTCCCTTTTCCCTCTTCCTGATCTTGCCCCCACCCATCTTTCCCTCCCTCTCTTCCTTACCCCCCTTTCTCCCCCCTCTTCCTCCCTAACCCTAACCCATCCCACCTTTCCCTCCCTCTCCCCCCTTACCGTCTTTTCCCCCTTTCTCCCCTGGCCCCATTTTCGCGATTGTTTGTGGGGACACTGCTGTGCGCAATTTGGCTGCCGCGTTTCGCCCACAAATATACAGTCGACTTTCCTGCCTTTCTTCCCCCTGCCTCGACCCCTCCCCTTTTGCTTCTTTACCCCCTTTTGCCCCTAGTCCTACTTCCGTGACTGATTGTGGGACACTGCTGTGCGCAATTTGGCTGCCGCGTTTCGCCCACTAATACAGTTACTTTTCCTACTATTCTTTATCCTGCCCTGAGCCTTCCCACCCTGCTCTTGTCCTACCTGACTGTACAGCGCCTTGGGATGTCCTCTCGACGTGAAAGGCGCTATATAAATGTAAGTTTTGTTGTTGTTGTGTGTAATGGAAAAAATGTTAATACTGTTATTTTTATCTTCTTTTGAAAACTTCCAGTAAACTATAGAGGGTTGCTTTCTGGAGTTTCTTAAGATTCTATATAATAAGTACACCTTTTCCCACATAAAGTATAAACTTTTGTATTTGTTTTTAACTACATTTTCAAAAATCTTTCCAATTGTTTGTAAACTTATTTCTCGCGTCGATGTTTGGGAGAGAATAATTCAGCTACCTTCTGTTCTGATATCAGTAGAGTTTGTGGAAGAAAAGGAAAACAATAAAGCCCACATTACATTTGAAGAAAGACTAGTACTGATGAACGCTGTAAATTATCAGTCACTTGCAAGTTTGTGTAACACAATGTACATTATACAAACACTGATTCCACATGAAGCAAATACAGCAGTTAACTTTGTAACTCAGTCAACTCCACTTCGATCGTGCTTTCTGCTGCTCTCCCAACTCTCTTCCTCCTCTCCCCACCCTATCCTGCACGTCCCCCTTGCTCGGGTCCCAACCTGACTGTTCAGTGACTTAGGACGTCCTCCCGACGTGAAAGGCGCTCTGCAAATGTCATTTTGTTGTTGTTAACTTTATCGGCCCAAATGTATTCAATATTTATTTTATGGGACCCTTTTTAACTGTTCTCGTCCCACCTTAAAATTCTGTTTCATTAGTTTGGGGAAAACAGTAATAGGTGTTGGTGGGTGGTGGCTTCATTTCTTGACTACTGGTCTCAGAAATGTTGGGGAAAATAAGTGGATCTCCTGGGCTGTGGGTAAAGCCATAGACATTCAGTGCACAGAAAACTGCCCGTCACATCAGCCCATCACATCTGTGCAGGCTCTTCTAAACAACAATCCTTCCAGTCCCATTTTTATCTGCTTTTTCCTCACCCATTTGTTTTTCTAAGCTTCCTGGAGAACGGCAAACTTCTGGTACTTAGTCTGGGCAGCAGGTGGCATATTATAATTGCTAATTATGATAAGTGCTGCATACAAGCTCATAGGTGAGTGGGTTCTGGTAACCTCACATTACAGGCTAGTTCCAAGAAAGCTTTACCTTGATGCGCCTTCATTATTTTTCTTGGACTGGTCCTGGGCACACAAATAGATGTGATTTGCCGAACACCTCCATTCTGTCTGCAAGCACAACTCTGAGCTTCCGGTTTCTTACCACCTCAGCTCTCCTTTCCACTCGCAGTCTGATCTCTCCATCCATGGTCTCCTACTCTATTCCAATGAACCATAGCGCAAGCTTGAGGAACAACACCTTATCTATCTGCAGGAGACGTTACCTGCAGATCTCTGGCCTCAATATTGATGGATTTCAACCATTTCAGACCGCAACAGCTCATCTTCCTCCCACTACACTTCTGTGATTATTACCACATCATATGGGTGCCAGACCACATTACTCTCTCTGGTCTGCTTATTCTGTTGCAATTTCCACCCCCCTCCCCCTGTTTTGCATTATTAATACCTCTTCCCTCCAGTTTTGTTGCAACTCCTGCTTTGATTTGTAGCATTAACACCCCTTTAACCTATCATCTCCTGTCCTCTACCACATTTTTCCCTTCATCTTCCTTGCCCTGCCTCCCCCCTTCTCTGTTAGTCCTGAAAACCCTCTAGCTCCCAATGTGCCCCAGTTCTGACAAAGGTTTGTGGACCCGAAACGTTGACTCACTTTCCTTTCTCCATAGATGCTGCCTGACCTGCTGAAAGTTCCCAGCGATTCCTGTTTTCGTTTCAGATTTCCAGGATCTGCAGTGTTTTGCATAATTGTTTATATTTTGCGTTGTGTTTATTTTGGATTTCTCAAGTACCAAATATATGTATATTTTTAAATGTCACTTTTTTTTCCTGGCATTTGGTCACCTGCACTTGTTAATTGTGTTAACACCTTGTGCATAGTACTGTTTTTTTTAATGCTGCATTTGTATTGTAAATCTGCTGTCGATTTGGGGGTTTAATTCATGGAAATACAGCTGTGAAGTGGGCAAGCTACACAGCCCAGCAGTTTAAATATTGATGCACCTTAATGGGAATACAAGAAAGACAGTCAGAGCAACTAATCATTCCCTTATAAAAGCTGTGGACGATTACATATGCATATCAGAATGGAAGCTGTTAGAGCTGGAAAAGATGACTATTTTACTATATTATATAGTGGAAAGCACATTCCATTGTCCCAGCAAGGAATCTGAATCTCTTCCTTCCCCCCCACCGCCCCCATCAATCCTCCACTGTCGAACCTCAGTAACAGGTTTTGTAGTTCAATTTACATTTCCCATGTTATCCATTCTTGTTGGTGCTTTGCAATCAGTAAACTTAGCTGTCCAGCTGCTTACTTGGGTGGTGTATTGTGCAAGCAACAGAAAATATTACTGCAACAATAATCCTAGCATTTGTTATAGCGCTTCATCGCATCTTTGAGATTTCTCAAAGCGCTTGACAGAATATACTGTAAAATGAATTGACTATATATTTTGTGGGTGTAACTTGGCAGCCAATTGCACACACCAGTGTCCCACAAACAGTCATGGCTTGAAGTAAATCATTTATTATTATTCAATATGGGATTACACTTCATGGTACTGGTAATAATAATACAGTACTTGCATTTGATGCAGTGCTTTTCACATCTTCGAGACATATTGTAAAGTTTATTGATTATACTTTGTAGCTGATTTTGTTAGGGGTGGAAACAGATTCTTCCATTGAGAGCCCAGTAATAAGCTACATAAAATGAAAATTGTTGTTGCCATCACTGCTGTTATTGTACATGTGCAGATAGCCCAAGTGGGCATTCTGTATCAGCACAGTGACATTGTTGTGCCACTGAATGATGTCTTCTAGAATGTGTAGACCTAAACCAATGTACAAAGGTGGGTTTCAATTAACTGGACACATACTCTGGATTTTGCCCAGTTTGCAATGAAACCTGAATGGTTATACTGTATGTCAGAGAGTGAGTATTGGCAGATTTTAAAGTCTCTAATTCCCCAAATGTGTGAGTGGATGCCAAGTTAGTGCTTACTCCTGATGAAATCATTTTTGCTGTGGATAGATGCCCACCAAAAGCCAAATTGATGCTGCCAAAAGCTTTCACTCAGCATTCCTACAGTCATGTGAGACAGGTTAGAATCATAGAATCATAGAATTTTACGGCACAAAAGGAGGCCATTCGGCCCATCTAGTCTGTGCCGGCTCTTTGAAAAGAGCGATTCAATCCCACTGCCCTGCCCGCTCCCCATGGCCTAATAGACCCGTTCTCCCTAAATAAAGATCTAATTCCCTTTTAAAAGTTGTTATCGAATCAGCCTCCACAACCTTTTCAGGCAATGCATTCCAGATTCGAACAACTCGCTGAGTGAAAAAAATTCTCCTCAGCTCCCCTCTACTGCGCCTTGAAACTATTTTAAATCTGTGACCACGAGTCACAGATTCACCCACGAGTGGAAATAGTTTTTCTCTATTTGCCCTGTCGAAACCCCTCATGATCTTATAAACCTCTATTAGGTCTCCCCTCAATCTTCTCTGCTCCAGAGAGAATAACCCTAGCCTATCTAGCCTCTCCTCATAGCTGAAGTCCCTCAATCCTGGCACCATCCTAGTAAATCTTCGTTGTACCCTTTCCAATGCCTTCACATCCTTTCTGTAGTGTGGTGACCAGAATTGAACACAGTATTCCAGCTGAGGCCTCACCAAAGTCCTATAGAGGTTAGTCAGCACTTCCTGACTTTTGTACTCTATACCCCTATTTATAAAGCCTAGTATCCCATATGCCTTCTTAACAGCCTTGTCTACCTGTCCTGCCACCTTCAACGAGTCACTAACACAAATCCCCAGGTCTCTCTGTTCCTTTACACCATTTAAAATTGTACTATCTAGCCTATATTGCCTCCCTTCATTTCTTCTCCCAAAATGCATCACCTCACACTTCTCTGCATTAAACTTCATCTGCCATGTGTCTGCCCACTTTACCAATTTGTCTATATCCTCTTGCAGATGGCTACTATCCTCCTCACTGTTTACTATTCTCCCTAACTTAGTGTCATCTGCAAACTTGGAAACTGTACTCCGTACACCCAAGTCCAGATCATTGATGTAGATTACAAACAGCAATGGTCCCAAAACCGATCCCTGTGGCACACCACTGCTCACTTCCCTCCAATCTGAAAAACAGCCGCTCACTACAACTCTCTGCTTTCTGTCTCGCAGCCAGTTGTGGATCCACGCTGCCACTGTCCCTTTTGCGCCATGGGCCTTTAATTTCATAATAAGTCTCTCATGTGGCACTTTGTCAAATGCCTTTTGAAAGTCCATGTAAACTACATCAACTGCGCTACCATTATCCACCCATTCCGTTACCTCATCAAAACATTCTATCAGATTTGTAAGGCAAGATTTGCCTTTAACAAATCCATGTTGACTGTCCTTTATTAGCCTATATCTTTCTAAGTGAAGATCTACCTTGTCCCTGATTATGGACTCTAGAAGTTTGCCCACTACCGACGTTAGACTGACTGGTCTGTAGTTACCAGGCTTGTCCTTCTGCCCCTTTTTATACAAGGGAGTAACATTAGCTATCCTCCAGTCCTCTGGCACGACCCCTGTGTCCAAGGAGGATTGAAAGATCGTGGCCAGAATCCCTGCTATTTGCTCCCGTGCCTCCCTTAGTAACCTAGGGTGCATCCCATCCGGACCAGGTGACTTATCCACCTTGAGCGACGTCAACCTTTTTAGCACTTCCTCTCTGGTTATAATTATTCTATCCATTTCTCCTACCCTCTCCTCTAATACCATGGCATTGGCTGTATCATTTTCTTTTGTGAAGACAGAGGCTCATTCAGTACATCAGCCATGCCCTCTGCCTCCACAGGTTATCTCAGCTGGATTCAAACCCAAGCCCCATAGTTAACAAACTAACACTGTTCCGCGTCAGTTTTGGGAACTGATTACTAATTATATTCTTATAATGAAGAAGTTACAATGCTATGATTTTTGTGCAGTGTAAGTAAATGGAAGAACTCTACCATCCCAGTTACTCTCTTCGCTTATCAGCTTTGTTTCATACCCACTGCCTGATCTGCCCCACCATTGCTCAGTGAGCTTTCATCCATTCTGCTCCCAAATTTCTGAAACTGCATCCCCGAGTTCCTCTGCTCCTTCCCACTGAGCCTTCAAACCCATCTGTAATACCTAACACTTCGACCTTCCATTTGTTTACCTTTATAAGATGCTACATAAATTGGCAAAACATTTTGCCATTCCCTATCTCCGTTCTCCCACCTCTCCCTGCCACCACTCTCTCTGCGTTCCCTGCCACCACTCTTACTCTCTCTCTGTGTTTATCATTCTCTTTAAATATCTGCTACTTTTTATTAGTTCTATTTTTATCTCTAATTCTACACCTGCACTGAAGCACAACAATCTTATCTTATCTCACCAGCAAAATCCAGTTGTGTGCAAGAGTGCAATGTTATTATAGATAGAGACTGAGAAACTATTTGAAACAGCAGGGTTCACAATTCAGGGAGTGTGCATTCCCAGAAATTGGTGTGCACCAACTCAACAACAGAAAAAAAATGCTTTTTGGAGAAAAAAAAGACATTAGACATTTGGGTGAAAAATAATATTTTGCAAATTTGAGTTTTGCTAAATGTTTGAAATTTCCTGGAGAAAGTTGATTAAAAGTAACTTAAATTGTCCTTATTCATTGCCTACTAAATTCTGGATTTGAATGCCCCCCCAAAATCTTTTTGTTATAGTTTTGGGATTTTTTGGTAAAATTTAAGATACAATTTGGAAAAATTTAATATACAATTTGGAAAATTCAATAATAATTTGAAAGCTAATACTAATTTTCTGCAGTTTCTGGAAACAGAATGCCTTTAAAAACTGCAAAAGGGATTCTGGACTCTTAAGGATAAATAGAAATGCCAAACACCATTAAGTAAATCATAGCAAACATATAATTACCATGGATATCCAAACGTTAGGCTATTCAAAAATGAATAGAGTTGATCCGTGACTCGATGTACCGGCACTTCCGTATAACCGGCACGCCAAAAAAATTCGATAAACCGGAACTTATCCGGAACAATAGCAGTGGAGCATTTATAAATGCATAAATATTAACATAATAACAGAATATTGCAAAGAATCATTGTCATCCAAAGGAATTTTTTTAAAACTATAAAACATGCAATCACTGCACTTTAATGTACAGGATATCTGTGAAGTGCTTTGGGTCATTCTAGTGAGAGACCTGGGTTCGATTCCAGGCAGGGCAAAACCATGGGCAGGTTTCCTTACTCCACATGCTTAGTGATAATCCCTAAAAAAAAGGGTTATTTCAAACTGTTTGTGGGACATTGCTGTGTGCAATTGGCTGCTGCATTTTGCTCACAAAATATAGTCAATTCACTTTACAGTATATTCTGTGAAGCGCTTTGAGACGTCTAGAAGAAGTGATCAGGCGCTTTATCAAATGCAAGGATTATTATTATTCCCCTGATGTGAAAGGCGCTATACCAAATATAATAGGATTATTATTATTAAAATAAAATCAAAACTATCCTGAAGCTATGATGCTGCGGTTGAGGTTTACAGTTGAGCAACCCGTCCCAAAGTGGAGCACGCCAAGCGGGCGAAAAAACCGGAGTGCATATGACTTCAAACTCATACACTGGCGGCAAGCCAATAACACTCGATCAACCAATCAGTCAAAACTTACACTTATATTGCGCCTTCACGTCGAGAGGACGTCCCGAGCCGATGACCCACATTGTGGCGCGGGTGCAGTATCTGGGTTGGCCGCTAGTCGAGTCCAGGGCCTGCAGCCGGTAAAGCCGCGTGACTTTAAAATCGCGCTGCCGCTTCATTCACCCGCCCGGCGCCTCCCATTCAAACCACCACAGCTGGACTGCAACCCCCACCAGCACAGGTGAGCAGTGCACGAGAGCAGCCCCACAACAAGCACCAGCACAACACTGCCACTGTCTGCTGTTACCTGGTCTGGTGTGTGTGTGTGTAAGGTGTGTGTTAAAATAACTAATGTTTTTGCAGTGGGTTTTCGGCCGCAGGCCAGTGGCTGGCACTTTAACCGGCATTGGCCAGGTCCCCTGGGTGCTGTTTAAACCGGCTTCTACTGTAGTTAGCTAAAAACGTGTGAATAATTTAAAGATAATTTGATTTGGGGGCGAGTGTTCGATGGAAATAAAAGTGACGATTGTGCTTATAAGACATACTGAACTGCATCCCGTCACTTTGAGAAAACAAAAATAAACAAACAAAAATTAAAATGCATTTCTCCAAGGTTGGATTTTTGTTTAAAAATAAATAATCCTTACATTTAGTATAGAGACTTTTAAATCCAAAGCACATCTCAAAGCACTTCACTGAATATATTGTAAATGAGAACCCCGAAGCTCTGGAACTGCCTTCCTCACTCTTCATCTCTCGCCCTCTCTTCCCAGTTTCATGTCTCAGCTAAAGACCTTTCTCTTCGACTGCGCCTTTGGTCACCTCACTCCCCCTGCCCCTGGCTCGTCCCCAGCATCCGTTATTGTGAAGCGCTCTGAGACGCCGTCCGGCTTGGAGGGCGCTATATTCATCAAAGTTATTGTTGTTGTTGAGGACAGCATTTTATGGGTGAATGTTGGAAGCAGTTTGCACCTTGTCATGGAAGTCGCTGGAAATCCGCAGCATGTCAGGCAGCATCTACAGAGAGAGGAAAATAAGTTAATGTTGACTCACTTCCCTCTCTCCATAGCTGCTGCCACTCAGTTTATTTTCAGCACGTCCCACGTGTCCTGTACACATCCTGGATGTTGATTATTTGAGGCGCTACTGGGAGGAGAAACAATAAGAATAAACAATGACTTATAATTGAGGAGCGAGGAGTGTGAGCCAGTCATTGTGGTGTGTTACCTTCCTGGTCATGGGAGCATCAACAACATGAGGTGTCTTAAGTGCCTTCAGTTCACAGCCACGCCCACTTTCTTCTTTATTCCCTTGGAAGAGACTTTAAACCAAGATCCTGTCTGTCTTTTCAGGTGCACGCTAAAGATCCAATTGCACTTTTTAGGGAAAAAATAAAGTTTCTCTTGGCCTCCTGACCAACAATCTAAAGGTCATAAAATTGGTTTGGGTCTAATCTCATCCTTCCACATCACCCACCCTACTATCCATCATCATAGTATCAAACTGCTTTTTTAACGAATCCAGTGTCCTGGTCTGCACTACTTTTTTCCTGGCAACCTGTTCCCACCATTGATTATCTCTGAGTAAAGAAAAACTTCCTGGTATATGTCCTGAAATTGCTTTTCACACCTATAAACCTATGTCCTCATGTTCTACTGTCTTATCACACATTAATGTATTGATCTGGGTTTTCTTTTTTCAATCCCTTTTAAAATTGTATATGACGTCTCCTCTGAATTATCTTCTCTCAAGACTGGCAATCTCCCAAGTAAAAGTAGTTATTAACTTCATGACTAGGTTGGGTGCAATGCTGTGCATAAATTGGCTGCTGCCTTTGCGTACAAAATGCACAGTCATTAATTATGCTTGCAATATATTCTGGGTAGCACCTTGAGACGTTCTCCCGATTTGAAAGGCCCAATATCAAATGTAAATACAGTAGTATTATCAGAAGTGAGCAAGAGGAAAAGTATGTGCGAACAATGTGAGAAAAATGAGCGAGTGTCAGGCCTGAGTGTAGGTATGAATGTAAGAGAAATAATGGAGATTATTAAAATAGAGATTTGGAGAATGAGGAATGAGGAAAAAATGGAGGATTGAGATGGAGGGAAGGGAGCAGGGTGAATCGGGCTGTGTGTAGAAGTGAGAGAAGAAGAGGCAAGAATTTGAATTGAATGTGAGATAAGTGATGGGAGTGTGATCAGATATTCTGAGAGGCAAGAGAGAGAAAAATACTTGCTCTGCTAAGAGGGGAGGGGATTGAAACCAGTGTGAGTGAGTGTGATGCCACTCCCCTACCCCACCTGCGCTGCACCACTCTTAAGTGATCCTTTTTAAGTGCTCCTTCATGTTCTTTTACAAATGCTGTACAATAATGATGGTGGTTGATGATAGAATGATGACAGAATTGTGTGTTGAATTTTAAAATCCTATTGAGTTAGTTTTATAGGTTGGTGCTTCATGCTGACCAACTTGTTTGATAAACTGGTTGACTGGATATTTAATTGACAAAATTAAGAGATACAGAATGTAGATTTCCATCTCTCTGTGGGGGAGATGGGTATGACAGAGATGAGTAGATAATTAACGGAGGCAAATCCTGAATTGGGGAAAAAAAGAATAATTTGTGAATATAACCTCTATCTTTGGAGATGGTTTTAAGACTGAAAGAAAATCTCTTGAAGTTTCATATTTTCTATTGTTTACTTTTGTTTTATCAGGATGAACATTCATTGAGCAGTGAAGAGTTTGAGCTCAGTGACTCCACATGGATGTCAGTTGATCGCATGAACTCTGACCAAAGCTCTACCCTGGAGGAGAGAATGCACAGTCCCCAGAACCTTGATGGTCATCAAGATGGTCAGTGCCAATTGCATGTTATAACTGTAAATGGGATCGGCTATGTGGATGACATTGTTTGCGTTCAGTTAAACGCTGCACAGTGAGGAAAGTAATACTTAAATTTTATGAGACCAATGAGATTCAATAATGATAATTTCATAGTGTGAAGTGAAGGTTTTCCGTTTTTTCACTACTGTACCTTCATGTTCTACTCCCACTTGCGTGGTGGCTTCTGAACAATCACAATCTTTATAATTAAATTCTGTTTATTGGCAAATTTCAGGTAAACATTTCTCAGTTTCTATCTCAGGTGATTTGACAAATTATTCTGAGACAGAATCAGAACAAGAGAAGGTGCTCGGTTACAATAGAAATATTAATAGGTGGCTCTCTTTTAAGGGAATACTGCTTCCTATTCTGATGCAATTAAGAATAGGGAACAATATAGTTTACATTCCCATAGTCTTTTCACGTGGGGAGGAAGTTTCAAACAGCTTCATGTTGCTACAGGGCACCAGAGCTGGGGATGAGAGCCGAGGGGCTAGTGAGGAGAAAGATGATTGATAGCGCAGTCAAAGAAGTACTTGCTTTGAAAAAGGCAATGTGGGGAACCAGTTGGATGTGCTCCAGGATACAATTCTATAGAGTGGGAGCAGAAAGGCTGAAAGCCTGCCCGCTTATGATGGGACTGGTACTGTGAAGGACACAAATCACACTGAACAAAGGATGCAGCCAGCTTGTTAGGGGTGAAAGAGGTCGAAGGATAGACATTTGGCCCATTGAGTCTAAACTATCTAATCCTAATCTTCTGCTCTTTCCTTATTCTCCTTTATAATTCTTTCTCTTCATATGTTTCAACTTGTTTAAATGTTGTCATCTTAGCATCAGTCGTCACTTGTCGCAAAGCCTTGCGTATTTTCGTGACCGCGTGAAACAGTTTCTTCCAACTTTCTCTTTAACAATTCCACTCCAGTAACTGAGTTTATGTCTCTTGATACTAATTTTGGATTAAAAAAAAGACAAACGAAAACAACTTGTAGTTATGTAGCTTCATTCACACAGGGTAGTGCCTTGGAGCACTTAACAATAATGTAGTTTTACACCAAGCTGGATAAAAGGGGACACACGAAGAGAACATTTTTCTTCCTTGCTCTTTCCCGAATCATCACCCGCCCTGACAAAAGGGTGTTCGAAATGTCCTTTGTTATTTTGGCACCAGCACATGAGATGAAGGAGCTGCTGCTCTAATCCGCCTATGTGAAAAGATGCTGCTGAACTTTTTTTTATTATTGCAGTGTACTAGAAATTACTCCATTGGCATTGCTAGATTGATCTTAATGTTTGTTTATAAATCAGTAGAGCATTTGTGTAATAACTGCACACTTCTGAAAGGAATAAAATCAGTCATATCTGGATTTTGGTGGTGCAATCACAATTTTTGTGACAATGTTGTATCCTATTTGCTTATAAATCAGCATGTTTAATGATGACTAAGACAGTGGCAGACAAATCAAAAACGCTATGATTTCACAGTTTTGAAAAGTCTTTGAAAAGTCTCAATAGTGGTGGTGCACTATACGTTTTCTTCCTCCGTTGTGTTTGGTCCTCCACGTGGAAAGTCCAAGCTATGCATAGATCCACATTGTACAGCAACAACTTGCATTTATATAGTGGCCTCTGTGCTGAGTAGTGTCTTGGAGTGCCTTTGCCCCTTTATAGGGGAATACAGGTAAACCTCTAGTTAGGACGGGGTTGTTGTGTTCCTGAAAAACTCTATCTAGAACGAATCTTCCTAAATCGAAATGCAATTTGCCATACGGTCCCATTATATAACCAGAGATGCGTTCTTTTCACAAAAGTTTCGGACCTTAAATCCACTAAATAACACAAAACCACACAACATAACACACAAATGAACACACATAGGCAAGGAGTACTTAGGGTAACTGTACAGTATTGTACGTTAATACTGGCAAACTTTAATACAGTACACTACTGGCAAACTTTAATAACTGACAGTGTGACAGTGGCAGTGGCACTTGCAGCTTCCCCACTCATCTTGTTGTTGTGGAGCCCATAGCATATTTTAAACCTTTGTAACCACCCTCTGCTAGCACTGAAAGATGGTGCCGTTGAGCCTTCTCCTTCTTGATCATTTAACTCCCTAAACAATGATTTTGTCTTCTCTTAGATAACCAAGGTATTGAGTGGTATATTATGCTGGTTCTGATACTTAATCCAGACACTCAGCATTCTTTCCATGTTTTCCATCACGTCACTCCTATGTTTTGCTAATCTGCTTGCACCTGTAGCTGTAACACACCTTGAACTTGCTAGTATATTGTCTTTATTCTGTTTGATAGTATCCTCCATCGATCTAACTAGCCCTAAAGTCCTCCTGAAGTCCGTACCTTTTTCACCAGAATCGCGCTTTATCACCTCTAATTTGGTATTTAAAGTGATGACTTTGCAGGGTTTCTGGCCGCTAATGGTATTACCGCTGCTCATTTCACTTGCTATAAACGCGTTAGAGGCTGTAAATCGCTCGAAGTTGCTCAGGAATGTTTGGAAATGACTGTAATACTGACGTGGCCTGGTGTTGCTTCAAAATCATTGGCTTTTAAATAATGATGTGGCGACATGCTATTGGCCAGTTCAAACGCTTGGATATCAGGTTCGAGTGTGATTTACCCGTGAATACACTATGGATTGTGCATATGGACAAAAAGGATGCGCGAAATGCGACCGTTATATTCAAAATACGTACTGCGCATGCGCAAACAAAAATTGTGTTTGTTAAAACAAATCCAAGTGTCCTATATTGATCAAAAGGTGTTAAAAAAAATTATGGTCCTTCAATCAAAACGTCCTAAATAGAAGTATCCTAAATAGAGGCTTAGCTGTATTATTAGTTCCCAAAAATAGAGCAAACTTATTGAATGTCTGTCTTTTGCTGCAATACATGTTTTGTACAGAAAATTTGCTATATTTGGTTTCTGGTAGTTAGCATTGGAGATATGTCATGTTCATGGAGATTTTAGATCCATAAAGAAACAAGTGCTTACAAATACAATACATAATAAGATGAGAGTGTGGGTTGAAATGAAGGGAATTGTGGCTGAAATTTTGCATATCTTTTTAAAGGTAGCGGTACTGTATTCTCAAAGGATTGTAAATACAACAACAACAAAATTACATTTATATTGCGCCTTTCACGTCAGAAGGACGTCCCAAGATGCTGGACAGTCACTGCTTCAGACCCGAGCTGAGGACGGTGGGGGTGGGGGAAGTAGTTGCCGATGGGTCCTTGAAGAGGAGAGTCTTGAGGCGAGACTTGAAGGAGGCCAGGGAAGGGACGAGGCGGAGGGACTTCGGGATGGAGGTCCAGAGGTTGGGGGCAGAGTGACTGAAGGATCGCCCGCCAATTGGGTGGGTGGGTCGGGGGACGTGGAGCAGACCAGAGGCTGCTGAACAGTTGGGGGCGGACAGGTCGGTAAGCGGATAGGAGGGGTGAAGTTGTGGAGGGCTTTAAATGTGAGGTCCAGGATCTTGAATTGGATTCTCTGGATGATGGGGAGCCAATGGAGTCTGGCAAGGATGAGGGAGTTGGGGTCATGGAATTTGGAATGGTAGGGGACATGGGCCTCAGAGTTTTGGATTATCTGCAGCCTGTGGAGGGAGGAATTGGGAAGGCCGACCAGCAAGGCATTTGCATAATCGGGCTGGGATGTAATGAAGGCGTGGATGAGGGTTTCAGCGGCTTTAGGGGTGAGGTAATGGCAGAGTCGAGAAATGTTGCAGAGGTGGGAGAAAGGCAGAGCGAGTCATTGCTTGGATGTGAGGGAGGAAAGACAGTTGAGGGTCGAACAAGATACCTCGGTTACTGACTGGCTTGGTGAGGTTGTGTGTGCAACCATAGCGGTTGATAAAGCCAGTGCCTGCTAGAAGGGACTGGCGCGAGCCAATCAGTAGGGCTTCGGTTCTTATTGACATTGAACTGTAGAAAGTTAGCTCTCATCCAGAACTTGATGTCTGACAGACAGTCTATTAGGACAGTGGTAGTTCTGTAGCGGCAGAGACATCGAGTTGGGTGTCATCTGCATATATGTGGAAGTTAACCTCATGTCTGCGGATGATGTCACCAAGTAGGAGCATATAGATGTTGAAAAGTATGGGGCCAAGGACAGAGCCCTGAGGGACGACACAGGTGACTGCGGGGGCTGGAAGAGAAACCGTTGGTGGCGAAAAGGTGTAGGCGATGAGAGAGTTAGGAGTCGAACCAGGCAAGGACAGGTCTGCGGAGATTAAGGAGGGAGGAGAGGCAGTGTAGGAGGATGGAATGGTCGACAGCGTCGAAGGCGGCTGAGAGGTCAAAAGGAAAAGGAAGCAGAGAGAGCCCTGGTCACAGATGTTACGAATATCATTTTAGAGACTTTGACCAGGGCTGACTCGGTGCTGTATATCCTATTCTAATTTTAACAATATACTGGATGCATAATCCTAGCGACTAGAAGCCTGTTAGCTTGATAAATTGTGGAAACCATCATAAAGAAACCTAAAAAAATATTTAGCAACTGGGCAAAAAGAGGTGTGTGTAATTAGTGGCAGATTAGCCAGATGGCCTGAAAATTGCTCTGGCAATGCATAAAAAGTCAAGAAAAAATTGAGAGCTTTACTTTGTGCCTATTCATGGAACTGCTAACAATGGGAAATTGTTGAGGTATCACAATTATGTCATAATCTTTGCAAATATCTTTTATAATACTGAAATGTCTGAAGTAGTTTGTGGTTAATTACTGTCAAGTGTAGTGACTGTGTAGGTATAGGCTTCTCATTTTCAATGTATCCTTCTTATGAAGTCCTGGACTTGATTAGCCACTCCACGCCACTTCTACCTGCCATTCCCAAAGCTTTTCTTTACTTATCAAAGAGGAATGATTACTTTGATAATGATCAATATTAAATGTTCCCAAACTGCCATGTGCATCAAATTCCATATGCCTATTATCCCAGTCCTTGCCAAAGTCCAGTGGCTCCATCTGCCCCCAAAATGACTCAAGTCCTTACCTTCACCTATAAATTCCCTTGTGCTCTAGAGCTCCCTATCTCAATGACCTTCTCCTACCCAACTCTTAGCTTTTAGATACTAACCTAACCCCTGTAACTCTTTCTGTCTTGCCTTCCTGTCTTTAAATCCTTCTTAAAAATCCATCTCTTTGACCTTGATTATAGTTGCCTGCCTGATCTCCCTTACTCTGTCCTTCTGAAGTATTCTGGGATAGGATCCTTCAAGAAGGGCAACTAAATATAAATGAAAGTTGCTGTTGCTTTATTGCAGTCATTTCAATCCATGACTGTTTGTGGGGACTCAATTGGCTGCCGCATTTCGCCTACAAAATATACAGTCAATTCACTTTACAGTATATACTATGAAGCGGTTGAGACGTCTAAGACGTGAAAAGCGCTATATCAAATGCAAGGATTATTATTATTATTATTTTTAGTTGAAATTAAGTAAAACTGCTGCCCCTGGAAGACAAACTAATGGTTGTGAAGACTCAATAAATAGAATGCAGATGAATATATTTGTCATTTCAGTTAGGATGGCAGAAAATTTACAGATACTGTATCAGGATAATTTAAAAAGTAATATTAACCACAATAAGAAGCTTTTCACTTGATAAAATAGGAATATAATAGAGCTGTAGCCTTCTGATATTTATCATGCTGCTGTGTGCACATTTATAGCATTCTATTTTTTTGTTGGTGCTTTGTTTTGATAACAATCTTTCCTGGACTTTCAAAAAATGTATTCTGAATTTTATCCTGCCGCCACTGAATGAATGTTTAGTGTCTCGTACATTCTGTTTGTCTGTTTATCAACATCATTGTACACATGCCAATTCATTGGTAATTATTTGCTGAGTGCAATAATAATCCTTGCATTTGATGTAATGCCTTTCACATTGGAAGGATGTCTCAATGTTGATACATTATATTGGCAAATTGGGTGATTGTATATTTTGTGGGCAAATGCCACAGTACTTTAGTATTGATTGACATTGGAATGCTGAATGCTGTGTTTCTGCTCCCTTTGTTAAGGATTATTGAAGAAATGGATTTGGATCTAGGGACATATATTATGATGCCTCAATTAACCCTAGGATCATTCTACCTAAATCAACACAAAAAGCTGCAACTTGGTGATCAGCACAAGTAAAATTCAGTTTTGGTAACACTTTATCTTTCAGGTCACCTCAGAGATACAGACTCAACAGGACAGGATAACAACTATGAAATAACTATAACGACAAAAACAAGGGCACTGCAATGGTTATGGCTTTAAATAGGATGGAGACAGAGAAAGAGTTGCGTGTCATTTGCATACCTATGGAATTTAACCCCATGCCTTCGTTGAGCAGATCATGTAGATATTAAAGTGGAAAGGACCAAGGATAAAGCCTGGAGGAATGGCGATGGTGGCTGAAAAAAGGTTATTGTCAGTAAGCGAGAGGAAAGGTGGTGGAGCTGGAAGGAGATGGGAGGGGATAGGTTTGAGGAAGTAAATGGTAGGATTCATTCAGGACATGGGGAAATAAAAGATAAGTTTGAAGTTCTGGAGGGAGGAATGGGTGGAAGCAGGAGGGAGTGGAGGCGAAGGTGTTGGCAGCAGCAAGTTGAGACACAGTAGAGCAGACTCTCGATTTTGGACTCAAAAGTCCATCTGATTTGACCAAGTGCGATTTGACCACGCAGTTTAAGCTTTAACTTTGCTGATTTGATTTCGGATCTGTGATGAATTATCCCATCTTTGCATTGGCTGCAGTTAAGACGCTTCGATTAATGTTAGAGGTTGGATGGCAAAATTCTGAAACTTTTGACCTTTTGCTTGTGTGAGTGCTGAATGAGGAGAGAATCGAGTTCAGCTATAGTGCTGAATAGCCTGTTTTCAAGTCACTTGTGTGAATATAACTAATTTATGTGAGATACCAGAACCCTGAGGATCCCAATGCCACTCAGAAGCCAATGCTTTTAGGTGAGGTAGAGAAGGCAGAGAAATTGATGGAGGAACAATAGTTAGCAAACATACTAAAGTGAGCAACGAGCAAAAATGTTCCAATTTAAATGCTTTGGGATTACAATTTAAATGCTGCAGCGCCTTGGGACGTTCTCCTGAAGTGAAAGGTGCAATACAATAAATATATATATATATAATTTTGTTGTTGATGTTGCTTTCCTTTAGAACTAAAACATTATATCAGAGAATTAAATGAATTCATCTCTCTTCACTAAATTTGACTTTTATATTTGAAACAGCAAGTATAATTTCATTTTAGTTATTTGACTAACGATCTCTTCAACGTCTTTCATGAAGGCGTTTACAGTGCTTACATTTTGATGAATTGTGGACGTACTGTGGACCAAGCTGTCACTCGTCCCATCTAATGATCACTGGAGCAAAGGAATGTTTTTACCTGTCTTGTATCCTTTCACATCATTTTATCTTGCATGTGTCCATCAAGTGTTAGAATTCTATACAGAGTTAATTCTATTAGTCTTGGAGTTTCTACAATTTTCTCATTGTGCTGAGTCTGAACAGAAATACTGTTTTTATTATAACAATCTACTGCTCTCCGAGCTTTTTCTCTCGTAAGCAATGTAAAAGGACGCTGCGCTGAGAAAGAAATTAATTGTAAGAATATTTTTGTTCAACATGTGCTTCAACGTCGAGAGTTCAATCCTAAACTACTGTGTCGCCCATGTTATTTTTGCCTAATGTAATGCTTTCAAAATGAGCATGGAAGGACTAATTGCAACAATGATCCCGATGCATGGGATATGACAGAAGCATTAACATAACAAACAAAGATAAGGTTTACTATTTAAAAATGCTAAATGCAAGAAATGTGTATTGGAAGCAGAAATAGGAAGCACAAGAACTCCATGGATGACATAGAGCTTGTAAAGAAGGAAGTTGAAGGGAGTCCCAGTGGTGCTTGCTGACGCATCATCGCTCACTGTGTGAGGCAGCAATAATCAAGGCAAGCATCTTACTGGGATATTTTGTCAAATCAGTTAAATTTGGACCCCAGAGGACGACAACAACAACAAAATTACATTTGTATAGCGCCTTGCACGTCAGGAGGATGTCTCAAGGTGCTGGACAGTTATTGATTCAGACCCGAGCTGAGGAAAGGGTGGTGGGGGGTGGGGGAAGGAGTTGCGGATGGGTCCATCGAAGAGGAGAGTCTTGAGGCGAGGCTTAAAGGAGGCTAAGGAGGGGGCGAGGCGGATGGACTTTGGGATGGAATTCTAGAGGTTGTGGGCAGAGTGGCTGAAGGCTTGCCCGCCAATGGTTGGGCGGGTGGGTCGGGGAACATGGAGCAGATCAGAGCCTGCTGAACGAAGGGGGCAGGCAGGTTGGTAAGGGGATAGGAGGTCATGGATGTAGGGTGGGGTGAGGTTGTGGAGGGCTTTGAATGTGAGGACCAGGATCTTGAATTGGATCCTCTGGATGATGGGGAGCCAATGGAGTCGGGCAAGGATGGGGGAGATGGGATCACACTTAAACTGTGCGGTGCTTTGGTCCAGCCAAACTTGGATTATTACATTCAGTTCTGGTCACAGCAACTTGAATTTATATAGCTCTCTTCACCCAGTGTAGTGTCCCTCGTCGCTTGACAGTGGCAAGGGTCACTGGGAGAGAGTGAGGGATGAGATGACCATAAGCACGATCAAAAAGGAAGGTTTTTAGGGTGATTTGAAAGTGGTCGGGGAAAGGGCAAGGTGGAGGGATTGAGGAAGAGAGTTCCAGAGTTTTGGAAATGTAAAACCATATTTCCTTGTGCAACGAGGAAGAGGAACAAGGGAACAAATGTTCATAGTTGGAAAGGACAGTTTCAGACAGACACCAGGAAATATTTTTTTACCTAGAGGATAACTAGTACCTTGGAACAAATTAGCAATTAAAACCAGGGTGGCTCATGAAACGTTAGATGCTGTGATGGGAGGATGGTAAGGTGAGTATTCTGGAAAGATGAGATAGTCTGACGAGCTTTCTTCAACTGACAGATACAAGATACAGATCAGCCATGATGTAATCAAATGGTAGAACAGGCTCGACGGGCTGAATGGCATACTCCTGTTCCCATGTTCCTACCATCTATCTAGAGAAGGCTCAATCCCGTTACTTGGCGTGTGTCAAACAATCAACTTGTGTCTTTCCTCTGAGGTGGGTGGGTGGAAGTGAGGAGGGTCTTTGAGCTGAACTGGCTCCAAGGTGACAGATCTGGCAAAGGAATGCGGTAATTGAGCCAGTGGTGCTCTTGGTAGTCCGATACCTGAATCAGGTGCGTCCGCAGTATTACAGGGCACGACTAATGATAGCACAACCAGCCTGGCACATCAGCAGGACTTTGAAAAGCAGACCAGTCACTGAGAGGAGGGAATCCTACTCAGCTCCTCCAAGTCCAAACCTTAATGGGTGGTCCTAGCTGGAAAAACAGTAGGGGAAAGCTTGCCTGACAGCGATATCAATGGCAAATTATACGTTTTTAGCTGGTAAGACTCCAGCAGTACCACAATGCACACTCTGGGGTCTCCAAGCCTTGGTTCTTGACACCTAATACTTCCCAGAATTAGGTAAGCAGGATGTGTCCCTCTGGGGTGAGAGTGCATATTCCATTTGAAAAAATCTAACTCTGGGATTTCCATGTGTGGGTAGGATGCATGGAATTGTCATGTTGGTTTGGATACTTTTAAGCATGGTAATGGGGTTCTGCATGTGTCAGACACTTGGCTGACCTTCCCCCCCCAAAAAAAAGATGCTTACCATCTAATAGGATTAGCTTTTTTTTAACAATAAAGTACTTGTGATACCTGAGAATGGTATTAGAATAGAAAACTATTACGCATTAGATGCTATCTGGGAGTGTATACGTAAGGAGAAAGGCCAGGATTGTATTGTAAAAATAAATGAATATTCTGGAGCTGTTGCTCAGATTACATTGGAGGTTGAACGAGTATTTATTGCAATTCTTTACCCCAGTGGGGTAAAGTGCATGGGGCGGAGACCTTAACAGTCTTTGCGTGGGCTGTGGAAACAGTGGGTTTGACGAGCATTTTCTCAATGCACGATTTCTTCATGTTCTTTTGTCTGCTGCTCCTGCTTACACTTGCCAGACTACTGCAGCAACACAGCTCCTCGGACTGGTTCACTGCCCTGCAGTTCACTTCTGTTGTCAGTCACAGTACTTACCCTTTTGTCAGGCTGATCTACTTTTAGCTCATGGTACTCTTCCATCATCATACGTCTTGATCTACTTTTCATGGCTTGACTTCTTCCCATTGGCCACAGTGTTTATTCTGCTTCACAGCCTTTTCTTTCCAGTAGGTGGCTGTACTTTATGACAAGTGATGCTTTCTTTTATGCTGGCTGCTGGCTGGCTGGTTGGTGGCTGGCTGCTGGCTGGCTGGCTGGTGGCTGACTGGCTCCGGCTGGTGGCTGGCTGGCTTGTGGCTGGCTGGCTCTGGCTGGTGGCTGCTATTTTAACTTCTGCATCCAAAACCCACTTTCAAAAGCATCACCTCGGAGATGAACTCTGGCCAACTTGCTTTTCTGTTTTTTAGAAATAATCCTTAGGATTCCTTTCACTGCTTCACTGAGTTCAAAGGTCAGCACTATCCAGATCCTCCTATGGGAGCTATAAACTGAGTTGAAAGAGTAAAGGTGAGATTGCCTGCAGAATGGATTGACTGATTGATGTTTAGAAGTGCAGACTGCTACCAACCAACACCTTAAAAACAGCTTTCTATTTCTGCTCTAACAGTATTAACACTATCAATTTAATTCATTATAAATTTCAGTTGCACACATTTTATTGCAGTTAATGAAATGGCAAAGTAAATTTAATGAAACGCTCTCTAGTGCTTAGAATTTATAAGAATGAAATTTGATACGGCAGATTTCCTGGTTAGCTGAGGGCTGAAGTGGCAAATCTGTTTCTTTAAGCATTGAATCTAAAACAGCAAAGCACGATTTTCTGCCTTGTGTATGTGACACACACGTCATTTAGCTTTACTTTCTTGTTATTGTTCAATTGTGCATACATTCTTGTAAATTGCGGAAATGTTGCCAGTATTATACAGTTCAGCATGATTGCTAATTGTTTTACAGGCAATGTTGTTTTTGTACCTGAACAAAAGTTATGTGTTTGTAAACAGAAGGTATTACTGCCTGCTCCTCATTGTTTGCCTCCAATTATGTTGCGACTACAGTATATGAAGTACCTGCACTGTTATTCTGCTGTTAAAAGTAAATTACTGTACTGGAAAATGCACAGCAAGTTGATCAGCAACTGGAAAGGCAAGAATGATTACCGTTTTTAGTGTGGTCTCCCACTTTCCTGCTACAAATATAATCCTTGGATTATGTGTTGGGAGGAGGATTCGAAGAGCTTATTTCATTATGGCAAAATTTGCCCAGGTGAATGATCAGGATCGGAAAAATGATCAGGAACATAGATAGCTCCCTTGATGGCTTCAATGAGTGTTTAATCACAAGATGGAAAAATGGGAAAGTTAGAAGGAATGTTTTTCCATAAAAAAATTGAGATTACTTTAAGAGACAATTTATCTTAATATGAAATTCTGAGCTGTTTTAACAAAAATGTCAATGTTTGTGGGATACTGCTGTGCGCAACTAGCTGCCATGTTTCGCCTACAAATATACAGTCATTTCACTTTACAGTATATTCTGTAAAGTGAGTTGAGAAGTCTAGAAGATGTGAAAAGTGCTAAATCAAATGCAGGATTACCGTATATCTCCGCGTATAAGGCGCACCCGCGTATAAGGCACCCTCCCCCCCCCCCCCCCCCCCCGTTTTTGACCTTTTCTTGGTGAAAAAAAACGGAAGCATTTTCAATGATATTGCCGGCAGAAGGGAGGAGAGACAGGAGAGACAGGTAGGTAGGGAGGGAGAGAGGCAGGCCGGCAGCGTGGGAGAGAGAGAGGCACGCAGGCAGGCAGGGAGAGAGAGAGGGAGAGAGGCAGAGAGGCAGGCCGGCAGGCCGGCAGCCCGGGAGGGAGAGAGGGAGAGAGGCAGCAGGCAGGCAGGAAGGGAGAGAGGCAGCAGGCAGGCAGGAAGGGAGAGAGGCAGCAGGCCGGCAGCCCGGGAGAGAGGCAGGCCGGCAGCCCGGGAGAGAGAGAGGGAGAGAGGCAGGCCGGCAGCCCGGGAGAGAGAGAGGGAGAGAGGCAGGCCGGCAGCCCGGGAGAGAGAGAGAGGGAGAGAGGCAGGCAGGGAGGGAGGGAGGGAGAGCGGCAGGCCGGCAGCTCGGGAGAGAGAGAGGGAGAGAGGCAGGCAGGCAGGCAGGCAGGGAGGGAGGGAGGGAGAGCGGCAGGGAGGGAGGCAGGCAGACTGGGTTCGGCAGAAGGTAAGCACAGCACTGAAGTCCGCTGCTGCTGCCGCTGCCCAGGTGGCCGAGGCCGATGCACCGTCACCCGCTCCCCCCAACCCCCGCCGGACACTGACCAAACCCCGGCTGACAGCGCCGGCCGCCCCTCCTGTTTACTGTATTTCCGAGGCTCAAAATTGCTTGTACCTGCGTATAGGGCGCACCCCCGACTTTCGAGATCTTCCGACCTGGAAAAAAGTGCGCCTTATACGCGGAGATATACGGTATTATTAACCAAAAAGCTATACGCTGCCTCCACCTTGGGAAAGGAGCATCAAAACTTTTCAGCCATGTGCCTGAGAAAAAAAAATTAAATGGTCAAACAAATTATTTCAAGTCTGTCTTTTAAGTGACCCTGGACAGGAAACCAGCAGGAAAGACTGTCCTGTCTGAACTTCCAGCTGTTACTACAATATAGTGCCTTTCACAACGGGGGGGAAATCTCAAAGACCTTAACTCCAGGAATGACTGCCAACCACTTTTTTCCTCCCATCACTGGGCTAAAGGCTCAGCACCTTTTGAAGATATGACACCCTAATATTCTAAGAGTCAAGGGTGGAAAGACCCTTTTGTTTTTCCCACTTTAAAAGAGGCCATTTTATTTAATCTGTCAAAGGAGTATTTTCACAAGATTGCTCCTGCCTTTTGAGCTAGTTATTGCACTATTTTGCAATGCTAAAGACCAGGTTTTATTAGGCACAGAAAGATAAAGGTTTTGCTTCTAATATTTTGCTATTCTTAAAATCATTATGTCATCAAAGTATATTGCCTTGAATCTATAGCTTCTTTTAATACTGAAGAGCCCCAATTGGCAGGCAGATCAGGGCGAAACCTTGGGCAAGTTTCCTTACTCCATATGCCTAGTAATAATCCATCCATGAAAAACACAATACAGTAAAAGCCCGTTTATCCGGGACCTGGCCAGGTTAAAGCGAGTGCTGGATATTTGGCCAAAAACACAACAATTTTTAATGCATTTTTCCGGATAAATTCCGGTTAATCGAATGCGGACTTTTTTTTTAATGTGCTGGTTATATGGAAGTTACAGTTGATCGGGTGCCAGATAAAAGGGCTTTTATTGTAATAAAAATTGGTCACTTAAATCCACGATTGTTTGTTGGACACTGCTGTGTGCAATTGGCTACCGCGTTTCGTCCACAAATATACAGTCAATTCACTTTACAGTATATTTTGTGAAGGGCTTTGAGATGTCGATAAAATGTGAAAAGCGCTATATCAAAATGAAAGTATTATTATTAACTTATCTAATTATTGCTCATGGCTCATTCATCTAACATTGGGCATATTTCTTGTTCTCTGTGCTGTTTTCAGGCTTTAATATTCCAGTGATCAGAATGTGCATAGTACTCCAGGTGTAGCCTGACCAGAGCATTGCACAATTTGAACTCAACTGATTTGGTGATATAGCCCAAAGTCAAGGACCAATTTCCAACAAGTGCCTCTGAACTCTGTTAATTAGATTCCCATGTAAAACAATCCTAATTTCTTTACCTTCCAAAGAAAATGCTCTTTTGTATTTATCTGTTTGCAAAGGGAAATCTTAAACCATTGGGGGGGAAAAAAATGGGGGATGGTGGGAGGATGGCCGAAGTCATAGATCGAACAGGAAGGTCTTGAGGTGTGCCGTGAAGACGTGCCTCATCTAATACCTATTTAAATGTTGTTATTCTCATCTTTAATAGTCGCTTGTCGCAAAGCATTGTATGTTCTAGTAATTTCTCCATGAACATATATTCTAATCCTTAACTTCCTGTATCAGTGCCTTGGGACGTCCTCCCAACGTGAAAAACGCTCTATAAATATAATTTTGTTGTTGTTGTAACAATCCTAAGTGCATGTCCCTTTCTTACTGATTCACCAGCCATCAGGATTAACTCCTAACTACTGTGCCAAAATCAATCAGATTATACCTGCAATATGTAGAAACTAATGTGAGTCAAAAATAATTCTCCTATAGTACCAGAAAAGATTATAAAGCAGAAATATTAAATATTAGCAGTTTACATCCTAATTGCTCAGAATAACCAGTTAATAATAGTGGAAGTGTGTTAAAGTTGTCAAGAGCAATGGCAATAGAGAATCAAAGCCAATTGTGTTGGAGTGAATTTCTGCAGGTTCCTATCACAAAATTACAGCATCCAGATGAACGCATGTAATCAAGAAGCATAGTTTACTTTAGAGAGAACGATGCAACAACAACAACAAAATTACACTTGTATTGTGCATTTCATGTCCAGAGGATGTCCCAAGGAGCTGGATGCAGAAGGATAAGCAGAAGTCAGAACTGACCAAAGTGTATAGAACGAAGTGTACAAGCTTAACTTAAGTAGGAATTTTCAAAGATGCCGCAAGAAAACTAAAATGTTCAGAGTCTGTACAATCTTTGCCCATACAAAGTATGTGCACAAGAGTCTTAATGAAAATAAGCACTCATGAAAAGGCAGCAAATGGGAAGGCCAACCCCAAAAAGAATAGAAAATGCAATTAGCATTTGGCAAAGGACAGTTTGCAAAACTTTAATGCATTTGGTATTAGTGTTAAAACTGATAAACAAAACAGACAGTTCTTGTCAGTATTATTACAGAAAACCTGGAGCTAATTTTTCTTCTTGTGTTCTCCCCAACGTAAATGTAAGCCTAGTATTTTACACCTGCATTAGGGACTAACAGAGCATGTGTTACTACCCCCAGAGCTACACATAATTTTTAATTATGTTTTAATTAGTTGGTGCAGAATTAGAATTCAGCTTCTGCTACTGTTTCAATTATTTCAGCAGTGGGAGGTTAAGACATAAATGCTGCAGTATGGCAAATGTGCATTCCTTTCATTAGATTTAGTTTAAAAACATAAATACAAAACTATTGTAGTTAAACAAGTTATTTCATTCAAGATCCCTTACTGATTCAATGCCCAAGATCATAATATTTTGTGGGAAGAAAATAAAAGGCAAATTTTTTTATTTAGAGTTTTGGTGTACAAGATCATTTTATCTTAAAGTTTAAGATTGCCATAGATATTGAGTAGCCTTTTTTTGTGTATTAAATATTTTTGATACTTATGGTGGTGTCAAGTCTGTCTAGTGTCGATTGCAACAATTTTGCGGGCAACTGACTATAATTTGCATAAGTGGATAGGAATGTGTACAGATTTCCAATTTGGTCACTTAAAGGATGATTTTGGTTGGATCATAAGAAATAATCTTCTGAAGTCTATACATCGTAAGATGTAATCTTACATCAAGTAATTGTACAATTGGCATTGTAATCTAATCTAATTTGGAGAGGGGCTCAATGTTCATAATAGAATGGGCGCCATGTGCTAGGATCATTTTTTCTACCTGATGACAACATACAGAGTACGTACATACTCTTGACTATTAATAAGTAGTGGTCAGAGGTTGGTTCTTGTACTTTACATTAACAAGTGGCTGCTCTTGTGTAATTCAAGTATAATTAATGTTTGTTATTTCATAGTTGCATTTGTTTGTATTTATCATGTCGTTTAAGGTTCAAGGCAGTGCTTTCTGTATAAGTCAAAGGTGGGAATACAAAAACAGGTTGAGCCTACGTCACAAACCCTTAAGGATAAAAGACTGAGGACAGAAGCTTTAATTTAAATAGCAATTGGTAGGTACCTGTCAACATGGAAGAACTCATTTATCAGGTTACACCTAGTTATAGGGACTTGCATTCATTAATGAGGATTGAATGCAGAGGCCACCCAGCATACTCTGTGAGGGGAAGCAAGCGTATCAGTGGTGTACATATAGGGATGTAAATGCTCTTTGGGATCTTAAAAGAAGTATATTATACCTAGCATGTATTCTTTTTTACTATGTTTATTATTTTAATAATAATAATCCTATTATATTTGGTATAGCGCCTTTCACATCAGGGGAATAATAATAATCCTTGCATTTGATAAAGCGCCTGATCACTTCTTCTAGACGTCTCAAAGCGCTTCACAGAATATACTGTAAAGTGAATTGACTATATTTTGTGAGCAAAATGCAGCAGCCAATTGCACACAGCAATGTCCCACAAACAGTTTGAAATAACCCTTTTTTTATAGGGATTATCACTAAGCATGTGGAGTAAGGAAACCTACCCATGGTTTTGCCCTGCCTGGAATCGAACCCAGGTCTCTCACTGGAATGACCCAAAGCACTTCACAGATATCCTGTACTTTAAAGTGCAGTGATTGCATGTTTTATAGTTTTTTTTTAATTCCTTTGGATGACAATGATTTATATTGAAAGCCAATTGCTGAAAACACCATTTTGATAGCCATTCATACCGAATGCTAAGTCTATATAACATCCAAAAGTTATATTATCCCTTTCCACAGATAGTCATTCAAATTTTTTAAAAAAAAAAGCTGTGTCATTTTACTGCAAGTCTTGGCAATGTCTTCTTCAGTGCTGTTCCATTGAACAATGAATGATGTTCTGAACATATAGTTAACGCTGATAAACAGAACTAGTTTAGCTCTTTCTAATACCACAGCTGGGCTGGATTCTCCAGTCCTACATATGCTTCTCATAATGATCAGATCAGCAGACTCTCTTTCCCTGGCTCAATGCCACATGTTGCTAATCTGCGATATTCATATTATGTGCCCTGAAGTTAGCATGAGATGGACAAGCTTCTCTTGTTTAAAGAAGTAGTTGATCAAAATTTTTCATGTATCGGAGCAGGGTTCAGCCTCCAGTCTGTTTTCCATGTTGCCAATAAAGGAAAGCTCTTTCTTTGCAGCATTGGCTATGGTGAGCAACAGTCACAGAATGCCTTAGCTTCTAGCTGAGCATCTGTGTTGAAATTTTCAGCACACACTGATAATGCACTAATTTAGTGGCATAAGAATTAGGTCCACTCAAGTTAACTTGAGGTAACATCAATGACAACAAAATTACATTTTTAGAGAGCCTTTCACTTCGGGAGGACGTCCCAAGATGCTGAACAGTCGGGTTGGGAAGGGCAGGGTGTGGGGGGGGCGATCGAGTACTGAGGACGAGGATTGTGAATTTGATCCTCTGGGGGATGAAGAGCCAATGGAGCTGGGCGAGAATGGGGGTGATGTGGTCGCGAAGCTTAGTGCGTGAGAGGACACAAGCTGCAGAGTTCTGTATGATCTGCAGCTTATGAAGGGAAGAGCCTGGAAGGCCGACAAGGAGGGAGTTTTTATGGACATCAAATGAATGTCCATAGTTTCCATTTCCATAGACATTATATGAATGTGGTAGATAAGCAGTTATGGGGCTTTTTCATTGCTCAACTGAGTGTCTGACACATGCAGAAACCCATCACCATGCTTTAAAGTATCTACTAACCCAAACAGAGTTCTATGGAATCATGGAAATCCCAGAGATAGATTGTTGGAATGAAGGCACACCCTCCACTTGAAGGGATGCATCCTGCTTACCTAATTCCCCAAAATATTAGGTGCACATTGGCAAGAGCCTAGACTTGAGGATCCTGTAGTGTGCGTTTGAGTTCTGCTGGAGTCAAAACAGTTAAAACCTCATAGATGCCATTGAGAGCACTGTCTGGCTACCTGCCGATAGCCAGGCTGGCTGTGCTGCCATTCGCAATGCCCTGGAGTTCTGCATATCCGCCTGGCTCAGGAACTGGACTACTAAGACCACCACAGAGGGTTGGCTTGATTCAGACATTCTGTTTCCAAACACGTCCATTTGCAGTCAATCCAGCTCCAAGGAGACAATGCTTATCTTCACTCAACCCGAAGGAAAAAGGTCACTAGTTGGTTATCTGGGCTTCCACATCATATTGATTTGAGAAAGTTAGTTGATTGCTTCAGCCTCTCTGTCCCTACGCTTTGGAATTCTATCCTATCGTGCCTGTTGTCTTGCTCCCTCCTTTACCTCCTTCAACGCATGGTTCAAGACCCTCTTCTTTGATCATGCCTTTGTCTACCCACCTACACTCCTCTTTGTGCTGGAAGTGAATCGAGGACAAAGGAGCTTGAATTTAAGGTTGTGACTAGGGGACTAAAAGGAGAGGTTCAGAAGAACATATTCCAGAGTTTTTGAATGATTAGCCAAGAGGCAGCTAATAGAGAAGAGTCAATTGGGTATACAGTATTTCAAACAAAATCATAAACATATGCGAACAATGAATGTTAGAGGGTACAGGGAAAGAACAGGGAATTGCCGATTAAAATGGATGGCTTCTTGGAGAAGCAAACACTGACAAGGATGGCCTCCTTCTGGGCTGTACATTTCTAAACCAAATCGCTGGCAAAAGATTCCTCTGCAAATTAATGTGACTTATGTATTGCAAACCATGAAAAATTTGCTTTAAGTTACCATAAAATCCAAAGTGTAGATTGCATCTTCATGGGGGATTTAATGACCCACAAATCTAAGAGTTCGGCTTGGTCATAGGTACAATTTACATTTTTTTCTTCACCATAACAGCACGTAAAACTGCAGGTGTGACTTTTACATCAATGTGAATGGTACATCAGGTTTCACTCTACATGAAATCCAATTGCATTAGTTTATTAGATCAATATCAGTAAAGAGAACAACCATAGCATATAACTCATACATTCTGCAGTCCTTCATGATATAGTTGAAGATCGATCAGTGTTGTCTTGATCGAACCAGAAACATAATAATTCCTGCATTTTATATGGTGCCTTTTCATTTTGTGGAGATGTCTCAAAGTGCTTCACGAGATTTATTGTAAAGTGTATTGACTCCATATTTGTAGGCAAATGTGGCAGCCAATTTGCCTACAGAAGACCATTTATCTCATTGTGCCTGTGATGAATACTTTCAGTCCCATTGTACCTGCCCTTCCTTATACCAGATATGCTAAGAAATGGTCATACATCTTAACAGAAGCCAATAGCCTTCAATAACTGAACAGATAATGCTTCAATTAATTATGTGTAGCAAATATTAGATCTGTGGTCATTTGAAATATCCTTTCCATGAGTATTTTAGTAAATTAAACATTGATTAAATTAAAATTTAATTTGGCATGGGGTGGACAATAGGGACTGTATGATATTTCTTACAACTAGGTGAAACAACTTCGATAATGTACCCATGTAATGGGAGAATGCCTTTGTGTGTACCATAGGTAGTAGTAAAAGGGATTTCATGTCTTCAATTGTATTCCTACCAATCAGATTTTGAATTTAACTATATTATTTGTGCCACAGGCAGAAATATGATACACTTTCTAAACAACACTTATCCTGTATTCCCATTCTGACTGACACCTTTGAATTGATATTAGTGCTACTCAATCAGTATCCAATAATGGGGTTTAACAAAATCGATAACCATAATAAGCTGAACAGAACTAAGAGTAATTAAAAACAATTTAGTATATGGACATTATCCAGGAAACATCTTAAGCCTACAAAAATGCACATTTCACTAGACCTTACAGTAAATGATGTGAAGTGCTTTTAAGACAAACCCCTACAATGTCAAAAATGCTATACCAAATTAAAGGATTATTTTTATGAAATATGTCATGGATTGTGAGAATTTATTTAAAACTGAGTTTGCTTGGTCAAATTTCCACTTTTCTCTATTTTGTGCGTAATTACAAAGAATTCTAATGGGGACGAGTTGGGCATATCTTTGCAGGCAAATACTTTCCACTATTAATAAACAATAATAATTCTTGCAATTAATATTGTCTCTTATCATTGAGACTCTCAGGATTTCACTGTAAAATGTTGTGATGATATTTGTAGGTGATCATTGGCACCTAATTTGTGCACAGCAGTTTTCCATAAACAGCCAATGAAGTGAATAATCAATTTTGGCCAGGATATGAAAATTCCCTTTTTGAATAGCACCACAAGATCAGGTAGATGGGGCTTTGGTTGAACACTTCATCTGAAGGATGACACGTCTAATAATGCATCATACCCCAGCACTGCATTGGAGTGGTCACCTAATTCAAAGTCCAGACTTAGGGCTTGAATTTACAACCTCAATATCTGGACTTGCATGTGGGACAACAGTAAGTCTGTGGAGCTCCTGTAGCTCAGTAGTTAGAGCATTCGCCTTGAGACCTGTGTTCGAATCCAGGCAGATCAGGGCGAAACCTTGCGCACGTTTCCTTACTCCACGCCTAATAATAATCCGTCCAAAAAAAACCAATGCTAAAAATTGGTCATTTCAATTTTTTCTCATTTCATTTCAATCCACAACTGTTTGTGGGACACTGCTGTGTGCAATTGGCTGCCGCGTTTCGCCCACAAATATACAATCAATTCACAATTCATTCTGTGAAGCGCCTTTGAGGTGTCGATAAGGTATGAAAAGCGCTATATCGAATGCAAGGATTATTATTATTTATTATTAAGTAGAAGGGTCCGTCGATATGGAAATTTTTCGATTTAGATATATCGATGGGCTCATATCGAGATATACCGAAATATCGATATTTTCGGGTTTTTCGTACTGTGCATGCGCGCGCGTGCGCGCATTCGGAGTGAGCGCGCATTCGGGGAATATCTCCTCAGGAGGTAAATATCTTTCTCTCTCTGTGTCTTTCTCTCCATCTCTGTGTTTTTCTGTCTGTGTCTCTGTGTCTCTCTCACATCCCCTCCCATCTCTTATCTATCTGTATATTTCACATCCACCCCGTCTCCCCCCCCCACCCCCCCCCCCCCACCACCGTCCCTCTCCCCCCACCCCACCCCCCGCCGTTCCTCTCCCCCCCCACCCCACCCAGCCGTCCAACTCTCCCTCCCGCCCCCCCCGCCGTCTGTCTCTCCCCCCCACATTCCCCCCCAGTCGTCTCTCTCCCCTCCACACCCCCCACAGCCGTCTCTCTCCCCCCCCTATCCCCCCACAGCCGTCTCTCTCCCCTCCACACCCCCCACAGCCGTCTCTCTCCCCCCCCTATCCCCCCACAGCCGTCTCTCTCCCCTCCTACCCCCCCCCAGCCTTCTCTCTCCACACCCACACCCCCCAGCCTTCTCTCTCCACACCCACCCCCCCAGCCGTCTCTCTCCCCCCCCCCGCCCCCCCCAACCGTCTCTCTCCCCCCCCCCTACATTTCTCACCCCCACCCCCCCAGCCTTCTCTCCCCCCCCCCCCCCCACCCCTTGCATACCTGTATATTGTATTCTAGGACTATGAATACAATATGGCGGCTTTGCACCTCGGTCTGTGCATTGTGTATAGAGATGAGCATTCTGGATCTTCTAGTTCAGCGTGCGCGTATTCCGATTTTTTACCTCGATATATTGATTTTTCGATATATCGATATTTTTGAAATGCATACATCGGCGGATCGATATGAAAATTATATCGGGTTTTAGCGATATATCGACCCTATTAAGTAGGAGTGATAGTGCAAACCCAGAATAAAATTGCTGTATAAATGATGTAGCTCCTTCATAAAATCATTTTGAGACATAAATTGCTTTTCTGGTGTAAATAACACGATTATATTAATTCACAAGTGATTCATTTTGGCAACATACTTTGCACAATAGTTTTTGAAAGAAGCAAATCTAACCATTAAACTTGTAGTTACTCTATCTTGCATATAGCACACAAATTGATATTTATTCTGTGAAATGATGAACATCTTTGTCATTAATTCCGTTTTGTTTGTGCCATTTACTGAATTCCCTGACTTGTTGCCTGTTTCAGTGTTTGGTTCTTTCTCTATTCTGGTTTTGCTTTTTGTCTTTAGTGTTCAGGTTCATATTGATTTATTTCTTCTCTTTCCAATAACAAAAAAGTGTGTTAATCAGATCCAGGAAAAAGTCTAGGTAAAATGAAACAAAGAAAAATAGAAGCCTGACAAATGGGGAAAGAAATCTCAAATGAGTAAAGTAAAGCATACAAAGACTTGTGATTTAAAAAAAAAAGAATCAAAATAAATTAAAAGAATCATAACTTCCAAATATAGTGACACTTTTGCCAACAGAAACGGTCACTACAGTTAATTGTTTTCACTCGTAAAGTGCTTTGAGACATTTTGATATGAGTTTCATCAAATGGAAGTTTATTATTGTTGATTATTCCTGGAGGAAGTCATGCCAAAAATTGTAATCTAGGTGTCACTGTCATTCCTTTAGGAAATGAACTATTCTGCAAGCTCCAGTCCAGTGTGCGAAACATGTAATAGGTATAATGTATTTGGATACACATATAAACCTATTACACAATACAGGAATTAACATATCTTAAATTGACAGATTGTAAAAGCTCCTGAGAAACGGTCAATTTATATACAGTGTGTGTATATATAGTATATAAATAGATAATATATATATATAATTTTTATTTATATTCCCTGGCAGGGCAAAACGTTGGGCGAGTGTCCTTTCTCAACACACCTCTGTTTCCCTAACAGCATGTAGGAACCCAGTTGTTAGTCCTCCCGACGTGAAAGGCGCTCTATAAATATAATTTTGTTATTGTTAGTTGATTGGCGGATCACCTTTCTGGGATTAATAATCTCTTTTTTTAAAATAACAATATATTGACTCAATCCACGATTGTTGTGGGACACTGTTTGCAATTGGCTGCTGCGTTTTGCCCACAAAATATTCAGTCAATTAATGTTCCAGTATATTCTGTGAAGTGCTTTGAGTACAAAGCACGAAGATGTGATAAAGTGCTAGATCAAGCAAATATTATTATTAGTAATAATTTCAAAGTGACCAGAGAAACTAATGGTTTAAAGTCTGATCATAGTCTGGATGGAACCTTATCTGCCAAAATTTGTATTCAATATTGTTTGAAACTGTATGTTGCGCTATATATATCCTCGGAGCATCATGTATGTGGTTACTGGTCTCAATTTGTTTGCTCTTCCGGATATCTGACACATGTGGCATCCAATTGCATGCATGAGAATCCAAGTGAAACAGTTCCACATATGTATGCAACATACACATGGAAGTTTCTCTGTATCTGGAGTGTGCAACTCTCCCTGGATGAAAGCAATCTGCTTACCTAATTCTGGAAACTATGAGGTATATGTTGGCAAGAGCCCAGTCTTCGGGGCCTCAGAATGTGCATTTGGTTACTGTTGGATTTGAGCTGATCTTGTGGCAAATTTCCTATGCTTTGCCAGCTGGGAATAAAGAAGCTGCCTCCTTGACCTCTCTGCTACCTTTGACACAATGGAACACTCGATCCTCTTGCACCTCTGTCCTCTCACCTCAATCTTCAAGGTTCTGTCCTTGACTAGTTCAGGTCCTATCTCTCAAACCTTCTCCAATTTGTCTCCGCTAATGGCTTCTCTTCCAGCACCAACACCATCTTGTGCGGTGTTCCTCAGCACTCTGTCCTCGGTACTCTCCTCTTCAACCTCTTGGAGACATCACCTGAAGACATGGGGTCAACATCCACATGTACACAGATGACATCCATCTCTCTCTGCCTCCAGCCTCGATTCCAGGAAAACTGGCATCCCCGCAGACAAGACACTGCAGCTCGTATCCTCTCCCGGATTAGGCTCCGTGATCCCATCACCCCTTTCCTTGTCTGGCTCCAGTGACTCCCCATCCCTCAGAAGATAAAATTCAAATTCCTTGTGCTCCCTGTAGTCACTTTCAAAGCCCTTCATGGCTTTGCCCCTTCCTGCCTCTCTGATCTGTTGACCCGCTATCATCCTGTCCGCTCTCTCCGTTCAGCAGGCTCCAGCCTGCGCCACGTCTCCCACCCTAATATCGGTGGCCAGGCTTTCAGCCTCTCGGCCCCCACTCTTTGGAACTCCATCCCACAATCTCTTCACTTTGCTTCCTCCTTTGCCTTCTTCAAGGTCCGACTCATGACCCTCCTTTTCGACTGTGCCTTCAGCCGCCCTTCTACTTCTTCGACCTTTGATTGTTCAGCTCCTTGGGAAGTCCTCCTGACATGAAAGGCGTTCCACAAATGTAATTTTGTTGTTGTTGTAATAGCAGTTGAAAGGGAAGAATTCCTGCTCCTGGTGACTAGTCTGCCAATGAGCCTGGCTGTCATTAGTAGTACATTCAAAATCACTGAGACTACCACAGAGTTCAATATTCCATTGGCAAGCATATCACATTGAAGCCAATTCAAGCACTGCTGTTTGACTTATAAAACATCCAATTCATTTTCAGTCTTTTATTTCCTCTTGGATTCAAGTTTCACTCACATTCCTCCTCAGCTCAGGTCCATCTTACCAGGTCCATGATATCTTTTCATTCATCTCTTGACTCACCTCCCAGGCTTTTCATTTCTTGACTCCACTCTGTGGTTGCCTCCACATTCGGTTCTTGAAGCTGAGAGCTGCATCAAGGTGAATAGAACAGGAGCTAAAGAGTAAGATGGAAGGAGACCTTTGCTGAGCTGGTGCATGGAGCTTGGAGAGGGAATTAAGGTACAACAACAACAAGATTACATATATAGAGTGCCCTTCACGTCGGGAGGCCGTCCCAAGGCACTGTAGAGTGGATGGTGCAATGGGATGTGGAAAGTGCAATAGGATGTGTAACCTAATTTAGATAAATGCAGAAGAAACTTGAGAGGCAAGTGGGGTGAATGTAGGGGGTAAGATGTTGTCAGAAATCCTGGCTGCAGATAATATGGGAACAGATAATTAATCTGCAGCTGTATCAGATAGAAAGCTTTTGTAACCGACAGAATATTTCGAAATCCAATCTTATTTTATATAGACTTTAATATGTTCTGGGAACAAACCAATTTTTTTTCACTTTTCTAGAAGTATGAGAGGAACTTAAAAACATTTTATTATACAATGAAAGTAGAATTCATTCAAACACAAATGATAAATCTCCGTAGTTCAGTTAGTTGTAAGTCAGGGCTGACTCAATTCTTGTACTTTAATGAGTTTCATCGTATCCTCTTTTTAACAAAAAAACACTGCTTTCAGTGCATATAATTTACCTCTGTTAGCGCTCTTCACATTGATCATGCTGATTTGAGAGACTACATCATTTTTGCCAGATATGTACTCGACAATCTTTTAACTAAGTGAGATAATTTGAAATGGATGCATTCTTCAATTAAACAAAATGGATAAATGAGAAAACACATTTGTGTGAAACCTCTATCCAATAGAGTTGAACATTGATTACAGCAGGTCATGGTACTTGGAATTGCAAGTTTATAGTACAAAAGGATTAGCCATTCATCTTAATAATAATAATAATAATCTTTGCATTTGATATGGTGCCTTATTGTGGAGTCCTGTAGCTCAGTGGTTAGAGCACTTGCCTTACATTTGAGAGACATGGGTTCACTTCCAAGCAAGTTGAAACCTTGGGCAAGTTTCCTTACTCCACAAGCCTAATAATAATCCCTCAAAAAAAATACAACGATAAATTGGTAATTTCAATCCATGACTGTTTGTGGGACACTGCAGTGTACAATTGCCTGCTGCGTATTGCCCACATATACGACAACAAACAAAATTGCACTTATATAGGGCCTTTCACATTGGGAGGATGTCCCAAAGCGCTGATCAGTCAGGTCAGGACCCATGTGGGAGGTGGGGTCTTGAGACCAGCCTTGAAGGAGGAAAGGGAGGAGGCAAGGCGGAGGGGCTGCGGGATGGAGTTCCACAGTGTGGGACCAAAGAGGCTGAAAGCCCGGCCACCGATGGTTGGGCAGCTAAGGCGGTGGACACAGAGCAGGCCCGAGTCTGCTGAATGGAGGGTGCTGGCAGGCTGATAGGGAGACAGTAGGTCAGAGATAGGCAGGGGCAAGGCCATGAATGGCCTTGAAAGCGAGGACGAGGATCTTGAATTCGATCCTTTGGGGGATGAGGAGCCAGTGGAGACCGGCGAGGGTGGGGTGATGTGATCGCGAAGCCTGGTACGGGAGAGTACATGAGCTGCAGATTTCTGAATGATCTGCAGCCTGTGAAGGGAGGAGCTGGGAAGGCCGACGAGGAGAGAGTTCCCGTAGTCGAACCTGGAAGTGATAAAGGCATGGATGAGAGTTTTGGCGGCATGGTGGGTGAGGTAGTGGCAGAGTCTGGCAATGTTGCGGAGATGATGGAAGGCTGTGTCGGTCATGGAGCAGATGTGAGGGAGGAATGATAGTTCGGGGTCGAACAAGACGCCCAGATTCCTGATTGGCTTTGAGAGGTGGAGAGAGAAGCCTTGAATGCTGAAGTTGTCTGCTCCTGAGCTCCTGAGGTACGGAGGTGCTGACGTGAGCCAGTCAGGAGGGCCTCTGTCTTGTTGACGTTGAGCTATAGGAAGTTTGCCCTCTTCCAGGACTCGATGTCAGACAGACATGCAGTCAGAACGCCAGTAGTCTTGGAGTCAAGGGTGGATGCAGAGTTGGGTATCATCCGCATACATGTGGAAATTTACCCCATGTCTGCGGATGATGTCGCCCAGTGGGAGAGTGTAGAGGGTGAAGAGCAGGGGGTCAAGGACAGAGCCCTGGGGAACACCGTATGTGACTGTGTGGGGGCTGGAGGGAAAGCCGTTGGAGGAGACAAAGTGAAGGCAGAGATAGGACTGGAACTATTCGAGGACAGAGCCATGCAGATTGAGGAGGGAGGAGAGGCGGTGGAGGAGGATTGCGTGGTCCACGGTATCGAAGGCAGCGGATAGGTCGCTGCCTTCTCTGTGTAGCGGATATACAATCAATTCACTTTACAGTATATTCTGTGAAGCGCTTTGAGACCTCAAGAAGATGTGAAAAGCGCTGAATCAAATGCAAGGATTATTATTATTATGTCATTGTGACCCAAAGCACTTCAAAGAATATACTGTACTGTAAATTAAATGTACATTTATGGGCGAAATGTAGCAGCCAATTGCACACAACAGTGTCCCACAAACACTCATGGATTGAGTGACTAAATTGTTAATTTATTTAAGTTTTGAAGGGATTATTACAATTGTGAACGCCAATCGACCAACAGCCAGATTCACACTTACTGTTAGGTAAGCAGAAGTGTGTGGAGTAAGGAAACTCGCCCAGGGTTTTGCCCTGCCCAGGATTTTCTTCCTCCCTGAAACTACTTAAATCTCATTACTCTGCTGTTTCCAATATTATTTTTCATACAGTCTAATATACTTTCATTTTGAAATAATCCCAGTTTAGCACCAGAAAGCCAAAACGTTAAGCAAAAAAAAACTGATTTTTGGATGCTCTGCTACACAGTAGTCTCTAACAACAGTTTATTTACAGTGTGCAAAATAAAGGTATTGGCTGATGTGTGGATTTGAGCATAAAAGTTTGCCATAGTCACTTAAACATACAACTGGTGAATGTACTTTGTGTTGGGATTTCCGATCCCGAGAGTTCAAAATAATGACCCAACAATCCTTAATAAGGGTATAGCGATTTAATAATTATAAGTAATAAAACATGATAGAATAAAAGAATCATACTACCAGTTCTATGTAGAATACAATGCTGGATTCAGGCTGTTACACCATAAGTCAGGTTCAGGCTTCTCACAATACTCACTCCTTCTAACTTTCCTTCTCTAACTGACCCTTCGCTGCCTGTAAAACAAAACAACTGGAACCATGACCCGTTCCAGTAGTTCTGGATAACAGTGGCAGGCTGGAGATCTCGGTTTACTCTGAGACACTCCCCAACTGTTGTAATGAGCCACTCTTTCTCTCCTATCTTTACACTTCTCCACCATAACTGACTCAGCCAGTTGATCACTTGGACATTGTCCAGAAGCGATGTCAAAACCAGGCTATCTAAGGGCCAGGGTTGTGGGGAGTTGTTTGTCTCTCTTCGTTTCCCAGACCTTGAGATGGCTCTCCTGCTACTCACTTGGCAATTTCCCAAATGAGTACATTCCTTTGCGCCTTTGTTAATTGAGTCCTCTGTCCCTATCTATATCTCGAGCTGCTCTCCTTCAATTCTTTATTTATCCTAGAAGCTACTAATGTTATTGCGCTCCTTGGATTATTGGCACAGACCAGTACCCAAGGTTGTCTCAGCGCAGGGGAATGTGCACCTGGGGTTTTGTGTAGACAAGTTGTTTCTCTCCCTTTTGCTCAAGGTTGCTGACCATGCCTGTTTTGTGGATAGATTGTTTTAATTGATGCCTGATTGGAACTAACTAATTAATTTTTATTACAGTACCTCCATATCCCAATATTTGGTATTGTTCTTATTTGTGATTTTTAAATTCTTCCCCTTTAATCTCATCTAATGGTACAGTATATATCTTTAATCTCATCTAATGGTACAGTGTATATCTTTTGTGGCTGAGAGAGCACCAGTTCTTGGTTAAATCCACAGTGTGTCTCTCTACAAACTCTTTGCCAGCAGATGTGCATGAGCTGCCTATTTAGCTGCTCCTCTGATCTTTATCCCTCCCTGCATGAAATAAACTAACTTTATACACCACTCCTCTCCCCGCCTAACGACAGCACAGCCAAAAGTGGAAATCCCCTACTGGATGCGAGAGTGTGAACGCTAGAGCTCCAACCCACTGCACCACTTTGCCAGCTCACTGTTCAGCTAATACAATTGGCATACATTCAGTTAAAGGTACTCTTGGTGATTAACTGGCACTTTTTGATTATGAATTTGTAGTTATTGTAGTAAAAATCACATTTCTTAATGTACAAGGACACTGAAGTTGAAATAATTTATATGTGCATTGTAGTGAATAATATAATGATAAATATGATATTCCTTGCATTTTGAGACATCTCAAATTACTTAATGGGATATACAGGTATCCCTCCCCAACCGCGGGGGATACGTTCCTGTAAATCTTCGTGGTTGGAAAAATTGCGGTTGGAAAATGCAGGGCCCTACGGGAAACATGGGGACACGGGGAGTAACTTTGTGTTTAGTAAAGCTAAACACAAAAAAACACATACAGTTATAACATACTGTACTGATAGAGGGAGTACGTTTGGGTGCATTGGCTGCCTTCTCTGCAGCAATCTGCTATAGAGAGAGAGATACGGAGGGGTGGTGGTGGGGGGGAGAGGGGTGACACGGAGGGCTGGGGGGGGGTGACATGGAGGGCTGGGGGGGTGACACAGAGGGCTGCGGGGGGGTTGTGATTGACACGGGTGGGTGGGGTGACACGGAGGGCTGGAGTGGGTGACACGGAGGGCTGTGGGGGGCTGGAGAAGGTGAGAGAGAAGGGGAGGTGGGGGGGAAGACAATATACAGAGAGAGAGATCTGCAGATGCTGGCAGCCAATGCTCTCAAACTTACTAGCTAGGCTGCGGAGAAACGACAATAAATTAATGTTACTGTATTTACCTTAATCCTAAGAGAGAAGCGAGAACAGGGTCCTAGTGGTTAGGGAGAATAGTAAATAGTGAGGAGGATAGTAGCCATCTGCAAGAGGATATAGACAAATTGGTAAAGTGGGCAGACACATGGCAGATGAAGTTTAATGCAGAGAAGTGTGAGGTGATGCATTTTGGGAGAATAAATGAAGGGAGGCAATATAGGCTAGATAGTACAATTTTAAATGGTGTGAAGGAACAGAGAGACCTGGGGATTTGTGTTAGTGACTCGTTGAAGGTGGCAGGACAGGTAGACAAGGCTGTTAAGAAGGCATATGGGATACTAGGCTTTATAAATAGGGGTATAGAGTACAAAAGTCAGGAAGTGCTGACTAACCTCTATAAGACTTTGGTGAGGCCTCAGCTGGAATACTGTGTTCAATTCTGGTCACCACACTACAGAAAGGATGTGAAGGCATTGGAAAGGGTACAACGAAGATTTACTAGGATGGTGCCAGGATTGAGGGACTTCAGCTATGAGGAGAGGCTAGATAGGCTAGGGTTATTCTCTCTGGAGCAGAGAAGATTGAGGGGAGACCTAATAGAGGTTTATAAGATCATGAGGGGTTTCGACAGGGCAAATAGAGAAAAACTATTTCCACTCGTGGGTGAATCTGTGACTCGTGGTCACAGATTTAAAATAGTTTCAAGGCGAAGTAGAGGGGAGCTGAGGAGAAATTGTTTCACTCAGCGAGTTGTTCGAATCTGGAATGCATTGCCTGAAAAGGTGGTGGAGGCTGATTCGATAACAACTTTAAAAGGGAATTAGATCTTTATTTAGGGAGAACAGGTCTATTAGGCTATGGGGAGCGGGCAGGGCAGTGGGATTGAATCGCTCTTTTCAAAGAGCCGGCACAGACTAGATGGGCCGAATGGCCTCCTTTTGTGCCGTAAAATTCTATGAATCTATGAATCTATGAATAGTGCTATACGCGAGCTGTTCGCACACGCACAGTACCTGAAGATCCATGAGTGCAGCTAGACCACGTGGAGTAGTAAAGATGCTGATGGGCGGGAAACATGGAGCGGATGAATACACACCAATACGCGGATGAATGCGGTCCTTTGTTTGGAGGAGTGAAACTTGAAAATTGAAACCCGTGGATTTAAATCGCGGATGCGCAAAACGCGGTTTGCAAGGGTTGTCGCATTTAGCAACCCGGGGATGCATGAGTTTCGTGGTTGGCAAGGCCGCGGTTGGGGCGGGATACCTGTACTGTAAAGTGCAGTGAATGTATATTTTGTGTGGCGAAGTGAATACTTTTCTGCGTCTATCAGCATAGACAGTAACAAAATCACATTTGTATAGCGCCTTTCACATCGGGAGGACATCCCAAGGCGCTGGACAGACAATGTTTCAGACCCAAACCGGGGTCAGGATCGTGGAGGGAAAGGAGGGGATTTGGGGTGACCAATGGGACCGTCGAAGAGGAGCGTCTTGAGGTGGGACTTGAAGATGGCTAGGGAGGGGGCGAGGTAGAGGGATTGCGGGATGGAATTCCAGAGGTTGGAAAGTGGCTGAAGGCTCTGGGGTGATGGTGGGGCGGGGGAAATCGAGCAGGCCGGAGCCCACTGAGCAGAGGGAGTGGGCAGGTTAGTAGGGGTTTAGGAGGTCGCAAAGGTAGGGTTGGGTGAGGCTATGGAGGACTTTAAAGGTGAGGACCACAATCTTGAATTGAATCTTCTGGATGGTGGGGAGCCTGTGGAGTCAGGTTAGAATGGGGGAGTTGGGGGCACAGAGCTTGGAGCGGTAGAGGACAAGCGCTGCAGAGTTCTGGATGATCTACAGTTTATTGAGGGAGGAATTGGGAATGCTGCCAAGCAGGGCGTTGGCGTAGTTGAGCCTGGATGTGATGAAAGCATGAATGAGAGAAGGTAAGTATCAAACAAATCTAGGCACCTCGGTCAGATACAAGATTATAGATGCAGAGCACAGCTGCCTTTACATTCATCTCAAAAAGTACTTCTTTACTGTACCATTTTTTCATTTTTGATATCAGCAATTTGTGTGCAGTTACATTACTTTTATCAGATGTCTTGGATGTCACTGGTTTTGTAAGGGAGACTTGAGGCTCACTTTCTCATGGTTTTAGCCCTGTGCCCTTTGTTTTAAAATTCATTATCGAGCAGAATTATAAAATTTCCAGTCTTTATTCAGAAATTTGTAGGAAAAAGGACCTGTAGAAAAACGGCTTCCAAATTACAATTGAATTTCAGAATTTACCCAAATTCTGCACCATTTTAAATCCTATTATAGATTTTATATCCCACAGTGGTTTTAAGGTTAACAAGTTGAGAGATTTGGGGCCTCAGATAATTAGTAATTCCTTAGCACTGCCAAAAAATGTATTACTTCAGCATCAATTTTAAAAGGACACAGTTTATAGAACAGCAGCTCTGTAAATGTGTTTCTGCACTCTGCCTGCCGTATTGGTTTCCTCATGTTTTGGGGTTCCAGCAGAAATAAGTTTGAAGTCACATTCCATCAGTGTTGCCAGTTGAGAGAACTTCTTTGATGAGAGTTAATGACCCCTGTACATTTACTTCTAAATGGTATTTTTAATGCAATCTAAAATTACATTTGAGAAATAAAGGTTCTTTGTAAATATATCCACAGCTGTTCCATCCTGGAATCACGATTTTTACTTTACAAACTGACATTTACACTGTTGTCCGGCAACAATTTTCTGTTATCACAAGTAGAGATCTCTTTGTTTTTTGATCATCTGGGTGTCTGACACGTGGTAATCCATCACCATGCTTAAGAGTATCCAAACCAAACAAAGTGCCATGCATCCCACCCTGCATATGGAAAATCCCCATGTATTGGAATAGAATTAAACTTTTCTGGGAGCGATCCATCCTGTTTATCTAATTCTAGAGAATATAAGGTGCAAACTGGCTGAAACAAACTGGCTTCAGGTCCCCAAATGTTGGTTGTGGTACTCCTGGAGTCTAACCAGCTAAATAAAGCTGCACAGCTTGCCACTGAAAGCGTGGTTTGTCAAGTTTTCCCGCTGCTTCCGCAGCTAAGACTACTCTACCTGTTAGAACTTTAACTTTCAGAGTTAACAGTAGCTAAGAATGAAATAGCTAAGAAATGTACACTGCAGTCAATAGGTGAATGACCAGTAATAATAATAATAGGAAGCTGTCTTAATCATGATTAGTATAAGTGTAATAATTGAATGGGAGATTTGATTAAGAAAATTTAAACTGTTATTTTCAGATAAAGAACAGAATTAATGAAATTCCATCATATTTAACTTTTTTTAAAAAAATCAATTTTGCACATCCTGTTGTTCCCCATAGGAGAAAATCACATTTCGTAATGTACGAGGACACTCTGTACATTTTATCTAAGGTAATTGTATCTCCTGCATAATAAAATCATTTATAGATTTGATCCATAGACATCTAAGAAGATCTGAAATTCCTCATGATCTAAGCCTTCAATTGTAAAGAGTGTGCAGAATTTTGACAATTTCTTAAATTCAGGCTTAATAACAGCATTTCCTATTATTAATAATAATTTGCACATGCAGTAATATCTGGGAAGACCCAGCCTTGGGATCTTCTCTCCTCCCACTCTGCCGGCTGTGAAGTATGTGTCCTGCTGCTCCTTGAAACTAAGCTGGCTGCAAAGTGATTGCTTGGCAACGGAAAGTCGTAATCGAGGCAACCCTCTGACCGTCTCTGTAGTCTGGTGGATTTGCAGTACTTTGGGGGTGCTGTTGATGACGGGCCTGTCAGACTGATCCAAACTTTTGCCTGCTGAGGATCGGATGCTGGTTATTTCCCCTCCAGAATCACAATACTGTATAATGTTTACACTACCTCTTTTTTATATCTCAAAACACTTGACATTGCTGGCTGGGCACTCGAGCTAGAAGAGTGACTGTATTCCATTCCAAACATGGACATTTCTAGTTGTAGGTTGCACACATATGTGGACCTCTCAATCTGATTTGCGTATTGTTAAGCCTAGTGATGGATCATGTGTTACAACACTCAGCTGACCAAAATTATATTATACTTCTGCTTGGCAAACTGGTAAAATCTGAGGCCCATTGGGAAAAAAGACTATTGCAGTCAGCCGTGGGACATCAGCTGTTTATATTCTCTCTCCTCGTTCAGTTACTTGATCTCATCCCGGGGCTGGAATTGAGGCACTACAGTTGGCCTCAACATCTCTGGTTAGTGAAGGAAAGAACACGGTAATGTGTCGAGTTTCCTACCCCTCCTCACTATTCGAGACCCCGCTTGAAAGTGGATTATTGTCATGTTAAATTATTGAATATTTGTTCATTTGCGATGAACTCTTAGTCTCTGGCAAAAATCTCTGGCAAGAAAAAGCCCTCCCCTTTTCAACATAACTTACTGATTCAATAAATCACCTAATTATTACTCATTTTCAATTATGCTTTATGTGATGATTCACTACTTAACTATAATTACACAAAGTTATATTCATCTTTTGCATCAGATAGACATATCCACAGGTGCTATTCATTATTGATATTATGCAGTGCACTTCATAATAATCTGCATTTAGTTTAGCGCCTTATAATGTCATCAAAAGCTTTCAAAGTGTTTCAGAGGACTTACTGTGAAGTGCATTGATTGTATTTGTAGGGGAAAACAGCAGTCAAACACCCAGCAACATCCCACAAGCATCCAAGCTGTAAAGTATAAAATGATATTTGTGAATTATGGATGCTGGGCTGAAAACAGGATTTCAAAGTTTGATTCCACTACTGTGTCCATGGCCCCTTCCCTGTTCAGCAGCCTGCTGCAAGCTTTCCAAGATCCTGTGTGAAGAAGGGTGCTGTAAGACTCCTGAGACATAGCCACTTGGTCGAGGAGCCAGAGGCATTAACTATACCCTCCCGAGAAAGAAAAATGGTTCTGGTAGCTTTAGGTGAGGTGGGAGGGGAGAAAATTGAAAGAGGAAATTTGTGGGAAAGAATTCCTTTTATTGTGAGCAGTTGTCAAAATCGCTGCTCTTGCGGGATCTTTTCCCTCAGCTGTGTGTCTGATGCTTCTGTATCAGATGCTCTAAATACCGCACAAATTGCTGGTTGAGAAAACCGATGAGGGAATTAGAGAAGCCTTAAACTGTCACTAAACATTTTCATGCATGGCACAACAACATCAAATACTGAGACCGAGGAAAGCAAACGGGTGAGAACACTAAAGATCACCGCCTTTTGCTTTGGTATTTTCATGGTAACATTTTTTGGGGGAAAAAAAACCTAGAGGGGAAAAGAGACAACCAGAAGAAATGTTTAATATTTGCTGGAGCTATTTATTTGTGCTGGTTCTAATCCTACAGTGTGACTATCAAGCCAGGTCGAGCTAGCAAAAGGCCTTTTACCTTGATCTCACGTTTTTATTCTTGACCGTTTTCCTCCCAGTCGAGACTGAGGAGAGTAATCGGGGCACTTGCCAGTCAATGAACCTGCTGGAAAATAATCTTAGAGGAAGGGACCCAAGGCCCTGAAGGGAGGCAGAGTACATGCTTCACTGTCGTTTGTGCAGTTCATCTCAGTGGTCCCACTGGCAGAAAGTGCTTGGTTACTATAGCAACAGCAGTCCTGCTTCATATGGAAAGATTAGCTCTTACTGTGCTACAGAGAGAAATTTGGGGTAAAGTCAGGCTAATCCCTGGATGCCCAGCTACAGAAAGGTTGGACCTAGCCTGAGGGATGCTGTCACTGCTGCAGTAGAATTGACCCTGCTGCAGACATTGGTATTTAAGAAGAAGAATGGAATTCACAATCAGTGTCAGCTCCTCTGGAGTGGAATATGGGATGAGGTTCCCAGAGTCCTTTTGAAGCCTGTCCCTCTTCAGCTGCAGAATGACAGCTGGGGGGTTGTGAGTGGAATAGCAATATCTTTAAATAAATTTGACATAATTATCATTGCTTAAAGCAAAGGAAAAACCTTCCTATTATTAAAAGGGTTAAACAAAATACTGCTGTGGAGTGTTATAAAATGGTAACTACAGTACCTGCAAGGCAAATCCTGGCTAACAAAAGGACTCCAAATTACCATAAATTCCTTTCAGACATCTGCATTTGGCATTGATCCTTGATTTAAACGTCAAGTGACACATTTACAGTAAGTTAATTTAAATGACCTCCATATCATAAAATACACCACTTTTTACCCTAGTTACCTGTTTTTTTGAGCCATATTTATTCCTGGAGGCGTTTAGATAATAGCAGCGGAACAAATCATGAAGTCATGCACCACTTGTTTGTTTTTTTTGCATAGAGAAAGATCCAAATCTGCAATTGAATGAAAAACTTTGTGTTTGTTTTATCATAGCAGACACTTTAGATGCTGATCCCTGGGGTAACTTTTAGCTCTACCCAACTTTTAGCTCTACCTATTTAAGTCTTGCTTGCTGCATCTGAGCTGGATATTTGAATGGAATTAACATTAAAGGCAATTGTGAAGGTTCCTACTTTTGCATTTTCTATCTTCCTTGGTTATCATTTTTTTGTCTACGGAATCCCTCTGTGCAGAAGTATCTTTCCAAACAACAGTATACAGTAAAAGCCCGTTTATCCAGCACCCTCGGGACCTGGCCAATGCCGGTTAAAGCGCGTGCCGGATATTCGGCCCAAAACACAAAAATGAATAAATAAATAATACGTTGTGCCGGATAAGTTCCGGTTAATCGAATGCAGACTTTTTTTTGGAGGTGCCGGTTATACGGAAGTTACAGTTGATCGGGTCACGGATAAATGGGCTTTCACTGTAGTTTGCTTTGTGCCCTTCTCTCCTCCAGCAGATTATTTATGTTTATTTTGGAGTTATGAACCACCGTGGCACAACAGAATAGTTCTCTGATCCACTTTCATTTTTTTTTACAAATTGACTGACTTTAATTGGTTTATTAACATATTGTTAAGGGCTCTCATAGGAGACTTGTGACTGCCGTTCATTCTAGATTATGTAAAGCCAAAGAATTAGATTAGATTTGTTTATGAATGTTAGCTTGTTCTGCCTGTTATGCTTTCAGTTTTGCACATCTGTGGTTCCTATATTCAGTGTAGGTGGAAAATATGACCAGTGATGTGTTAATTGTCACTACACTTTTATCCCATTTATTGTAAGTTTGAAAATCACAGTTTGTTTTCTGTCTGTTTGCAATTGGAACCACCGATTACCTGATCCATTGGAACCACTGATTACCTGATCCAGGCAGATATGGACATGTTCACAATTCAAGTAGCTCAAATTTATTATCACAGGGCGAGGTGGAGCTTTCAGCCCCTTCAGTCACACCCTATTACTACAGACCCAGAAAGGTGCAGTCATTTGGTCAGGAGCTCCGTCCTATAGCTCCAGAAAGAGAGAGAGAGAGAGTGGGGGAACACAAGCCCTGGGGTCATTAGTATGGCACAGGCTCCACCTTCCTTTCTGGTAATAATAATAATTCTTGCAATTGATAAGGCTTATCATGTCTTTAGAGATGTCTCAAAGCGCTTCACAGAATATACTTTAAGTGAATGGACTGTATATTTTATACAGTCCCAAGGATCCACTGCAGCTGCCTTCCATACTGCCAGTCACTTGTCAGAGTATCTTACAATATGTGGGGGGGTGTGGGGAATGGAGTCGTGGGATGTGTGATAGTGGAATTCTCAAGAATATTTAGTGCATTTTATCTTGAAACTACTATTAATAAGGAAACAATTATTTTCAATTAGGTTTTAGAGTTATATTTATATTGTATCTTTTATGTTGGGAGGACCGTCCCAAAATCCTTAAACGGTGGTCCCCTGAGCTGAGGGGTGGGAGTCAATGATGTGGGGAAGGGAAAAATTATCTGCTTATTATTGCACAGAAGAAGCAGGAAGAATCTTGTTTAGTACTGTACTGCAGTGTTTTGGCATCCTAAGATCAGGCTTTTAACAGAATATCTGAATATAAGTGTTGGAAGTTTTGATGGGAAAACGGCAGAATGTGCAAGTTTACTAAAAAATATTACACCTTTTTACACTGTGAGTCCTCTAAGTGCAATTACAAACCTCTTATTCCATACCAATGTGGACAATGCAGCCAGTGTCTTGACAGATACACTCAACGTGCCTCCAAATCCCAGTTATATAAGAGCCATTGAATATATTTAGATTTTCTCCCAAAAAGTGCAGCTACTCCGAGAAAGAAATGTAGATTCTTGTTCTGTTAAATTATTCTCATGTTGGTAAAGCTGGTAAGCTCTCCTTTGCATTAATGATGCACCCAAATATACAGTCAATTCACTTTACATTATATGCTGTGAAGCGCTTTGAGACGTCTCAAAAACCCACTAAGGCACTATATCAAAATGTAAGGTTTATTATTATTACCTCTGCAGGCTGATAATCCCTCAAAAAAAATGATAATAAATTGGTCATTTCAATCCAAGACTGTTTGTGGGAGACTGCTGTGCTCAATTGGCTGCTGCGTTTCATCCACAAATATAATCAATTCACTTTACAGTATATTCTGTGAAGTGCTTTGAGACATCTAGAAGACGTGAAAAGCGCTATATCAACTGCACGGATTATTATTATTGTTTTAACAAAAACAAATTGATGCTGTAAAGGAAGGTTGAGATACAATGGGCTGAAGGGCCTTTTTCATCCAAACCAATCTTGTGATTTAGTGTAGTGAAATGTATGCCTCTGGATCAGTGTAAAACTACAGAGGCAATCACTACCAAGACCGATTTGGATGACTGAAATGTGCAAGACGAAGCATGGACACTGTTTAATTTGCATTGTGAATGAGCCTAGATTAATTCTAGATGCACCTGGTTTTTATTGATCTGCAAAGAATATTATGAACCAAGGAACAGAGGATTAACTCTCAAATTTGCTCCAGTGTAGAAATAGGTTTGTCAGAAACAAGTCTTGATTAGTCTGATTCCATTCAATTATATGCGAAGTGAACAATTCTAATATTGCAGGATCTTTAACATTCTTCTTAACAGATGAGACCTAATTTTTTACCGTCTGATCTGAAAGACCACACAACTGACGATGAAAACACTCCCAACACTGCACTGGGTTGTTAACCTAGGCCATTAAGTCCCAACATGTGGCTTGAATCCACAACTTTCTGACTCAAAGGACGGAGTGCTATCAACTGAGCCAGGCTGACACACATTGGAGCAGAGAGCGCACATTCCATTTTTAAATACACAGATATTTCCTTGTGCAGGTGGCATTGATATGTGGAACTCTCAGTCTGGTTTGGAGACTCTTAAACATGGTAATTGGTTTCCTCATTAATTCATTGGGACATACGTTCTATATTTCAAGTACCAGGTAAAATGAGGCATCATTCTTTTGTTGGCATTATGATCAGGGAAAGTTAATACTGGCTAATTTCTAATAGACGTAAAGGTATTAAGGGATGATAGAAATAGGAAATGTGACCCTGATCTGATAAATCTAATCAAAGAATAGTCTGACAGATTGAATAGCCTTCTCCTTTTCTTATGTTCCTATGTGCCCCATAAGTGGCAGGATTTAGAAGGAAGTCACAATATTGTCTCAAACTTAATGGATAGGTAAGATATTTGCTTTGTGGTTGACTCATAAGATTGCTACAAAAATAAATTGCACTTTATATCAAATGCAAGGATTATCATTAATATGTTTTCTGCTGACAAGGAGGTATCTATTGTTTGCAAAAACACAGCACTAAACTATTGAGGTGGTGAGAGATTGCGAGACATAATCAAAATAGATGGAACGGCTGCACATGATAATGGTAATTACTTGGGGAACATCTTTTGGATAGAAAAATGTTAATGTATTGGGTTGGACCTAGAAGATGCATTTTCTCTCATAGGAGATTGTGTTATTGTTTCATGTCAGTTCCATTTTTCAAAGGCACTTGGCACCTCAGACTTACCCCGCAACCAGAGATACGGTAATCATTTTTAGTGTCACATTTGTCATTTAACTTAGCTCAGTGTAGCTATTTATGACAAACAGAGGCATCGGTTGACCTTCCGTATTTTCCCAACATTTGTATTGTTGGTTGTAAAAATAAATTCTAAACTTTGTGCAGTCTTCAGTGCATAATTGCAAGGCATTAAGGCATCTCATGTTGATGGAACAAATCAATGTTGCCCTTCAGAACAGGTTTTTGTTTCCCTTAGACAAAACTCCATAAACAACCCCATCTCGATTGCCTGTTACTATTTTCTTTCAGGCTATAAACTGTCCCATTTCATTAATGAACAGTGCCCACGCTGTAACTACCTCATTGGCAGATGGAAAGGCTAGGGCTGTCTCAGAAATTTGCAGGACCATCATCTTGTGCAGCATTAATCACAAAATGTTGTCTTGTTAATCTGATGTTCCTTGTTTTCACCTGTAAAATTTTACCTTCTCAGCTTGGTAAGAGGAGAGTTCAGTTGGAAGTGATAATCAGTGCTCCTTTGGTAATTTGATGCTTTTGTATGCGTGAGATTGTGATAAATTTTCATTTTGATTCTTGTAAGTGAAAACAGCTCACCTGTATGAATCTTTCTGCCCTTTCCCGAATAGGAAATGTTTATGTTCCTATTCATGTATTAACTGGAGTTTAAAATGTGAAACAAAACAGAAATCGCGGGAAACACTCAACAGGTCAGGCAGCATCTAAGGGAAAGTGAGTCAAAGTTTCGGGTCCACAACCCTTCGTCAGGACAGAGATGTCAATTGCAGGTGAAATTTGAGGGAAATCCAACAAGAGATGAAGGTCGGTTTAAGACTTGACTTTTACACTATCAAGCTTCTTGATCAGCTGGGATTGGAAGACAGAAATATGTTGGCATGTGAGTGCAAGAAGGTTTATTGCCGTCAAATAAATCCAGCCAGAATGCAAATGCAGATTTAAATAAAGGTTACAGTACATGTCCTGGTCAGTAAATACAGAGCAAGTTTTTTTCTGAAGGTCTGGTTATTGATTAATCTGGGCTATCAATTTCCAGATGTTTGTTGCCAAGTATCCATTACATTGCAAAGTGCTTCCTTTTCACCATGAATGTGTCTTTATCCATAGCTCATGCCAGGAGTTCAATAATAGAGATTTGAGCATTTGTTCTGTAAAAAAAAGAGTGAGGTTAGTAAAGACATTGTGTGCGTGGCATCACATTTAATAAACATGAGACTTGAAACACTTGAAGGATATGTTTTGCTGAAAGCAGTAAAACTTAAATTGGAGAAATCATATTGTGCCACATCCTATTACCTCCTTCAGCTAAAATCGAATTTGACACTGAATACAGAGCCTCTCTTCACTATTGCCCAAACCTAATTTCTAGCATCTGATAGTTTTACGTTTATTTTGTCAAATGATACTGTGCAGTATCTGACTTAATATTGATATCAATGATGTTATAGCCCCAGGTGTTTTAACGTGGCTATGACTTCTGTGGGTAACTATGAAGATCAACTGGATAGGCTTCAAAGTGATATAGATTGGAAGTCCTTGACTTGTGTTTTTTTTAATAGGTGAAGACTGTATTATGTCAAGCCTGAATGACCAGTGGGAATTCCACTTTGTTGTGTTTGTTACAGTAGAATAATAATAATCCTCACATTTGTTATAGTTCCTTTCAAAAGGTGGGGGGTGGGATGTCTCAAAGTGCTTCACAGGATTTTAGTGTAAATGTGCACTCTGAACAAACTGCTACTAGAGCTAGATTTCTACCATTCAAGATCCACTGGCAAAAGGATCAAGTATTGTTCAGAACACAGTCCAACTGAATAATATGAGTACAGTAAAAGCCCGTTTATCCGGCACCTGCGGGACCTGGGCAATGCCGATTAAAGCGCCTGCCGGATATTCGGGCGGCCCGTCCGAAAACCCACCCCAAAAAAATTAAAAGTTCTTTTAACACACACCATATGCACCATACTAAATAACAATAACAGAATATTGTATTGGCACTTATTGTTAAAACTACTCTCTTGTGCTTCTCACCTTTACAGATTGAGGTTTACAGTCCAGTAATTCTTTTTTTAAATGGAGGACGCCAAGTGGGTGAAAAAAACAGCTGCGCGATTTTAAAGTCTCACGACTTTACTAGTGGCAAGCCGATAGCCCTAGACTCTTCTAGCAGCAAACTGAAATACTGCACCTGCACGACAGTGTGGGTTATCGGCTAGTGTTATCGGCTTGCCGCTACTATGGCTTTAAAGTCGCGCTCCGTTTTTATCACCCGCCTGGCGTGTTCCATTTAAAAAAGAATCGCTGGACTATAAACCTCAACCGCAGCATCATGGCTTCAAGCGCAGCATCGACTAGTAAAGGTGAGAAGCACAAGAGAGTAGTTTTAACAATAGGTACCAATACAATATTCTGTTATTATTTATGCATTTACAAATGCTCCACTGCGATTGTTCTGGATAAGTTCCGGTTTATCGAATGGGGACATTTTTTTGGCGTGTCGGTTATACGGTAGTGCCGGTTCATCGAGTCACGGATAAACGGGCTTCTACTGTACTTCACACAGACTGGCAAAGACAGTGCAATCCCAATATAACATGCTTCTTCATTGTGCAGATTCAGTTCTAATGTGGTTACCTCATGACCATATTCACTGCACATGCACACAGCCAGTTGACTAAATTGGATGATTTCATAAATCTTGCATTGAACTTGAAGGTCTTGGACAATATGCATTTGTGACCTATAACTCAGAAGCAGACCAATTTTTTTTTAATGGTTGGGACAAATCCTTGTGTAGGAAATGAGTTAGTTGGCTGTGCGTGCAGTCAAAATGACTATTGCATCTTGTTATAGTATGGGTTGGGATTTTATTGGATCCTATCTACTGTGTTACAACAAGTCTTCTCTATGGAGTAGGATACCCAGTGAGGAGACACTAGATATCATTAAATTCAAGGGCTTTTGACAGTTATTTAGCAAAAAAAAATCTATTTAGGATTCTGAGAGACTACAGAATAGGGTCCGTCGATATGGAAATTTTCCGATTTCAATATATCGATGGGCTCTTATCGAGATATACTGAAATATCGATATTTTCAGGTTTTTCGTACTGCGCATGCACGTGCGGCGGGTGCGTGCGCGTTCCGGGTGTGCTCGCATTCCATTCGGGGCCTATCTCCTCAGGAGGTAAATATCTTTCTCTCTCTGTGTCTCTCACACTCACACTCTCCATCTCTGTGTTTTTCTGTGTCTCTCTCTCACATCCCCCCATCTCTATCTATCTGTATATTATCACATCCACCCCGTCTCTCCCCCCACCCCGTCGTCTCTCCCCCCCCTCCCACCCCCCCAGCCGTCTCTTTCCCCCCCCCCCCCCCCAAGCCTTCTCTCTCTCTCCCCACAGCCGTCTCTCTCCCCCACCCCCCAGCCGTCTCTCTCCTCCTCCCCCCCGCCAGCCGTCTCTCTCCCCCTCACACCCCCCCAGCCGTCTCTCTCCCCCTCCCCCCCCAGCCATCTCTCTCCCCCTCCCCCCCCAGCCATCTCTCTCCCCCTCTCCCCCCACCCCCAGCCGTCTCTCCCCCCACCCCCCCCACCCCTTGCATACCTGTATATTGTATTCGAGGACTATGAATACAATATGGCGGCTTTGCACCTCGGTCTGTGCATTGTGTATAGAGATGAGCATTCTGGGTCTTGTGGTTCAGTGTGCGCGCATTCGATTTTTTACCTCGATATATCAGATATTTTTGAAATGCCTATATCGGCATATCGATATGAAAATTATATCGGGTTTTAGCGATATATCGATATATCGCCGGACCCTACTACAGTAGCATAGTTTTTTTTCTACTTTGGAGCAAGATGGACCTCAATGATTGTTTTGGGTTCTGTACATCCCAATTCACTGTCTTTACTGATTGACATGTGCTATAAAGTGTTCACTCAGATTCAGCACACCAAAGTCATCTTCCAACCTATCTCCCGCTGACAAAAACAACAACAAAATTATATTTGTACTGGAACTCCTCGGTATTCGTCATCCCATTATCTGTTATTTCGATTATACGTTGTTGATGAAATAATCATAAAATGCGGTAATTTTACGACAACCGTCGTAAAGTTTAGAAAAAATGTGCGCAAACCATGTGCTAACGATCAGCTGTGTGAGGAACGCAGTTCAGCAGCCAACAGAATAATAACGAGTGGCTTCAACTGCTACAAGCAAGAATAATAAAGAAGAAAAAAAAGCAGTTCAGCAAACATTGGACAGATTTTTTAAACGGCCATCCACCCCTTCATCTGAATGACTCCACCCCCGCAACTCACCGTTGCCCACTATCGCATCAACTATCTCCAATAAGTTTTCTCATTGTTGTATTATTATTTAATTGATATATTTGTACTTACTAAAAATTTACTTCTATTTTCAAAAGTAGTAGTGTTTTTGTTGTTTATTTAATATTTGTGTAAGAATATTTAGACAAGAAATGTACCACGGGAACGTAATCCCCATTTATATCATTACGACTATGGTAATTTGAGTTTCATTATCAGTCGTTTCAGTTAAAATTGCATTTTTCAAGAACACATCCTCAGCGTTAATTGAGGAGTTGGTGTGTAGTGTTTTTCACATTGGGAAAGCATCCCACGACGTGGACAGAAAGTATTCCAGACCTAAGATGGGGGTAGGGATTGGGGAGGGTGAAGGGCAATGGGGAAAAGAGGTTGATCAAAAGTACGATCGAAGTGAAGTGGCTTGAGGTGGATCTTGAAGTAGATGAGGAATAGGTTGAGGCAGAGGAACTACATGTGTCCTAGAGGGTGGAGAACATACTGTGTCTTTCAGCAAACTTGCTTCGACAACACCTCCCAGTCCTGCAACTTTCATCATCCAAACAACAAGACCAGGGTCTCCACCAAGTTACAACATTGTTTTGATTCAGAAGATGCAGTCTTCCAACTAGCACTGCACATATTGTAAAAAACAGAACCAAAATTACTTTGATTCCTGCTGGAAGCCTATCTAAGCAATATGGAACAATACTTTTGAAGCAGAGGGATATTTAGACTTGGTCATAGTAGGGTAGTGCTACAGCTTCAGCAAAGTCTGCTGAGAATTCATACTTCCAATTCAAACCAACCTATTGAGAATTTGATGATTTATTGTTAACAATGTAGGGCCTTTCTCTATTACTCTTGTTGGCTTCTATGTGTCTACCTTTTATAATCTCTAACTCATATAGAATTCCACAGCTTGTATTAACCTCATACATTTATCAACATCTGTGCCACCTCCTTTGTCCTCCAGCATGCTCTCCAGATGGTCCACATCAAACAGTTCTACTGTAACTCTGTGCTGCAGTGTTGGTCTTCATTGGAAAGTAAGAAAGTCTGGGACCAGCAGAGTTCACTTGGTCCTTTGAGCCCTCTCTTCAGCAGCCATGATTAATATGGAGTCCTATAGCTCAGTGGTTAGGACAAGAGAGAGACTTGGGTTCAATTTAAGGCTAGGTGAAACCTTGGACAAGTTTATTTATTCCACCATGCCAAACAATAATCCCTCAAGGAAAAAAAACAATAGTAAATTGATCATTGCAATCCACAACTGTTTGTGGGCCACTGCTGTGCAAAATTGGCTGTTGCATTTTGCCCACAAATAAACGGTCAATTCACTTTACAGTAATATTCTGTGAAGCACTTTGAGGTGTAACGTGCTATTTCAAATGCAAGGATTATTATTATTATCCAATTATATATGAACTGAATGCACTGCAAAATAACACTGAGCAGGGATGATCCTGGGTTATAGAGATCTCAGTTATGATGAGAGGATTGCAGAGTTGAGAATGTTTGTATTACAAGAAAAAAGGAAGGGGAGTGATCCACGTTTTGTAAATTATGAAAAATGTAGAAGTGTTGGATGTAAATTGGCTATTAGACTTAGTAAATGAGAGTGCAACAAGATGATGTCACATTTAAATTTTTTTAACATGTAAGCAGAATTAGTGTTTAAAAAATAGAAGCATAGAAATCTACAACCATTCGGCCCATTGAGTCTACAGCAGACATTTTGTTTCCAGTAATGAATATTTGGAATAGGCTCCCAACAAAAGCTGTTGATTCTCATTCATTAACTCCTTTAAAAAAAAGCTGGCTAGCGAAAATAGCGACAGATTCAGACTAAGATGAACAAGTACTCTCCAAGTAGTTAGTGAATAGATACTCCCTAAATCCAGAAGATGGTGAAGCAAAACTCCAGAATATTCATCTATCCCCATCTATCTCCACTCTTCAACCGTAAAAATAGTCTTGTTAACGGTTTATTATAAGGCATTTTGGTGTTGACTACTTTATCCTTCAAGACCACCTGAATTGGGCAAGACTTTCTGAATCCCAGGGCTCTGTCCTTGGCCCCTTACTATTCAATATCTACATGCTCTCCTTGGTGACATCCACAGACATGGGGTCAACTTCCATATGTATGTGGATGACACATAATTCTATCTTTCTGCCTCTGCTAGATTCCAGGACCACTGCTGTCCTGATAGACTGCCTGTCAGACATCAAGTCCTGGATGAGAGCTAATTTTCTACAGTTGAATGTCAAGAAGACAGAGGCCCTCCCGATTGGCTCACGCCAGCACCTTCATGCATCAGGCACTGGCAGCATCAACCTCCATGGTAGACATTCCACCTCACCAAGCCTTGTTCGATCCTCAACTGTCTTTCTTGCCCCACATCCAAACCACGACCCACTGCCTTCCCTCACTTCTTCAACATTGCCCAATTCTGCCACTACTTCACCCCTCAGGCCGCTGAAACCCTCATTCATGCCGTCATCACATCCAGGTTCGATTATGCGAATGTCCTGCATTTCCCCCAACCCACCTGCCCCATCATTGGTGGGCGAGCCTTAAGCCACTATGCCGCTAACCTCTAGAATTCCATCCCACAATCCCTCCGCCTCACCCCCCTCCCTAGCCTCCTTCAAGTTCCGCCTCAAAATCCTCCTCTGTGACGGTCCCATCAGTCACTCCAAATCCCCTCCACCCTATCCGACCCCACCTTGGATCTGAAACATTGACTGTCCAGTGCCTGGGAGGTCCTCCCAATGTAAAAAGCCCTATACAAATGTAATGTTGTTGTTGAATGTACGATAATAATACTTGTATTCAACAAAAAGCCTTATCACATAATTGGATTGTCACAAAGCACTTCACAGAGTATATTGTAGAGTGAATTGACTTTGTATTTTGTGGCGAAAGAGTACAAAACAGTAAAATAGTCAGATATCTACTGTGAACATTACACCTAGAATTTTTAAAAAAAACTTACAGAAGACCTGTTGTTTTCCAACTGATGATATTTAAGTAACTGCAAACGTAAGTCAGGTTTACATCTAGCAGGCAAAAAACATCACTGTGGTACTATTTAGCTCTCTTAAGTGCCGGTGGTTTAACATGGTCCAATGTTTACGACCTATATGGATGTTTTTGGAAGCTATAAAAGTCTTTCTCAAAGTGGATACCAAACAAGCACTTTGTGGTCTGTGAACAATATGTGCTAATCTCTCACTGTCAATTCAATAACAGAAACAAAATTACATTTCCATAGCGTCTTTCACGGGAGGACGTCCCAAGGGTCTGGACAATCAGTGTTTCAGACCTGAGCTGGCAGTTGGGATCAGGGAGGGTGGAGGGCTTCAATGATTTTCCATTGAGTTGGAAGGAGGGTGACCGAAGGCATGGTCGGAAGAGGAGGGTCTTGAGATAGGTTTTGAAGGAGGCAAGGGATGGGATGAGTTTTGAAGGATATCGGCTGCAGAGTTCTGGATTATCTGCAGTTTATGGAGAGAGAAGTTGGGGAGCCAGACAAGCAGAATGTTTGGATAGTCAACCCTCCAAACAAATTACGTTTTGACAATGAGGTGCTTTCAGGTCAGTTTTCAACCCCCATCAATGTTATTCCTGATATACTCTGGACACTAATCATGTTACTGTTATTGCTTACCATAAGAGAACAAATTAACTTACTCTATTGTATCCTCCTGACTGGGGAAATGTATGTGAGGTCTTGTGGAGCTGATCTGGCTCTCTGTGGAATGTTGGGATCAAGTTAACCCTTTGTGGCCATCTTGGTTGTCCATTTACTGAGCTGAGCAGATCTTCAGGTCTCCAAGATAGTGCTGATGACAGACTAGCCTACTTGGCTCATTGGCAGCTAATGGGAGGATGGGGGAGACATTGAGGGCTTCTTTCCACATGACTTCTGTGATCCTTTCAAGCCAAAGCCCTAATAGGTATGGTGGACCTAGTTGGATAAGCAGCAGAAAGTTTTTTAGACAGTGCTCTTGATAGAAAGCTCTTCAGTTGATTAAACTCCAGCAACCCACACTCAGGGGGGTGGGTGTGCATTCCATTCCAGGTGCAAAAATAATTCAATTTGTCTCAGACATATTTTCACCTCAGACTGGTTTGGATATTCTTAAGCATGGTGATGTGTTTTCCCCATTTGTCAGATACCAACCTACCCCCAAAAACCTTGGGGGTCAAGTCATTGTTATGAATGTCTTCAATTCTTATCATTGTATCATTTTTGTGTTTTGCAGAAGATTCATCGGTGGAGTGTTTCAATGGAAATGAGACCATGGTTCTTAATTCTAATGTTGCAGAAGAGAGTCATTGTGGGGAGATGTATGAGAGCATGGCAGACATTAATGGTAATGGTACAGCGAATGCAGACCACTCTGCTAGCCTGGATGAACAACCGATAAACCTGAGTGACAGTCCTCTGTCACTCCATGTGAACCCAGACTACGGAACCGATAATAACACTAATGGAAGAAGGAGCCGCATCAAATACACAGTTACTGAGATTAAGATGGAGCGAGATTCAAGAGAATTGGGAAGCAAGGTAAGAAACAATAAAATACTACCAAGAGTGTAAATTAAAAGTGGGCAAGGCTTAACCATTTTACAGTGAATGTGGGGGCAATAATAGCTATACATGTCAATCAAGGATTATTACGTGAAGAAAGCTTTATGAGAACAGGAGTAAAACTCCACAGTCCTGGTGAGGGGTAACTGGTGGATGGGAAGTCGGGATGTGCAGGGGTGTGAGGGTGAAGTGGGAGTGAGAAACCAACACAGCACAAAACAAATCTGGTACTTTTCCAGAGAGAGCTATTACACTGTATTATATCTGATGAAAATCTGAACAAATGTTGGAGAAGATATCTCAGTGAGGAGAGCCTACTCCTTTCCAGATTGAAGCAAAAAAGAAAACTATTCATGAAGATTTCCAAGTAACAAAACAGGTTCATATAGACCTCAGATATTGTAACTATTATGGCCACAATTTTTGGGGCAAAATGCATCTAACATAAAATAGGCTCTGAGTTTTGTAAAATGTTTTCAAATCAGGATGGATACAGACAGGGTATCTGTACTGAATTTTTCAATTTGGGTTTCTCAACATATCCCTTTGTCAAAAATTTACCCTCCCACCAATATTGCTTGTGTCACTATTCGGTGAGCAGAATTAAATGCTGTTGGTCACTTGAGAAAGAATGAAAAATAACTTAAAATGCATCCAAGTGATTTGCACTTGAGAGGAATAAATATTGACCGTGACATGTTTTTTCCGTCCATGTTAGATACATGCTAAGCTTCAAAACCATGTCAAAATTGCATTATTTTTCCTTACACAGATGCATATTGTGTGTGAGAGTACTATCAGAAATTCTGTACTGTTGGAATGTACTATAAAAATATTATTCTGATCCTCACACAAAGTACATACAGCGCAGAATTCAGCGTGCATAAAGCAATTTCATGAATTTAAATGTTTAAATCTTATAATTTCTTGTTCAGATTTAATGTTATTCTCCAAGAGTTGATCATCCAGTGAAAAAACATCCATTTGGCAAGCAGGTGTATACTAATCCCCAGTGAAGTCCTACTTGCGTTAATGCTGGTTAATTGTTAAAATGGCCACAGTGTGATACCAAGTACGTTCTAACATCTGTGTTACATAATTGTGCTGCTTTCCTAGTGGAATAGGTGACTTCCAAGGTGATTAAAGCCCTTTGACTTTGCCTTGTGCTTTAATCAGTTCTCTGTCCCCTTTCCCAGCTGCAGAGCACCAGGGTTGCCATATTGAGGCTTGCCAATTGTTTACAGTGAGTCACATTACTCAGTGGCGAGCCTTACATTCTTAGCACACAATTTAAATTTCAAAGTGCTGTTGCTTCTATTTGAGACTGTGTAACTAATGGTTCAATTTTCTGATCAAGCCATTTTGAGCTCGGAATAGGAAGGCTGGAGCTTATTAAAGCGCTCCGCTATCAACTGATTAAAGCTCTCCACTATTACCTGGTGTTTTAATTATCTCTCTCCACTGGGTCCAACATTAAAATCAGCACAATTATGTACAGTAGCTCTGATTGAAACATGCCGTTTGTTCTAAGATTCCGTTCTTTGAATAGGTTTCCTCTGTGAAGAAAATATATTGAATTACTTATCCTGCAGCGTCTTGAATAAACCTTATCTGATATTGAATTTTATCAGAATACCTATAAATGCAATGTCTGTTCCATCATATGTAATTTGATCCAATTTGCTCACAAGAAATGTAATAGGATTTTGCACCATCAAAGGAGTCTATAATATACCAATGAAAAAAAGTTTGTAAACTCGTTTATTGCTTTTCTCGCCATCGCTTTTCTTAGGGTAATAATTCCTCAAAAACAATTAGTCACTCAAACCACAACTTTTTGTGGGATGCTGCTGTACACAATTGGTTGTTAGCTTTTGCCACAAAAAACAAGATTATTTCTTATACGTAGATCTCATAACTGAAAGCTAAAGACTGTTTTTGATATATGAACAGATATATTGTGGTCTATAAGTTATTAACACTTTGTGTACAATTAGATTGGATCCCTTTGTATATCAAAGAAAAGGGAACCCTGTCTGTTACAGTTTGTGTTTGATACTATTTTGTGGTGATGTTTTACATCAATGTAAACTGAAAATACAATTGTATTCAAACAATGAGACAGAAGACCAAAAGGAGATAGGTTTAGACTTGGAAAGAGCAATTTCAGGGCAGATATCACAAGATTGTTCTTTAAGCAACAATAACAACACAATGATATTTATGGAGCGCCTTTCATGTCGGGAGGACTTCCCAAGGTGCTGAACAGTCAGGTCGGGATCCAAGCAAGGGGGAGGGGCGGGTTAGGGGGAGGGAGAAAGTTAGGAGGGGAGGGAGAGAGTTGGGAGGACAGCAGGATGCACGATCGAAGAGTAGGGTCTCGAGACTAGCCTTGAAGGAGGCAAGGGAGGAAGCAAGATGAAGGGACTATGGGATGGAGTTCCAGAGTGTGGGGGCAGAGTTAACAATAAGCAGAGGGTTAACAACTGGAGCAGGTTTACCGGTGGTAGAGGTCACTAGACTCATTGAAAAAGCAGCTTGATGCAGTGATGAGGGTGGGAGTATGAAAGATCAGATGTTCCAGATGGATGAGATCGAATAGGCTGAAGGACCTTCTTCATCCAGACCGATCTTGTTTGGGAGGAGGGAGGATATCAGAATGATATAATGTTTACAGTAGAGAAGGAATCTGGCTTCTTGGGTAAGTACTGGTCCCTGATCTTTCCCCAATACCTCTAATACTTTTTTTCCTGTACTGTTTTATGTATTTGTCTCTTAAATGCTGTTAGGGACTTGGCTTTGACAAGATTTTATGGTAAGCAATCTGATTTCCAACATCCCTCTTTGTATAACAAAAAAGATTATTTTAATCTAACATTTGTCCCCTCTGGTGATGATCCTCGACCAATTATCTTGCTGTAGCTTCACTTATTCAAGGGAAGGAATTTCCATTTATTCTATCTAAATCATTCATAACTTTGAAAACCTCTATTAGATTGTGAACATTATCACCTCAGTGTAAACAGTCCCAACTATTCAAGTCTCTCCACATACCGTTTTATCTTTCCTCAACTCGAGATACAAGCTCTCAATGCTATTACAACAAAAACTTTGATTTATAACAACAACTATGATTTATATAGCGCCCTCCTCGCCAGACGGCATCTCAGAGAGCTTCACAATAGCGGATCCCGAGACCGAGCCTGGGGCAGGGGTAGAAAGATGACCAAAGGCGCGATCGAAGAGAAAGGTCTTCACCTGGGACCTCAAGCTGAGAAGAGAGGGGGCAAGGCGAAGGTAGTGAGGAAGGGAATTCCAGAGCCTCAGGGCATTGTAGCTGAAGGCACGGTCGCCAAGGGTGGAGCGGAGGTTTCGGGGGACATGGAGGAAGCCAGACCCAGTGGAGCGAAGGCAACGGGTGCTGGTTTGAGGAGAGAGGAGGTCAGAGAGGTAGGGGGGGGTGGGGCAGAGGAGTGGAGGGATTTGAAGACAAGGGTGAGGATCTTGAAGTCGATCCTTTCTGGGATAGGGAGCCAGTGAAGTCTAGCAAGGACTGGGGTAATGGGAGAGCGAAGTTTAGTGCGGGTGAGAATGTGGGCGGCAGAGTTCTGAATGAGCTGGACTCTGTGGATTGTGGAGGAGGGGAAACCAATGAGGAGGGCATTGGAATAGTCCAGCTAAGAGGTGACAAAGGCAGACTAGGGTTTCAGCGGCTTTTGGGGTGAGATATTGGCGGAGACAGGCGATCCTTCGGAGGTGGAAAAAGGCGGTGCTGGTGAGGGACCGGATGTGAGGGAGGAAGGACAGCTGGGGGTCGAACCTGACACCTAGGTTGCGCACAAGTTCGGAGAATTTTAGGGGCAGACCGGGAAGGTGGAGGAGGTGAGAGCCGTGCGAATGGAGAAGTTGACGAGAGCCAAAGAGTATGGCCTCTGTCTTGTCAACATTCAGCTGCAAGAAATCTGCGCTCATCCAGCTCCTGATGTCTGACAGGCAGGCTGACAGAACATCAGGGGACTGGGGGTCGCAAAGTGAAGTGGAGAAATAGAGTTGGGTGTCATCTGCATACATGTGGAAGTGTGCGGCATGTCTATGGATGACATCCCCAAGAGGGAGCATGTAGATGAGGAAGAGGAGGGGGCCAAGGATGGATCCCTGGGGTACCCTACAGGTAACAGGTGAGATCGGGAGGAAAAGCCATTTGTGGAGATGTACTGCTGGTGGTTTGTAAGGTAGGACTCAAACCAGGCGAGTGTGGTCCCACTGAGGTGGATGATGGAGGACAGGCGGTGGAGGAGGATGGCGTGGTTGACGGACAGATCTAGGAGGATAAGAAGGCAGAGGGAGCCCTGGTCGCAGATAGAGAGGATGTTGTTTGTGCCTTTCACAAGCGCAGTCTCTGTACTGTGGGCAGGGCGGAAACTGGATTGGAGGGGTTCGAAGAGGGAGTGGGAGGAGAGGTGGGCGCTGAGTTGGTTTGCGTGTTCCAGTGCTTTTGAAAAGAAGGGCAGGTTTGAAATAGGGCAGTAGTGGCTAGGGTTTGAGGGATCTAGGGGAGGTTTTTTAAAGAGGGGGATGATGGCAGCAGTTTTGAGGGGGGCAGGGACTGATCCTGAGGAGAGGGACTGGTTGACTATATCAGCCAGCAGCGGGCAGAGGATGGGGAGCTGGTTGAGCAGTAAGTTGGTGAGGATGGGGTCGCAGGTGGTTGGCTTCATGGAGGTGACAGTACATGAGAGGGAGGAAAGAGAGGCTGGGGAGAAGGTGTGTAGGAAAGGGGTCGAGGTAGGAGCTGATGACTGGGAGGCTGAGGGGGATGGAGTGGGGGTGGTAGTGGGTGACGAGAGGCAAGAGGATGACGCTGCCTGGTGGATATTGTGAATTTTGGAGGAGAAGAGGTCCCTGACCTCCTAGTACTGTTATGTTCTTCCTATCATCGGGTCATCTATAAGAGCTGTCATTTGATCATAAGATTGCGGGCTGAACATCTGGACATTGACCTGTTATCATTGACACTCCAATGCAGTCGTGGGGGTATTGAAGGTGTTGCCCTTGTTGAGTTGCTAAACCAAGGTCCTGTATGCCTGTTTGGGTGGCCGGTAAAGATACCATGGCACTGCTCAAAAAGAGAAAGAACTTAGTCCTGGCCAAAAATTCCCTATTCACTTCCTGGCTTTTGTGGGACATTCATGTAAGTCAATTTAAAGTTACATTTGTCAATAAAATACTCAATCATTACAGTTTATCATGAATCTTGTCCAGCACTTTGAGTTGTTCCCCCTGATGTTGGACAACTCAAAGCTTTATATGATTTATTAAAAGTACTTTTATCAAATGCAGGGATTCTTTTTATTTTAAGCTATGATGCTCTGCAATTGGGCAAAATATTACAACTCTGCCTTATGTACACTATCTTGTATATAGTACAGTATATTCATATTACATCAATGATTTGGGATTCAAAATCCTGATGCTGTATATTTTTTAAAAGATACTGTATTTCTATTTTTTTAATTGCATCTGTCCTCCAGCTCAATGTCAACAAGACGGAGGCTCTCCTGATTGGCTCGCATCAGCGCCTCTGTACCTCAGGCGCTGACAACATCAGCATCCAAGGCTGCTCTCTCCATCTCTCAAAGCCAGGCAGGAATCTGGGCGTCTTGTTTGACCCCGAACTGTCCTTCCTCCCTTTCCCTTATATCCACTCCATGACCGGTACAGCCTTCCACCACCTCCGCAATATTGCCAGACTCTGCCACTCCTACCTCACCCTCCACGCCGCCAAAACTCTTATTCACGTCTTTATCACTTTCAGGCTCGACTACGGGAACTCTTTCCTTGTCAGCCTTCCTGGCTCCTCCCTTCACAGGTTACAGATCATTCAGAACTCTGAAGCTCGTGTACTCTCCCGCACCAGACTCCACGACCACATCACTCCCACCCTTGCCCATCTCCACTGGCTCCCCATCCCCCAGAGGATTGAATTCAAGATCCTCTTCCTCACCTTCAAGGCCATTCACAGCCTTGCCCCACCTATCTCTCTGACCTGCTGTCTCCCTATCAGCCTGCCCATCCCCTCCGCTCAGCAGGCTCTGGCCTGCTCCTTGTCCACTGCCATGACTGTGCCAACATTGTTGGCCGGGCTTTCAGCCTCTCTGCTCCCATACTATGGAACTCTATCCCAAATCTCTTCACCTCACTACCTCTCTTTCCTCCTTCAAGGCCGGGCTCAAGACCTTCCTCTTCGACCATGCCTTCTGCTCCCCTCCTAACTCTTCCACCTCTCCTACTCTCGTTCCCCTACTCCAACCCTTCCCCCCATGCTCAGGTCTCGATCTGACTGTTCAGTGCTTAGGGACGTCTGCCCGACGTGAAAGGCACTCTATAAATGTAATTTTGTTGTTGTTGTACTCCTTCGTCCCACTGCTTTCTCCATTCAACTAATAATCTAACTGTTTAAAGTACAGTATATCTCCTATTTCCTTCATCCAAAAAACACAGGTTTAGGTAGGTGGAAGTCAAGAGATTGAGACCCAAAGTAAATATTGGGTGGGAGAGTGGGCGATACAGCTGGAAATGTACTCGTTAAAAACACAACATATTATCTGCGTAAGCTTCCCAACCCTTGTCCAGCCATGACCATCAATAATAACTTCAGCATGTATTTATATAATGCTCCTCACACAGGTGCATCCCAAATGTATTAAGTTTGATGTACTGAATATAAAGCAGCACGTGATTTTAAATTTAGCCTCTTTCAAAATGAACAATAATGAAGGCCCTGAACCCTTTTAGGGAAGAAATCTTCCTAAAATCTGAGGGAAAAGTTGACTGCCTCGTGTGATATGCTGTTTTTAATTAAAGTCACACAATGCAAAACTATTATCAAAGGGCCTGTCACATTACACCATATGCACATTAGAAAAAAGTGTGACAAAACATATGATTAACGTAATTAGCATCTGTTGTTTCAAAATATTTTGGACTGTTTTTTTCATAGAGACCTTGTCCTATTTTGTGGTGTTCATCTGCAAAATGTAAGTTTTCTCTAGGATAGCAACTAATGCACAACAGATGTTCCTGTCCCAGTAGACCGAACACTGAGACCAATGAAGAGGGTCAACTTGATTCTAATATTCCATTGCTTAGTAGCAGATCTTGGAGCCAGTTCAGACCCAAACCCCTGTCCAGCCACAAAAGTCTTCAAAATGTCTTCCAACACAAAAATTACATGAAGGAGGGCATTGAAGGAAGGAGCCTGGACTTGCTCTATTTGTCGAGTACAATCTATTGCTCTCCATTTATGAAGCAAAAAGGTTTTATGATTTCAGTGAAATGGATGTGCACTTATTCAAATACTGTACTTGGTATATTGAGGCTTCCTAGGAGATATGTACTGATTGTAGGGTATATCAACTGGGTCATAGACCAAGAACCCAGAGAGGAAAAATCTTGATGTCACTGCCAGTTAAGTCATAATGCAGGCAAGCTGCCAACTTGTGTTGTCAGTGCTGTAAGTATAACCGGTTATGACAGGAGTTGAGCTATGAAAAAAGACAGATGAAATGGTAAATGAAAAGGGATTTTGAATGCATGGTGCGCTCTTATAAATAATTTGTTGAATTATTTTATAATTCAAATAGTTTTATTTCTGTTGTGTTGGGTTAAGATACTCAGCAGAGAGTACTGACGAAACTATTTTTGACGTACATTAAAAATTAAGTGTTCTTTATTTAGCTTATAAATTCACATAGCTCATTGTTTTGTTTAATATTACACTCATAGGGAGGTGAAAATAATGTGCTGGGTCTGATGCTTGACGCGGTGGATAACTTCAGGGTTTGTGAATTCAAAGTATGGTGTATCGCTCGTGATATGCTCAAGGCAGATTGGGGATTCCGATTGCGAATTTGGGATAGTGGCAGAATGGCTGTCTAGCGTGAGCAAAGGCTGGAGAGTAAAGTGCAAAAGAAAATTAACTAAGGTATTCCAATTAACTTTAAAATAAGCTATTGATTGCTACTCAATCATCCTTGCTTGAAAGTTTGAAAGGATGGATTTAGAGTGAGGACAAGCTTAGTTGTAATGTTTCCCCTTGCCTTCCACTCCTCCCTACCCTGTGATGATCATGTGAATTCCTTGGGGATGTCTTGAGGTGAAAGGTGCTATATATCAAATATAATTATTATTAAATGGCAACACTCATTCACTTCCAGCAGGGGTCATCTGACAGCAATCAGCAGCAGAGGAAACCCTGGCTGAATTTTCTCTATTTAGTCACAAAATCACAGTGTTCAGTGGATGAGGCCTTTGGCCCATTGAAACCTCATTCCCAGCCGACCGTCCCCCATTAAAGCAGTTGAGCTGTTTTTTAAATGAGTTAAACTTTCTGGGCTCGACTACCCTTCCTAGCAACCCATTCAACTAGTTAATTATTCTTTGAGCAAAGAAATACTTCCTGGTGTTTTTCCTGAAATCGCCTATGGCAACCAAAACCTTGTGTCCACTCATTCTGTTATTTCAAAAGTCATCCAAAAGTATTGTTCCAGATTTACTTTCTCAGTCCCATTTAGAATCTTATACTTATCTATAAGTTCCTCTCTGTGATATCTCTTTTCAGGACTGAATATTCCCAGCTTGTCTATTTGTTGCTCATAACTAATTCCTCAAACACTAGGAATGATTTCTCTCCTCTGCAATTATCTTTGACTTAAGCATCCTTTCCTTAGCTGACCAGGCGATACTGAGCCTTTTATTATTGCTTATCAGATCAGCTTATCCAATTCACATTTATATAGCACCTTTCGTGTTGGGAGGAGTTCTTAAAGTGCTTTGCACAGCTGTCTGGGCCCCTGAGGGGAGGGGAGCTAACGAAGGTTGGGGGATGGTGACATAACTAGAGAAGAATCCAGATTCTTACTGGTCTGTACTGCACAACATGTAGTAGTTATCCATTGTTATTGTGTGTTGATGTGTTTTACATTTCATATAGCTGTTTCTCTTTGGGAAGCACTTCATAAGATTTACTGTAAAGTGTAGAGCCAATTTGTATACAGCGGTGCCCCCAAAAACATACAGGAAGTGAATGATCAATTTTATCTGGGGGATTATTTATCAGGAAACTGGGAGAAATCCTTTTCTCTTTTTGAAAAGCACCATGTGCTATTTACCAACCCCACAGGTGAACGCGGTTTAATGTCCCATCCAAAGGACAACACTTCTGACAGTACCACTATAGGGCGGAGTGGTACTGTCAGAAGTACCAATATAGAGTCAACCTGGATAGTGAATTGACTCTACAACAACAAAATTGCATTTGTAGAGTGGAGGGGTTGGGGGGGGGGGGAGGGGGGGAGGATTGCAGAGAGGTAGGTTTACCAAGATGGTTTTCAAAATCAACTTGCTCTGGCACAGTGATTTATACTTTATTTTGCATTTGGATCGGAATGACCAAAGTACTGTAATAGGCTGGCGCACAACGTAATACTTCACATTGTCGGACTTTATTCTGACCACATTGTGAATTTAAGGTTTAAGGATTTGTTTCTCTTTATTTGCATCATCCTATTTTACAGCCAATACATTTTGTAGAAGTTACATATCGGTAGTTAGGTGCATCTGTAAAAACTGCACAAATATCTTTTCAATTCTAACAGGACAGATCAAAATTTGCATGCATACATACTAGGGTCCGGCAATATATCGCTAAAACCCGATATAATTTTCATATCGATACGCCGATATAGGCATTTCAAAAATATCGATGTATCGAAAAATCGATGTATCGAAAAGTCGATATATCGAGGGAAAAAATCGGAATGCGCGCACACTGAACTACAAGACCCAGAATGCTCATCTTTATACACAATGCAGAGACCGAGGTGCAAAGCTGCCATATTGTATTCATAGTCCTCGAATACAATATACAGGTATGCAAGGGGTGGGGGGGGGGGGGGGGGGGGGTGAGAGACGGGGTGGATGTGATACTATACAGATAGATAGAGATGGGGGGGATGTGAGAGAGGACAGAGACACAAACAGAAAAACACAGAGATGGAGAGAGTGGTGTGAGAGACACAGAGGAGAAAGATATTTACCTCCTGAGGAGATAGGCCCCGAATGCGCAGTACAAAAAACCCGAAAATATCAATATTTCGGTATATCTCAATGTGAGCCCATCGATATATCTGAATCTGAAAATTTCCATATCGACGGACCCTAATACAGACAGACAGACAGACAGACAGACAGACAGACAGACAGACAGACAGACAGACAGACAGACAGACAGACAGACAGACAGACAGACAGACAGACAGTGATAAAAAAGAATGATAGTACTGCTTGATTGTACTGTTTGACGGTATTCCCATGGTCCTTTCTTCTCCGTTGCTCTGTGTCCCTGTAAAGTGCTTTGAGATATTACCCTAAGTGTAGGGCTTTGTATAACTGCAAGTTGTTGCTGCAGACAGAGGCCAATCTTTTAATCTTTAAAGTTATAAGAAATCAATGGGGAATTTTAATTGATTTTCAAACATGGGTATTATGGAAGTACACTAATTAATTAACTTTTTATCTGCCTGTGGGTGTACCAGTACACATATTCCCCTCTGTAAGTTCACCTATTCTACACATCTTAATATGATGTCTTAATGAAGAAATCCATTGAAAATACTCCAACATTGTATTCATTGTCATTTTTCGGACAAGTTAGTTAGAATATTATAATTGTGTTAGCTTTATTTATAACAACACAGAAATAAGTTCATAAAATGAATAATAATTATCTGTGCATTTGATATAGCACTTTATCACATCATTTAGAAGCTTTAAAATACTTCACAGGATCTGCTGTAGTGACAATATTGGTAAGCAAACAGTTTAAGCAATTTGCATATAACAATATCCCACAAAGTCCCTGTAAGTAATGAACTGAACAAAATAGCGTTTAGCTTACATCAAGTAATGTGCCACATGGAGTGTACAGTGCAGAATAACCTACAGGTCTTTGTAGAAATTGTTCATTACACACAACTGGAACTGGAATTTCTGTGAACCAACTGGTTGTGATTTTTTGTTAAACTAGCCTTGCTCCTTCTTTGTCCTCCTGACGTGAAAGGTGCTATATAAGTGCAATTTTGTTGTTGTTGTTTGCTTCTCAAGAGTTTGTTAATTTTTTTTCTTTTAACGTGTCATGAATGTAATTAAAAAAAATATTTCTGACCCACATTTTCTACCACCAACCAGCTCCATAGACCACCCTCCCACGCCTTGCCCAAATGTATGTTTATGAGATTAAAGATTAAACTCTGTCTACAGCAATAACTTGCATTTATACAAAGCCCTACATTTACTTTATTATTTTATTCGGTGTGCAAATCAATGGCACTTATATGGTGACTTTTGTGTCAAATGAATGTCAGATAAATGTTTCGAATTGCTTCACAGAGTCAGTGGAGAGTGAGCAAGAGAAATTAGTACGGAGAGATTTGGAAAACTTTAACCTTGAGGTGACAAGGACACTATAATGTGAATATCTCAAAATACTTCAAAGGAAATTCCTGACAAGTGTAACGACCGCTCCTGGAAAAAAATCTCCCCGCAATCCCTTTCTGCTGCCCTCAAGTCATCTGATCTCCTCCTCCTCCTCTGGCTTACCTCCTGAACTAATTTATCTTCCTCGCTTTCACAACTCCCTCTCCACCACACTTGATGCCCTTGCCCTCCTCACCTCACAAATTGCCTCCTACACATGCAACACCCTGGTACACCAGCCACCTCTGCTCCCTCAAGGGGGATGTGTGGGCCGCCAAACCCATCTGGGTCAAGTCTGACCCATTGGTTCACCATCTGAACAATATCAAAACACACAACTCCGCCCTTGCCTCCGCCAAATCAATCCTTCTACTCCAAGGGCAGCCAGGCTTTCAGCCTCTCTGCCACCACCCTCTGGAACTCCATCCCACAATCCCTTCGCCTTGCTCCCTCCCTTGCCTCCTTCAAAGTCCAACTTCCAAGAACCTCCTTTTTGACCATGCCTTCAGCTGCCCTCCCACCTCTCTGCCCTTCTTTATCCCAACCCTGCCCCCCACCCCACCATGTTAAGGAACTGGCCCCTAACTGTTCAGCATCTTGGGACGTCCTCCCAACATGAGATGCGCTCTACAAATATCATTTTATTGTTGTGATTGGATGTGAAGGACAACCCCAGGCTCGTATTATCCACCACCAACGAGCTCCTCCCATGCCATGACCAAGCTCTGACTGTGAGGAGATGCTGGATTTCTTCGTCCAAATTCAAGGGGAATCTGTTCAGCTGCCTCCGCCCTCCCAACCAATACGCCCTCACCATCTCACCACTCTCTGCCACCCCACCCTCTGACCCCTACCCATCCTCCCGTCACATTTTGGAACTTGTCTACCCTTCCTCAGTCATCACTGCCATATCCAGCATGAAAAACGCCACCTGCTTCCATGACCTCATCCCCACTCTTCTCCTTAATTCCCAGCTCCATCTCCTCACCCCTCTACACCTATCATCTCGCACCATCTGCTGCCTATCACCTGGCACCATTCCCATCCCCCTAAAAACAGTTACAATCACCCTCATTCTTCAATACCTTCTTTGGACCCATCCTTGCCTTCTAATTACCAGCCCCTCTCCAACCTCCCTTTCAAAGGTCCTTGAAAGAGTTGTTGCTTTCTAGCTTTGCTCATTCCTCTCCTACCACTCCCTTCTTGAGCACAATTCTATGTCTCTGCCACCACCCTCGATTACAGGACAACTGATGTGCTGACAGACTGCCCATCTGAAATCAAGTGCTGGATGAGTGCTCTGAGACACTATCCGGCATGCAGGGCACTATATAAATCCAAATCATTGTTGTTGTGGTTGATTGCCTCACACGAGCACCTCAAGCACTGGCAGCAACAGGATCCACGGTTGCACACTCCCATCTCACCAAGCCAATTTGGAACCTGAACACCAGTTCTGTCCAGACCCCACTACCTCCCCATCACGGATCAACTTAATGAACCTCACACTTTGTGTTCAAATACACTTACTCTCGAGACCTCCCTACCTCTCTGATCTCCTCATTTCCTATTCCTCCGCCTGGCGCCTTGGCTCCATTAGCCCCGGCCTCCGGGTCGTCCTTTGCACCCTGTTGTTAACTGAAGACATGGGGTTAACTTCCACATGTACCTTCCACATTCAGCGCCTTGGGATGTCTTCCCGATTGACATGAAAGGCACTATTCAAACCTAGTTATGTTGTATGCGGATGACATTCTACTTTTCCACTTCCAGCTGCAACTCCCATTCCCCTGATGTTCTGTCAGCTTGTCTGTCAGACATCAAGCATTGGATGAGGAAATATTTCTTGCAGTTAAATGTCAACAAGACGGAAGCCATACTTTCCCTCTCCCTCTCCCGCACTAGGCTCCATGGCCCCATCACCCCACACTTGGGTCTTGATTTTGATTGTTCAACGCCTTGGGATATCCTGCAGCCGTGAAAGGCGCTTTACAAATTTTGATGTTGTATTTAGGCAAATGCAGCTGGTAAATTGTGCGCAGTAAAGCTCTACAAACGGCTATGAATTGACTAACTTTACTGGAGCATTGTCGCCCAGAACATTCAGAGAAACTCCTTTTGATTTTCAAATAATGTCATACAATGGTTAACATCCACTGGAACAAGCAAATGGGACCTCTGAATTGTCTCATCCAGAAGGCAGCACTTTGGACAACACATCAAAAATTTGATCCCTGTTTCAGTGATGGAAAATTGAGATTTCGGTCAAACACCATATGCAGAGTATGATACGGGGAGCTAGGGATAATGAAACATGGCAAAGTGACATATTGGCTTAGTTAGTTGGAATGAGCAGCCAGGGAGATTGATTGAGTCAGAGCTGGAGGTAAGAAAGCTCTGGTGAGAGACAAACAAGGTGGCATCAATGTTTGCTGATGTTCAGCTAAAGAAACTCGAGTGTCTTCCAGGACGTGAATGACATGCAGTCAGTCAGAACAACAATAGGCCTGGAAGCAGAAAGACGGCTGGGTATCATAGTAATATTAATAATTCTTGCATTTGATATAGCACCTTATCACGTTGTTGAGGTGTCTGAAAGCACATCACAAAATATATGATAAATAGGGATGACTATTTTGTGGGCAAAAAGAAACAGCCAGTTGTGCCTTAAGTAAGGCAACCGTAGACTGAAAATTCACATGGTCTTAGCCTTAAGACAAAATATGTAACATTTAAGATGGAGCAGAAAATTTTGATTCAGTTTAATCTCTTTGGTCGCCAAGTGTCTTCTGGAAACCCATCATCATGCTTGATAGTATTCAAACCAGCTGAGAATTCCAGACATGCATGCCTTTTACACATTGAGGTTTTGTGGTTGAGGTTGTATTCCCTGTGAATCGTACTCTGAGAAACGGGCAAATGGGTGGAGTGGAGTGCTTTAAAATTATTTCACACAAATGAAGACAACTGTAAATTTGGAACCTTTTTTTAAAAAAAACCCCCACTGCATTTAAAAAGAAAAAAACAGCATTATTGCTGGGCCATATGAAGTCAATTCTCCTCTGGAATTCCAGTGGCCAGCTCAAGAGGGCTGGGCAAATGGAGCATAATGGGTCAATTCATATTTAATCAGTGGTATGAATCAGTTCTTCATGCTTCTAAATAAAATCATCAAAGAGACTGCCTTGAGGAACAGTCTTTCAGCATCAAAGTTCAATCCAGCATTTAATGAGATATATTAATACTTAAAGGAGAAAGATACTCTGGGGACAACTATTATGAATATTAAGTTGCTGGACTCAGGTATTGCCTTATATATTTATAAATAACAACAAAAGTGATAGCTCATTAACAGAATATAAATGAACAATTATCCATGAGTCAATATGAGGAAGCAGATTTACTTAAAGGGAATTATTTGACTGATATCATATCTACCTCACTTTGTGGCTCAGGGAATTGACTATTTACAGGACAATAGAACTTGAAACATGATTAATTTTTAGATTTTTTTTCAAAGTTTCAAACTTTATTGAGGAAAAGGCGCATTTCCTTAGTGCTTGAAAAATAAATAAATGTAAAGGAAACTTGCTGAACAACAAGAAAGCATGATGAACTGGAGAGCTGATAGACTTGCGTAGAAACTCTCCAGGATCTCCTCAGGTTGTTTAATAATAAATCATCCCTACCCGCTTCAGCTTGGGTGAAAACCCTGGACTGTCCAGTGTCTTGAGATCTACTTCCAATATGAAAGGCACTATCTTATTATATTAGCGATAGCTAACCTTTTAGGTCAGCCAACAAATAAATGTTCTTGATTGAATATTTCTTGCTTTGTATGCCATAAATCAGAAAAATTCAATCAAGAAACAACAACAACAAAATTACACTTATAGAGCGCCTTTCACGTCAGGAGGACGTCCCAAGGCACTGAACAGTTAGTTCAGGACCCGAGCAGGGTGGAAGGGTGGGGGTAGGGGCAGGGGGATGGACAGTAGGAAAGAGGGTATAGTTAGGAATGCAGCAGAAGGCACGGTCGAAGAGGAAGGTCTTGAGACTGGCCTTGAAGGAAGAAAGGGAGGAAGCGAGGTGAAAAACCTAGAAAGGCATTGATTAATTGAACACAGATTTACCTAGACTTATATGAATGTTCAGTAGGCAATTTTTGATGGCTCAGTCATACATACGTTGGCTAACACTGTTCCATAGTGCTCGAAAAACATCCGTGGCATGACCTGCTCTGCCTTTCCCCACCTCCGCAACATTGCTTGGTTCCGCCACCGTCTCACACCGCAGGCCACCAAAACTATTGGTGGGCGGGCCTTCAGCCACTCTGCCCCCACTCTCTGGAATCCCATCACGTAGTCCCTCCACCTCACTCCCTTCCTTGCCTTCTTCAAGATCCGTTTCTAGTCTCCCTGCCCTCCACCCTCCCTGATACCGACCCCCAGCTTAGGTCAGAATCACATAGTCAAAGATGATACCCCAATATAGTGCTCACGGAGGGGGCAAGAGCATGCCATTCTTCAGATAAGATGTTAAACCGAGCTCCCATTCAGTTGTTCAAGTGGATGTTAAAGATCCCATGGCATTATTTTAAAAGAGTTTCTCTTGGTGTCCTGGCCAACAATACACCAAAATAAAATTTGTCACTGACTCTATGGCTGTACGTGGCAGCACCAACTCTTCAGTCAGATGTTTTCAATTGAATTAATATTTTCTACAAACCTTCTCAAGTTTACCAAGATGCTATTGTGAATTAAATTTATAATTTCCGTTTGAAAATGAAATCTTTCACACTGATTAAGTTTTAAAATGTCATTGCAATCTTTATCCAGAAAATTCTATTTTTGATTCTTATTTTATAATGAGCACAAAATACACTCAATAATTCAGTGACTCTGGCTAAGATATCAAAATGATAATGGTCTAATTTTCAGTAAAAATTAATAATAATACTTACATTTGACATTACATTACTTTTCATGTAAGGATGACATCTCAAAAGTGGAGTGACTATGGAGTGATAGGTGGATGTGGCAGCCAATATGTGCTTAGCAATGTCCAACAAACAGCCATATTTGGGACATTGTTGTGTGTAATAAGCTGCCACATTTCACCTACAAAATATACAGTCAATTCACTTCATAGTATACTCTGAACAATAACAACAAAATTACATTTATAGAGCGCCTTTCATATCGGGAGGACGTCCCAAGGCTCTGAACAGTTAGGTCGGGACCCAAGTAAGTGAGAGGGGCAGGGTAGAGAGGAGGGGCAGGAGAGAGTTTGGAAGGGAGGGAGAGAGTTGGGAGGGCAGCAGAAAGCACAATCGAAATGGAGGTTCTTGAGCCTAGCCTTGAAGGAGACTAGGGAGGAAGCGAGGCGAAGGGGATGGAGTTCCATAGTGTGGGGAGGTTTGAGAAGTCTTGAAGATGTGATAAGGTGCTATATCAAATGCAAGGATTATTATTTATTATGTTTGTGGTCAATTTTATCTGGGAGATTATTGTCTCGGACACAGAGAGAAGCTCCCTTCTCTTCATGCAGGATTGTGTCTCTGAACACTGACTGACCACAAACGCTTAGCAAGATGGTCTGCTTGGCTTGATCTGTAGCACCTGCACTCCTGGGGCAGCAGTTATGTGTTCAAGCCCCAGATTGCCAGATTTTGAATGTAGTTCAGTATTGTCAGAGGTGCTGTACTGTGAATGAGAAGTTGAATCAAGATCCTGTTCAGGTACATGTGAACGACTCCATCCATAGATTGTCATCTAAAGGACCGCACCTCTGACAGTGCAACACTTCCACTATTGAATTGGTTTGTTAGTCTATCATCGCTACTCACAAAATGCCTGATGTATTTGTCTGCAAAATAGTCGCTTGAGAGTAATTACTGCAAAGTGCTTTGAGAATTAGGTGCTATAAAAATGCAAGTTCATTCATATGGGACTGAGGAAGCCAGACAGACCACAAAAACAAGGACACTAGGAAGAAATCCAAACCACTAATTGCATATATAGCTCAGAGGATTATTGTGAACAGATTGTGAAATATTACAAAAAGGTGTTAAAGATAATCTTGTGATGCATAGATAGTCTGGATTGTTAGTCAGAAATGCAGGCATCAGCAAAACAATACCATATTAGGAGGTAATCAAAGTTAGGTGAGAAGATCAGCCATGATCTTGTTGAATGGCGGAGCAGGCTCAAAGGGCCGAATGGCCTACTCCTGCTCCTAATTCTTATGTTCTTATATGACCAAGGTGGATGAGCAATAAAACATGGTTTAAAACTAGAGCCACATGCTCCATTTTCCACCAAAAGAACCAGGGAATGGAAGAGACCAGGACGGCGTCTCAGAGCACTTCCCAATAACGGATCCTGGGGCCGAGTCAGTGGGAGGGGAAAGAAGGTGACCGAAAGCACGGTCGAAAAGAAAGGTCTTTAGCCAAGACCTGAAGGTAGGAAGAGAGGGGGCGAGGCGAAGGGAATGAGCAAGGGAGTTCCATAGCCTCGGGGCATAAGCATGGCCACCGATGGTGGAGTGGAGGATTTGGGAGACAAGGAGGTGGCTAGACCTGGTGGAGCAAAGGCAACGGGTAGTGTTGTGAGGAGGTCAGAGAGGTCGGGGGGTGCAGGGGAGTGGAGGGATTTAAACACAAGCGTGAGAATCTTGAAATCAATTCTCTCTGGGATAGGGAGCTAGCGCAGTCCGGCATGGACAACAACAACAACAACAATTTACATTTATATAGCGCCTTTCACGTCGGGAGGACGTCCCAAGGCGCTAAACAAGAGGCGTGTGACCCGAGCTGGGAGGGGAGTGTTTGGGAAGGGGTGAAACACGAAGGGGAGGTAAAAGAGTTCGGGGTGGAACAAAAGGCACGATCGAAGAGGAAAGTCTTCAAATCGGCCTTGAAAGAGGAAAGGGAAGTTGCGAAACGGAGGGATTGAGGGATGGCATTCCATAAGGTGGGAGCGGAGAAACTGAAGGCCCAGGCCTCCGATGGTGTGGCGGTTTGGGCGGGGGGCTTGGAGCAGGCCAAGTCCTGTTGAACGGAGGGTCCGGGTGGGCGTGTAGGGGGAGAGTAGATCGGTTAGGTAGGATGGGGCAAGGCCGTGCAAGGCCTTGTAGGTGAGGACGAGGATCTTAAATTCGATCCTCTGGAGGATGGGGAGCCAGTGGAGACGGGCGAGGGTGGGGGTTATGTGGTCACGGAGGCGGGTGCGGGATAGTACACGGGCTGCAGAGTTTTTGATGACCTGCAGCCTATGAATGGAGGAACTGGGGAGGCCGATTAGGAGAGAATTTCCGTAGTCCAGCTGTGAGGTGATGTATGCATGCACGAGTGTTTCGGCAGCGCAGGGGGTAAGATAGTTGCGGAGCCTGGCAATGTTGCGCAGATGGAAATAGGCGGTGCCGGTCAAGGCGCGGATGTGGGGGAGGAAGGAAAGTTTTTGATCGAACATGATGCCGAGGTTCCTGATTGGCTTTGTGAGGTGGAGAGTACAGCCTTGGATGTTGAGGCTGGCAGCGCCCGATGTGCGGAGGCGCTGGCTTGAGCCAATCAGGAGGGCCTCGGTCTTACTCACGTTCAATTGCAAAAAGTTGTCCCTCGTCCACGATTCGATGTCGGACAGACATGCTGTCAGAACATCGATCGTCTGGGGATTGAGGGATGAGGCAGAAAGGTACAACTGGGTGTCATCCGCATACATGTGGAAATTTACCCCATGTCTGCGGATGACGTCGCCCAGGGGGAGCGTGTAAAGGGTGAAAAGAAGGGGACCGAGGACAGAGCCCTGAGGGACGCCGTGGGAAACTGTGCGGGGGTTTGAAGAAAAGCCATTGGAAGAAACAAAATGTAAACGATGGGTCAAATAAGAGTGGAACCAGTCAAGGACTATGCCTTGAAGGTTGAGGTGGGAGGAAAGACGTTGAAGGAGGATGGTGTGATCGACTGTGTCGAACGCAGCAGACAGGTCAAGGAGGACGAGGAGGCAGAGGGAGCCCTGGTCACAGGCGGTTAGGATGTGATTTGTGACCTTGACCAGGGCAGTTTCTGTGCTGTGGATAGGGCGGAAACCTGATTGGAGGGGTTCAAGAAGTGAGTGATTTGAAAGGAAAGAGCGGAGCTGGGAGGCAACCACTCTTTCAAGGACCTTGGATAGAAACGGGAGGTTGGAGATGGGTCGATAACTTGATGGTTGCGACGCATCAAGGGAGGGTTTCTTCAGGATAGGGGTGATGGTGGCTGTTTTAAGGGAGGTAGGGACGGTTCCTGAGGAGAGGGAAAGGTTAATGGTGTCAGAAATGAGTGGGGCTAACAAATGGAGCTGGGTGCGGAGGAGGGGGGTGGGGATGGGGTCCAATGAGCACGTGGTGGGTTTCATGGAGGTGATTGTTTTTGTGATTGAAAGCGGGGTGGTGGGGTTGAAAGTGTGAAATGGGGGGTGAGTGGGGGTTGAGGTAGCTGATGAGGGCGCTGAGGTGGAGGAGTGGTGAGGGGAGAAAACCGCAGAGCGGATTTTCTCAATTTTGGATTCGAGGAAATCCAGCATCTCCTCACAACGAACGTTTGAGGAGAGGATCTGCGAGGTGAGGCGAGGGGGGCGGAGGAGCTGGTTGGTGGTGGCGAAGAGGAGGCGGTGGTTGTCCTTCGCTTCCAGGATTATCCTGGAGTAGAAGGCTGATTTGGCGGTGGCTAGGGCGGAGCGGTAAAATTTGATGCGGTCCAGCCAGATTTGCCGGTGGACCGTGAGGCCAGATTTGAGCCAGGTGCGTTCAACTGCTCTCACTTGGCTTTTGAGGGAACGGAGGTGAGATGTGTACCACGGTGATGATTGGGAATGGGAGACGGTTTTGGAGGTGAGGGGGGCCAGGGTGTCTAGGGTAGTGGAGAGGGTGTTGTGGAGGGCGGTGGAGGCGGAGGATGGGTTTGTACAAAAAGAATGCCATTGTGGGAGGAGGTCGGAGGTTTCTAGGGCAGAGGTGAAAGTTTGAGGGGGAATCTTCTTCCAGGGCCGGTAGAAGATGGTGGTGGGTTTCGAAGTGGAGGGGGGAGGGATAGAGGTGTTGCAGGAAATGAAAAAATGGTCAGAAATGGCCTTGTCTGTGATGGTGACGCCAGAGACGTTGAGGCCTCGGGTGATCACCAGATCGAGAGGATGGCCGTGAGTGTGGGTGGCAGTGTTGATATGAAGGGAGAAGTTGAAAGACGAAAGTAAAGAGGAAAATTCAGAGGAAATGGGGCAGGAGAGGGTGAAATGGAGGTTGAAATCGCCAAGAATAATAAGGCGATCAGAGGAGGCACAAAGGGAATCTAATAGTGAAGAAAAGTCTGAAATGAAAGTGGGGGAGGGTTTGGGTGGGCGATAAACTAGTAGGATTTTGAAAGAACTGTGGGAGGAGTGAGAAAGGGTGAGATGTTCAAAAGAGGGGAAGGAGCCGGAGGAATAGGGGGATAGGGCGAGGGATGTCCTGGAGATGAGGGCCACGCCACCGCCACGACGGTTGGGTCGAGGAGCATGGTGGAATGTGTAGTTGGGTGGTGTGGCTTCAACAAGGGGGAAAGTGTCACCTGGGATGATCCAAGTCTCCGTCAGGGCCATGATGTCAACGTTCTCACCAAGGATGAGATCGTTGATGGCCAGTGCCTTGTTGCAGACAGAGCGGACATTTTGGACTGGAGTAATCGGGGAGCAGAGTTTGGTACAAGTGAGAATGCAGGCGGAGGAGTTCTGTATGAGCTGGATTTCATGAACGGTCGTGGAGGGGAGACCAGCGAGGAGGGCATTTGAATAGTCCAGCTGAGAGGTGATAAAGGCATGGACCAGGGTTTTGGCAGCTTTTGCAGTGAGATATTGGTGGAGACAGGCGATGCTTCGAAGATGGAAGAAAGCGGTGCTGGTGAGGGACCAGATGTGGGGGAAGTAGGGATCAGAAGGGAAGTAGTAAATTATCTCTATAAAACTAATATAATAAATGACAGCCAATTTGGGTTCATCTCATAGACTTTTTTTGAGGAGGTAAGTGTGGGAAGCCATATGTTGCAATACATCTAGGCTTCCAAAAGTTCCACAAAAAAGACAAAATGTGATCATGCAGTAACAAGGTAACATATGGACATGTATTCAGAATTGGCTGACAGAAAGGAAATAAATGGCCTTTTTTAGTGGAGCTAGATCAAAATGGGGAAAGGTATTACGCTCAAGATATTGGGACTCATTCTGTTCCTTGTATATATTAATGTCCTGGATTTGTAGACCCAGTGTAAGACAGTTCAATTTACATATGACACCATGAGGGGAACTATGGAAACACAGGAAGAGGCAAAACTCCTACAAAGAGAGTTTGATAACTTGCAAATGAGGTTTACTACAGATATTAATGCAGATTAATGCAGATTTTGTGTTAAAATCCCCTCACTCTCTGGCACCTCCCTACCTCTGGCCTTGTCATTCCCCAATCCACCACCCAGCGACTCCGCTCGACTGGCAATTGCCTCCTGCTTGTCCCTCGTATCCTACCTGACCTCGCCAATGGGGAGTAGTTTAGAACATAAGAACAGAAAAATTAGGAGCAGGAGCAGGCCATTTGGCCTCTCAAGCCTGGCCCGCCATTCAATAAAATCATGGCTGATCTTCTAATCTAACTCCATCTACCCGCCTTAGTACCATATCCCTTAATCCCTTTATCCACAAGAAATCTATCAATCGCGGTCTTGAATATGTTCAAGGACTGAGCATCTGCAGCCTTTTGGGGTAGAGAATTTCATAAATTCACTACCCTCTGAGTGAAGAAGTTTTTCTCAACTCAGTGCAAAAAGGCTGACCCCTAATCTTAAAACTATGATCCCTAGTTATAGTTTCTCCAACTGGGGGAAACAATCTCCCACTGTCGATTCTGTCATGCCCCTTAATAATCTTATAGGTTTCTATAAGATCACCTCTAATTCTTCTACATTCCAGAGAATGTAGGCCTAGATTACTCAACCTATCCTCATAGCTCAACCCCTTCATCCCAGGAACCAACCTAGTGAATCTGAATCTACACTGTACCCCCTCCAAGGCAATTATGTCCGTTCTCTAAACTGCACTCTTTTGTGCGGTCTCACCCAGGGCCCTATACAGTTGCAACAAGACTTCCCTACTCTTATACTCTAACCTTTTAAAGTTTCATCACCATGGAAATAGTGGAGTTGGGGCACAGGTTATTTCTAAAATCATTGCCAACATTTTACCCTGAAACTGCTCTGCATCAAGCAAACAAATTGATTGTCATCTCAAAGCTCACTAATTATACCATGAGACTCAATCAGCAAACTAATATGCAGTGTATTGGATTTAACATTGTATCCTTTGAGATTGGTGCTCAAAGCAATTTAAATCTTAATCTATATTTGCAAATTGGGAGAGACAAATTCCTCTCAGATATATTTCCCACAAGTTAATAGCACTTCAAAAGTGTAGTGTAACGTGCAATGTTAAGAATCATACTCAGGGTCACAGGTTCAAAGTTTCCTACCTGTTTCGGCTGTCAGAAATGGTGTTTCCAAAATGGGGAAGGAAACTTTTAATTATGCCCATTAAGCGGTGTCTAAATCTAATTAGACATGAGCTTCCTCTACAAACCCAACATGACCCAGTGAACCATATAAGCCAAAATAACTTCTCTTTGAGTACCTTCTTAGTTGGTATGTTACAGAAGATAAAGTTGCTAACTCTAGAATACAAAAGGAAAATAGAGTATCTTGGAGGTACATATCCTGCTTACCTAATTCCGGAAACTATTAGGTGCAGGATGTCAGGAGCCAAGGCTTGAGGATCCCAAAGTGCACGTTGAGTCTATCCAGCTGAAACTACATAGTTTGCCATTGCTCCATGTCCCCCGACCCACCCGCCCAATCATTGGCAGGCGAGCCTTGAATCACTCTGCCCCCAACCTCTGGAACTCCATCCCGAAGTGCCTCCGCCTCGCACCCTCCCTGGCCTCATTCAAGTCTCGCCTCAAGACTCTCCTCTTCGACAGTCCCATCGACGACTCCCCCACTCTGTCCTTAGCTCGGGTCTCAAGCAGTAATCTGTCCAATGCCTTGGGACGTCCTCCTGACGTGAAAGGTGCTATACAAATGTGATTTTGTTGTTGTTGATATTGTTGCTTTTCCACTGTTGAGATGACTCCCTGCCTCCCCCCATCCCCCACCCGTAACTTGTCTGCCCTTCCCAAGTCCTGTCGATTAGCAAGGCTGGCTGTGCTGACAGCAATAACAATTTACATTTATTTAACGTCCTTCAGCAGACCACATCCCAGAGCGCTGAACTAACATCCTGAACTCAATGGCATTGAGGATAATGTACCATTTCCTAATTGGTATTCAGGCGCGATCAGTTAACATCTGCATCTTTCTGGTCTAAATGGTCTAAATGCATTCTTTGCTGATCTCCCGAGCACCACCTCATACAAAACTGCGCAGGTCATATTATCACTCGCACTAAACTCGCACTGAGTGATACTCATCACCACAGTCCTTGCCAAGTTCCATTGGCTCACTGTGCCCAGCAGATCAATCTCAAGTTCCTCACCTATATATCCCTTCATACCCTGGCACCTCTCATATTCTACTCCTGTACTTGCCCCATCTGCTCAGCACACTCAGCCTTTCAATGAGTTCTCCTGCTTTCTGTGCACCACAATGAGATCCTACTCTCTTAACTCTGTAACTTTCTCCATCTGTCCCTCAATCTTGTGCCATCGCTGTTTAAATTCCTCCTTAGAACTTACCTCTGTGGTCACCTGTCTATCACTTACTCAGATTATCCAGTACTTGTAAAGCGCTCCAAAATGTTACTATACATGAAAGGGACAATATAAATGAAAACTGTTGTAATATCCTGCACTGGCTACTAGGTCAATGATAGAAGCTCCAAGTTTAATTTTGAACACGCTCCCAAGTAAATTCTAATACAGACATTTGGGTTGTGGCAACTAGATTTTGGTGATATCGATTCATATTTAGTGGCTAAAACAATTGTTGATTGTAATTATTGCGTTCAACAGTTACAAGAATAAGACCTACGGGATTAACAGATTTAGTGGCCAAAATTTTCAGTTCAAGAAAATAATATTCCTACTTCTCCATAACATCCCAGTTTAGAATTTATTGTTTAATGCTCTCTGACATGATAGTGATGAATTACCTTGTAAAACTACAATCTGCCAACTCTTTCACAACCATGTTTTACAACTTAACAGCAGTGAAGCACAGCTATTGACAATTTACTCCTGTAAATCAGTCATTTGCAGTGAGTATCTACTTACACAGGGTCCACTGAGAGAGCTTGACCTGGTAGACTGCTCTGTTACCGTTTGTGACTAACAGCTTTGAGTTGTATAGTTTGACCTGGAAGACATTAGAATGCTGCTTCACACAGCCTCTCTGGATAGTTGTGAAAGATAAAATGGCATAGAATAAAAGCATCGAAATAGGTTATTTGGCCTAATTAGTTTGTGACTCCACCCCTAATCCCTTAGACAGTCTCATAAAACATGTAACTCTACTTTTTGTGCTTCACAGAATATTAACAGTATGGGAACAGGCCATCAAGACCACAAGTTTGTGCAGGTGGTTTTCTGAACGTAAACCATCATATCTAATCCTATTCTGCTTATTTCCCGTACCCTCTATTATTTCTTCTTTTTAAGCCACTATGCCTCGAAATTTTACCCAATTCCATAAAGTATTAGGTGTAGGTTGGTTAGAGCCGAGGTTAGCGGACTTCAGAGTGTGCATTTGGGAACTGCTGGCGGTTAACTAGTTAAAACCATATAGCTTGCCATTTAGAGCACTGATTGTATAACTTCCTGCAGCTTATCCAGCTAAGACCACTCTGCTCATTAGGCTTGGGCTTCAGACATTCTGCTGCCAAGCAGACACCTTGGAACCAACACGTCTCCAAGGAGAGCATGTTTACCTCCACCAATCTAAGGGGAATAGTATTTCAGTGTCAAAGCCTCTTCAGTTACACACGTACTTTATAATAAACAATTGACTCAGGGTTGACTTTACTCCAGGTATTAGTAAAAATGCAGGGGTTTTCCATGTTTCATAAAGTTGCAAATGTTAAGTGCATACAGAAGTGATTAGAATTTATCACTCTCTATTCATATTCCTCTCCCTCCATAACCCTCTCTCTCCATACCCCCCTTTGAAGTGATTACTGATTAGAATAATATAGAATTTGTGCCTTTGCTTATGTAGACCCAGACGCGGAAGATCAAGTAAAATCAAGTAAATGAGCCTGCTCAAGTCAGACAGTTCATTGTCTTTCAATGAAGATTCCCTCGAACACAGCTACACTATTGCAGTAGAGTGGAACTTCTGCTATCTTGTCAGTTGTTTTTTTTAGGAGAAATGGAGCATACAAAATGCACCATGAAAGCTTCAATCACGTCTTGAACACATTTGAACTTTCTGCCCTGAGCAATGCCAGCATAATCTTTCTCAGGAGTTCCGAAGGATCCTGTGGCAAAAAAGAATATCCAAGGTAGCTTCAACATTCATGGCACCAGGAGAGCACTGACTTTGGCAGTTATTCTTGACTTGTTGCTAAATGCACCAACACTTATCATAAAATTTCCCCAATTCAATCAGCTGTGTTTGAGAGAATCTTCATCACGCTCTAAAACGTCAGTATATTTATCAATCTGCAAAAAATAGTGTTCACATATGGAGTTACCAGCTCATATACTACTGTGATGACACTGTGAACTCACATAGTGTAGGCGGTCACTGCAGTACATTAGTGTGGGGGAGGGGGGTGGGGCTGCAATGCACTTAGTGTTGGACTTGCTGATCTTCAGGTTAGACGTGACACCGAGGTCCCATCTGCCTGTTCAGAGGGAACTCTAGAGATCCCATGGCATTATTAGGAAACAAAACTCAGTTTCTTCCAGTGATCTCGCCAACAATCCCTCAGATAAAATTGGTTATTCACTTCGTAGCTGTTGTGGGAAATTGCTGTGCACAAATTGGTGTTCACATTAGCCTACAAAATACAAAAGTTTTTATATTTACAGTATCCTATGAAGTACTTTCAAATGTTCTTCCAACATAAAAGGCACTATATTAAAATATTTATTATTACGATGTGACCCTTGACAAGATATTCAACAGAGAGACTAGCACAATTGAATCTTAGCCTTACATAAGTAGTCTCTGATGTCAAAAAAGGGAATATCTATCAATGACAAACTAACACATTAAACATTCATTTTCTGCAGAGACTGGAACTGGAATGGCAGTAAACATTGACAGGAATAAGAGACATCTCCTGGAATAATGAGTTTCTGCAAGTTGAAGTAGGAGCATGTGCTATCATGAAATGACAGGGATTCAGATTTGAAGTCTTGTGCTACTGACTGACCAAATCATAGTTGCGTTATTGTGGGTGGACATAAATGCATCTTCACAAAGTGGCAGCAGCAGCAAAATTACATTTCTATTGTGCCTTTCACATTGGGAGGATGTCCCCAGGTGCTGGGCAGTCAGTGTTTCGGATCCGAGCTAGTGTCAGGATCAATAAGGGAGGAGAGGGGAAGTGGGGGTAACCAATGGCACTGTCAAAGCAGAGGGTCTTGAGGCGGGATTTGAAGGAGGCTAGGTTAGGCATGGTGGAAGAGTTAGGGAGATTTATCCCAGGCACGTGTACACATCCAGCCAATGGCTTACAGGACCATGGATTGAGGCTCGGAAGCAGGTCATCTATACACCTGTTTCATAGATTTACATTGAGTATTTGGTCTAAATAGTCTGTGCCAGCATTTATACTCCACATAGGTTTCTTCGCTATTGATTTGTTAGCCATGGAGACAAAGAGAAATTACGAGAGAATAGAGGAATTCTTATCCTCCTTGGTGAAAAAAAGAGGGGATCTCATTGCTAGATACTTCAGTCGGTTCAGTGAGACATTTATCTGGTAAGGATAAAACTATCTGAGATGGAAAGCTTGCATTAGTGACTCCTTGCATCAGTTTTGAGTGATAAATGGGTAACATCATTTTTTGAAATCAATTAAGTAATAATTAGGAGCAAAAGATGATCTTTTGTCTCTGTACTTAATCATATCTGGTCAATACTTGTGCAGGAACCTTTCTTTTACATAGGATTAGGTTGAAAAGCCTTAAGAATTCAATTGGTGGTCATTGCAATGATTGATTCTTTGACTGTTTCCTTTGTTGTTTCTCATCAAATATGAGTTCCCCTTCTTCTGGCAGGAATGCAATTTTTTTCTCCATTACTGAGATTTCTTGTTGTTTCGCAAGTTATTCTGAAATACGTCATAATTTTTTTTTCAATTAAATCCCAAGCATTCTTCAAGATTCCAGAAATATCACAAAGTCACATCTTGCTACTTCACTATATTTTAATTCATTTTATCTCATTTTGTTGTTGTTTTGTTGTTGATAGATATAAGGTGATATTTGCTCCTATTCACACATTAAATCTTTTGCAGTGGGTTGAATTATGTTCCCTTCTTCCAACTCTCCTACTCTCCTTCCCCTTCCCCCTACCCCGACCCTTCTCCCCTTGCTCGGGTCCCGACCTGATTGTTCAGCACTTTGGGATGTCCTCCCAACGTGAAAGGCGCTCTGTTAATGTAGTTTTGTTGTATATGTCAATTGTGTAATGGTACTAGTCTTAACATTACAGATGCAGTGAGACTATGCAAATTGGCAAATTGATATGGCATTGCTAAAACTCCTGCTTCTCTCTCAAACAGTGCACAGGTTGATAAAGTGTTCCATCTACCTCTAAGTATAGCTAGAAACAATGAAGGAACCTGCATTTTTATATCTCTTAAAAACACCAAAACATTAAGTAATTAATGGCATATTTTTTTTATCTGAATGGATCAGCTGATCATTTGTGTGTCTGTTCTCTAATTGTGATTCCTGGGTGTTTCTTCTCCATTTAGTCACCTGCTCACAGCTATTCCAGCTATGAGTCTCTCAGAAATGAAAGTGTAGGAGGTGGCCCCGAGGATCTGTCTGTCAGCAGAGCTAATGAAGATGATGATGACCAGGATGACCACGATGACATTGAGAAGATGAATGAATCTGATGGAGCAGAATCTGACCGTCTTAAAGCTTTTAATGTAAGTTACAATTAGGTCTGTTTGTGTATTCTGGCAGAGAATTGTACAACTGTACACAAACAGAGGCAACTTTTTGCAATTGAACGTGAGTAAGACCGAGGCCCTCCTGATTGGCTCAAGCCAGCGCCTCCGCACATCGGGCGCTGCCAGGCTCAATATCCAAGGCTGCACTCTCCACCTCACAAAGCCAATCAGGAACCTCGGCATCATGTTCGATCAAAAACTTTCCTTCCTCCCCCACATCCGCGCCTTGACCGGCACCGCTTATTTCCACCTGCGCAACATTGCCAGGCTCCGCAACTATCTTACCCCCCGCGCTGCCGAAACACTCGTGCATGCATACATCACCTCACGGCTGGACTACGGAAATTCTCTCCTCGTCGGCCTCCCCAGTTCCTCCATTCACAGGCTGCAGGTCATCCAAAACTCTGCAGCCCGTGTACTAGGGAACGGCGTTATTTCGATATATCGCTAAAACCCGATATGATTTTCATATCGATATGCCGATATAGACATTTTTAAAATATCGATATATCGAAAAACGGTATATCGAGGTAAAAAATCGGGATGCGAGCACAATCAACTACAAGACCCAGAATGCTCATCTCTATACACAGTGCACAGACCGAGGTGCAAAGCCGCCATCTTGTATTCATAGTCCTCGAATATAATATACAGGTATGCAAGAGGTGGGGGGAGAGAGACGGCTGTGGGTGGGGGGGGGGTGAGAGAGACTGCTGTGGGGGGTGGGGGGTGAGGGGGAGAGAGACGGCTGGTGGGGGGGTTGAGGGTGAGAGAGACGGCTGGGGGGAGGGGGAGATAGACGGCTGGGGGGGGGAGAGGGGGAGAGAGACAGCTGGGGGGGTGAGGAGAGGGGGAGAGACGGCTGGGGGGGGAGAGAGACGGCTGGGGGGGAGGAGGAGAGGGGGAGAGAGACGGCTGGGGGGGGGGGTGAGGGTGAGAGAGACGGCTGGGGTGAGGGTGAGAGAGACAGCTGGGGGGGGGAGAGGGGGAGAGAGACAGCTGGGGGGGTGAGGAGAGGGGGAGAGACGGCTGGGGGGGGAGGAGAGGGGGAGAGAGACGGCTGGGGGGGAGGAGGAGAGGGAGAGAGAGACGACTGGGGGGAGGGGGAGATAGACGGCTGGGGGCAAAGAGGGAGAGAGACGGCTGGGGGGGGGAGAGGGGGAGAGAGACGGCTGTGGGGGGAGAGGGGGAGAGAGACGGCTGGGGGGGGAGAGAGATGGCTGGGGGGAGAGGGGGAGAGAGATGGCTGGGGGGGAGAGGGGGAGAGAGATGGCTGGGGGGGAGAGGGGGAGAGAGACGGCTGGGGGGGTGGGAGGAGAGGGGGAGAGAGACGGCTGGGGGGAGGGGGAGAGAGACGGCTGGGGGAGGAGGGAGAGAGAGGGTGGGGGAGGGGAGGGGGAGAGAGACGGCTGGGGGGAGGGGGAGAGAGACGGCTGGGGGGGGAGGGAGAGAGACGGCGGGGGAGGGAGGAGAGGGGGAGAGAGACGGCTGGGGGGAGAGGGGGAGAGAGACGGCTGGGGGGGCGAGGGAGAGAGAGACGGCGGCGGGGGGGGAGGAGAGGGGTAGAGAGACGGCTGGGGGGGGAGGGGAGAGAGAGACGGCTGGTGGGGTGGTGGGGGAGAGAGACGACAGGGGTGGGGGGTGCGAGAGAGGGACGTCGGTGGGGGTGGGGGGGGAGAGACGGGGTGGATGTGATAATATACAGATAGATAGAGATGGGGGGGGGATAGGAGAGAGGGAGAGAGACATAGAGAGACACAGACAGAAAAACACAGAGATGGAGAGAGTGAGAGACACAGAGAGAGAAAGATATTTACCTCCTGAGAAGATAGGCCCCGAATGCGCGCGCACCCGGAATGCGCGTGCACCCGGAATGCGCGCGCACACTCCGATGCGCGCGCATGCGCAGTACGAAAAAACTGAGAATATCGATATTTCGGTATATCTCGATATGAGCCGACCGATATATACATATCGGGAAATTCCCATATCGCCGTTCCCTACCGTGTACTATCCTGCACCGCCTCCGCGACCACATAACCCCCACCCTCGCCCGTCTCCACTGTCTCCCCATCCTCCAGAGGATCGAGTTCAAGATCCTCGTCCTCACCTACAAGGCCTTAGACGGCCTTGCCCCGCCCTATTTAACCAATCTACTCTCCCCCTACACGCCCCACCCGGACCCTCCGTTCAACAGGACTTGGCCTGCTCCAAGCCCCCCGCCCAAACCGCCCACCATCGGAGGCCGGGCCTTCAGTTTCTCCGCTCCCACCCTATGGAATGCCATCCCTCAATCCCTCCGTTTCGTTTCTTCCCTTTCCTCTTTCAAGGCCGGTTTGAAGACTTTCCTCTTCCATCGTGCCTTTTATTCCACCCCGAACTCTTTTACCTCCCCTTCGTGTTTCACCCCTTCCCAAACACTCCCCTCTCAGCTCGGGTCACAAGCCTCCTGTGCAGCGCCTTGGGACGTCCTCCAGACGTGAAAGGCGCTCTATAAATGTAATTTGGTTAATTTGTCTTGGTTAGAGATTGTTAAAGTACCTCACAAGTTGTTTTTCACATAGTATTAGGAAACTTATGCATGAGAAAAAGAGATGATTTTTTATCTTCACAAAGTATACCATAGATTCAACCAGCTTCCATGACTTTTAGGTTGTTCTTTTATTGAGAGACTGCAGATAAGGAAGCCATGTAATGGGAAAACAACAGGCATGCTTAAAGGGAATTATCATTGAGCTGCCAGTGTCCCTTTGATGTCAGTTCTGTTTACTTTCTCATGCTGAATCTCAGTTCTAGATACACAAGGAGGTGATCCTCTGATAATCACTAAATTTACCGACCTCTGTGGGTGACATGAGCACATCTAGATTATTAGCTGGTTGATAGATTTTCTGAATTTGCTTCTTTGAGTTATAATGGAAACTACTCCTCTAAGTTCATATGACTAAGGTCAGTAACATTGTTGAGAAACCTTTTGTCTTTAGGACCTCATGAGATCACGGGTTTGGTTGTCTATTTTTCTGTCTATTCAGAGTATTTAGAACAAATTTAATGCTACATAAGCTTGTGCTTTGGTCATTTGAACCTAGACTTACAATTTTATGCTATTTACTGAAGATGACTTAAAAAGTGATGAGACATCACAAAGTAACATTTTGGTGGTTTGGTCACTAATGTGGGATGATGACAAAACACTTCTTCAACTGAATTTGTGATATTTTACTTTTATTTAAACCATGATTTTGTTCCACCCCACCTTAGTATGAGAAAGGATGTAAATCATTGTGTGGATATCAGGAGAAATGTCAACTACAATGAACAAAGTACTAAAACTCTGCGATTGTGTGCTAAGACTACGGATAAGCCTATCTCATTCTTTGGTAGACAGCATTCTCCATTGCTATCAGTTGTTTGTATGAAAGGCCTGAAACAAACAGAGGCAATGTCCTCAACTGACTCCATGTAGTGTTACTGGTAGTGGACCTCTGAGGATTCAGAAAAACACAGTAAGATGGCTCTTCATGAGTTGGCTTCAATATATGAATTTAGTTGATATACATTAAGCAGCCAGCTTTCTGCCATTGTTACCTGTTTCACCAAGCGATGTTCTCTTGATTGCTAAAAGAAGTAGGTAACCTGACAAAACTGGTGGAGAATAAATGAATGAATGAATGAACTCCAAACAACAGGTTGCCATGAGGTTTTTGCGACTGTGACACCAGGACGCTTAGTAAAACTGAGGACCAATATCAGCCTCTGACCACAACGCTAGTGGCCTGGACGAGCACCACTATGAGGATGTTTCCATGTCAGATTCCCTGGTTATAGCAGGGAAATATAGCAGTCTGGAGCAGAGCCATGAAGATACAACACATTATACATGGTTTTTGGTGTTTACAATATCAATTCCTGCCCCAATATCTTTTCTTTACATATTTCTTTGCTTTGACAAAATATTGTTAGGACCTGGATATGGAAAATAATTATTTCTTACTGTTCGTTTTCTTAAGTATATTGTGCATATCATACCTTTGTAATCTTTTTCTCAAATAGCTCCCCTGAGGGTCTTACCCAAAACGTTAACCTATCTTTCTCTTTCAGATGCTGATTGACCTGCTATGGATTTTCAACATTTTTGTTCTTTGTTTAAAATACTTTCCCTGATGCCTCAGTTAGTAAAGATGCATTGAACACTGTAAAGTTGAATCTTATGGACCGAGAAAGTCCTGGTTTGCTCACTGATCTCTCAGCAGGGCAGGAATTGGCCTTTGTGCCAGTCTGGCTGGATTTTGATTGTATCCAGTGATTGCTGCTTGATAGTGCATGTGGGTGTAGGCATCGTGTGAGGAGAGGCTGGGCCTGGCCTGTTAGTAATGCTTCTTCTGCTATTGAATACTTGGTCACCACTCACCATCTCAGATCAAACTTGAAGAATGTCCACCTGCCTGAGATACTGGAGAACAGTTGGTGGCTGTGAATCTGTATCTTCCTTCCCCTCCCCATTCACCCCTAGGATGACTGAGTGTTGTTAGAAGAGGGAAGAGAATTAAAGGCAGAAAGGTCCCCACCCCACACAAAAACAACAACAAACTTACATTTGTTGTTGTCAGAAAACATGCCTTTCATGTTGGGAGGACATGCCAAGGTGCTGAAAAATATGTTAAAAAGGAAGTAAAACTGAGAGGAGCCCTTTGGTTGGAAAACTAGGAAATTAGAAACTTTTTCTATGTTTGATTGTAAGAAGGGATTCCTGTCATTTACAGCAAAATTGAGATCCGCGTGTTAGCACGTTATATGGGCAATATGTCCCCAAGCAACTTTAATGTACTTTACAGGGAGTGTTCCAATTAATTAATTAATCAATTAATTAATTATGGTAAAGTTGGACGCTCCAGACAGACCTGAAGCTGATTCACAGCTGCCCATCAGAAGTAAAATATTGGCAAGAAATCCAACGTCCTTATACTTTCTCAGAGAAAGGGTGCCCTGGAACAGTGGCAAGTTACTTCAAAGCTCTCACTATTATTAAACAACCTAGGTGGAACTAGTCCAGGGCACATCTGGCTCTGAGTGTGGCCCCAAGGTATGGTGCATATGAGGGGATTTCTTACCACAGATGAATATATATATTGATGACTGTATTTTTTTCTCCCTACAGTTGGGGAGGGTTACTGTTATGGAGAAAGTACATCCCCAGAATTACCTTCTCCTTTATATCATATGGAAAGGATTGTCTTGATTTCTCTTTAATAAGATAGGGCTAGGAAGACACTAGTTGATAGTGTTAGTGCTGGATATGTTTAACTTCCTCTGGTAAAAGAATGAATGCAGAAATTGGTAAAAATTGAACTTGCTAGATTTAAGATATCGATATGGATTCTAGGCAAAAACTAGAAAGCAGCAATAGTCTGATATCCTAGTTCTACTTCAAAGCTCTCCATGGCCTCGTTCCCCCCTATCTCTGCGACCTCCTAACCCTGTACCAACATGTCCCCACCCTCCGCTCAGTAGCTTCTGCTGAGCAGAGGGTGCAGAACCGCCTTGTCTGCCAATGCTAGTGGGACCCTCAGCCATTCTGCCCCTACTTTCTGGAACTCAATCACGTAAACCCCCCCCCCCCCCCCCCCCATTTGCTTCCTTCAAATTCCACCTCAAGGCCCTCCTCTTCAACCATGCTTTTGATCAACCTTTTGCCCCCTGCCCTCCCTAATACAAAATACTGTCTGTCCAGTGCCTTGGGATGTCCTCCCGACGTGAAAGGCGCTACACAAATGTAATTTTGTTGTTGTTGTATTGCTATGCAATTTGGAGGGAAATTTTATTCAAAGAGTACTTCTATTTTGTTAGAAAACTATTATGCATGCATGTTATGAGTGTGAATCAGACTTTATATAGTGATATAAATGAAAAAAATTACATTGGGAAGCATGCAATAATAATAGTAATAATCCTTGCAATACTGTTGTATTACAGAGGAACTATCTTTGCATTGTCCCTTTGCATTGTTCTTTGTTTGGTGCAGCAACAGCCTGTGCGCTCCTTCCGCTCAGGAGCCTCTGGCCTGCTCCTCGGTCCTTGGAACGCCATTCTACACAACTCCAATCCTTTCGCCTTCCTCCCTCTCCTGCCTCCTTCAAGGCACCTCTCAAGAGTCCTCTCTTCCACCGCACCTTTGGGCCATGCTCCTACTCCTACCCTTCCTACCCTCCACCCCTTCTGATCCCAACCCGCCTGATCAGGTCCAAAACCCTGACTTCCAGCACTTTGGTACAACCTCCTGACATGAAAGACGCTTTACAAGTATAATTTATTGATCTTGTTGTTATAACTGCTCCAACATGATAACCCATGTGTGAATACAGTGAAGGTTGAAGGCCTTTTTAGCACAAACCTCATTTTTGTACACGAAAATATAAGTTTGGATAAATGGACATAATAATGCTTTCATTTAATTTAGCGACTTTTCATATTATCATGACGCCACAAAGCACTTCACAGGATGTTACTGTGCAGTGCAGTTACTGTATTTGTAGGCGAACTTTGCAGCCAATTTGTGCACAACAACATCCCACAAACAGCCATGAAGTGAATGACCAATTGTATTTGGGGCATTGTTGGCCAGGACACTGGGAACTCTTCTTTTTTCAGATTGTGCCATGGGATCTTTAGCGTGCACTTGAAAGGCAAATGGGACCTTGATTTTTATGTCTCAGCCAAAGAACAGCACCTATAACATTGCAGCACATCCCCAGCACTGCACTGCTGTGCCAGCCAAGACTATCCAATGTGGAGACTGTATAAGAAGGTCTGATGTAGAGGTAAGAGTCCTGCAAACTGGTAGCACAGTCAAGGCTGACAGATCAAGGCTATAGCAATTTCCACCATAGGTCAAATGTAATCATTTGACTAACATTTTGAAAAGGGAGAGACAGTTACATATTTTAAACATATTATAATAACATCCCATTACGAGATGTCAAGCTGGCTCTGTTGGTAGTGCCCTTGCCTCTGAATTAGAAAGTTGTGTTTTAAGCCCCATATTAAGCTCACAATCTAGGCTGAAACTCCAGTGCAGTGCTGGGAGTGTCCTCCTTTGGATGAGATGTTAAATTGAGATGCGTTTTGCCTGTTCAGGTGAACTTTAAAAGACCCCACGTGTAAGGTTTGCAGGAGCCCCAGTTTACTGAATATGAGTTGACACAAAGATTCAAAGAAAAGGTCTTTATTCACAAACAAGCAGCATTAACGTTGATATTATATTATGACATCAGCAGATATTTTTATCCTGTATAACAATCAAAATGTATATTACCTGCGATGACACCACACTCCCAACAGGAGAAAGCCCTCCTTACGGACCTCACTACTGTTCTTAAAACTGAGATCATAGATACAGTCTTGATTTCACCGGGAAGTGCGCTGACCCTCTACACAACTCCAACTGTTTCAAAGTTGCATCTTTTATGTGTTTCTAACTCCACTTCCCCTTGTCACAAAGATAGCCTCCACCCTACAAAGGCTGCTTTGCAGAGAAATATTGGCAAATTCTGGGCAGCCTTCCTTGCTTGTTTTTCAGCTTTGAGATAGGTAGCTGTTGAGGCTATAGTCTTTCAATCAGAAGTTGACCTCAACATGTCCAGCGAAGCTACTTTTAATCGTTGCTAAGCTAGTCATGAAATCAAACAAACAAACAAGGATTTTGAGCAGGTTACAATCTAAAAGTATATTAAATTAATTAAGAGCCTTAAAAAACACTAATCATCACAAATATAATCTTACAAACAGCACTGTTCAAAAGAGAAATGAGTTTCTACCAGTGATTAATGCACAATAAGAACATAAGAATTAGGAGCAGGAGTAGGCCATTCGGCCCTTCGAGCCTGCTCCGCCATTCATTAAGATCATGGCTGATCTTCTCACCTAGCTCTGATTACCTGCCCTATCCCCATATCCCCTAATCCCTCTATTTTTCAAAAATCTATCAGTCTGAGCCTTGAAAATGTTCAAGGACTGAGCATCTACAGCCTTCTGGGGTAGTGAATTCCATAAATTCACTACTCTCTGAGTGAAGAAATGTTTCCTCAACTTGGTTCTAAAAGGCTGACCCTTCATTTTAAGACTGTGACCCCTGGTTATAGATTCTCCTACCAAGGGAAACAGTCCCTCAGTGCCTACTTTATCTAGCCCTTTAAGAATCTTATAAGATCCCCCAAAATTTTTCTAAATCCCCAAATAAAATTGATCATAGCTGTGGAACATTGCTGTTTGCGGATTGACTGCCACATTTGCTTACAAATGCATATTTACCAGAAAAATGCTGTGACGTATTTTGAGATAATAAGTGCTTTATAAAATCTGAGAAATAAAATTAAATAATTTTCCACTAATAATGTCCCAGACTGTTCTAATGGTTGTACCATGTGGTGTTTGGAGGAACTGATGAAAAAATTATTCCTCTTATCTTCCAAGAAGCACCCTTGATTCTTTCCAAAGTACTTTCTGGAGTGCCCTATATTTACCGGTAAGGTTATTGAATGAATGCCTTATTGTTATGCTGTTTGGATAACATACTGTAGGCATGAAGTAGAAATTCTGTATACACCCATTAGCACTGTAACTGAACATTTTTCTCATGATTTCATCTGGAGTTGTGATTTTTGTGAGTCTTTATTTGCTGTTTGTTTTTTAAAACAATGTTTGCTTTTTTTTCCTGCGGTTTCCTCATATGAAAGTGTTTCACCTTCTCTCAGTTTTAATGTGCCCAAGCTTTTTGATGCACCTTGGGCCTTGTCCTCCCAACATGAAAGGTACTATACAAATTGAATATTTGGAGCACTCGTCTTGAAAGAGAGACCTGGGCTTGATTCCTGGCCGGGCAATATCTTGGGCAAGTTTCCTTACTCCTGATAATAATCCCTCAAGAAGAAAAAAGTTAATTTGTTACTTGAATCCACGACGGTTTGTGGGACACTGCTGTGCGCAAATGGTTGCCACGTTTCACCCACAAATATACAGCCAATTCACTTACAGTATATTCTGTGAAATGCTTTGAAACGTCTAGAAGACGTGAAAAGTGTTCTCTCTCAAATGCAAGGAAGGAATGATTATTTCTGTTGTTGAACATGATCAGCTATACTTACATTAATTAGCCAGTATTGGCTAGATTGTTTCGCCCACAAAATACACACTTTACAATATGTTCTGTGAAGCACTTTAAAATGTCTCGAAGATGTGATAAGGCGCTATATCAACTGCAAGGATGATTATTATTATTATGGACTGGAGGTAACGCATTCTGGTGTCATATTTCAGAAGACATTAGTTTCAGATTGACAACATGCCCTTTTCTGCAAGGCTGTAACTTAGTCGCAAAGAAGTGAAAAGTGGCTTGGACACCTCAGGGCTTCAAGTGCATAAATAGAGAAAACCGAGATTTAAACATTGTCGGCTCATTAGCTCACTACCGAGGTTCACTTTTCATTTCCCCTGTTGGTTCCTCCCTCTGTTTATCCTCTGTTGGGCAGGTGCTAGGCTGGGGGCAGGTGCTCGGCTGGGGGCAGCGATATCTTCCCATCTCGTGGAATTGTTGGATCATGACCATCTCATAAGCTGTGGTTTTGGTTGGCAAGGCTGAAATGATTAATTTTCCTTCTCATGCCCTCTCATCCGAGAGAATTCTGTGTTATTATGAAAGGCTTCACTACCAGACCAGATTAATGAAGGTCAACTGAATATCAATCAATCAATTGGGGAAAACCAATTTCAGTGTCTTTTTATGCTGGGATCCGCCAAATAATACACTGTACACTAAATCCTGTGAGGCACTTTGAGACATCCTCCTGATGTGAAAGGAGCTGTATCAAAAGCATATTATTTTATATTATTTTTATCTGCGCACTGCATCTGTACTTAATAGTATAAGTGTAGCAATTCTACATTGAGCTGCAAAATTGAAAGTCGCTATATATACAGACCTCACTAGGACTCTTCCATGAAAATGCTCTGGCAGTGGACAAAATCACGTGGAGCATTGAAGTCTCCCGTTGTATTTACTAGTGTCAGCAGATGTCACATTGGAAGGTTATACTTACCACGTAGCTGGCCATTCTTCCTTCCCCCTAATATGGATTACCGATGCTAGTATCTGCATGAAGGTTGACACGGACCTATGTATATGCACTACGAATCCTGAGTCTAGACACTGATCGATTAGGTTTAACCCAGAGCATCAGTGACTGAGCCTTGGCTTTAGACTATCTAATTGTTATCCCCAATTCTCGCAGCAAGGCCCATCGGCCCCCAACCATGGGGGCCAACCTCTCCTCCCTCTCAATCCTCGTCTCCCACATTCCACCTCCAACTGTTCCCTCTGCATTGGCCTACAGAATGTCCACTCCCTCTCCTGTGGTGGCAGTGGATCTCTCCCAGTCCCTGCTCAGCCTATCGTTACTCCTGGGACACCTTACCCTTTATCATCCCTCCGGTCTTTTCCTCCAAATTCTCCCTCCCTCCCGTATTGACTTCCTTCCCAAACATTCCTCCACTCTCCTCCCTGATATCTCCAAACTCTGATTTCCCTCCCCCTCTGCTCCGAATGCCTCCTCATCCTACATGACCAACCTTTACTTCACCCCCCTCCTGCTGTATCTCTGCCAACTTCTTCTTCCTCAACCACTCCCTCCACATTTGAATCTGCCATCCACGAACATGCTCACCATCACTACATGGTGATCACTCGGGGCCTCACCACCTTGGACCTCACCATCAGCGACAAAGTCATCTTGGACCATCACTTCATCTCCCTTAACTCTTCAATCTCTCTCCCCACCACCACCAACACACCCCTATCTCCTACCACTTGTGGAAAAAAAAATCCCCTACTCTTCTGCCTTGAGTCATCTGAACTTCTCCCCGTCTGGGCTTCCTCCTGCAAAGACCTAGTCTCCTTGGTCACTCTTCTCCACAACTCTGCTTGCTCAAAGCACAGGTGTGTGTTGCTGAATGTACCTGCCTTGAATTGAACTTAACAGTCCAGTGGCAGATCTCACTGGACCTTATCAAATACTACAATCTTGGAAGCCAGGCCAACACCAGGCTCCTCTTCTCCATCATCAGCTGGCTTCACCTCCCACCCTATCTCGCTTCATCCATCCTCACCTCTAATGCAAACTGCTAGGCAATGCTGAAGTTCCTCAAATCCAAAGTTATGGGGATCCACTCAACTGCCTCTGCTCTTCCATCTACTACCCTCCTCACTTCGTCATGCCCCGGGATCTATCCATCTCTCCCTCCACCCCTTTGAACCTATCTCCCTGTTCCTCTCTCATCACAACAACAACAACTTTGATTTATATAGCGTCCTCCACGCCGGACGGCGTCTCAGAGCGCTTGAATCGCCAATCACCAGATCACCAATATACCCGCATGAAACCGATTACCTGCTCCTTCGACCCCATTCCTACCCCTCTCCTACCTCCCAGCTCCACCTCCTTGTCCCTCTCTTCACAGTTATCATCAACCTCTCCCTGTACACCGGCATTGTTCCCACTACCTAAAAACCCTCCCTGGACCCATTCCTGCTCTTAAATTACAGCCCCATCTCCAATCTCCCTTTCCACTCCCAAGGTCCTGGAACGAGTCGTTGCTTCCCAGCTTTGCTGCTTCCTCTCCCTCCACTCCCTTCAGGAACCCCTCCAACCCGCAGAACAGAAACACCCCTGGTCAAAGTGAGAAATGACATCTTGTCCACCTGCGACCAGGGCTCCCTCTGCCTCCTCATCCTCCTTCACCCTTCAGTCATTCTGCCCCTACCCTCTGGAATTCCATCCCCGTAGTATTCTTCAACACCCATCACAAGGCCCTCCTCTTTGACCATGCTTTCCATTAAACTCCTACTCCGCCTGCACTCCACCCTCCCCAATCCCTACCTTCAGCTCGGGTCTAGCGCCTTAGGATAACCTCCCAATGTGAAAGACGCTATATAAATGTAATTTTGTTATTATTACTGCTGCCTTCAACATCGTTGATTATCCACAGCTTGTCCTCTCACCTTAACCTTCATGGTCTGCCCTTGAATGGCTCAATTTGTACCACACACCACCTCCACTTGATCTCCACATACCTTTTTTTCTCCTCAAGCCCCTGTACTGTCTCATGCAGAGTTCCTCAGGGTCCTTGGTCCCCTCCTCTTCAATCTATAAGCTCCCTCTTGGTGACATCATCCGCAGTCACGGGGTCAACTTCCACTCGCATGCGGATGACATCCAACTGTATTTCTCTGCCTCTACCTTTGACTCCAGGACCACTGATGTCTTGAGAGAATGTCTGTCAGACATCAAGTCCTGGATGAAACTTTCTTCAGTTGATCATCAACAAGATGATTACCTTATTGGCTCCCGTCAGCACTTCCACACAACAACAACTACAAAATAACATTTATAGAACACCGTTCCACGTCAGGAGGATGTCTGAAGGCGCTGAGGCACACCTCAGGTGCTGACAGCATCACTGTCCATGGATACACACTTCACCTCACTAAGTAGTCCGGAACCTTGGCATCTTCTACCCTCAACTATCCTTTCTATCCTACATCATGCCTTGTCTGGCTCTGCCTTCCCACACCTCCATAACATTGCCCGGCTCTGCCACTGTCTCACACTGCAGGCCGCCAAAACTCTCATACATGCATTCGTAGCATCCAGGCTTGACTATTCAAACAACTTGCTTGTCGGCCTCCTCAACTCCTTCCTCTATAGGCTGCTGATCATCCAGAACTCTGCAGCCCGTGTCCTCTCCCACACTAGGCTCAGTGAGCATATCACCTCCATCTTCGCTCAACTCCACTGGTTTCCCATCACACAGGATACAAGTTCAAGATCCTGGTCCTCACCTTCAAAGCCCTCCATGGCCTTGCTCCCCCTACCTATACAATCTCATAACCCCCTACCAACCTGTCCACACCGTCAACCTAGTGGCCTCCAGCCTGCTCCATGTCCTCCTCTTCGACTATGCTTTAGATCAACCTCTTTTCCTCCCTCTAACCCCACCCACCGCCCTCCACCCTCTCCAATCCTGACCCCCAGCTTATGTCCGAAATACTGTCTGTCCAGCGGTTTGGGACATCCTTCCTATGTGTAAGGCACTAGACAAATCTAATTTTGTTGTTGGTAGTGTAGGACTTTACTGTTGGAAATACCAAGTCACCCAGTTTTTCCGTGGTTTTATTGCTTCTCAGAAACATTCATTGAATGTTTCATTGTTTTTTGTTTTCTTAAATATTTCCCTTATACAGTACCTTCTGCTATCCGTTGTGTATCTTGAAAGATTATTTTATGTTAAGGGAAATCTTTAATGTTTAATAAGACAGATGCTGCAGGGAGGGCCCCCTGCTGCTTATCCCTTATCTCATTTATTACATTGAAACGTTATCAAGATTTTACAGACGCTTTTTTAATTGTGTATTTTCTATCTCAGAAAATACGATTCTTGTGAAATCTAATTTATTCATTTTTTCAACTTGATGCAAGGGGAAACTGGACTTAGCACAAAACAAAATAATTGAGGTATAATGGGATTATCCCTTCCCCCACCCCCCCATAAAAGTTATTTATTGCAATCAGCATTTAATGACACCCAATGTTTGGATAAATATTGTATGTAATTTAAAAGATCCACAGCACCTGAAAATCGATGTGGCTAATGTTTGCCTGTAAGATTGTCTCTTAATAATCGTAGGTACTTTACAAATAAATTGAAAATCCAAGAGCAGTCAGTACATACTCTGAAATATCTGATTGCATTGTCTTATTTTAAGAACTGACACAAATCCCATTAACAACTATAATAGTTGACATTTGCAAAAAAAAACTGAATCATGAGGTTATGATCTACAATTGTAATTTCTGTAAAGTACATACTACTGTACAAGGCTATAAAAAAACAGTTCTGATCAGAAATAATATAAGATATATGTACATAAATATGTATTGTATTTCCCTGCAATGTTTTATTAGTTCTATTAAATGAAAGCCAAAGAGATTTTTGCTGAAGATTTCTGCCAGCACTCAATTACTTACTGCTTAGTTCTTATTGCTGGTTGGTTTGATGTTGTTTTCAGTGTAGCGAAGTGACAAGGAGCAAGAAACAAGATTTGTATTTTCCACACCAAATATTTTTAAAGATCTAGGCAATGCTGTTCCTTATTTAATGATACACTATTAATAAACTTAAAGACAGATTCAGTAGTTTGTAGCAGAGCAATTAAATGTAAGGTTTAAGTTTAAATGTTAGCTTCAAATTGTGTAAAGTAAAACCAATTTTATGCTAGTTTCACAAGAGTTAAAGTGCAGTTTGCTACATCGCCCCAATTTTTTTGTGTGACCCCCATACCCTTAGTAGGCAATGTATGCAAGCTGGCATCACAGTGACTAGGAAACATCACAGCAAACACCTGTCTCATCCTTGGTCAAGCATCTGTGCACAAGTGCTTCTCAGTAGATGTCACTGGACAGTGATCAGAAGAAAACTACTCTGAGGGAATATATTTCCATAATGTAATGCGCCATCAACTTGCTCAGTGAAAAATGGGCCTATTACTGAAATATCTTGCACTTTGTCAAAAGAAAGTGATATGGCATAGTTCACAAGCTCACATTTCATAGGGGCGATGGAATATTATGTAATCTATTGCCCAGTCTTCTTTTTCAGCACTCAGAAGAACTGTTTGCTGAGGAATACGCTTCTGTTTCTAATGAGCTGACATGTTATTTGCTGCTTTTAAATATAATACAGTATTTTGAAATGTTTCCTTTTGGGAAGTAAGTGCCGCAGACACACTGCTCCCTCCACAAGGCAGTAAAGCAGTCCAGAATAGAGCAGCCGTCCAATGCATACTTTTCCTCTCTCTTCCTCTTGCCTACAGATGTTTGTGAGGCTGTTTGTAGATGAAAACTTGGACCGAATGGTCCCCATTTCTAAGCAGCCCAAAGAAAAGATCCAGGCAATCATTGAGTCATGCAGCCGGCAATTCCCTGAATATCAGGAGCGTGCCCGGAAGCGCATACGCACTTACCTCAAGTCCTGCAGGCGGATGAAAAAGAATGGTTTTGAGACGGTGAGTTGGACTGTCCAATATAATCCATTCCCAGTCTGCACCCAATCCCCATACATAAATTCATCACAAGATTTCCCCCCCTCCCCCACTCCCCCATACTGCCATTCTGATGATTTTTTTTAAGTCTTGATTTTGGTAACATCAGTCCCAAGCACCTTACCTTTCATCCAAACCATGTTTACCTTTCGTCACTGGTGTCTAGGAGATTATTTTCTAACTGCCTGAATGATTGTACCAGAATTCAATGACTGATGACTGAAGTATCTGTGCTGTGCTTGTTCCAAATATTCTTTCAAAAGCTGTTCCTTGACATCCAGACTTAAATAGAAAGTGATTTCCAATGCAATGTGTGATTATGTTTCTAGTTTCTTATTAATATACTGCAGATGACAAACATCGTGTACATAAATTTGCATAACGACAAAGATTGTGAGAGACCTTTAAGCTTTAAGGGAATTTAATCCCTGCTTTTAGAAAAAAAATATTGCTGCCAGTGTCAGAAAGCTTATTCGTTAGTGTACAGAAAGCTTATTCGTTAGTATAATAAGTAGCAAATTAACCATATAGAGACAGCTTTTGAATTATACTTTCTACGGTATATTGATTTGCTTCAAATGGTATTAATGTAACAGATTTTTCAATTTCAAATAGTTTTGTTCCTTTTTACAGTGAAAACATTAATTACCATGCTTAAAAGTTATGATGTTATTGTGAGCAGTGTTAGATCAATTAATCAAGGACAGTTGATGCTTTTTTTTGCTAAATTGAGTATGAACAGAGTAATGTCTGTTTGTTGGGCATGACAATTTCCTACCGCGTTTGACTCCAAATGCACACTCATTACACTTTAGGAAAAGCTTAGAGATGTTTTGACATTATAGGCACCAAATACAAGGATTATAATGAAATACCATGCTGTTGCTGAATTTTGTGTTGATTGGGTTAAAACAATTCAATACATTACTCTTTATAAAATCAAATATATAACTGCATTTTGTTTTTGATGATTTAGGACTCTGGTTTCAAAGACACATTTTGAAAAAAACCCTTGGGTGAATATTCTTGAAGGATGAGATCAAATGGGACAAATGCCTTCTTCATCCAAACCTCTTTTGTGATCTTGTGAGAGGGTAGATGGAGTGAGCTCCTCTGCTCATGAAACATGTTGCACTAACCTGCAACATTCACGTTCTGATGTGGATATTAATGTTGATGGACACTGGGGGAGGGGGAAGATTGTTACTGGCCAAAATTCGACTCTGCTAATATTTGGTTTCAGGTGCCAGAACTATTTTTTGCATTTATTTGTGGTGCTTGTGCATCAGTGTTAACATGCTAAACAGGGTGCTTTTTAACTCCATACAAATTGTTCTGATGTATGTAGATGTCAGACAGTGCACATGAGATGCATTTTGGCTTAAGCATCCCTCAAAACAGTATGTTTTTAATTTAGCTGTGCTGTAACAAAGTTCCGCCTTATTCATCCTGATTTCATGAATCCTTTTTAATTAAGTAGGGATGCTGTTGAAATAAGTGAATCTGAAAAAGAACTTTCAAATGAATTTTCCACTTAGTAATGTTGTGGATTTCATCTAGCTAAGCAGCATTTTAAGTCTGAATGACTTGCATCATCGCCTTTCGAGATTCCACTCCAAGCTGGTTATTAGTCCATTATCTCTTAGGTACCTTTTCCAGGTTACATGGATAAGCAAACAAGCCAGAAACAGTATCTGGGTTCAATCAAAGTCCTCAATACTGTACAATTCACTGCATCCATGGTTCCCATTCCTCAAGGATATTGTGCAACCTCCCTTCTTATCCCCGCTTTTGTGAATATCAGACTTGGGCCTTTCTTCTCTGACCCCCCCCCCATTGTTGATTATCTTTCCCTTCCTCAGCTCTTCCAGCTCAGGCTCCCAGCTGGATTCTCTGAAGCGATTTGAGACATCCTCCCAATGTGAAAGGCGTTAATATAAATATAAACTTTCTTTTGTTATGGGGAAAATTCTTGGTGGATCAGGGTTTACTCCCTCTATTTAGGTAGCATTTTAGATCCTACAGATTTTGACAAATTCTTAAATAAAGTCTTAATTTTGAAACAGTTTTTTCGCAAATCGCATCTTCAGGACTGAGGTGGATAATAATAATAATCCTTGCATTTGATATAGCAAAGGAGTGTGGAGTCCTTTGGATCAGTGGTTAGAGCACTCGCCCCGCAAGCGAGAGACCTGGGTTTGATCCCTCGTAGGGCAAAACCTTGGGCAAGTTTCCTTATTCCATACGCCTGATAATAATTGCTAAAAAAAAATTCATTTCAATGTTTGCGGGACACTGCTGTGCACAATTGACTGACGCATTTGGCCCAAAAATATACAGTCAATTCACTTTACAGTATATTCTGTGAAGTGCATTGAGACGTCTAGAAGACGCGAAAATCACTTTTTCAAATGCAAGGATTATTATTTTATAGCTTCATAGCACTTCACAGAATATACTGTAAAATGAATTGACTGTATATTTGTGGGCGAATCGTGGCATCCAATTATGCACAGCAGTGTCCCACAAACAGTCGTGGATTAGGTGACCAAATCATTGTTTTATGTTTTAATTTATTTTCTTGAGGGATTGTTATCAGGAGTATGGACTAATTGCCCAAGGTTTCGCCCTGCCGGGAATTGAACCAAGATCACTCACTTGAGAGGCCGAGTGCTCTAAACACTGAGCTACAGGACTCCACACTAACAAAATAAACTGAAAAATATTCAATTCACATTTGCAAATTTAGACATTTGGGGAAAGAAATTCCCCTTGGTTCTAGATTTATTGGAAGAATGCATTTAAGGAACAAAACTAGGCATATTCTTGAACAAAGCTTTAATTTTTAAGTAAATTTTCTTCAATTTACAAAAGAACATACAGAAATGCAGCTACAAAATTAAACCTGTACTTAAGAGTTTTCAACACTCTGAAATGTTATGTAATTTGAGTATATCTGTTACTCAGGTATATCTTTAAAAAGTTTGGCTGAAAAAGCATGAAAGAAAATGTTGAAGAAATTATTCCTGGGCACTTTAAAGGAAGCTAGGAAATTCTATGAGGAAGCAGATGCGGAAGAACGGGTTAAGCCATAGCTATTTGTTAGGTCGGGATATTAAGGGATACAGCACAAGGGCGGTAATTAGATTTGAGGTACAGAGAAGCCTTGATCTTATAGAATGGTGGAACAGACTAGATGGGCTGAATTCAAACTCCTGTTTGTATATTTCTAATTATTTTAAAAACAACTTAGAAGTTGAGAATAAATTTCAATGATTTTGAGTAATTCTGAACCCATTAAAATGCTGGATAAATAAAGTCTAAACCTAAATGGAATTTCTTCCCATCAGTGTCAAGGCACACGCGAAGAAAGATTTATTGGGCATTATACTTGGCCAGTTAGGAGTCATACCTGAGAAGAGCAGGTAATCCCAGTTTAACCTCTCGTGTGATCTCTTACGTCTGATCTCCAGAGAATTTTCATGGTTGTATGATTTCACAATGAAGGGTCCATGCTGTTTACTCCAGAGTACTGGAGTATATAACATTGAGATTAGTTTGTACCAACCCGAACATTTTGTGAATTTCCCATCTTTTATTTGCTATGAAATAAATCCCTGTTAGTTTGTAGACAAAGTGCTGATACAGTAAGATATTATTTGCTTATTAACTCTGAATAAAGTGATGGGAGAAGTTCTATTATTAAAATTGTCTTGTCTGAAAACAATGTTGGCACATATTTATTTACTGGCAGTAATATAGAGAGTATAGTTATCATTGCTTTGCTGTCTGCTACACATAAACTTTTTGTGAGTTTTCGAGGAATACCTCATGTTGATTAAAACACCAGTTAGGCAATTATTGTGACATGAATCTAAGAAAATACAAGCACTCTGTGTAACTGTTGTTACACTCTCATTACAGTTTGAATCACTGCGCGTTATCATTTCAGCTTCAGTCAAAACATCTGTTCATACCAGCGTTTATCTTACAGACTTCTTCCAGTCACCAGTAATGGATTTGTGACATTGTATAGTCAATACTGAAGAGGTGATTTGTGCGCTTCTGCTCAGAAGAGGGAGATAGATCCAATTCTTCAATTAGTACAGTGGGAACCAGCAAAGACTATTGGTGTTCAATTTCCTCATGTCCGTAGAATGGTAAGGTAACCACCAACCAGGATCATTATCTGAAAGCATAATTCTCTGGTTTGTCTCAATCAAAATCTGTGCCATTCTTTCACACACAGGGTGTCAAAAACACATAGCATAAACTCTCAAGTTTGACTCTATTCCGTTTTGACTTGGTTAGTTTTGCCAAGGCTCTTTCAACAAGGGACTATATGAATGGATCATTCCTTTGGAACCATAATTATGGTCTGAAGAGGAGGCTTTTGGCATCTCTACACTATGAACACCAGATCAGAATAGGTAAAATGAAGCATATTGCAATTTGTGAAACACAATTAAACGTATATTCAGCAGATTTGAATAAAGGCTCCATTGTTTGGGTTACCGCAGATGTGCCCTCCTGTGTTTTACACAACTTTAACAGGGTTTTTAATGATGAATAGCTTTCATGCATTCAATATCCAAATAAGCAAATGAATCATGTCTCTTTAATATGTTATTGGATTACACTAACATACATGGCTGACTTCAGTGCTGCATGCACGTTGATTGCAGAAACCTAAATAAGCACTCAATACCAGCATTGCATAAAATTGGTACTGCATTGCATGTCAGTGGAGTAATTTTACAGGTTGTACCTATCTGTCCATATCCTCACTTGAGCATCAATGTCATTGTACTAAAGAAGCAATTGTTTATCAAAAATATCTCACCAAGTGACTTGAGACTCATCTTGTCATTTTGAAGGTTTCTGTGTTTTTTTTCTTCCAGATCATTCATATTGCATTTCCTTCCAACCCTGAATGCCTTACATGTGCAGATACATATAATCTCTTCTTCATTGAAACCATGTTTTTTTCTTGTAGTACCGAGTTTATGCTTTTTGTCTTGTATAGATTTCTGAATTAATCGCCTACAAAATCATCATGTTGAATATAGTGTTAAGGAACATGATGAATTGCGGAGTGGCTAAATGCATTTTATTACATTGCAGGATGCATTGTATCGGGAACCAGTCTTAAATCTAATAGGCAAGCGATAATACAGCAGTTGATTTGCAGCGATAATACCTAGAAGAAGATACTGGCTGTTGAATTGTGCAAACCTTTGACTGAATCCAGACTGAATTCAGTCCACAGGGAAAAAAAACTAGAAAAAATTGTTTTTACTGGATTTGCAAGGAAATGGCAGATTTGGCCCCTGACTGGTTGTAGTTTTTAATCACGAGGATTTTAATTTTTCTTTCTTCAGTTTGCTGTATACTGAAGCAGGCACATGTGCTGCTGAACCAGGTGGATTTGTCCTTCTTCGAGCTACCATCATTAAACATTCTGCGTTTTCCACCCTTCAGAAGCCAAAACCCAGAATAATTTCTCCTTTGTCTTTGTTCCTTTAGTCTCGCCCCATCCCTTCACACCTCACATCTGCAGTAGCGGAGAATATCCTGGCCACAGCGTGTGAGAGTGAAAGCAGGAACGCAGCCAAGAGAATGCGCCTGGATGTGCGGCAACAGCAGCAGGTATTAGTATCACTGAAGTCTGCGATTCCCCACAGATTTACAGCATGAGGGGTAAACTGTGGTAACATCTGCCAATGAATCATTGCGCTTTGAGACGTTGATAAGATGTGAAAAGCGCTATATCAAATGCAAGGATTATTATTATTGTCAGAGTTGTGCCGTCTCCATTTCCTTATGTTCTGACATTTGACCTCAAATAGATGTTATTGAATAGATGAAAATGTCGACAATAGTAACTTGCTAATTAAGGGCAGTCAATGGGCTGGTCTATTTATTATCATAGAAGTGTTCTCATTAATGAGTTTGGGACTTGAGTCAGCATCAATTTCAAATTGTCAAACGTTTGTGAAAACATAGCCTGAATAGCGAGTTATCCTCATTACTGTCTGCATGTTTGTGATTGCTACATTTTACAGTAATTCCTAAGAAGCATTTGAGACTGATGTGAAAGGATCCAATGCAGGGATTACTATTTTATTATTATTTTTCTAAATTGCACACAAGAGGGCCACAATTCCACTCATGGCTTGAATGGACTGATGACCTGACATGTGGCTTGAATGCTCAAGTTGTCCATTCAGGATTGGCTGTATTTTACGGGTAACTTGTGGCAGTCAGTTTTGCGCACAGCAGTGTCCCATATTCAGCCATGGAGTGAGTGACAAATTTTATTTGGGGGATTTGTTGGCAGGACACTGGCCAAACTCCCTTCTGTTTTCCAATAGTTTCCTGGGTTCTTTAATGTCCATCTACACAGGCAAGCTGGACCTCGGTTTAACGTCTCATCTGAAGGACGGCATCTCCGACATTGCAGCACACTCCCAACACTGCATTGGAGTGTTAGTTTATATATTTGATTCCAAGATCTGACGTGTGGTTTGAATTCACAACAATCTTTTATCTTTTACAAAAGATAATATCTATAAGCACTTCACAACAACAAAATTACATTTGTAGAGCGCTTTTCACCTCGGGAGGACGCCCCAAGGGGCTGGACAATCAGGTGTCAGGACCAGAGCATGGTGTGGGTTGGTGGGGGTTGTGCAGGGTTGGGATGAGGGAGGGCAGAGAGGTAGGACGGCAGCTGAAGACACTTGTCAATTAGGAGGGTCTTGAGTCGATCCTTGAAGGAGGCAAGGGGGCAAGCAAGGCAAAGGAATTGTGGATTGGAGAAAGTTTCTCTCATCCAGAACTTGATGATGGACAGGTAGTCTGTCAGGACACCAGTTGTCCTGGAATCGAGGGTGGAGGCAGAGAGGTAGAGTTGGTAGAATGCAGATGAGTTCCATCATCCGCGTTCATGTGGAAATTGTACCCATGTCTGGGGATTATGTCACCAAGGGGGAGCGTGTAGAGGCTGAAGAAGAGGGGACCGAGGATGGAGCCCTGAGGAGCACCACACGAGACAGTGCAGGGGCTGGAAGAGAAAGCGTTAGCAGAGACGAATTGGAGATGGTGTGAGAGATAAGAACTGAGCCAATCAAGGAAAGAACCTTAAAGCAAAAACAGCAATCACTGGAACCACTCAGCGAGTCAGGCAGCAACCTTGACGGTTGGGAAGAGAGGTGGAGGGGGAGGATGGAGTGGGATACGGTGTCGAAGGCAGAAACTGTGTCAGACCCTGAGCGAGGAGGGAATGTGACCGTAGGTGCAGTGAGCAAGGTAGGTTTTTTACAACAACAACAAAATCACATTTATATTGTGCCTTTCACGTCGGAGGACATCCCAAGGTGCTGGGTGGGATTCTGAAGACAGACAGAGAGGTGACTCTCAGTATACATTATTCTGTAAATAGAATAATAGATAACTGGGGAGTGATCACACGTTTGTGATCTCATCAAGACATTCCAAAGGCATCTCAAACATCAGGAACAAATCCGTAGTGATTTATGAAGTCATCCGAAGCTAGATTTTTGATTACTCAGAATGACTTTGTTATCTGTCTGATTGTTATTATCTCTCCTGTTAGCAGCATCACTGTTGCAATGCATTGCTCTGCCATCTGGTACCTTTTGTATCTTTGTTTGAATGCTGTAGTTAGTGCTCTGATGTATGTTTTCATCTTTCAGTAATATGTTTCTGTTATACTTAAAACAGTGTGGCAATAAAATAAACTTGGTCATGGGTTTCATGGGTGTTTGCAGGCCATTGTTGAATGCAATTTGGTTCCTGTATTCATCTACAAATACATAGTCACTGCACTTTACAGTAAATCCTGTGAATCGCTTTGGGACTTCATTCCAATGTGAAAGCGCTCTACTAACTTCAGGCATGATTATGATTAGAATTATTACCATTAGTGAAATCCATAAATAATGCTTTCCCATAAAACAGTTTAAATACCTGAGATAATCTCATGCACATTGTTTAAAAAAGCAACATTTTTGTTACATCTTTCTAATAGTATTTCTGATTGTAAAGTGTGAAGTCCATCTCTGGCAATATTATTGTTCTAGATTCATAATGGAAGTTGAAATATCAAATCCTTTATAATCTGGGAGAAGTCTTTAATTTCATTTACATAAAACAAAAGACGGTGTGGGATGGGGAGGAAGCACAGTTGGGTTGAAAATATATATCTTGATTTCAACACAACGAGGCGGAGGAGGATTGTGAGGTGCAGAGAATTTGGAGCCTTGGAACAGGAGGAATGTTGAAAGGAGTGATTACCATAACAATATCCATAAAACAGACAAAAATGCAAGAAAAGGTGAACTGGAGAATGACCAGCACTGGAATAAATTGCACTGAAAATAGCATTTGGAAATTTTAGAATAAGTACGTTTTAGTGTAAAATGGTGTGATAATTAGGCCTGACCAATTGTAAATAAAATTGCTGTGAATGTTACAGTGCAGTGATGCACCATTACCTAAGAAACAGATTTGGAATAGTAAATGCTGTAACCGGTTAGATTGACCCACAGTAGCTTTGAAACTGATCTGAATCTAATTCTGAAGTCTGGGATACAAAAATTACCCAATTTAAAATGTCAGCGTTTGAAAAAAAACACGAAAGGTCGAGACTAAACCCAGGCTTCCAGTGTGAAAAGGAAAAGCACTCGGATTCGTTTCCATTATCACTGTACTTCAATTAAGGCAAAGGGTTCAACCTCATTTAGCAATTCAGGTGCATCCACCTTTAGTTTTTTCGTCAGAAGTGGAGCTGATGTGGCGATTTGGTCTCCGTCGGAGCAATTATGTCCCAAGCACAGTGGCTGACCTGACATGCCCCTCTGAATAGTTGTCATAGCAGCAACCAAAATTGAACGGGTTTGTGTGAGCACCGGCTGCAGGCGCTGAACAAAGCTTTGTCTTAATGTAATGGGAATGTTTGTTGCTGTTATTAAAGCAGTTTGAAGCAAGATACCTAATGTCCTTAGCTACTAATGCTGTTTGATTTGCGCCTCGCTTCGAAATGCTGCACTTTTGCAGCAGGTTAATTCTAAGGTTTTGTTTACTTTTGACGATCAAAGATTTTATTAGCTTATGCTTGTTGCACCAGGGTATTATATTATTATATTTATGCATTCTGTTTATTACATCACAAAACTAAATTTTGTTAAAACTACTATAAAGGGCAGGGGTTCAAGATTGCAGAATTTGATGTCATGTTAACTGAGGGAAAGCCATCAAAACATAGTCAGTAGCTTTTATTGCCCTTTGGCCAAAACATTCTCTTCCCTCTGTCTTCTCACTTCCCCCTCCCTCCTCCCCACCCACTGAGATGAAGTGATTTTTTACTGCATCTATGATCAATATGATAGTGTTGTCAATAATAGTAAATAATAATCCTTGCATTTGATATAGCTCTTTATCACGTCATCGAGACGTCTCAAAGCACTTCACAGAATACAGTAAAAGCCCGTTTATCCGGCACCCGCGGGACCTGGCTAAAGCCGGTTAAAGCGCCTGCCGGATATTTGGGCGGCCTGTGGCCAAAAACCCACCACAAAAAAATTTCAGTTCTTTTAACACACACCATACATACCAGACTAAATAATAACAGATAATAACAGAATATTGTATTGGTACTTATTGTTAAAACTACTCTCTTGCACTTCTCATCTTTACTGGTTGAGGTTTACAGTCCAGTAATTCTTTTTTAAAATGGAGGACACCAAGCGGGTGAAACAAACGGCAGCGCGATTTTGAAGTCTCGCGACTTTACTAGCGGCAAACAGATAGCCTTAGACTCTACTAGCGGCAAACCAAAATACTGCACCTGTGGGACAATGTGGGTTATTGGTTAGCGTTATCGGCTTGCCGCTACTATGGCTATAAAATCGCGCTCCATTCTTTTCACCTGCTTGGTACGTTACATTTTAAAAAGAAACACTGGGCTATAAACCTCAACTGCAGCATCATGGCTTCAAGCACTAGCATCTACTAGTAAAGGTGAGAAGTGCAAGAGAGTAGTTTTAACAATAAGTACCAATACAATATTCTGTTATTATGTTATTATTCATGCATTTACAAAGCTCCACTCCACTTGTTCCGGATAAGTTCTGGTTTATCAAATGGGGACTTTGTTTTTGCGTGCCGGTTATATCAGAAAGCGATCCGTAATTGACTAACAACCAGGTTTCTACTTCCTGCGAGGTAAACAGACGTGTGGGGTAAGGAAATGAGGAAACTTGTCTAAGGTTTTGCCCAGCTTGGCAATTAAATCTGGGCTCTCTCGGTTGCAAGTCAAACATGTTAAACACTACGTCTCAGGTGCCCATATACTGCAATTTCTATCCATGAAATGTGAAAATGTGTTATTGTAACAGTGCAGAAGTAAAATTGTGTTGTTTTTCGGAAAGGAGGAATGTTGAGGGGGGCAGCCCTTGAAAGGATGAATGTTCCACACCTTGCAAGCATTTTTCTCAGTCACTAAGTAAGGACGGTTACCTGGTAACATAATTGTTGCTGGACAGCTTGCCAGATACAACAAGATAACAAGGCGTCTCAGGGCAGAAGCTGTATTATCAAAAGCAGCAGTACAGGTATCCCTCCCCAACCTGAAAACCCCCGTGGTTAGTAAAACCGCGGTTGGGAAATACAAAGCTCTATAGGAAACATGGGGATAGGAGGAATAAGTTGCTTGTTCTTTTACTAAACACAAAAAAAACACAATAAGCTAACAAAAACAATAAATATTCAAATAACACAATAAAAAAACAATAAATTCATGTTATTTAGAGAGAAGCGATATCGTTGCTGGCTGATTGCGACATCACAATTTGGTCCTAGCGCCAAACACTAGCGTTAGTATTAAAACCCGTGGATACACAAAATTCACTGCTGCGGTTGGCAAAGGTTATCGCAGAGAGGAAACAGTGGATACGTGAAATTCGCGGTAGAAAAAAACCGCAGTTGGGGCGGGGTACCTGTACTTTAGAAAAATTGGATTTAAATCCTGTTATGGAACACATATACTTTTCAAAGTAGGGTGACATTGGTTATCAAAATGAAATCAGTTACATAAACTTATAACATTTCTAGCCACTATCTGGAACTGCTTTGTTTTAAATTAAGAGGGACAAAAAAAGGCTTTCTTTTTCATGGTCTTTTCATTTTAATCTTGTTGCTTATTTGCTCCCCTCGTTTGATTACTTAGTCACTGTTTCTAAATAGATCCTTTCATGTCAAGAAATCGTCTCAAAGTGCTTCACAGGATATACTGTAAAGTGTAGTGACTGTATTTATAGGCAAACATGGCCACCCATTTCCACGCAGCAATGTCTTACAAACAGCCATGAAGTGCATGATCAATTTTTATCTGGAGGATTGTTGGCCAGGATACCGAGAAACAATATTGTCACGGGATCTTAAATGTCTACCTAGACAGTTTTGTGACATTGGCTGTATGGTTCCTAACCTGTTAAGGTCTTGAAAAATTCAGTTAAGTTCCATGGTACATATGTAGTCGGTTTCTCGCTTACAGCCCTTTTTCATTGTGAGGCTTACAATTAATCACACCACATTAGGGGCTAAAAAGTGCCCTTCGGGAAAGCTGTAGCTTCATAGGTGGGCCTCACTACAAGACAACATGGCTTGAGAGAGGGGGGAGATACCTTGTTAGTCCCAGTATATAGTGCTCATTTGTGAAACCTGGGACCTGAGGCAATCTTGGGTCAGAGCTAAGGCAACACAACTGTATGATCTACTTGAGATTCCTATTGCAGATGCAATTTACGCCGCAAGCTTCCATCAACATCCTACTTTTTGTTCATGTTGAACACATTATTCAGATCAGTTTATTTAAGCTCTTTAAGATCTTGAATATTTCAATGAGATCTTCATATTCCCAGCTTCTGTAGCCTCTACTCATAACTCAGTCATCTTAATTTCAGCTATCAATCTTGTTATCTTTTGCTGTAACGTCTCCAATGTTAACATGTTCTTGCTAAATTGCAGTAACCCAAATTCAACTATCCCACAGCAGTGCAACAGGTGCAAGTTATAGTGAAAGGTTGCTGTACAAGAACTTTAGATTTATCTCCCTGCCTCACTTAGCACAAGTAGCAGTATTTCAATAAGGTTGGCCCAGTGCCTTGTGTAAGTTTCTTATCACTTTCTGTACCTTGTTGGGCTTCACTTGCACCTTCCCAAAAGATTGAAGCCCAGGATCCCATGCCTGCCACTCAAGCCTGACTACTTTAGTTAGGTGAAGTTTATAAATTCTTTGCTGAATTGTAAAATTTAACCCTGAGTTGACCAAAGTATTCTATTCCAGGAAGACAGAAAAACTGAATTTCAAAAAGATCAATTATGCAGAATGTGTAAACCATTAGGTAATTAACAATCAGTTATTCGCATTGCATTAACATTTGACATATGATATAGGGGAACCTTGTTATAGCACCCTTGTATCACAAGCGCACAGTAAACCTAGTTTTTGGGCCTGAAAAATAACATTCGATTTCCAGGTCATCAATTCACAGTTGACATAATTTTTACTGCACATTAAATGCTGTACTGTATGCCTGTTATGTAGGAAGCACCACTATCATTTTACCTACATATCCATCCTAACACTAATGTAGTGCACTCGGCTGATCTCACCTTGCAATGCTTGCAGCCTTATGGTCAATCTGAGCTGCCCTGTGATGATCACAGGGTGACTAACACAGTTCTATTCCAAAATTTCCGAGCAAATTTTGCTGGTGTTACAGAGGGAGTGGTTTCACCTGGATAATTAGTATCCCTGTTGATCGATGAAAAAATGAAAGTCAATGACACCACAAATAGCATCAACACACATGCTTTTTCTAACATCACTGGCTGAAAAAACACAGCCGTACAGTGTTGTATCTGTCTTCTTGATCATGCAATGTATTTCATTAAAACATTCTTGAAGAGGTTTGAAGGCTGTTTGATGAGTTGATTGGAAACATAACAGTTATATTCAATGGATTCTATGTTCTTCTGGTGGTGCATATCAGGCTGCCACCCTTTCTGTTGGTATCAAATAGAGTATCCATAAATAAACAGTAACTACACTTAAACATTGGTTGACCAGCCAATTGTGTGTGGGGTAGGGGAAAGATCTGGCCCAGCAAACCAAAATTTCTGGCCAGGTGTAATTACAATTTTGATACCAACATTTACCAGTTTCTTTCATTGACAAAATATGGCAGCAAAAGCCAATAATAGCAGTGTAATTGTTTGAATCCCGTGAACAGAAGATAGTGAATAAGCTACTTTTTACACTTTGCGCAAAATAATGTAAAATACTGCAGATGCTGGAAATCTGAAACAAAAACAGAAATCGCTGGGAACACTCAGCAAGTCAGGCAGCATCTATGGAGAAAGGAAAGTGAGCCAACATTGCGGGTTCACGACCCGAAGTTCTGAGTGCTGACAAAGGGTCGTGGACCCTAAACGTTGACTCACTTTCCTTTCTCCATAGATGCTGCCTGACTAGCTGAGTGTTCCCAGCAATTTCTGTTTTTTTGTGATATCTGGAGTCCGGTGAGATGGGGGTTTACTGTAATAATAATAATAATCCTTACATTTTGATATAGCGCTTTTCACATCATATCGACGTCCCAAAGCGCCTCACAGAATATCTGTAAAGTGAATTGAATGTATATTTGTGGGTGAATCGAGGCAGCCAATTGCGCACAGCAGTGTCCCACAAACAGTCGTGGATTGAAATTACCAATTTTATTATTATGTTTTTTTGGAGGGATTATTATTAGGCATATATAAATAATATATATATATTTAGTTCTATATTTGGCTTTGGTTGAAAAGTATAAAATTGCTACAGCATTAAACAGGTTAACTGTGGTGTCTTGGTCAACAATCTTCCAAATTAATTGGTCATTCAACTGCTGATTGTGGGACCTTGCTGTACACAAATGGCTGCCTCTCCTGCCTACAAAAATAGGCATACACATGACAGTAGTTACTTGTGAAGCACTTTGAGGCATTGCGATGTAATAAGCCATTTAGAAATTAATGTTCTTTGCATCTTATCGTAGGGGGATTAGTTCAGTACCCATTGAGACAATTACATACTGTATGAATTACAGTGAGTCGTGATTCTCTGGGGAGCTAAGACAGAGTACTTGACGCTTCCTGGCTTCTCAGTGTGTAGTAATAATAATAATACTTGCATTTGATAGAGTCCACCATCACAAAATGTGCCCAACCACTTCACAGGATTTACTGTAAAAGGATCATGATTATATTTGGAGATGAAAATAGCAGCGAATTTGCATGCAGCAAATGTCCCAAGAAAAGCCAGAGAATGCTAAAAATGTAATTTTGTTCATCGTCTTTCACATATCACATATCCAATGGTTAACATGCTCTTTCTACCTGAGCCGGATGGACTTTTTAATTACTTCATTTATATGTGGGCAAGAGAGTCTGTCACAAACTGATCCCTAACTGGTGATCTTTTAGCTATTTGTTTATAATGTGGAGCCAACACCTCCATGTCTTGATGTAAAGTTTGATTGAAAGATTTCTACACAGCGTGTGCTGGTTTACTTAGAGTGTCATCTGTTTCTTCCACCTCAGAGTAGGGTCCGGCAATATATCGATATATCGCTAAAACCCAATATAATTTTCATATAGATTCCAAAAAATTGGAATGCGCGCACACTGAACTACAAGACCCAAAATGCTCATCTCTATACACAATGCACAGACCGAGGTGCAAAGCCACCATATTGTATTCATAGTCCTAGAATACAATATACAGGTATGCAAGGGGTGGGTGGGGGGAGAGAAGGCTGGGGGTGGGGAGGAGGAGAGAGACGGCTGGGGGGGTGGTGAGGGGTAGAGAGACGGCTGGGGGGGTGGGGGGGAGAGAGACGGCTGGAGGGTGGGGGGGAGAGAGACGGCTGGGTGGGATGGGGGGGAGAGAGATGGCTGGGGGGGTTGGGGGGGAGAGAGACGGCTGGGGGAGGTGACGGGGAGAGAGAGACGGCTGGGGGGGGGGAGAGAGACGGCTGGGGGGAGGTGGGGGGGAGAGACAGACCGCGGGGGGGGGGGAGATAGAGACGGGTGAGGGGGGAGAGGGATGGGGGGTGGGGGGAGAGGGAAGGCGGTGGGGGGGGCGGAGTGACGGGGTGGATGTGATAATATACAGATAGATAGAGATGGGGGGGATGCGAGCGAGACACAGAGACACAGACAGAAAAACACAGAGATGGAGAGAGTGAGAGACAAAGAGAGAGAAAGATATTTACCTCCTGAGGAGATAGGCCCCGAATGCGCGCGCACCCCGAATGCGCATCCGCAGTACGAAAACCCCGAAAATATCGATATTTCTGTATATCTCAATATGAGCCCATCGATATATCTAAATCGGAAAATTTCCATATCGACGGACCCTACCTCAGAGTAAAATAAACTTTATGCATCATTAAAAATTCTCACTCTTGACTTTGTTTTTTGCAGGATGACCCTGTTACAGGGAGCAAACAGTGGATGAGAGAATCAACCCAGGTCACTTACACAGCCCCAGCCGTTTCATACTCTCAGGAGCTAATGTACATTAATGGCAATGCGAGCTACAGTTACCATGGTTATGGAGGGCTGGGTGGTGGGAAGCAGAATCCATCTTCTTTATCAAGTGATGGTACTAATAGCGGTAAGTTCAGTTCAAATATCCTTTCTTGACCGTCGATATGATTTGAAACAATTCCTCATTAAGAATTTAAACAATTTCTGGAGTAAACCTTAGCATTGATCATATTGTTAGTCCATATATATATATATATATATATATATACATTATATGCATGTATGTGTGTGTTTGTGTGGCTCTAAGTGAAGCGTCTTGTTACTCAAAAGACGATTACAGAGTAGAGCTGAGCTCCTGGGTTGTAAGAGAAGGATTTAAACGCAGCAAGTGAGCAAAGAGATTAAGTATATTTTGTCCGCATTAATCCTGTTTCCGGCATCCCAAAGCAGTGCACCAAGTGCAAGTGTAAAGTCATAGGTTGTTATACAAGAACTTTAGTAAGGTTTATCTCCCTGCCTCACTTAGCACAAACAGCAGATGTTTCTTAGCAGAAATCATAGTGCTGAAAAATCATTTAGTCACCCAGCAAACACCTTGAAGCTCTAATCATCTAATAAAATATAAAATTCTCGTTTTCAATCGGATATATTCATGAAGCTTTACCAGTATTTTAGCAGCTCTTACATTTGCTACACAAATGCTGCGGGGAATGGTTTTAATGTTAAATATGCAAGATGTCCTGTTTTCTTTGGACCGTGTCCCCGTTAATCTGTAGCCAAAACAGAAATAACAAGAGCATCTCAAGATGAAGTGGAATGATACTGTTTGTCAAGAATGCATCCATCGGTATAGTAATGTTTCATTTCTATTTAAAGGCCCTGCAGATCTCAGTGTGAAGAAACCACTTGCATCACACTCTGGGTCCTCCAACATTAACAATTCCAAAAGCCCGCCGGCACAACTGAGTCCCACTGAAATAAACGCAGTCCGGCAGCTTGTTGCAGGATATCGGGAGTCAGCAGCCTTTCTACTCCGCTCGGCAGATGAACTAGAAAATCTGATTTTACAGCAGAATTGACCTCTATGACCTACACATTGATCTGCCCCTTTGCTAGAATTATCCTGTTGGTGTTTAAATTTCTCTTTTACTGGACAATTCTATGGGGGTGGTGGGGGGGAGGGGGGGACACAAAAATGCTGTTGTAATATGTCCTACCCCTGAATGTGAAGTAACGCTTTGGACTGTTACATCTGATCTTTTTATGAAGAGCCTTCTTGTTTGCAGCCTGAATGAAGCTGCTGCTCATTCTACTTCATACGTTCTAACTGAGGTCACTAACAGACATGATCACAAATTGGTTAACCATCTTCAGTGACTTAGTCGCCAAGTAAAAGCTGCAACAGCATCAATATCGTCTTACGTTCCAAGTGCAATATGAGTTAAAGGTGCTACTGAGTTTACTTTGGACAAATGCAGAGATTAAGAGTTTAAAAAAGTATTTGTCTATGAAAAAGAATGATGTTGCTCTTAGTGTGGGAGTATAGTTCTGGTTTTGGGGAGGTGGGAGGGGGCTGAGGGAAGGTGGGAGCATATTGCTAAATCAATATCATTTAATATACTGGGTGTATGCCTTGGGTTGTCACACATCCCCTCCTCTCACATGCACCTCTGCCATATGTATGAGTTATACCTGTTGGCTGCTCTGGTGCCTGTGTAAAATGCAACTGAACGCAAAATGAACAAGTTGTTCATTCGATTGGTTTCAAACTGATGTTTGTTGGAAAAATAAACAAAAAAAAACCTTTTGACTGTGGGATGTATTTCACTGTTTAGGTTATATATTTTGCAAGTAACAATCTTTGTACAGTTTCATTTTACAAAATTCTATTCAAAGGAGGCCATGGGACATTTTTGACTGTGGGATGTATTTTGCTGTAGGTTGTATATTTTGCAAGTAACAATGTGAAATCTTTGTACAGTTTCATTTTACAGAATTCTATTGAAAGGAGGCCAGGAGACATTTTTGATGTGATGTGCAAAATGAGCAGTTTGCTGCAATATTTTGTGTGCAAGATCCCTAAAGCTGTGCTCTGTACTGACTGGATACAGTTCGCTCACAATTACTGTGTGTGTTCTTATATTCTGTCACTTATTTTATAAATTATTAATTATACATAAATTGATGTTTAGTTTGAGTTGTTTAAGACCATTTTATCTGTTCTACTTGGGGGATAATGCTTTTTGCCTTTCATGTTAAACTTTAATTTAAATTTTGTATTTCTGCTGTGCAATTAGTGACGAGGTATGGTTGGTTTTCCTGTATAGGTTCTACCGTTGTGAATTCCTTAAAAAAATTGTCTTATTCACGTTGATTCCCACTTACATTTTTGATAATTGTGTTAATTGAACTGGTAACATTTTGAGTAAATGTGAATTAGTGTTTTACAATTTGTTAACAACTCCTGACTGTGATTGTGAACTCCGTTCTGTGCACTTTGTTCTATATTAATTGGACAGCACTGACATCTGAAGCTTTTTGTAATGTTGATTTGATTGATATATTGCTTAACAAAGTCAAAATGGTTGGTATTGTAGGTGAATATAAATGTGAAAAAGAGACACTGCTATTATCCAAATATTTGTGGGGTTTTCCTTTTATTGCAGCGTATACCTCATATTAGAACCAATAAATATTGACCAAAAATTACAGTTTCAAAACATCTTCACAGATAATAAGGTACAAGAAAGTGTCTTTCTAATGGATTCCAATGGTTTTGTTTCCCAGTTAATAAGAACTAATTGTAATGAATTTGAGCTGCACATTCAATAAAGTAGTGTCCGGCGATATGGAATTTTTCCATATCGATATATATGTGATATCGATATATACCGATATATCGATATCACAAGGTTATTTTATCCTGTGTATGCGCTCACATTCGGATGTGTGCATGCATTCGGATGTGCGCACGCATTCCGATATGCGTGCTCTACGCCCAGGAGGTTTGCAATGCCGGCGACAAGGTATGTTGAAAAACTTCGTATTGTACCGATATAACTGATATATCGATATATCGCCAGACACTATATACCGATGTTTTGTGATATACCAATTTTTGTTTTGATACTGAATTTTTCGATATACCGATATATTCAAATTTCCAATATCAGCATATTGATATGAAAAATTATACCGATATAACCGATATATCGATATATCGCCAGACACTACAATAAATCCTTGTATCAGCCAGGAAACATTATTACAAGACAGGTTGCTGCTTTATATCTGAGGCTATAGTGGCAGAACCAGCCAAATTACCTTAAAACACGTTTCATTGAGGCACGGCATTCTGGGGTTGCTGTGAAATCCTGTTCCAAATGTGATTTCTTATTACTATTATCAATATGTTAGCATTGTTTCGAGTAAATGCTTCACTTAGAAAATGAGGCAGATCCAACATTGTAGGAATTGTATAACTAAAATTGGTCGTAGTACTGTAGTCCTCTTCTACCACGCCTTTGGCTGCCCCACTAATTCTTCCCCCTCTCCTTCCTCTTCCCCTTCCCCCTTCCCCGACCCTCCCCCCCCCCCCCCCCTCGCTTGGGTCCTGACCTGACTGTTCAACTCTTTGAGATGTGCTCCTGACTTGAAAGGTGCTATATAAGTGCAATTTTGTTGTTGTTGTAGTGTTCCAACTAGGAGCCATTTCAGCAAATGTGCCCCAAACTGACTAAAAGTTCACAATACATAGACTGCATGTTGAGCCTGAGCTACCACCTGTTGTGAATGATTCTTACAGAAATGATCTTTTTTTGTGCTAGGCCACTGCAGAACATTTTTGAATGCTTGACAGCTGTTTGGATTTCTGTCTGCTCAGTGTATGCAGCCCATCCTGAACAGGAAGCTATAGCTACTGGAAAGAATAGAAGACCCCAACTGCTCAATTAAAACTAATTCTAGAGTCAGAGCATTGAGTGAAAGCACCTTTCGAGTGTCATTCCATTGCTTTGAAATGCCACTTCCTCTTTATCCCAATCGAACACTGCCTTACATCTCACGTGGGCTATGAAATTTATAATTATTTTAGTAAGCCTTTGATATAGCGCCTTATATTTTCAAAATATCTCAAAGCGCCTTGCAGAAAATACTGTATATTGCAACGTGACAGCCAGTTGATGTCAGAGATTGTGTTGTATAACATGATATACAATCAGACATTTTCTATAATCAAAACTTTTTTTTCCTCTCAATGAAATTCCTCCCACAAATCTTATCTGCATATTCCTTTGTGTACATGTAAGGGTGATCCATTTGTGCTTCCCTATTTTTCTAGTCCAGAGCAGCATCTGACCTCATTTTTGATACCAGTTAAATTTTCTGTCATCAACCAGCTGTTTTAACACATGTGGAAACCCATCACAAAGCTCAAGCGTATCCAAACCAGATTAACAATTGTACATGTGTGCAATGTCTACATATTTTCTATGTCTGGCAGGGACTAATAGGTTTCAGAATAAACAATTGGGGTACGATTTGTGGGTCGGATTAACAACCCACGTGCAATCTCTGGATTGGGTTAACCCATTGTGCACAGTGGAAATTATAGGTGCTGCAACTCTAATCCTTTTCATTGCTTGATAGTTACATCAATTAAGGGCACTTAGATCTCAAACACAGTGGTTGTGAGGGGTGTGGGGGCGTGAATATATTAATTTGTAAAGAGTTCTTTAAACATGCTCACTAGCATTCGGTTATGCCTCGTAGAATAATAATAATGTGCTTATTTTGTCAGTGAGCAAGGAAGATTAAAATACTTACACTGTTTCTTAATATATTAAGAATGCTTTAGTTCAGTGGTAGAGCACTCTTGTACGCGAGAGACCTGGGTTCGTTTCCCGGCAGGGCAAAACCTTGGGTAAGTTTCTTTACTTCACTTGCCCGATAACGATCCCTCAAGAAAAAAAACAAGAATAAAATTGATCATTTCAATCCACGACTGATTGTGGAACACAGCTGTGGCAATTGGCTGTTGCGTTTCGCCCAGAAATGTACAGTTATTTCACTTTACAGTATATTCTGTGAAGCGCTTTGAGACTTCCCACCTGCCCTACCATCGGCGGGCAAGCCTTCAGTCACTCTGCCCCCAACCTTTGGAATTCCATCCCGCAATCCCTTTGCCCTGCCTCCTCCCCCAGCCTCCTTCAAGTCCCAGCTCAAGACCCTCTTTATCGACCATGATATTGATCACCAACCTTCCCTCCACCCTCCCTGATCCCAGCTCGGGTCCGAAACACTGACTGTCCACCTTGGGATGGCCTCCCGAAGTGCAAGGCGCTTTACAAATGTAATTTTGTTATTGTTATCTGGAAGATGTGAAAATGCTACATCAAATCCAAGGAAGTTCTGCTAAAACCATCCAATGGCTTATAATCCTTTGTAATTGAGCCTCTGAGGTTACCTCCAACAAGGTCTCAAACTTGGCTGTTTAAATATTGACCTGTAGTGTCATTTTCTGGTTCTGTTTATTGAGATCACAACAGCATTTAAATCTGAAATCCTTTTAGCAGAAGAAGCTGTTAATAGGTGCATTTGCATTTGTATACGGAGCAGAGCGCCTGAAGCCTACTGCCAGTAATGACATAAACACAATCTGAGCTGCCCCCATTCCCACTGCTCTGCTCAGTGGGGCAGCTCTGCTGGTTGTTAACACTGAACGCATGTGCAAGGGCTGGCTGGATGCCAAGCAGTGTGGGTTCAGGCACTGCTGACACTGGCTCATTAGCATGCGTTGCCAGGCAATCTAGTCCCTGCTTGAAGAGAGATTCTGAGTTTGGACAGGGTGTGGAGAGGGTGGGTGGAGGGAGACATTTCCATGACAGCGCCCTTGTAATTGTGATGGTTGTGGTGCCTGTGTCCCTCTGGTGTTCACAATTAGAAGTTGGAACACCACCAGCCTCTGCAGGTCAAAATCGATCCACAAAACAATTAGTCTGACAGCAGCACGTAATGTAAAAAAGGTTAAAGGGGTGAAAAAGCTTTTGACTTTGGGGCCGGCAGCTTGTTCTCATATCTTTCTCATTCATGTTGTTCTACTATAGCAATAGCTCCTGCGTTTCACCCACAAAAATACAGATGTGAAAAGCACTATATCAAATGCGAGGATTATTATTATTATAAATACATTATAGCTCAGTGTGTATGTTTATAGCTGCCACACTCTACCCAAGCTCATCAACTGTTCCTACAGTCACTTACTCCTCCCCAACTCACACACTCCCCCTTCTCCCTTGCTCGGCATCAACACATCACTGTGCAGCACTCCGCAAGATACTCCATATCAAGGTTTATATAGCCTGGCTCTCAGTATAGTAATTCTCTACAAGTATTGGCGGGCTATTTATTAGCTGCTGATTTTCTAAGATTCTAGCCTCAGCTTCACCCCACTGTGGGTGTGTTTTATTGAAAAAAATTCATATCACATTTGGAAAATTAAAATGTAACTTGTTTATTAAAGAAAGGTAGGAGGAATAAGGAATTAAACCGATGCCCGAAACGGTGTTTAACAATAAATATTTTATTCACTGATTTCAAATAATTTATAATAGGTATTACCATAAAAAAATGTAATCAATATACTGTAGTTAGTTCCCAAAAGTAACTCCTCTAATAACTTATGCCCAACTTTGCCAAAAAGGAAACACATTCTGACAGCTTACTCCCAAGATGGCCTCTCTCGGGAAGACAATGTCTCGGATACAATTTGGATTCTGCTTGTCCAGGTCATTGTGAATAAGCTTTAATGGTGTTCCAATTTACAAGGTCAGTCTGTAAACCCATATTAAACCGTTCACCTCCTTTTGTGACCTCCTGAAGAACAGCTTGCCCATAGCCCTTTAATTTGACATTCTTTCATTTTTGACACAACATGTGAAAGGTATTGCCCAAGTGTTATTTATTTCTAATCACCCAATCCTTTGGTAAGACCCAAGCCATTGTCAACAATAAGCATCTCCCAGAGTGGTGCCTGCAATACAGGCAGGTGTCTGTGTTAAATATAGTTCTCCCTCTCAAACCCCCAACCAGCCAGCCGGCACCTGGCAACCTCCTGCTGAATAACAGTCACTGTCATCGCTCCAAAGCACCAGCTGCCGGCCTGTTGAACAAATAACAGGTTCTGCACCTGCTGCAGGAAGAACCTGATCTGGCAATCAGGTTACATCCACGTCCCCATGGATTGGCCTTTGACCCATGATTCGCCCCGACTTTAAAGTAGCTCAAACGCAAGCACTTTCTCTCTCACTGTAAAAGCCGCAGTTATTCTTCCATTGCTGCAGTCCGATTCCGGCTTTACCACATCAGGGTAGCCTTGCCGGGTTTGAGTGGACCAGTGAAAGCCTTCTCTTTTTGTTTGCTTGTCAAATAGAGCCCAGCTGTGTTTGCTTCGATTGGCTGAATTTGCAGGCACCGAACACATTTCCATTGTTTCTATGAGTCATTCCTCTGAGTGTAAAGTCAACATTGCTGAAAACCTGCATTTAACCTTATCAGCTAAATTTAAGACTAAGTTTAGACACATGTAACCTTTGCAAATTTAAACATGACATCCAGCATATAAGTAGCATCCTGGAAAGGCAATAAATGAATTGGGAAATGTTATTTGGCTTTGGATGTTTCTCCAGCAAAGGAGAACTTAACCTCATCAGACAAATAAAAGATAGTTAGGAATGTTAGGCATACAATACATCTCGCTTCTATCTGTCTGAACAGATCAACAAGCTGTTATGCTTTTTTTAGGTATGTCTGACTTGACTGTCTTCTGCTGAATTTGCAAATCCAAAACTTTAGGCAATCCATTAATATATTAAACCAATAAAATATAATTGTAAAAGTAGTCAGTAGAGCACATCTACTCCGAAATAAAGCAATATTTCTGTGCAATAATTGTTTTTTTTTAAATTGCCCAAACATCTGGTTTATGATGGTGTTGCAGTTAACAAGAGTAAGTACAGAGTAATAATAAAATATCTTCAGGTCCCCTACTACACCATCAGCAGGTGGGATTTCAGCCTATTTGCCCACAGTCTCTGGAATTCCATCCTTCCTCCATGACCGCACTTTCTGAGTTGTTTCCCCACTACATCTCTCTTGGCTCTGATTCCAAGCATGGCTGCCAAGCCATCAACTGTTAAAACACCTTGAGACATCCTTCCAACAATAATAACTTGCATATATAGATATACTGTATAGTATCTTGGAGAGCTTCACACCGATGTGAAAAGCACTATATAAACATAAATTTGTATTGTGTCAAGCAGCTTGAACTATAGATGTGCCAAGCTATAAAATGGTCCTGGTTTATATAATGTAATGATAATGAAATGATAAGCGCTCTGAGACGCCGTCTGGCGTGGAGAGCACTATATAAATTGAAGTTGTTGTTCTTAAATAGGGATCCAGTATTCTGCTTGATCTCTCTTTACAGGAAAGGTAGGAATTTTGCAGAATGTTTCCTCAACTGATTAAATGGCTTTCAGACAGTCATGACAGCTATTACACATGAGCTGGATCATATTTTGTTCTCCGGTGCTTTCTTGTTATGGCCCCAGTGCCTTGAGGCGTCCTCCTGACGTGAAAGGTGCTATACAAGTGTAATTTTGTTGTTGTTGTTATTGGCGGCTAAAATAGTAAGCGGACATTTGAGCTTTCACCCACAAAATATACAGCAAAAACCCCCCACAAAATACTAGATGCTGGAAATCTGAAACAAAAATACAAGTTGCTGGGAAAACACAGCAGGTCAGGCAGCATCCATGGAGAAAGAAAAGTGAGTCAATGTTTCGGGTCCACGACCCTTCGTCAGAAGTGGGGCATGTTGAGAGGTTTTTAAGGACAAGTTAGAGAGGGGGAGGCAGGACATGGAAGACAAAGGAGATAGATAGAAAAAGGAAAAAATGTGTTAATTGATTGGTTAAATAGGTGATAGCGGTTTGAAACAAAAATGGGTGGGTTTAAACAAAACTGTGAGAAGAGGTGTTAATAGTGAAGAGCAGACAAAACACCAGAGAGGTAAGGGGTGTCTGGGGTGATGATTGTAATGGGGGAGGGGGAGCTTTTATGGTCTGAAGTGGCTAAAATCAATGTTGAGGCCAGAAGGCCTCAGGGTCCCCAGCAGATAGATAAGGTGCTGTTCCTCAAGCTTTCGCTGTGGGTCACGAGAACAGCGCAGGAGACCATGGATGGAGAGACCAGCCTCTGAATGTGAGTGTGAATTGAAGTGGAGGGAGACCGGAAGATCAGGGTTGAACTTGCAGACAGAACAATGGTGCTCTGCAAATCGGTCTCCCAATCTGCGCTTAGTCCCCCCAATATAGAGGAGACCACACCATGAGCAGCAGATACAGTATACAGTATTACATTGATGGTAGTACATGTAAACCACTGTCTTATGTGGAAGCTGTGTTTGGGTCCTTGGAGAGTGGGCAATTCAATTCACTTTACAGAATATTCTGTGAAGCGAAGGGAATGTGGGATGGAGTTCCTAGGGGTGGGTAGATGTGAAAGTGCTATATCAAATGCAAGGATTACTATTATTATTTGCAACAAGGCGCTGTCTTGAGAGGTGTCTTGAAGTAGGCAAGGGAGCAAGGCGAAGGGAATGCAGAACGGAGTTCTAAGAGGTGTGGGTAGACATCTAGAAGACATGAAAGTGTGATATCAAATGCAAGGAATATGATTATTATTATTTGCAACAATACATTGCAACAGTAACTACTACCAGGTAGTATGTCAAACTGATACCCTTATAGTTACTGTCTCCTGTGACACTGCTGTGCTCCATGGCTAGTTTATAATGGGGTCTGAGGAGTAAATGGTATCTCCTGCCTGTAACTGGATGTATATCCCACAATCTGAGAAGCCAATGATTCTATATGTTCCTTCCTATGTGAAGGTGCTACAGCAAATACTGTACAAGATTCTTTTCTTACCTTTAGCAAACCAGAGGAATAAATGAAATTTTCCATGAGAAATCATAGTTTCTCCAATGAAAAATAAGTCATGAAGTTAATCTGTAATAAAGAAATTACATGAGAATTAGTCGCACAGCAGTGTGCTGACATTGTTTGCAATCTATAACCACAATTCCCAGGTGCAGGTTAATGAACAGAAGAAGCCAAGAAAATCATAGCACAATGGGTGCATTATAATTAACCTGTGAATGCAAAGATTACTTTTATTTTGTTAAATAATTGTCTTGTGCAAATTTACTGCAGCGTTTGCCCACAAACACAGTCACTGCACAATACAATACAAAATTACATTTGTATATCGCCTTTTACGTTGGGAAGACGTCCCAAGGGACTCGACGACGGAGATTTGGATCCGAGTAGGGAGTTGGGATCAAGGGCATGGAGGGCAGGGAAGGTAGGAGTAGGAGGGCGGCTGAAGGCGAGGTCGAAGAGGGGATCTTTAGAGGTGCCATGCAGGAGGTAAGGGAGGGAGTAAGGTGAAGGGAACGTGAATGTGGGATGGAGTTCCAAGGGGTGGGAGCAAAATCCTATGAAGTGCTTTAGGACACCCTCCCGATGTAATAGGCGCTATACCAAATGCAAGGATTATTTTAATTAAAAGGTGATATTGCTGTACAGTACCAGAGAATAGCCTTGCATTTTTCCTCATCTTGGGACATTCCGGATCTCAGCAGAGCATCCCGTGGAAAGACTTTATTGGAAGGAGGTAGAATGAGGCTGGGGGGTAGGTCAGAGAGCAAAAACGGTGCCATACACATCAGGACAGCACTGGTTGAGGAAGGTACAGCAAGGGATTAAGAAACAAACAAACACAAAATAACAGATGATATAAAAAGGCAGAAAATGATTACCATGTACAACCACAGCTTCAATTTTGACGCGCAAATGAACTTGGTCCCACTGTGCTTCTGTCTGACGATGTACAGTGTAAAACAACATTAAGTACAGTTGAATCAAGTCTATAAGATATACTAACGTTAATATAAATGAGGGTAACATTTGACCACCTAGGATTAAGATTTTCTCCTTTGTTCTCAAACACCGGTAACTGTTTGAATGGATGATATGATTAGTCCCAAGGATTGTAGTTCCTGAAGGCAATGAATAAAAGCAACTTAATTCCCAAGAAGATCAAAACATATTCTGGAGCTCTATTCCATGGCTATGTTCTTGGTTAACAGCGTTACGGTGCCAGTGTATGCAATCAGTGTATTTAAAACAAACCCTTGGTCAAGCCTGTCAGCAATTCTCTGAAAGGCATTCTCTGGGGCAATCCATCACATCTCTGACGTATGTCCCATCTGAAAAATTAACCCAGCATTCTTTGGGATAAGCATATGAGGAATATGAAAGTGTAGACGGGGGGAGGGGGAAAATGCAGAGAACTGGAGGTTTCAAGGTAGGTCTGCTCTGACCTGTTTCATGTCACCCACCTCCACCATTCCACCATCTGTGGGTGAAGTTTCAGCCACCTTGTTCTCACTTTCTCTGGAACTGTCTCCATAGGTCACTCTGTTTTGTACCTTCCCTCACCACTTTCAAAACCATTCTAACAATCAACAACTTATCTTTTCCCCTTAATCTCCCATCCTGTGAGCCCTCTCACTCTGTAAAGCACTTTGGGAATTTTAACTAGGTGGGGTGCTTTTTAAATTGTTGCACTGTACCTCTTCAATAGGTCCATCTATCCACTAAGACAATACATTGGAACAGATTTGCTCTTGATAGTTCATTTTATGTTTCATGAAAACTGAAAATGCCCAGCTTATTAATACAGTACTGTACTATAAGAATAATAATTCCATTTGATACTACACTTTTCACTTCACGGTGATGTCTCAAAGCACTTTATAGGATATATAATGGCTTGGTATCACTATATTTTTGTATAATGATAGTACAGTCTAAAACAACAGATAGACCTTACTACAAACTAATAATTTCTATCCAGCATCAGCAATGATTGTTATGGATTATTTAATTCAAAAGATAGATCTAACCACATACTACACAAGTTTTTTTTATTATCAAGCTTATAACACTTTCCCTGAAACTTTGGAATTCTCTCCCTCAACCCCTTCGTCTCACCACTGCCTTCCCCACCTTCAGTTGTGTATGAAGATCTTTCTCTTCCCCCTCTCCCTAGCTCGCCCTTGGACTCCGCCATTGAGCTCTCTTGAGACACCGCCTGGTGTGAAGGCCGCGGTATAAATGCAAGTTGTTGTTATCCTGGTTTATATTCTCCAAATTTACCCCCCAAAACAATTTGTTTGTTTACTCATCTGAGTTGTTGTGTATGGGATGTGTTGTGTATGGTTCGTGCCTATGTAACATTCACTTCATTCCTAATCCAATTAAAGTCTTGAGCTTTTTTTTTACGTGTAAAGCTTTATATGTCAAGTTAATATTATCATCAGTGTTGATCACAATCACATGTCCTTTATCAAAGATTGTATCGCCCAGAAAATAGACATACCAAACACCCACATTCGCAATAATTTTTTTTATTGTCAAGTCTTATCGCATAGTAAAAAGTTTTTTTTCAGGTAACACTGGAAACAAAAATACAACACACAACTGTATGTGATTCCCTGAATTTAGAACATAAATGAACACACCTGCTTTACATATGACGGACCTATCCTAACAATGAGTCCATGGGAGGTAATATATTTTAAATAACAGAAAAGCACCTTATAATGTAACACTGCTGCCTCTTTGGAGGATTTTTGTAAACTAATTCTGCAGTTGCGTCACCTGATCCAATTTTTCTTTTCTTTGGTAGAAGAGCAGAGAAAAGGAAGCAGAATGAAATGATTATTACGTATGGTCAGGGCTCATTTTAGGAATATGTTTACCACTGAAAATGAAGGCAGCCTGGATCAGCAAAATCCCAACAAACACAATGCAAATGTAAAAGACAGCATTAATTCACATAAAAAACAGCAACGGTTGATGAACAGCTGAAGTAAAAACTACATGTGACATTCAAAGCAGTCAGACACCGATTTAAAGGTTATCAGTCACGTCACAAAAAAACACTGGGCCCCAGGTGAACCACTTATTTATCCTTTTAAGAGGGTCATAAACCAAAGTGAATTAAGTTAGAAATTAGGTCAGACCTTTCAGAAGTCAAGGATATGGAATTCTCAATATGTATATATTTGGACTCAGTTTTGAACATCAAGCATAAAAATATGATAAAAATATCTTAGAAAGATATCTGATCACTGACACCTGTTTGAAGTAGAGGAAAGCTGTTTATCCAAACATCACTAACCAAACTGATCAGTTAACTCTCAACTAGTGATACATTTACATGTGCTAAATTAATGTTTTTGAATACAGTACATTATCAGAATGAACAGCTGAACAACTAGCCAAATGACTAACTTATCTGTTTTTCCAAACTGTTTGGATAAACAGTGTTTATCTTATAATTGTGATCTTGTTACTCTCGATGGTGTTAGTCTAAAGACAACGTTGTTATATACAGTTCAGTCTCATCCCTTTTGAAAATGAAACAAATAGATGCACAATACCCTCTAGAAGTCATGCAAAATCAGATTCTAGAGCAAATAATTTACTTAAAAACTCCCTTTTCTGGGTGTTACCTATTTTCTAACAATCGAAGTGTCGATTTCCATACAGTCTCTTTTTTATTTACATTATTTGCTGAATAGATTAGATTTAGAAGCAGAATCATGGTGATGTGGATATTTGAGGCTAAAACGACCTGAAGGCTGCAAAGTTCAACTCTAGGCCAGAGGTCACAACTTTGGATTTTTGCCTCAATTGACAGTTAAATTCTTCAACTCATTGGTGTATTTTTCTGATTGTTAGCCAGGCCATAATGTGGAACGCTGACCCAACTTAAAGCACTACAGGGGAAAGCAAGGCTGGACAGACCAGTTTACTAAGCAGTTCTGCTATCAGCTCAGAGCCAGGCTCCGCTGTTAAGCACTCTGAGATGCCACCCTGCGTGGAGGACGCTATAAAAACATAAGATGTTGTTGCTGTCACTCCATTGTTCCTGCTGAAGGCAAAAATGTGGCAGCTGAAGGCAAAGGAATAAAAAATAGGAATGTGGGAAGATTTTAAGCAATAATCAAAACAAAATACTTTGCGCAGACAGTCATTATTACCAGTTTACACAAGGTATAAGCAACAAATAATGTAATTTGGAAATAAATGTTTAATTCATGTCCTATTATTTTTAAAGATAATAATTCTGTGTAGTTGAACTCTGGGACACACTTGTGACCTATCTGCAAGCTATGAAAAGGCTCAGAGTAATTGAGAGCCACATATTGTTAGGGGGGGGAGGGTCAAAATCCTATTATGTTCTACATTGAAATCTCTAAGGCGGATAATAGAAATTAACCCAAAGCCCCACTTTTATCTTGAAGCAGAGCTGCCATTACTGTGCAGATCCTGACAACAACAGCTCTCTTCTTCTCGAACCCTCCCAGAAAGCTGCCAGGACTGATTACTATCACAACAACAAAATTACACTTGTATGGCGTCTTTCACATATAACATGATGAGATAGATACATTGCTAATGAATACTAATTCCACAACAGATTTTTCTAACAGATTTAGAGACTTTTTCTCTCTGTCTAATGCCCACGAGAGTCTATAATGATGGCCTGAAGTCTCAATCCCCACTAAATGAGGAAAACTCCTTCATTGTTGAAAATGGCTCATTTATCAGTTCAACTTTCTTGTTAAATTAGATTTTAAGGTCCTTGAATGCAACAACAAAATTACATTTATGTGGCGCCTTTTACATTGGGAGAACGTCCCAAGGTGCTGTCTGCAGGATACATTCCCTGTCTATCAATATCATTGTTAGCATTAAACTCAGAGGTTTGGGATAGGATAGGACTAGCCTTAATGTTTACATACATTGAAAGTTTTGAGTTTGATAAAATGTCTTAACACACTGGATTCAAATACTTTCTGAAACTGTTACACTAACAGAGTTCTTCACAACCATAGCAGGAAATTCAATACCAGTTCTCTCTATCTTCTCTTCATGTTAATGAGGAGCATCCCAGCATCAAACCAATCCACATTAGTTCTGAGGTCAACCCTTGTATCTATTCAACTTACTAATAATAATCCTTGCATTTGATATAGAGCCTTCGATAACTCTCTTCGTCTTGAAGCGCTTCACAGAATATAATGTAAAGTGAATTGACTTTATTTTGTGGGCAAAAGTGGCAGCAAATTGCACACATCAATATCCCACAAACAGTCATGGATTAAGTGACCAAATTAAAAAAAAATTATTACCCCAGGAAAAGCAATCCACCAATTGACTAACAACCGGGTTCCTACTTACTGTTTTCTAAACAGTAAAAATAAATATAAAAGTAAATGTACAATTTTTAAATACATAGACTTTGTTGGAACAGTTTGATGATACTTTTGGTTTGAGCCAACCTTGACTTGAACATTATATCAAAAAGCTTTGATGACTCAAAAAATTCAAAGTTTCTCTTGGTTTCATAATATTTAATGAAACGAGCATTGCTCACCTCTCATTTCTTATTCCTATATCATTATCGATGACAATACATCAATGCATTTCATTATCAATCCAGAATACTATATTTTTAATCAGAAAATGCCAGGCCAATAAAGCTCAGAGTCCGAATGGGACACAGGAGGTGGGGAGGGAGAGAGATAAGATTCAGGAGAAAATAATGCCTCATACATTTCAAATTCCATAAAGGGAATAGCCCTATGCAAAGCTCACCAATGCTTCCTACTTTTAAAGAGAAGCGGCTTGTTGGACAATGGCTGTCCTCATCCTGTACAGCGTATACCACACTTGCATTTTATAAAAATGTGAATGAGTAATCACTTGCATAACAGTTCTCTCCTGTCACTGAAGATGATACTCTGATAGAGAACTCTTGATGAGAATAGGGTAAGAGGAAGAACCATTGGGTCTGTTCATTACTTGGGTGATCAGAGATCTCTTCATGGAATCATAGAATGGAACAGCATCAAAAAAGCCAATACGGCCCATAGCTCAACTCCCTGGTGGTTTTCATTTGCTCCCCATATTCCACTTTTTCAAGCATTTCCCTTTTTAAATTATTTATTGACTTCAATGGATTGTGGCAGTGTTCCACTAACCTTTGCGGAGGTATTTCAGTGATTTTTTTTCAAATGAGGTAAGGCTTGAGGAAAATCCATTCACAAGACCCCTGCCGTCCCTGGAACAGATCAGTGTGTCTGAACCCAACCACATTACTAGTGGTGGGTGCGTTGCTACAACTCTGTGACTTTCAGAGAAGCTGATTGCACATGTAAGGAATCTTGCCCATGAATAGCAAACCTGAGTATTAAAACTGACTGTTCTATGGGAATATTCGGGGCACATGTATAAATATTCTTCAACAGAATAAAAAACTGGACAAAGGAGATGCTTCAAGTGGCCAATTTTGAGCAGCTTAATTCTTGGATAGGTAATCAATACTCTACTGATACTGCTGAAATGATGGCTTCCCCAGCATTATAACAATGAAGCAAATAGTAAACTGTCAGCAATTCACTTCCACTATTTTTCCCATTCCTTTTCAGGACATATTTTTTGAGGGAACTTTCTGTAGCTGGTTTGGGATTCTGATGCCTTCTACTGTATTACTCTCCTAGTTTACCCACTCCTGTTCTCTATAATTATGATTTGTGTCTATAACAGTGATCAGATACAGTCTATCTGATCGAGGTTTTGTGCTTAAGTTAAGTTATGATCAACTGAAATTTCCAGAATCATAAAAATACAATGCAGATTCGTAGACTGACAAAGTTGAAGAGGACACCAAAATTGGTCTCAATTTACCTGTGTAAGGAAGGGAAATAAATCTGTTGGGAATTGCATTCTTGTTCCCTATCCAATAAAAGTGCTTTTAAGATTTTCCTTCATGTGAAAAATGTGATGCAGTAAAATTGCAGCTTTTCTCAACAAATTCAATATTTAATTGAATCCGTTAAGAAGCATCTCTTTTTAAAGTTATTAGTAATAACAATGTACTACTACTAATTATTAAACACAATATTAATATTAGCTTGTATACGAAAGGTAGGTTATCATTATTAAAGCTGTTAGCATGTGTGCACATGTAGTTGTTGGGTCGGGACAGGATTGGGCTCAGCTGCACTGCCTATGGCGGTGAAGCTTCTACAGTCAAACATTCTGCCTAACTCGCTGTCCATGCTAAAACATAAGAACAGTCAGTTGGGTGTGAGACCGGAGGCTGTCAGTATCCACGCAAGCGTACTCCAGCTGCCAGAGTCACTGCCTTCACATGAGAGAAAAAATAAACCACAGAACCTATGAGCTCTCAATGCCACATAACTGTCGTGTCTCAACTTTTACAAATTTCAGGGTGATTTCTCTCGGCTGTTTTAGAGAAATGTGCTGTGGTATCAATGCAAAGTTATGTTACTTTAAAGACTGTTCATTCTGGGGTAAATGTTGCTGTGTGTCAAAATCTATGTGTTAATTAACTAGTTGAACACAACCCATTTTGTGAGGGGTACATTTTGCAATGTTAATTGACACCTATGTGCTAATTCATATCCGGTAGTCAACGTAGTGATTTTCAGAACACTGACTGATCCCTGCTAGGTGTAATCTTCCCCTCCCCGGCCATCCCACTCAACACTACAATCAAGCATTGTGTTTGAAAGGAAATGGATCATGTTATTAGACTGTTGGTTGGGGAAGGGTGACACTGGTTAAATTCATATCTTTTGTTCAGATAATAAGGCATCCTGCTAACCAGAACAGATGCACGATCCACAAATCCAATTTGGTGGCAATTCTCATGAATAGGACCATTGAGAAAAAGCATTTTGGGGGTAGGAATCCTCTTCTAGTACATTCGGGGGCCATACGATGCATTAAATGTCATAAAATCACTAAATAAGCCATTGTATGTCTCTCCCTCAATCCCTCTGCCTTGCCCCATCATCTCTCCCCTTTTTCAATTCCCACCTGAAAATCCTCCTTTTTGACCATGCTTACGACAACACAATTATATTTGTATAGCGCCTTTCACACCAGGAGGATGTCCCAATGCGCTATCACCTCCCAACTCACCCAGGCTCCGTCAGGCTCCGTCACTGTAAAGCACTCTGAGACTCCACCCTGCTTTGGAGAGTGCTACATAAGTGCAAGTTGTTGTATGTGAATGAGCACACAGCACATGGTGATTAACACATTGCAACAATGCAAAATGTTTCTTCCCCCCACCCCCACCCCATGTGATGTGCTCAACTAATAATCCATTCAATCACAGAATTTCAGTGCATTTACAAACTTGATAGCTTGGACTAACAGCACAACTTTTGTAAAACCTAATGGTGCCTTATTGTTACCATTTTACATACTGTTTCAGGAGTTGATAATTATGTACACCACTATCAACTAATACAAGGTTAAATTATTTTATACAAGATCATTACAGCTGGGAAATCTGACTGGCACAAGTAATCAGTATTTAGTTAGGTTTCAAGACGCAAGATACAATCAACCAAATTCAAATCAATGTCCTAAATGGGGCAAAGTACTCTTATTCATTTTGCAAATCTAACATTCTTTTTGTATATATGAGTGGTTATTTCAAAATGTTATTACTTTCTGATCGTGAAATAACAAGGTGACAAATATAGATGGGCACAGAAAATAGTTGCAATATTTTAAGTAAAAGCAGAAACTTCATTGCTCTGACAAATGGGTGCAGAGAGACTGCTTTTTATATAAAACAGTTTTAAAAATGCATAATATTTGAATGATAATCAAACAAGATTAATGTCAAATTTACAGTGACGTGGCTGTAACATTCATGCACTGTAACACTATCATTCCCTGTTTTATCTAACATCATTATAACAATTACAGTACAGTGATACAGTCTGAGGCTGAAACAGCCTGGAAGCAACTCATGTGAGATATCAGTGCTTTAAAGGATACAAATTTCCCGACAATTTAGAGGGAACTCAAAAATCTATCCAGTGACAAAATTATTTACCAAAACTCAACTCATATAGACAAATTCACATTGAGTATCAGTTCCATGATATGTTCATTTTAAGAAAAAGGATCCTGGTGTAGAGTTCATTGTAAGACTAAAAAATCTATTGTTACAAAACTTAAAAAATAGTGCTGAGTTTAACGATGCTCTTTCTTTAATATACCTTATAGATTTCTCTGTTTTAAAAACACAAACGTTGACCTGGTGTTAGCAAGAGGTTGTGTATTCAAATATTATGGCACATAATTTAACTATAGACAACAACAATAACAACAACAAAGTTACATTTGTATAGCGCCTTTTATGTCGGGAGGACGTCCCTAGACAATCAGTGTTTGGGACCCAAGCTGGGGGTTGGGATCGGGGAGGGTGGAGGGCAGTGGGGAGAAAGGAGGATGATCGAAGGCACGGTTGAAGTGGAGGGCCTTGAGACAGGTCTTGAAGGAGGCAAGAGGGGGAACAAGGCCAAGGGACTACAGGATGGAGTTCCAGAGGGTGGGCAAAGTGACTGAAGGTCCATCCACCAATGGCGATTCGTCTGCTCCCAGGCAATTAAATAGGGATAGGGTCTTGCTAAATTTTTGAAGGATTTGAAAGCCTCCTATTCGATTCTATTCCATTCTATACAAAGAGCAAACCGAATTTAAAATAGATCTAATAGGATTAATTCCAAGACATCTTAGAATCCTATAAACTTTCAAAGATAAGGAATTTATATTCTAGCTACAAGGAGGTGCAAAATGCGTTGTTTTTAAAGAGAAGTGCAGAATTTCTATAGGTCAGCGTGATGATCTTCCAGGTTCCTTCATTAAAAATCCCAGTTGAAATCACAGCAACTCAACAGCACTTTTGACCCCAGTGGCACTCTCATTGCTAAATTACCTTAGTCTTGGTCTCTTTACGTTGGGCACCATGCAGCAGAAAGAAAGCTACATGGTCCCTGTCCTCTGTCACAGCCAATAAGCTATGATTAAGAGGTAGGTGGGAGGCAGATGCCTTCCCATTATGCTCTTGCTTCACTTGCACTCAGCTCCTCTTTCCTATGAGTACTTACTGCTAGGAATAGCTGGTCCATGCCCTACCACTCCACAGGAGGACTCACTTACCCACCAATATCCTGTGGTTAGCCGCCAGTATCTACAGTGATTCTAACTACACTCAAAGTGGAATTTGATAAATGTACGGGACTGTGTTACATTTATTAACCCACATGTTCTACAAAGTAAAGCAATGAAGATAATTTGGTTTAGAGGCAGAAATATCACTGCAGTTCTCAAAGGGTTAATGCAATATCTTATGGGATGCTTGAATGCGATCAAGTCTTCACAAAAGTGAGCTATTCTTGTATTCTGCAGCAAGTAGAGATAATCCACTAGGTCAGCCAGTTCTCTATCGGACCACTAAACAGGCTACACAGAGCTTTGAAGGCCCAATGCAGTCATCATGGCAGAAGGCGCCACATCCTTTACACATGATCATGGCTTTCAACCTGCAAGAGCACTTCACCTCCAATTCTTCTCCGCTGCTACTGTCAGCAAATTTTGAAACCGGAATGGAATTATTCTGGTTCGACAAAGTAATAGTGCTGTTTCCACTACTTCCCAGGAAACTACCAATAGACTGTTCGATGACAGAAGTGGCCCTTTTTAAATTTGTGCCGCTGAAATGCAACGTGGAATAGTTGCCATAAAGTTGCTGCTGCAGGCGTTTCTGAGGAGTGAGCGGCGAGGAGGCCTTGCTGGGGTCGGAGGACAGGTGGGAGCAAAAATCGGAATCTTTCACTATTCTCCCTAAAAGCAAATCCATCGTGGGTCCGAAAACCTTTACCTGCTCCTTTGTTTCATAATGATCACTGGGAACATCTCTGACAGCCACTGCACAACAGCTTGTTAACCCATCCTCCACAGAAAAGCGTTCCATTTTAATGCCACTAGAGCGGTCAGTTGCAGGAAGCAAACTAATTCTTTTATTGGTTTCCACGGTAACTGCTCCTTGGTTTTGATCAGATGGCCCTTCTTTCTCACTTAGTACAGCAGGATATTTTGCAGACCTAGTCTGGGCAGGCTGTGCCGCTCTGCAGCTGCCATCAGTTTGCTTCATTTCAAGACTGTTAGAAGAAACAGTCTCCGCGCTCTCCTGATCTGCGTCCACTGAAGTATCGACCTGTGCTGCAGAGTTAAGCGCCGGGCTGTTCCCCTCCAGGCGTGGGTTGAATGCTAATGTGTTTGGAGTGCCATAGCCCAATGTGGCTTGTGGGGTAGTTTGCAGTGCTCCTTCTATTTCAGCCAATCCTCTCAGTGTAACAGACACTGGGTGAGTGTGCTGACTCTGTGAGACAGGAGCTGTAGCAACGGAGATGTTACCCTTGTCACTGCTGTTCAACAAAGTCCGCTCAAAACCACAAGCCGGCAAAGGTCTCTTCTGCTCTTTAAACTGCAGGCCTGGAGCAATTTTGTGCTGAATGAAAGCCTTGCTGATCCACTCTTGTTTAAATAATGTCTGCCGCTCCCCTGACTGATCCTCATCTGTATTGAGGGGAGGCTGTGCCCACATTTTAACCCCTGCTGTAATGTACTGCTTTGCTTGCTCATATCTGTTCTGTGACTGTTCCCCTATTAACTTGGCCTGCCTCTTGCTTCCTTGAGTATCACGAGCTTTGCCTTGAATCTGCCCTGCCGTTCCCCAAGGATGGCCCTTAGGGGTTTGTGAAAGCGAGTACGAAACGTTGCCAGGGACATCTCTCTCAGCTGCAGTCACTTTAGATTCAGCAGAAATTCGCGAGGGCAAAGGAAACCTATTAATTTCAAGCCTGGCACCTGACCGAAGCTGCGGCAGTACTTTCTCTAGAGGCAAGTTGCCCTGCAGCAACTGTGTCACAAGAGGATTATTGGCTTCCACTGATGAAAGGTGACGATTAGTGCTTGCAGGGGCAGGAACTCGTTCTTGGCTCTCCACAACCGTTGACATGAAGGTCTTAGACTGGCTCGTGGCAAAAGGTGCTTTGCAGTTCTTTGTTTGTGAGCTGTCCCCGACTGCACAGTTTTGAGGGTGAACAGAATTCTCTCCTCTGTCACACTCTTCGTTAACTTTAGCCCCTGAGTCAGCTGCATTCAATAAACCTTTAGCCTGTTGTCCAGACTGATCATTGTTTGCCTCTGGTAAAAGTTTCAGAACAGACCCCAAAGGCTGTTTGTTGGTATGCGTAGAATCCACAGGATTGGTGTGTGGGCCTAACCTCCCACTCCTCATCGTGTCACCTTCATTCTCTTTGTGGCTATGCAGTTCCTGCTTCTGTCTATTGTAGCTGACTAGGTTGCTAAGTCGGAGCACCTCTTCACCCACATGGTAACATGGTTTACTGTGGCTGGAGATGCCCATTGCTCCTGTATTTGTTGAGGTTTTAATCACAGCACAGTGTGGTTCAGTTAAGTCAGACCATATCCTAGCACAAAATGTTGTTTCTTCTAAATGGGTGGCACCTTCTGAGCCTGGAGAGGCTGTTGGGAGGCTGTTATCATCTTGTTTTGATAGCATCTTAGAACCACTATTTTTGCCACTCTCTTCCAATTGATTATCAATGTCTGGCTCAACCCACTCACTATTCAATTCCTGAGACTGTGTTTCATTGTTATTCAGGGTGTTTTCTATTTTAAACGCTTCAGGCTGGGTGTTCAAACCGAAATCTACAGGAGAGTAAGTTCCTGCCTCTGTGCTTGACCTGGGCACAGAATAATCTTCTTCAAGGGTACTGCTTTGTTCAGCATTGATGGAAGGTTGCAGAGCGCTCAATCGCTGAGGACTCATACCAGCTTCCATCTTGCTTGTTACTGCAGGAGACTCCAGCTCCAGCGCCACTGCTGCAGACTTGGGGACAATGGTAACATCAGAGCTGATGACCATATTGTAGACAGAGGCTGGAGTTGAATTATTGTCAAAACGTGAAACATCTGCACTGATCATAGAGCTGAGCTCAGCAGTCTTGCCGATACAGCTATCATTATCACGGCTGTCAATTTCACTGCGGCTCTGGACACTTGTGTTGTCGCCAGGGCTTGGAATAGAGGTGTTACCAGAACAGCTGCTGCAATATCCCGGTGAGGGAGTACTTTCAGGTGGATGTTGCACATACACATTATATGGAGCACATGCCACAGAAACACTGTCTGTAGCACCTTCTGTGACTGTATTTCCAGCAGAGATGGGCGCACTATTAGAGCTCGTCATGGTAATACAACTTGGCACAATACTGTCAGCACAACATGGCGAGCTACCATAATTAGCACAGCTTGGTATGGCCTTATTGGCAACACAACTTGGCATGGCAATAGTATCAGTACTTGCTGGCACAGCAGCACTGCCTGCACAGCTTGCCATGGTAGTACTATCCGTATAACTCTGTACAGTGATATTGTGAGGTGACTGCAGCTTCACAGTGGAGCTTGGTACAGCAGTAGTATTGGAAGAGGCTGATATATTAATATTACCATGAGAGCTGGTTGTGACAGAACTGACAGAATGAGGCACTGCAGTTTTGCCAGCAACGTCTGATGACATGTCTATATTAGCGTTGATTGATAGTACAATATTATCAACGGATGGTGCGATATGATCAACACAACTACTTGCCTTAACACAATCAGTATTTTGCACTGTCATGCTATCAACAGAACATGGGACTGCATTGCTGCCTACAGATGCTCGTGCGAGAACACTGCTGGAGGAGCTTAATGCCGAGACACCCCCAGTAGAAGTTGGTGCTACATCATTGCCAGCAAAGCATGGGGTTACAATGCTGTCAGCAGAAGTTGGTGCTGCAATATTCCCACTCAAGCTTGTTGTAGAGCTGTCAGTAGAGCTCTGAGTTGCAACACAATCAGGAGAGCATGGTGTTACATTACTATCAGCTGAGTTTGGTGCTAGAGCTGGTACTGACATGGTGATATTGCCAGTATAATGTGACACAGTGGCACCATCAGCAATACTTGGTACATTGGTGTTCTCCAAAGCACAAGTTAGGATGGTGAAAGGGGCATGATCCTCTTTTACAACCCTTTCGTTCTTAGAAACGCTGGCATCCTGCACCTCTCCTACTGCATTCACGGCTTGCCTGGCATAGGCATGCACATCAACTTGCTGTAGTTGTGCTCTTGCCTGATGTTTTGCAAGTAACTTAGCCTTGGTTTGTGCTTTGATATCCGCCAATGTTCTGGTCTGTCCTCCATTTGCTCCTGTATTGCTGGACCATCCATCAGCACAGCTCCCTGCAGCTCCTGTGCTTGCGCTGGCCGCTGCTGCAGCCTCTCGCTGGGCTCTCGCCTGCTGCGCTCTGGCCTTGATGTCTGCAAGGGTCCGTGCCCCTGTGTTCCTTCCTCCACCCATTGCAGCATTGGAGGATGCCCTGGGACATACATAGTAGGACGGCTGACTCTTGATAACAAAAGGAAGCTTGATTCTTGACAGCTGAATCTGTTAAAGAAACACAACACAACTGAATCCAAGTAAGATCATAGAATCCTACTACAGCACAGAAGGAGGCCATTAGGTTCATCATACCTTTGCTGGCTCTTTCAAAGGGCTATCGAATCAGCCCCACTCCTCCACTTTTTTCCCCATAACCTCCAATTCACTCCCTCACTTCCTCGTCAAGATACATCTCAAGACCTACGTGTTCGATCATTCCCCTACCCACTAAGTTTCCCACCATGGATTGGATGCCAAGCCAGAATGAAATAGGACATCCTGGCACCTGAAAGGTGCTTTACAAATATAAAACTATCCTGTATTTATGCTTAAATAATTGTGGTCTGCGGAAATGTCTACATTGCAAATAATTATTTGAAGCTGCTGCCAGTTTAACACTTTCACCACACACAGAGGGAGACAGTACATTAAATCAAACATACAGTACTGTATGAGGAATTTCAACTATAGAAAGGTAAGGATTTAGTGGGATTTCTCTGTTGTAATCACAAATAAATTTAGTTATGCTGTGTGCAAATTGGCTGCCGAGTTTGCTTAACGAGTACACAGTCACTGCACTTTACATCCAGTGTCCACCCAATATAGAAGGTACTATATCACGTTTTCTTATTATTACTATAATTATTGTTAAATTTGGGCTTGTTATGAGAATTTTAATAAAATAAAAATAGTCAGATGACTATTGAAGGTTTGTGCGGCAGGAGATAACAGTGTCAATTTGCAAGACTTATAATTTATCACAACCAGAATATATAAACTGGGCAGGGAAAGCGTGTGTAAACTCTCAAGTTAAACCTGCCTCAAGGGTGGAATATAAATGTGGTTCTAAATATATTTACTTTCTTTCATCCTTCCTTTATTTGGATCATTACTCTTTTTACAGTCACTGTGTTTCCTAATAGCACATCTCCTCACCTTGCACATCCACACCAGCTGAGGAATGGAAAACCATCCTTTTTTTGTTGGTTAGATGGGTGTCTTGACAAATCCAGAAAAACTTCAACATGGTCAATAGTATCCATACCAAACTGACAGTTCCGCCTATGTATTAGAATCTGAAATGCATTGTCTGAAAGGGTCATGGAGGGCGATTCAATAACTTTTAAGAGAGATATGGATTTTTATTTGTTTATTTGTGGAGGACAGGTTTGTGGGGTTATGGGGAGAGTCAGGGGGTGGGATTGAATCGCTCTTTTCAAAGAGCCGGCATAGACTCGATGGGCCAACTGGCCTCCTTTTGTGCTAAAAAATTCTATGATTCTATGATGTACATGGACATGGATATCTACATGTGGACATTTCACTGTATCTGGGATGGAAAGAGTACCCTCTTTGAAGAGACCCACCTGCTAACTTAATTCAAAACAATGTTAGGTGCAGGCTGCAACAGCCAAGATTTTGAGACCCCAGAATGTACATTAGGGGCACTGCTTGAATTTAACCAGCTAACGTTTAGCTTTGCCATATACCAGAATTGCCAGAATACTGCTACTTATTCCAAAGTAGAGCGTAGGTTCAGAGTTTTAAGGACAGATTGGGTAGGTTGAGGAGGTCTGAATTGCAAGACAGAAGGCGTTGATGGGAACCAGAATATGGCTTATTTCTTGTGGATATATAACTGCAACAAATTTGTGCTCATCCAGCCCTTAATTTCTGTCAAACAAGCTGACAGAACATCAGAGGGCTGTGAGTAGCAGCTTGTGGTGGAGAAGTAGAGGTGGGTGTCACTCGGATACATGTGGAAGTTAACCCCATGTCTATGGATATAGATGTGGAATAGAAGGGGGCCAAGGATGGATCCTTGAGGTACATCGCAGGTGACCAGGTGTGGTCAAGAAGAAAGCCCATTTACGGAAATATTATGCTAATGATTTGTATGGTAGGACTTAAACCAAGTGAGTGCGGTCCCACTGAGGTGGATGATGGAGGAGAGGCGGTGGAGGAGGATGGTCTGATCGACTGTGGCGAAGAGGTCCAGAAATAGAGAAGACAAAATTTGTGACTTTCATGAGCACTAACTCTGTACTGTGGGTAGGGCGGAAACCAGACTGGAGGGGTTTGAGTAGGGTGTGTAGGGAGAGGTGTCAGCGAAGTTAACTCTATATGTGTGGGCAAAACGGAATTGCACACAGCAGTGTCCCACAAACAGTTGTGGATTGAAATGACCAATTAAAAAAAAAAATTGGAGGGATTATTATCAGGCGTGTGCTGTAAGGTTTTACCCTGACCTGCCTGGATTCGAATACAGGTCTCAAACTTGCGAGGCAAGTGCTCTAGCCACTCAGCTATAGGACTCCAGGATGAGAGGGAGGAAGGAGAGATGGGGGCAAATGAATGTAGTTTGGAGACCGTAATAGGAGCTGAGTGTGGGGTAGGTGAGGGAGATGGAATAGGGGTGGTGGTGGGGTGATACAATGCAGAAGGTTGGAGCTGCCAGACGATTTTGTCGATTTTGGAGGTAAAGAAGTTCAAGACCTCTTTGCACTTGGCATTGGATGTGATAATTGAGGGTACTTGAGAGGATGCATGGAGGAGGTGGAGGGCAGAGGAAAATAGGATTTTGGAGAAAAGATGGGATCAAAAGTCAGTTTGTGATTTTAATGGACTATTAAGCTATTATAGGCTTAATAGGTTTAGTTGTCTCCTTTTTTTTATGTTTTTATGGAGCTGGGAGTGAGGATAGTGCGAAGTGCAGGGACAGCTGTTACAGATAGCGAGAAGGGGACAGAAAGCAGAGAAAGTGGATTCAGATAATGTGGTGAGCAGTGATATAGCACTCCACAGACAACATGTTGTGGAGTTTCAGCTTTAATGCAATAAACATGATCTGGCAGCAGCTCCACTGACCCTTACAGAAACTGATGTGGAGAACTGTGTGTGTCTCATGCTAGAAACATGAGTTTCTCCACAGCTGCATCCCTGCGTACACCAAACTTACAGGCCTCAGTGTTTCCTGCTTTGGGCCATGTGCAGAGAGCCTCGGTGGACACTCAGACTTTATTGTAACAGACCCTGGGACCACAGGCAGCAGCTATGGTGGGTGTTGAGTTGTGGTGGAGCTTGTGTCACATAATGTGAGTGACAGACCACTCCCCACTCCCTAGTGAAGTTCTCTCTCTTTCTCCCTCAGTGAAGAATCTCAATAAGAAATACCACATTAATGTTACTGTTTTATGCTTAAAATTGCAAAATATAATAAGTTATAATCTGGCATTTTCTATTACTTTCTCTTTCTCATACCTTGATAGGTGGGACTTTCGGCTGCGCTTTTGCAGCAGTCTCCGTTTCAGCCTGGGATCTGCACGGTGCTGTCCGAAATGACTGGTCACTTTCAATTCGAGGCCGTTTCTCCTGACAGATCTCTGGCACGCGTGCTTCCAGGGGCTTTCTCTTTTGTAGTTCCAAGTCTTTGCTGTCATTTCTAGCTTCAGAAGATGGTGGAGAAGAGACAGAGAGTGTACAGAGCTGCGGGGGCTGCTCAGGGGGCTGCTGCAAATCCCCAGGTCGGTTTTCAAAATCGTTGTCCTCCTTTTCAGAAACTTGGGATGTTTCAGAGCAGGTAGAAGCACATGGTTGCTGAGACGTGTGCTCTGTTGTGCCCTCTGAAGATTCATGGTTGTTGCTGACTGTCTCTGCCCCATAAGGTGAAGTCTCTGAGCACATGGGGAGATTGCACTGCTCTGGGGTACATTGCTCACTTTCCGTGCCATCTCCTGGGTCATGTTCGTCATTTTGAGAAAGGTCAATAGAACTGGAAACCTCAGAGGCTTTGGAAACAGGAGGGTGCAGGTGGTAAGAAGTGCTAGATGTTTCTGACAAGGCTGCCTGTGGCTCTACGGCCTGCTTAGATTGGGGCTCAGGCTCCAGGACACTTTGTGTGATGAGATTAGGCTTTGAGCCAACTGTAGGCATCTTGTACTCTGCCTCTTCATGTTGGAGCGGACAATTGTGATCAGTGTCAGTCATGTTGGCTTCTGGAGTTTTGCTATCATCGTGACTCTGGCAAACATTCGGTTCGACCTCTTCTGCTATCTCTTCCTGAATAACAGATTCATCTGAAGTAATGTCGGAGCACAGCGATATCAATACATCCTCCACTTTCACAGTTTCAGGGGGGTCTTTGGCTGTAGTTTGCTGCATAGTGCATTGCGTTTGCTTTAGGTCTTTATAAGGCACTGGCTTTGCTTTGCTATCTTGCTTGCTGTCAGTTTGTGCCTGAGAAGGCCCTGCTAGGATCCGCTGCTCTGGAAATGAACCACTGCCTCCATTCCCAACATTATCATTGACTGATGCCTGGCTCACAGCTTCCTCTTGTGTTATACCAGACCTGAGTACAAAGGGAAAATGCAGATAACCACTCTGATACCAAAATCAGCTTCACAATATCTGCGAGAAGGGTGGGGGGTGAGTGGTTGGCAGAGAAATACACTGGAAATTAAAATGGTGGAGAATGCTTACATGGTTTAAATCAAATCAAATGTTATTTTAGTAAAAGCCGAGTAATTTTCCATTAATAATGGTAGGCCACATGATATATCATATCTAGCCTTCCAACAGCCTTCAAACACTGAACGAAAGACTTCTTTTCAAATACAGACTTGTGTACCAACACAATGTTGTCAAACCCATGTAGCGTCAGGAAGTTTGAAATTTCAAAACCTTTTAAAAAAAAATCCACGCTGGGCTGGTACTGGGATGGTACTGGAGTGGCACTGAGCTGGCACTCGGCTGGCACTGTCAAACCCACGTTGATTCAGAAAGTTTGACATTTCAAAACCTTTTTTAAAAAAATCTACACTGGGCTGGTACTGGGCTGGCACTGGGCTGATAGTGGGCTGGCACTGGGCTCGAACTGGGATGGTACTGGGCTGGCAATTGGCTGGCACCGGGTTGGCAGACTGGCAATACCAGGACTAGGAGTCAAAGGTTTAATTTCTCCCTCTAACAGGTCTGGGACTCTGAGTGAAGGCTGCAAACTCACACAGAGAGAGTGCCAGTCGCAGAGAGAATGCCAGTCACAGAGAGAGTGCCAGTCACAGAGAGAGTGCCAGTCACAGAGAGAGTGCCAGTCACAGAGAGAAAGCCAGTCACAGAGAGAGTGCCAGTCACAGAGAGAGTGCCAGTTACAGAGTGAGTGCCAGTCACAAAGAGAATGCCAGTCACAGAGTGCCAGTCACAGAGAGAGTGCCAGTCACAGAGAGAGTGCCAGTTACAGAGTGAGTGCCAGTCACAAAGAGAATGCCAGTCACAGAGTGCCAGTCACAGAGAGAATGCCAGTCACAGAGAGAATGCCAGTCACAGAGAGAGTGCCAGTTACAGAGTGAGTGCCAGTCACAAAGAGAATGCCAGTCACAGAGTGCCAGTCACAGAGAGAGTGCCAGTCACAGAGAGAATGCCAGTCACAGAGAGAGTGCCCAGTCACAGAGAGAGTGCCAGTTACAGAATGAGTGCCAGTCACAGAGAGAGTGCCCAGTCACAGAGAGAGTGCCAGTCACAGAGAGAGTGCCAGTCACAGAGAGAGTGCCCAGTCACAGAGAGAGTGCCAGTCACAGAGAGAGTGCCAGTCACAGAGAGAATGCCAGTCACAGAGAGAGTGCCAGTCACAGAGAGAGTGCCAGTTACAGAGTGAGTGCCAGTCACAAAGAGAATGCCAGTCACAGAGTGCCAGTCACAGAGAGAGTGCCAGTCACAGAGAGAGTGCCAGTTACAGAGTGAGTGCCAGTCACAAAGAGAATGCCAGTCACAGAGTGCCAGTCACAGAGAGAATGCCAGTCACAGAGAGAATGCCAGTCACAGAGAGAGTGCCAGTTACAGAGTGAGTGCCAGTCACAAAGAGAATGCCAGTCACAGAGTGCCAGTCACAGAGAGAGTGCCAGTCACAGAGAGAATGCCAGTCACAGAGAGAGTGCCCAGTCACAGAGAGAGTGCCAGTTACAGAATGAGTGCCAGTCACAGAGAGAGTGCCCAGTCACAGAGAGAGTGCCAGTCACAGAGAGAGTGTCAGTCGCAGAGAGAGTGCCAGTCACAGAGAGAGTGCCCAGTCACAGAGAGAGTGTCAGTCACAGAGAGAGTGTCAGTCACAGAGAGAGTGCCCAGTCACAGAGAGAGTGTCAGTCGCAGAGAGAGTGCCAGTCACAGAGAGAGTGTCAGTCACAGAGAGAGTGCCCAGTCACAGAGAGAGTGCCCAGTCACAGAGAGAGTGCCAGTCACAGAGAGAATGCCAGTCACAGAGAGAGTGCCAGTCACAGAGAGAGTGCCAGTTACAGAGTGAGTGCCAGTCACAAAGAGAATGCCAGTCACAGAGTGCCAGTCACAGAGAGAGTGCCAGTCACAGAGAGAATGCCAGTCACAGAGAGAGTGCCCAGTCACAGAGAGAGTGCCAGTTACAGAGAGAATGCCAGTCACAGAGAGAGTGCCAGTCACAGAGAGAATGCCAGTCACAGAGAGAATGCCAGTTACAGAGTGAGTGCCAGTCACAAAGAGAATGCCAGTCACAGAGTGCCAGTCACAGAGAGAGTGCCAGTCACAGAGAGAGTGCCAGTTACAGAGTGAGTGCCAGTCACAAAGAGAATGCCAGTCACAGAGTGCCAGTCACAGAGAGAATGCCAGTCACAGAGAGAATGCCAGTCACAGAGAGAGTGCCAGTTACAGAGTGAGTGCCAGTCACAAAGAGAATGCCAGTCACAGAGTGCCAGTCACAGAGAGAGTGCCAGTCACAGAGAGAATGCCAGTCACAGAGAGAGTGCCCAGTCACAGAGAGAATGCCAGTCACAGAGAGAATGCCAGTCACAGAGAGAGTGCCAGTTACAGAGTGAGTGCCAGTCACAAAGAGAATGCCAGTCACAGAGTGCCAGTCACAGAGAGAGTGCCAGTCACAGAGAGAATGCCAGTCACAGAGAGAGTGCCCAGTCACAGAGAGAGTGCCAGTTACAGAATGAGTGCCAGTCACAGAGAGAGTGCCCAGTCACAGAGAGAGTGCCAGTCACAGAGAGAGTGTCAGTCGCAGAGAGAGTGCCAGTCACAGAGAGAGTGCCCAGTCACAGAGAGAGTGTCAGTCACAGAGAGAGTGTCAGTCACAGAGAGAGTGCCCAGTCACAGAGAGAGTGTCAGTCGCAGAGAGAGTGCCAGTCACAGAGAGAGTGTCAGTCACAGAGAGAGTGCCCAGTCACAGAGAGAGTGCCCAGTCACAGAGAGAGTGCCAGTCACAGAGAGAATGCCAGTCACAGAGAGAGTGCCAGTCACAGAGAGAGTGCCAGTTACAGAGTGAGTGCCAGTCACAAAGAGAATGCCAGTCACAGAGTGCCAGTCACAGAGAGAGTGCCAGTCACAGAGAGAATGCCAGTCACAGAGAGAGTGCCCAGTCACAGAGAGAGTGCCAGTTACAGAGAGAATGCCAGTCACAGAGAGAGTGCCAGTCACAGAGAGAATGCCAGTCACAGAGAGAATGCCAGTTACAGAGTGAGTGCCAGTCACAAAGAGAATGCCAGTCACAGAGTGCCAGTCACAGAGAGAGTGCCAGTCACAGAGAGAGTGCCAGTTACAGAGTGAGTGCCAGTCACAAAGAGAATGCCAGTCACAGAGTGCCAGTCACAGAGAGAATGCCAGTCACAGAGAGAATGCCAGTCACAGAGAGAGTGCCAGTTACAGAGTGAGTGCCAGTCACAGAGAGAATGCCAGTCACAGAGAGAGTGCCCAGTCACAGAGAGAGTGCCAGTTACAGAATGAGTGCCAGTCACAGAGAGAGTGCCCAGTCACAGAGAGAGTGCCCAGTCACAGAGAGAGTGCCCAGTCACAGAGAGAGTGTCAGTCGCAGAGAGAGTGCCAGTCACAGAGAGAGTGTCAGTCACAGAGAGAGTGCCCAGTCACAGAGAGAGTGCCAGTCACAGAGAGAGTGCCCAGTCACAGAGAGAGTGTCAGTCACAGAGAGAGTGTCAGTCACAGAGAGAGTGCCAGTCACAGAGAGAGTGCCCAGTCACAGAGAGAGTGTCAGTCACAGAGAGAGTGTCAGTCACAGAGAGAGTGTCAGTCAGTTATATTAAATAATTAATGATTGTGCCTCATAGCTTTTTGTGTTCCTGGCCTGCTGGTGGCAGGTATGGAGTAGCCTCAGATGCACAAACGATGCTGAGGCTGGGGCAGCAGGGTGCTGTTGAGCACTGAACCTTGACGTTCCTTCCCTCTGCTGTGTCCTGCTCTGCAACGCTGGCTGAAGAACAGCAATTGCACTGGTGAAAATTGACAAAACATTCAATGCATCCAAATGTAATAACTTCCCTGAAACGCAAATAACAGAAGGCATCTATGCTAAAACACTTACTTTTCTCCATAATACTGTTCAAAGAATTTTTCCTTCCACTCTTCTACCTTCTTCTCTTTTTCAATTTCTTGTCGGATACGTATCTGCATTTCAGGAGTAAATTCACCTGCACAAAGTTTGAAGCAGATTTAGGATGTGCATGTCTTATTTATTCTAAATTCATTCATTAAAGCTGGAGAACCCTATCAAATATAATAGGACCACATTTTATTATAACGCAGGTTCACTTATGACTGGGGGAATGTTGGTCAGAACTTTGAGTAGCGCCATGGGATTTTTAATTTCCCCCTGAAAAGGTAGATTTACTTTAATATCTTGTTCAAAGGGTAAAATAAATTCTATCCTATAATTGTTATGTTAGTGCCTTAGTTAGTTTCCAATGCCTTGAAAGGCGCAATACAAATGTAATTTATTGTTGGCGCGCGTGTGTGCCTTTGTGTCAATTATCATATCACGTACCACATTCTTCCAGTAACAGAAAGTGGTAAATGAAATATATTCCAGGAATATTTCACTTCAGAGACTGGACACATGAGTAACTCACATCTATGTGTGGCACTCATTTGCTATGAATCTTTTCGCAGTAGGACAGTACTTTCTTCCTATAAAGATTGTATGTTTTTAAAGTGTCCAAGTACACAATGACTGTAATTACACACCCCAATGCACTCCCAGGATGCCACTGTACATCATAAACGGATGAAACACTGGCTTTCAAATTATATCTGACATTTCCTATTGGCACTTTTACATTCTTAAAAGTCAATTTAGTATTTTTTATTTTGTTTTAAACTGTTTTATGTATGAAAAAAACTGCAGAATTACCTGGCTCCTAAGGAGAATGTCAACTATACTTGATGTCAAGTAATAAAACTCTCTAAGATGCACTTTTATGCAGCAAGTCTTTGAAATATTGATAGCAATGCTACAGACTTGTGACTGTTACCAGATTTAGCCGATTTGTCTTCATCTAGCAGGCGTTTGCCTAAAAAACAGTTACTACACTTTATAGTACATCATGTGAAGCACTTACAGGTGTCTGCATGATGTGAAAGGCACTATGTCAAATGCAAGGATATTATAGGCTGTGCTAAAAATAACAAGTTGCATTTGTCAAGACTGCTTGGTGGGATCTATGCAGACTATTAGATTAAACATTCACAAAAGGCATTGCTGAGTGGACGTGCCTGACATTCAGTGGAGAGGAAGAAATCCACACAGTGCACTTTACTAGAAGAGGTATAAATGTTGGCCTTGGTTTAGAAGGCAGAGAGCAAGAGTGTCCTGTGGATCTGCTGCGTATCTGCACCGCCTGCTGGCCAGAAGAAACCAGGCACTGACTACAAGATTGTTCAGAGTGAGGGAAGCCACAGAAACAACATTTAACTGCTTGAGTGACTGTTTGGATCGACAAAGCATTTGTATTATTATTGAAGGGAGTGACAATGGAGGAAAACTACAACCACACACAATAACAATACTGCAATAAATGATTTCCTGTTTTAAAATAAAGAAAATAAAAGCAAAGTCTGACTTTGCACATCAGACATGTATTGATATATTAATTGTACCTTCTGCTAACCGCTCCTTCCAACCTTGTGCTGCATAAGCAAAGAACTCATTATTCAGGGCTGAGGCACTGAGGCGGATAACCCCATCACATCCCATCTGAAAACAAGGTAATGGCACTGAGTGTAAGAATGAAATAAACATTACACTGTGGAGAAAATATGCTGTCCCATTGATTGTGAATCAAAGTGCACTACTTTACACACACTACACAGCAAGTGAAGATGAACTGATTACATTTTGTTTACCACAAAGACTGTATTCCTTTAGCCAGCTTGCCTTGGGTAGAAATCAATATTGTACTTAGGCCAAACATTCTGCTCAAGGTAGCCTAATAACAGAACTCTTCCAACAGCTCTGCAACAGTGTAACACTTTGATCATTGAATCTCTACAATACTTGGGACCTTCTGCAACAATAACAATGTAGCACATCTCAAAACCTGCAACATTGGGTCCAATTTGTGATTTTCACAAACCAGAATTGATGCCATACCTGCTATTGCCGATTGGACTTGTTGAGCTGATGGTTGATGATAAGGACGTATAAAATTAATGCAAAACATTTACTTGAACTGCAAATCAACTGTCCAGTGTAAATGAGATTGTTATTAAATGGACATCTTGGGGGCAGTCTTTCTGAGAGGATCGGTCCAAGGTAATTTTCTATGTAAATATCCAGAACACAACATAGAACAGGATAATTGCCTGTGAGATGAAAGCTTTGGGAAGTTTAACATGATAAGGTCTTAGTATTTAAAAATGTATTGATCTGCGTAGAAGACTAGTATAGAGGAAAGTGCTAACATTCAAAGGAATGGTGTGTAGGCTTTAACTTGTGATAAAAGTCATACAATGCGTACATACATATTTGTATTCAAATAGGTGATGAATAACACACACACAAAATTGCATTTATGATGAAGAAAGATGAAGGGCCAAAGCTCATACTGCAATGCATCACCAAGTTTGGAATGAGAAGCAGAGAGCATGAGTTAAGCTCAGAAGTGCTAAAACCTAAAAGCCATCAACATAAAACCTGAAAGCTGTGAAATTGAACTAAACATTCTAATAATAATCCTTGCATTTGTGCTTTTCATGTCTGCGAGACGTCTCAATCCTCTTCACAGAATATATCTGTACTGTAAAGTGAATTGACAGTATATTTGTGGGCGAAACATGGCAGCAAATTGCGCACAGCAGTGTCCCACAAACAGTCATGGATTGAAATGACCAATGATTTTTTTTTTATTATTCAGCATGTGGAGTAAGGAAACTTGCTCAAAGTTGCACCCTGCATGGAATTGAACCCAGGTCTCCTTTGTAAGGCGAGTGCTCTAACCACTGAGCTACAGGACTCCACCCATTGAAGGCTATTGAAGGCCATGAAGGACAACAAGGCTTTGTGATTCAGCTAATTGACTAAGAGAGGAGTGAAGGCTGTGTGGAACGAGGACATGCAATCTGAAGGCCGCTGATGAATGTAAAATGAAATCATCAGAAAAGGAATGGATGGGATCGGAAGCAGAGTGGAAGAAATCTATTTTTGGTGCGCTAGGATTTCGATGCATACCAAAAGTTCTTAGGTCTCCAGTTCTTAGCAACAGAGAACCAATAAAGTCAGTGTTTGCTGGAGTGTGTGACTGCTGGTTTGCGCAAATATTGGCTCTTTATTAAACACAGAACTCAAAAGCCTGCAACTACACTGGCAATGCTGGTGATCTCCAAATCTGATGGCTCAGACTCAGCTCTTCCAACTTCTCCAATAAAAGCAGCATCATGGGTTGGCCTAGGGCCTGATCAGTTTGTGAGGGAAGTCCACTATGTTGATTGTGTATCATGTACATTCATGAAAGGTAAAGAAGTGATTACAAATAATAATAGTCCTTGCATTTAGTGCCTTATTACACTATTGTGATGTCTCAAAGGGCTTCGCTTAACATATTCTAGAGTGTATATTGCATTGTGTATTTTGTGGACAAAACGCAGCAGACCGTTTGAGCACAACAATGTCCCCAAAACAGCTGTGGAATGAGTGACCAACTTTATTTTGGGAATTGTTGGTCAGGACACCAGGAGAAACTCCCTTCTCTACTCGAATAGTACCATGGGTTCTTTAACATCCACTGAACAGGCAGGTGGGACCTCAGTTGGCATCTCATCAGAATGACGGCACCTGCGACAATGCATGTATAATGTTCACATCAAATAATTGGGCAGCTGTAAGTTTCAATAAAAAAACTGGTGCAAAACTCACTTACAACATTTTTTAGTTTCATTTCTGCTTCTTTCATCTTTTTAAAGTTAAACCTTTCAAATTATGATAGAGCCCGAAATAACAACAGCAAAATTACATTTGTATAGCGCCTTTCACGTCGGGGGACGTCCCAAGGCGCTGGAAACAGCTTGAAAGACTCAGCTCAGTTTTACAATTTACATGAGCTGCTGAATTAGATCCATCAGTGGAGTCGCTGAAGCCGCACAGCTCCCACAGGCTAACTAATCCCACACTAACTAATCAGGGAGATAACAAGAGGAATACTTTCATGTTATTGTGGGGGCAAATTAGAAATTCAAGAAAACAAATGTTACAAGATGTATTCTTTCGAAAGCAAATTGACCAGATTTCTTTCATGAAATAATATCTAAGAATACAGTACTGTATATATTTGTATGGAGCACCTGTAGCTCAGTAGCTAGCGCACTCGCCTTACAAGCATGAGACCTGTGTTCGAATCCAGGCAGATCAGGGCGAAACCTTGGACAAGTTTCCTTACTCCACATGCATAATCATAATCCTTACAAAAAAAACACAATAATAAAATTGGTCATTTCAACAACAACAACAACTTTGATTTATATAGCAATCCACGACTGTTTGTGGGTCACTGCTGTGTGCAATTGGCTGCCATGTTTTGCCCACAAATATACAGTCAATTCACTTTACCAGTAAATTCTGTGAAGCACTTTAAGATGTCCATAATATGTGAAAAGTGCTATATGAAATGCAAGGATTACTATTATTATTATTATTATTATTATTATTATAGTTTGGGATATTACATGGGCATGCGGCTGCCAGGATGGAGGAAGATGAATAGGATGGACCTCGGTCTTCTTTCATCTAGCAATCCTTATGTTCTTATGTATGATTGAGCACAGTGAAAAGTCCCAATACAGTGTTTTGGAAACTAATTAGGAAGCGAAAAATGTGATAAAATGCAGCAATGGTTTAGGAATGGAATTTCCTATGATCCTAGTCTCAAGAATATCGTGTTAAGAATTCCTTAAAATCAATCTTAAATGGGAAGCCAATTTTCTGTGGTTCTTAAAAAAGAGTCAATATAGTAACACTGCACGGTTGGAACATTTCAGCAGATTCAGTAAAGATATCTCGATTAATTTTTTACACTAAGCTTTTTATATGTGCCTGTGATCAATATTTGTGACAGACTGCAAACATGCGGTTTAAAGCAAGGTGCATTATCCAGGACCTAATTTGACTTCAACAAAAGATTGGGATCACTGAGTGAAAAGCTAAACCAGTTTATTAAAAAGACGGTTGAGAGAATGCTATTTCTGATTCTCAGCACTTTTCCTTGAGTAGTAGCACGACTGCAGATCGGGCAATTGCTTTTTTAAATGGCTCAGTAACAGTTATATTTTAGTCCCACAAAAGATAGCATGAATCGTGATTTGAAAAGGATAAGAAAGATTGGATAGGAAGCACTTTCAACAGCAAAAGAAAAATGTTTCTCATGACTTCTGCAAAATTAGAAACCACATTAATAAAAAATGATTAGTTACCTTTTTGGATTGGTTCATTTTCCTTGCAGTTTAGAGGCTTTCAGCAAGATTTGTGAGTTAGTAAAGCAACATGGTTATATTTTTCTGCTTCAGAGTTCCCTTAACTCTACTTCCCCCATTCGCCCCCACCCTTCCCTTCCCGGAATGAAATAAAGTGATAAAAAGCAGATTGAAAAACATGCAATAAAAAATTATTTTAAAAATAATTATTATAACAGGGCCAATAAACCACAACAATAACAGGGCCAATAAACCACAACACACATTTCATAACAGAGCTAGTTTTCTGTCGATAAACCACAATACTCTTAAACCCAATGTCTCTTCTATTGTATTCCAAACTCCTAAATACAGTAATTAATTGCTAAGACAAGGTGTTTTTAACACTACTTTTGTGTTTCTATAAATATTGTTTGGATATTTCTAATATTGGATATTTGTAACAATAGGCCACACTTTCCATATGGAGCTTTTCAAAGTCCTACCTTAAGATAGTTTGTTGCAATATGTAGCACTAAATTAAATTGTAAAGATCCTTACATTTAATATAGAATCTTTCATGACAGAAGAATATCTGAAAGCGCTTCACAGGATTTACTGCAAAATGTCGTGACTGTGCAGTTTTGTTGATTCACAATTACCTTATTTAGCTAATTTGCATGGTCTACTTTCAAGAACATTTTTGTGATTTTACAACTTTGCCCATGGGAAGAGAAATTCCACCTGGGTCTAGATTTATTCTATTAATGTTAAACTGCAGTATCCACTATTTGGCAAAGTGTTGCATTATCCTTAATTTTTAAGTTTGGTTTGTGTAGTTATTAAAAAATCAGACAGAAAATGAGCTTGAAAATTAAGATGGTATTTAAGAATTTGCCAATAGTGGGTGAAAATGGAGTAAATCAGCTATAGCATTCCACTTTGTTCATCGTGCTTTGAGACGTCTAGATGTGTTTATGCATTTCACATAAACTGTTTACTTTAATTTAAGGGCATGTGGAGTCCTGTAACCCAGTGGTTAGAACACTTGCCTTACAAGCGTGAGACCTGTGTTCCAATCCAGGCAGGTCAGGGCGAAACCGTGGGCAAGTTTCCTTACTCCACACGCCTAATAATAATTCCTTAAAAAAAACACAATAATAAAATTGGTCATTTCAATCCACAACTGTTTGTGGGACACCGCTATACGCAATTGACTGCCGTGTTTCGCTCACAAATATACAGTCAATTCACTATATAGTATAATCTGTGAAGTGCTTTGAGACGTCTAGATGATGTGAAAAGCGCAATATCAAATGCAAGGATTATTATTATTATTAATTCAAAACTCCCTTTAGTTAGGAAAAATGAGCTGGACTAAAAGTATATTGCCAGCAAATAAGGATAGTTTGTGTTTGTGCTGGCGTATCATCTCCCACAAATCCTGCAACAGTGATGGATGGTTGGAATAAAACATCTTGACTCTTGTGCTCCTATGGTTTTATTCCTCTGAGGTTCTGAAGCACTTACTGCTTCAATAGGGAAACTACCTTACCATTAACTGCGGCAAGAATGAAGCCAGCAGAATACTCCACAGAACCATTCTGTCATCCCTCATAGTCTTAATTTTAGGTCATGCAGATTTTTAAAAAAAGTTTTGAACAGGTATGTCATGAAAAATTCTGCCCAATCTTACATTTTCAGATATTGATTTTAAGGCTGGAACCCTGCAAAATTTCAGTCTTCTGTCAATATAATTATAACAACAACAAAATTACATTTGTATAGCGCCTTTCACGTCAGGAGGGCATCTAAAGGTGCAGGATAGTTATTGATTCAGACCCAAGCTGAGGTGGGGTTGGTGGGGGGGAGGGGAAGGAGTTGCCAATGGGTCCATTGAAGAGGAGAGTCTTGAGGTGAGACTTGAAGAAGGCTAGGGAGGGGGCGAGGTGTAAGGAGTTCGGGATGGAGTTCCAGAGGTTGGGGGCAGAGTGGCTGAAGGCTTGCCAACAACAAATTACATTTTTATAGCATCTTTTATATTGGGAGGATGTCCAAAAGCACTGGACAAGTCAAGAATGTGCCATAAATACTTCTGTCACAAACATATGAAAGTGATTGTTTGTAATTTCAGTTTATTGGAAAGTTTATACCATAATTTTTCTTCATTGAATCAGAAATCCTGCACTTTGTAGGTAGATCTGGAGCTGGGAAAACAGATATTTTACAATTTTAGTTGTCTTTGGAGACAAAATTAATCAAGCTAGAGTGATATTGGTGGTTAATTACATTACTCAAAATCTCACTTACAGAAAATATATCCAAATACAGTAGGAACTGTTCAGATAAAAAGAGATTGCACTATTTCGCACACAACATAAAGAGCAGCTACCTATGTTTGACAATACGCCGCTCTACATAAAACTAGATTGGTTCATCAATGGCACTGCAAACTCTATAATCCCTTACTTTTGACACGGGTTACTGATTGATTTTAAATAGATGGAACTAACTACAATTTAGTAATCACCTAATCGTAGAAATGCCACATTGTCATGCATTTGTCTAACAAGTTAAGTCTCTCTGATATCTGTAAATTGCTTTAAGTGGTGACAGCTCTGAGTGAAGTACTGTATTTCTGATGTATAATTGTGTTAAACCATCTCCAGAAGGTGGGTAATGAACTTAACGTCATTCAAACATTATGGAAATAAGGATCTTTGTCTTAGAAAAAAGGAATCCAGAACTCAACTTATCTGATAATAATCTTTTAATTTTCTCCAAAAATTATTTGTTCTGTAGTTTGCACAATATAAGGATTGTGTAACTCCTTGCAGGTTGCTCAACTCCTAGTATGTTTTCCATTCTAATTGTGCATAAAAGGATCGAAGAAGGTAAAGGGAATAGAGGGGTATGGCTCGTGTGGAGTATAACACCAGCACAGATAATTGGTCTGACTGGCCTAATCACTCTATGTAAAAGCAACTTGGAGAGAGTATGCATTCCAATCCAGTAGGGAACGGCGATATATCGGTATATCGCTAAAACCCGATATGATTTTCATATCGATATGCCGATATAGACATTTTAAAAATATCGGTATATCGAAAAACAGTATATCGAGGTAAAAAATCGGGATGCGAGCACAATCAACTACAAGACCCAGAATGCTCATCTCTATACACAATGCACAGACCACCATCTTGTATTCATAGTCCTCGAATACAATATACAGGTATGCAAGGGGTGGGGGGAGAGAGACGGCTGTGGGTTAGGGGGTTGAGGGGGAGAGAGACTGCTGGGGGGTGGGGTGAGGGGGAGAGAGACGGCTGGGGGGGGGGGTGAGGGGGAGAGAGACGGCTGGGGGGAGGGGGAGATAGATGGCTGGGCGGGGGAGAGGGGGAGAGAGACGGCTGGGGGGGGGGGAGAGGGGGAGAGAGACGGCTGTGGGGGGGGAGGAGAAGGGGAGAGACGGCTGGGGGGGGAGGAGAGGGGGAGAGAGACGGCTGGGGGGAGGAGAGCGGGAGAGAGACGGCTGGGGGAAGGGGGAGATAGACGGCTGGGGGGGAGGGGGGAGAGGGGAGAGAGACGGCTGGGGGGAGGGGGAGAGAGACGGCTGGGGGGGGAGGAGAGGGGGAGAGAGACGGCTGGGGGGGGAGGGAGAGAGAGACGGCAGGGGGGGGTGGGGAGGAGAGGGGGAGAGAGACGGCTAGGGGGAGGGGGAGAGAGACGGCGGGGGGGGGGGAGGGAGAGAGAGACGGCAGGGTGGGGGGGAGGGAGAAAGAGACGGCTGGGGGGGTAGTGGGGGAGAGAGACAACGGGGGTGGGGGGTGCGAGAGAGGGACGGCGGGGGGGGGGAGAGACGGGGTGGATTTGATAATATGCAGATAGATAGAGATGGGGGGGGATGTGAGAGAGGAGAGAGGGAGAGAGACATAGAGAGACACAGACAGAAAAACACAGAGATGGAGAGAGTGAGAGACACAGAGAGAGAAAGATATTTACCTCCTGAGAAGATAGGCCCCGAATGCGTGCGCAACCGGAATGCGCACGCACTCCGATGCGCGCGCACATGCGCAGTACAAAGAAACTGAAAATATCGATATTTCGGTATATCTCGGTATGAGCCAACCGATATATCCATATCCGGAAAATTCCCATATCGCCGTTCCCTGCAATCCAGACACAATGTGTGAGCTTTCAGCCATTCTGTCTCTACTCTATGGAACTCCATTTCTTTGTCTTGCCTCCTTCCTACTCTCCGTTAATGCTATTTTAAAACCTTTCTTGTTGACTGCATTTGTTCACTTTCCCTCCCACTACCTGTGATTAATTTTGAAACATCCTGTGACGTGAAAGAAGCTACATTGATGTTGTTGTACCTCAGTTTTTTAAAAGGTTGAAACGAGCAGAGTTGGGAAGATGTGATGATGAAACATGAAAAAAAATTAAAATAATGCAGATTTTATACTTAATTTCATTTGTGAAAAAATGTGCAATACAGTCAGAAATGAAATGGCAGAGCAGTAGTTCTTTCTAAGATCTGTCTGAAGTCTCAACTCCTTAATAATAATCCTTGCATTTGATAAAGCGCTTTTCACGTCTTCCAGACGTGATAATACTGTAAAGTGAATTGACTGTACATATGTGGGCGAAACATGGCAGCCAATTGCGCACAGCAGTGTCCCACAAACAGTCGTGGATTGAAATGACCAATTTATTATTGCTTTCTTTTGTGAGATTATTATCAAGAGTGTGGAGTAAAAAAACTTGCCCAAGTTTTGTCCTGCCGGGAACCTAACCAAGCTCTCTCGCTTGCAGCGCCTTGGGACGTCCTCCTGACCTTATACAAGTATAACTGTTGTTGTTGTTGCAAGGCACGTGTTCTAACCACTGAGCTACAGGACACCACAGTCTATACATCTTCTCTCTATACTGTGTAACAAGCTTCTCTCAGGGGGCAGAAAAACACTCTTGCTACTGAGGTGAGTCTGTAGATTGAAGCTCCAAAATAAAATGAATCTCATCTCGAAAGAGTGGCAACCACAAAATGGAAATAAATTAGTGTTTGATTCAATGTGCTCATGTTCTACTACAAAATATGTTGTTTTTGTTTAATGCTAAGCCATTAAAATCAAACATTATCAGGCTTAAAGTGTTCTGTATAAATTTTATGATAAACTATAATCTATTGTGATTTTTATTTGTTATATGTTGTATATACCAGGGCTGGAGGACTCGAGTCCTGGACTCGGACTCGAGACCGGTCTCGAGTCCTCTTTTGAAGGACTCGGACGTGCAGGAGTCGGACTCGACAGCAGGGACTCGAGGACTCGGGCTCGAGACCGCCGCGAGTCCGGCAGGGTTTTCTGCAGTTTGCGCAAATACTACACTGGCCGACTTACCGGAAATCTCGCAGCGAAAGTTGCTTGTGAATGAACTGTGTAGTATCCCACATGGGATACTACTTCCTATCTATCACATGTAAATTTTCTACCAATGAAAAAAGCCCTTTAAAAAGTGACCCATTTAAATCCAATGCCCTGGATTACCACGTGTTTCATTTCCATTGTGTGAGTACTGAGTAGTAACACTGATTTCTGAGACTGTGAGTATTTTTTTGTACATTGTCTTGTGTACTAACTGTACAAGAGCTACCGTACTAGGCTTATATCGCGTGCTACACAATGAAACCTCCGATTCTTACCTGCCCAGCGCATACGAGCATCACCATGCCTGTCGTGTCCCGAGTGATTGGGTACATGGATCATAAGGAATTCACAACAACAGGAGGGAACAAACATCACGCAAAATGTAAGTTTTGCAAATGTGTTATAACTGAAACGTGGGGCCCCACATCGAATTTCACACGCCATCTGCAGCGACGTCATAAAGAAAAGTAAGTTTCGTACTCATTTACGATTAGACTATACAAAACATTAAGTGTGTGTGTGTGGACTTTTGTCAGAACGCGTTATTCATGAATCACGATAAATTTTGTCATGTTAATAGTCTTGAAGATTTAATCTAATAAAGACTATTTTCTGAACTATGTTGGGTAGGCCTCAGTCTACAGAAAAATCCATCTGGTTGGAGGAATTGTTGCTCTCCTCCAACACAGGTGGAAGTCTCACATATAAAATACCGCTACGTGCTGAAATTGGCCTTACTCGGGCTAGATCTTAGATGTAGTAGAAATATATACGGAGACAAAAATCTAGCCCCATAGAGATATGCGTAAAAAGTAGAGCACAAAGCATTCTACTATCTTTGAAATGAGGACTCGATACCGGTCTCGAGTCCGAGTCCAGGACTTGAGTCTTACAGCCCTGCAATTTTCTTCTTTGTGCACAATGCACTGACTCGTACTTGGATCAGCAGCATTCACGAGTGCTCGGTCACACACCAATATGTACAAGTACAAGCCTAGGCAAGCAATGTACAGCTGGACTTTTTATTTGGAAAAAAATTTAAATCTCTCTCCTCGACACAAATGGGGGTTGGGGAAGAGAGAGACAGGGAGAGACATATACATACACACATACAAACGCACAAAAGCCAACCCAATCCTTCTGTCTTCAATTGGGGTTCATACATGTGCATTTCCAGGAAAATCGTGCCAGGCAGGCCTTTTCAAAAACATTTGCCAAACAAGGTTTAGCTTTATAAATATAGATGGATTTGGAGATCATAGAATTGCACAACACAGAAGGAGGCCATTCACACCATCGCGAGACATCTAGAAGACGTGAAAAGCGCTATATCAAATGCAAGGATTATTCTTATTCTTATTATTATCATGCCTGTGTCATGTGAATTCTTGCCTCTCCAAATTAAAGATTAGACTCGATTATTGCTTCTTAAAGTTTGTCGGATACCTTCTGGGTTGACTTTATAAATCTGCTTCAGACAGAGGAAGGGAGACAGATGAGAGTAAGTGGGAGTCAGTGGGAGAGATAAGACAGGGAGCAGAGTGACGGACAGAAAGGAAAGGAGAATGGAATTAGAAAACACACAAATTTAGGGGACTCATAAGAAGAATTCACTGAATTCTCATCCACCAATTTGAATAAAAGCGTATACCACAAGCCAGCCAAGTTTCTAGTTCCAAGTCAGCCTTAAATTGCAAAGTCCCTAAATTGCAGTGAGCTAGAATATTTTAGTTAGGCAAACTTATCAATTTGAAGCACTTCGAAAGACAAATTTAATAAGGCAGAGGTTACTGAGGATCTATTGCTTAACTGCATGTTTGGAGAGGATTAACATCAACTTTCTAGACACTTGTTTTTCATGCCCGACTGCGTTACCTTCCTCAAATTAATGAACGCATATCACTGTCTTAGCATTTTGTGAATCTTCATTTCAGCGAATATCAGTGCAATACCTTTATCAGACAAGTGACTGACGACTTGAGAAGTCAATATTCCTTGTACTACAGGGACTAAAAATAGAATTTTAATTTGTTCTTGAACCAAACCATTAAGCACTTGAACTTCGGGATAATGAGTCAATTTATTGCATAAAGCCATGAAGTAAGAAACCAACCCTTGTAAACGAAGCGGAGCAAGCAATATACATTAAAAAAAAGGTATAAGACTGAAATTCTAGTATGTATAAATTGGTGATGGGCGTGAATTTTTACATGGAGGACTTGAACTCGGACATTGAGGACTTGGACACCAGGGACTCGGACTCGGATGTGGATGAGGAGGACTCGACCACAGCCCTGGTATATACTAGTTGCTGTTTTGGTCGCATCACATTATCAGACATCAGGAAACCATTCATTTTTTACACAGTTTGTACAAATTTAAATCTTAGGCAAAGTTTGAATTTCAGGTCATTGTGTGAAATACACATGGTCAACAGACAGCGAAAAACACTTTTAAGTTCTGCTCACCCACCTGTCTGTCTACTTCTGGGAGTAGAAGCAGAAGTTGCTGTTGGAAGTGATGTGGCAGAGAGGCAAACGTGTGCTTGTTTATTAAAGCTCGCAGGTTAGTGTTCACTAGGATGGAGCCTGGGGTTTCAACATCAATTTCTTCCCCCCTCGTACGTTTCAGCTGCCCTGTTTTTTAAAAAAAATTAATACTTTAAATTAATGTGTGATAGATGGACTGTGACCTTAATTATACAGTATTCCTATTATCAAATCAAAGTGGATAATAACAACCAAATGACATTTCTAGAGCGCCTGTCACATCAGGAAGACGTCCCAAGGCGCTGAACAGTCAGGGGTTAGGACCCAAGCTGGGGTGGGGGGGTGGGAGGGCGGCAGATTTGATGAGGGAGGGCAGAGAGTTAGGAGGGCGACTGAAGGCATGGTTCAAGACTGGCCTTGAAGGAGGCAAGGGAGGGAACAAGGCAAAGGGATTGTGGGATGGAGTTCCAAAGTGTAGTGGCAGAGAAGTTGATGGCCCGGCTGCAAATGGTAGAGCGGGTCGGTCAGGAGGCATAGAGCAGGTTCCTGACCTGCTTGGTTAGGAAGAGTGTGCACAGTTTATGCTGATGCTGCCAGTCCCTGAGGTGAGGAGGCGCTGGCTCCAGCCGATCAGGAGGGGCTCATTTTGCTGACGGTAGAAAGTTCTCTTTCATTCAGAACTTGATGTCTGACAGACAGTCTGTCAGAACACTGGTAGTCCTGAGATTGAGGGTGGAAACAGAAAGGTAGAGTTGGGTGTCATCCTCATACATGTGGAAATTTATGTCTGCGGATGATGCCACCAAGGGGGAGCATGTAGAGGTTGAAGAGGAGGGGACTGAGTTCAGAGCCCTGCAGAACACTGCACAAGATGGTGCGGGGGCTGGAAAAGAAACCATTGACAGTGACAAAGTGGAGATGATGCGAGAGGTAGGACCTGAACCAGTCAAGGACAGAACCTTGAAGGTTGGGGTTAGAGTAGAGGCCGTGAAGGAGGACTTATTGGTCCATGGTGTCAAAGGCAGCAGAGAGGTTGAGGTAATGGAGGGAGTGGGTGGAGAGGAAAAAATGAAGCTGGGAAGCAAACTCCTTCAAGGATTTTGGAAAGAAAGGGTGAGTTGGAGATGGGCCGATGATTGGAGAGCAGGGATGTGTCCCAAGAAGGTTTCTTGAGGATGGGGGTTATTGTGGCTGTTTTGAGGGTGATGGAAACAATACTGGAAGAAAGTGAGAGATTGATGGTGTTGGAGAGTAGTGGGGTGAGGAGGTGGAGCTGGGAGGTAAGGAGAGGGATGGGGATAGGGTCAAGGGAGCAGGTAGTGGGCTTCATGGAGGATATAGTGATTTACTCTGGACATGTTTACTCTGCATAAAATTACCTTCCCTATCCATAAAGAGAAATACAGGTTAAGATGGCCTTTTGACCCACCCACTCAGGATAATAACCTGAACATTACAGCTTCTTTCCCCAAAAGTCCAATATCCCGCCCCCTAGTTGCCCTGGTAACATGTTTATGCTACTAATTATACTCTTGTTCTGGGTGTCAGTCCTAAAAGTGCCCTTCTCCACGCAGACACTGTGTCCTCTTGCCTTGCTGCTCTGGCACATTTGAAAGGATTGTTCTGGGTTTACACTGAAAGCCTTGGTTTGTCTCGTCGTTGGCAAAAGCCTTTGACATTGGAAATCACTCGCTGCTCTCCTCTGTACTACTTCGAGTGCAGTTGCTTAATATAATAATAATACAGTAGAAGCCCGTTTATCCGGCACCTGCGGGACCTGGTCAATGCTGGTTAAAGTATCTGCTGGATATTCGGGCGGCCCTTGGCCGAAAATCCACTACAAAAAAATTAAAGTTATTTTAACATATACCATGCACACCAGACTAAGTAATGGCAGATAGTGACAGAATGTTGTGTTGGTGCTTGTTGTTGGGGCTGCTCTCTTGCGCTTCTCACCTTTGCTGGTTGGGGTTTTGAATGGGGGGGGCGCCGGGCAGGCGAAAAAAGCGACAGCGCAATTTTAAAGTTGCGCGACTTTACTAGCTGCAAGCCGAAGCCCTAGACTCTATTAGTGGTAAACTGAAATACTGCACCTGCGCAACAATGTGGGTTATCGGCTAGGGTTATTGACTTACCGCTAGTATGACTTTAAAGTCATATGTGCTCCGTTTTTTTCGCCCGCTTGGCGTGCTGCATTTTGGGGGGAGTCGTTGGACTGTAAACCTCAACCCCAGCATCATGGCTTCAAGAACAGCATCTACCAGCGGGGGTGGAGGGCGCAGGGGGCGCAAGAGAGTGGTTTTGACGGTGCGTGCCAATGTAGTATTCTGTTGTTATGTTATTATTTATGCATTTACAAATGCTCCACTGCTATTGTTCCGGATAAGTTCCGGTTTATCGAATGGGGACTTTTTTTTTTGAGTGCTGGTTATACGGAAGTGCCGGTGCATCGAGTCACGGATAAACAGGCTTCTACTGTATTAGTAATATTCCTTGTATTTGATATAGCGCTTTTCACATCTTATCGACATCTCAAAGCGCTTCACAGAATATACTGTAAAGTGAATCGACTGTATATTTGTGGGCGAAACATGGCAGCCAATTGCGCACAGCAATGTCTCACAATAAAGAAATTTGCCCAAAGTTTCGCCCTGACCTGCCTGGATTCGAAACACAGGTCTCACGCTTGTAAGGCGAGTGCTCTAACCACTGAGCTACAGGGCTATTGGTGTCTTAAAGTGTATCATAGAATATGATGAAAACTGAACTGACCTTATATATGTGGGTAAAGTGCGTTAGCCAATTGCGCACAGCAGTGTCAACAAACAGTCAAGCATTGAGTTATAACATTTTTTTAATATTGGGATTATATATATATATCAGCTTCACAAAGAATCCTTCCCGTGGTGGGAAGAGTTAGATGGGCATCCAAACAACCTCTCCAGGCGGAAGCACAAGTCCAGGGAGGGAGTTTATGAGACATTTTCATTTAAATGCTTAAAAAATAGGCGAAGGTCTTAATTCAAAAGCCGATTTCTTGTTGTGCTTTTCCAGATTCCACAATTGTTTTTATTGTTGTGCTTCCAAATTAATGCTGAATTTTCCAAAATTGTGCCTAATCCTAAATTTCAAATCAATGGTCTTAAGGCTAAAACATCTGTTCTGGCCTCAGATGTTCCCCAAAAGCACTGGAGTCTAAAGCTCATTTGATAACCTGTGCAAGCATCATTCTTGCTGACAATGGCTCACCGTTTTGATGATGTGCCTTTTCCTTTGAAGATAAAGGCAGTACCATATTATTTGAAACTTGAAATTTCCAGGTTTGTGATTTACAAACGCTCGTACTATCTATTGTATGTTAACTCACAGCAGCCTTTCATTGTAACTTATGCAATACTTTACCTACCTTTTTTTCTACACAATACACAATTGTTGAGCTTTACAATAAATCCTGTGAAGCATTTTGAGACCTCCTCCTAAAGTGAAAGGTGCTATATTGAAAGCAAGATTATTATAAATTCAAATGCAAAGATTATTAACTTCCACTTAATAAATCACCTTATTATGCCCAAATGTCTCAAAAAGCTTCACATAACTGATTACTTTGAAGTATAGTGAACATTGGTAAATCATACATAAATTGCACAAGCAGAATCTTGCAAACAGCAATAGCCAAGTAATCATTTATTTCCCCCTGAATTTGGAAGAGGGAAGAATATTGACATAGAGAACATTCTTTTCCTCTCTATGAAATAGTTCCAAAAGATTTTAATGTCTATCTGAAGCACCAAAACTGGTAGACAGGTGCTTGTTTTAATATCTCAACCTAAATAACACTATCCGATTAATAGTAAATTGCAGCCAGTGTTGAATTTCAGTCAGACAATGGCAAGCTATGTGGTTTTGTGTGGTTAAAACTCTGGAGTCCCCATGCCTTGGCTTTTGCTAACCTGCACCTAATATTCTCTGGAATTAGGTAAACAATGTGATCCATCTGAGGAAAGTGGGTTTTCACATGTGTCAGGCATCTGATTGACCAAACAAAGAATTACTGATGACTAACAATTAAAATAGGCGATGTTCAAGCCCTAGTAGCAAGGGTTCATAGAATCATAGAATTATACAGCACAGAAGGAGGCCATTTGGCTCACTATGTCTATGCTGGCTCTTTAAAAAGAGCTGTCCAAATCAATCCAACTCCCCCGCTCTCTCTCCAAACTTGTCCTCCCCAAATAACTATCTATTTCTCTCTTAATAGTTGTTATCGAATCAGCTTCTAACAGCCTTTCGGGCAATGCATTCCAGATCCGAACAACTCGCTGTGTGAAAAAATGCCTCTTCACCTCCTCTCTGTTTCTTTTAACAACTATGTTAAATTGGTGTCCTCGGGTTACCGACCCACTCGCCAGTGTAAATAGTTTCTCCTTGTTCACCTTATCCAATGCCTTGACACCCTGCTTAAAATGTGGTGCCCAGAATTGAGCACAGTTCTCTAACTGAGGCCTAACTAGTGTTTTATAAAGGTTCATTATAACTTCTTGACTTTTGTACTCTATGCCCATATTTATAAAGCTTAGTACCTGTATCCAGTTTTTGGTTTTTTTAACAGCTTTATCTACCTGTCCTGTCACCTTCAAAGATTTACGTATATGAACCCACAGGTCTCTCTTTTGCTTCATCCCCTTCTCTCTATTCCTTCACCCTTTATTATGGGGCAAGTATTAGGTGGCTGTGGGATCTGCAGAATAACTGTTTGAGGTAAACTGCTCAGATGCCACAATGTCTGTTACAGTGAATGGCCCAATATGCGGCCTGCCTTTTTAACAAAAAAAAAACCGGAGTCAGTCAGGCTTTATCAATCTTATAACATGGATAACTGAGAGCCTTATCACAATGTTGTTAATACCTATCAGAAATTCTTCATCAGGCAGAGTGGTGAAAAAATGATTTCTGTTCTGATAAGTTTTATTTGAAGTTCGCTCAGCTGCACACTCTAAGTGTTAGCAGAATGACAGCTGACTGCACTAACACAAGCTTTTCAATCAGCCTCTTTTCAGTCCAGCACTTTCCAAATAATAATCACTGCATTGCAGACAGGCTGTCATTAGCACTGAGTTACATTCTACTTTAATGATATTTTAGTGACATGATTAGGGCCTGAGCTTAATGCATATCTCACTGCCATCACATCCATCCATTAATCTTCAATTAGGGACAGCGATGCTTTCCAAAGTCTACGTCTTGCAAAACCTTGTTGCTGTTGTATTGCAAACGCGTAGGTTTAAAAGCATTATCATGCAAGGCTTGTGCAGGCCGTATGCGGCTTATTGATCACTGGCTGTTAAGATCAAATCACAACCTCAGTGAGATGCTCCAGCAACTGCACTGCTCCAGCCAAACTTCACTGGTTCCTTATTACAGAGTGGATTGACTTAAAGATCCTCAGTCTTGCGTTTAAATCCCTCCTTTAAATCCCACTTTTCTGCATCCCCCTACCTCTCTAACCTCCTCTCTCCTCAAAACAGTAAGCGCTGCTTTGAGAAGAGTACACTGACTGTCTTGGGACGTCCTCCCGACATGAAAGGTACTATATAAATGTAATTTTGTTTTTATTCCAAGAAGGTGCAAAGGGAAAGTTAATGAGAGGTTAAGATAAAGAGAGACACATAGAGACACACTCACTCTCTGAGTGAAAGACAGAGAGGGGGAGATAGAGGAAGCCCGAGAGAAAAAGAAAATATGAGACAGAGAGAGACAACACACACGTAGACACACAAAGAGAGCCACAAAAAACACGCAGATTGAGATGCACACCCACACACAATAACACACAAATATACAAACATTAAACTATTCTTAAAATTGACAGTTTAATTTAAGCATCAGGATCCAGAGAGAACTGCAGAATGAATACCAGATTCAAAATTAAGACTGAGTTTAAGACTTTTGCTAAATTCTGCACTATATTAAAACCTAACAAAGGACACCTCCCGATGCTGCCTTCCACATCACTTTCTCTGCTAATCTCTGTCAGTTATTCTTTCACATAGTTATAACCAAACGCTTTCATGATTGAACAATTAGTAAAATAGTATTTTAAAATCACAAGCTTGCTTCAAACACTCTCCACTACACACACATAGACACGCAAAAAGAGCCACATTTACATACACACAGAACAAGAGGAAGAAGGATACAAAGATACAGAGTGATTCTGAACCACAGAGACAACAAAAAAACATATGGATTGAGGTACACATACACTGCAGTGCGCCCCAAAGCTAGCCATATCCTGATAGCAACTTCCTCTCAGCCTGTCCCATCATTTTGTCGTACTATAAACCGCTGACTGAAATTCTAAATTATAATTACACTTTGTTGGGCCTCACAAAACCTCTCTGGTTTAGATCTTGTACTTGACATTGTTCAGACTTGTTGCTTTCAGTTGCAGATTTGCGCCAAACTACAATGGGGTGCCTACATTCTTGAAATCTTGGAGGCGAAGGACATTTGATACATCACTTCTCAGAGTGCACCACAGAGAACAAAGCGCGGCTATAAACAATCATAATAGGATAATTAGTTTTTTTTTAATGTTCTTTACAAGACAGGAATGTTCCTTGAACACTCTCCACTATTCACTTAAGTGTGCTCCAAAGCATGTCTACTGGTGAACTACATAGTCAACCACAATTGCTTCCTTTGGCAAACCTTTATCAAGATCGATATATTTAATGTGGAAGATCAGCCATATGCTAGTTTTGTTACAATGACATTAAGTAGAAGCAGCAGAAATCCCATTAAAATGACACAATAGAAATATTGCTATTTTTAGCAAGCAGCTCACAATAAACCTCATTGACTCTTCAGTGTGATATGCGTCATCACATTGTGTGTGTGTATGTGTGTGTATGTGTGTGCACACAAACACAAAAAGTTGCAGAGACAAGTCAGTTATACGGGTTATGCCTCTTCAATTAACTGAGGGACTGGACTTCAAAGTTAAATTGGTAGAATTTAGCTGGTGTATCTGAAGAAAGATCATGAGGGGTTTCGACAGGGCAAATAGAGAAAAACTATTTCCACTCGTGGGTGAATCTGTGACTCGTGGTCACAGATTTAAAATAGTTTCAAGGCGAAGTAGAGGGGAGCTGAGGAGAAATGGTTTCACTCAGCGAGTTGTTCGAATCTGGAATGCATTGCCTGAAAAGGTGGTGGAGGCTGATTCGATAACAACTTTTAAAAGGGAATTAGATCTTTATTTAGGGAGAACGGGTCTATTAGGCTATGGGGAGCGGGCAGGGAAGTGGGATTGAATCGCTCTTTTCAAAGAGCCGGCACAGACTAGATGGGCCGAATGGCCTCCTTTTGTGCCGTAAAATTCTATGATTCTATGATTCTATGAAAGATGAAGAAAGGTGGGCTGAAGCTGCCGGTATTACCTGAACTCGATCGTTTGAGCCTTTTCAACTGCTGATCTGTTGCTTTAATTAGGCCTGGTGATGATCTCAGATCTTCTCTTAATTCCTTATCAGAACCATTTACTTCACTGACACGGTTTGATTCCGATCCTGAACAAGAAGAAAACAGAACAGATGTTTTGAGGTTTTGCTTATCCGAGTTTCATACATTTGACTTAACATTTCAGCAATTCACCCTCAAGGCTGCATATAGCTTATATTATATTACGATATCTAGAAGATGTGAAAAGCGCTATATCAAATTGTATTATTACCGGACTGAAATGTTGGCTCAGTTTACATATCTTCCACTGATTCCAACTTTCGAATGCAGATAATGAGCTTGCATGTATTAAGAGTATTAAGAGCTCGGTATGGACGGAGATATATAAATGCAAGTTATTGTTGTCATTGTTGCTTTGGAGACACACTCCACCTCACCAAGCCAGTCAGGAACCTAGGTGTCGTGTTGGATCCTCAATTGTCTTTCCTCCCACACGTCCAAGCCATGACCCACTTTACCTTCCCTCACCCATGCATCATTGCCTGACTCCACCACTACTTCACCTCTCAGGCCGCTGAAAATCTCATTCATGCCTTCATCACATTCTATGTTCAACTATGCTAATATCCTGCTTGTCAACCTTCCCAACATCTCCGTCAGATCATTCAGGACTCTGCAGCCTGTGTACTCTCCCACTACAAGCTCCGCAACCCTATCACTCCCATTCTCACCCAGCTCCACCGGCTTCCCATCATTCACAACCTGGTCCTCACCTTTAAAGCCTTCCATGGCCTTGCCCCATCCTACCTCTGCAACCTCCTAATCCTCTACCAACCTGTCCACTCCCTCCGTTCAGCAGGCTCCGGCCTGTTCCAAGCCCCCAATCCAACAATTGGTGGGCGAACCTTCAGCCACTTTGACCCCAACCTATGGAATTCCATCCCGCAATCCCTCCACCTCGCCCACCCCTCCCTGACCTCCTTCAAGTCCCACCTCAAGACCTTCCTCTTGTTTCCCGATCCCGACTCCAGCTTGTGTTTGAAACACTGACTGTTCAGTGCCTTGGGATGTTCTCCTGACGTGAAAGGTGCTTTACAAATGTAATTTTATTGCTGTTGTTGACTCGTTAACTTCAGTGTGTTTACAAATTGCTGGCATTCCTTTGTTAATAATAACCATTTCATTTGAATATTATCTTAGCGCCTTATCATAGGATAGAATCGTCTATTAAGCAAATGTTCTCATGTGATTACGTCACTATAATTATCAGTTACATTTTTGCCCATGGCAAAGGCCTAGCAGTCTCTTTTCCTGATGAACTAGATAGTCTGTAATGATCCTAGTGATGATGAACTAGGTGATAGGCCATAACATTGTTGCAGGTACAGTCCTTAAACTGAGGTTCAAGTGGATGTGGAATCCTGTAGCTCAGTGGTTAGACACTTGCCTCACAACTGAGAGAACTGGGTTCGATTCCCAGCAGGGTGAAATGTTGGGCAAGTTTCCTTCCCCACACATCTCTGTTTACCGAGCAGTAAGTAGGAACCCGGTTGTTAGTCGATTGGCGGGTTGTTTGTTTAGGAATAATAATCCCTCAAATAAACAATTTGGTCCCTCAATCCACAACTTTGTTAAACCCACAACTATACAGTCAATTCACTAGGGTCCGTCGATATGGAAATTTTCCGATTTAGATATATCGATGGGCTCATATCGAGATTTACTGAAATATCGATATTTTCGGGCTTTTTGTACTGCGCATGCGCGCGCGTTGTGAGGTGTGTGCGCATTCGAGGTGCGTGTGCATTCGGAGGTGCGCGCGCATTCGGGGCCTATCTCTTCAGGAGGTAAATATCTCTCTCTCTCTGTGTCTCTCACACTCACTCTCTCCATCTCTGTGTTTTTCTGTCTGTGTCTCTCTCCTCTCTCACACCCCACCCCCCATCTCTATCCATCTATTTGTATATTATCACATTCCCCCATCTCTCACTCCTGTCTCTCCCCCACCTCGTCTCTCTCTCCCCCCCACCCCACCCCCCCCACGCCGTCTCTCTCTGCCCCCCCCCCCTTCGTCTCTCTCCCACTCCCCCCCCACCCCCCAGCCGTCTCTCTCCCCTCACCCCTTGCATACCTGTATATTGTATTCTAGGACTATGAATACAATATGGCAGCTTTGCACCTCGGTCTGTGCATTGTGTATAGAGATGAGCATTCTGGGTCTTGTAGTTCAGTGTGCGCGCATTCCGATTTTTTCCCTCGATATATCGATATTTTTTAAATGTCTATATCGGCATATCGATATGAAAATTATATCGGGTATAACCGATCTATCGATATATCGCCGGACCCTACGATTCACTTTACTGTATATTCTGTGAAGTGATTTGAGACATCTAGAAGATGTGAAAAGCTCTATATCAAATATATATATATTATGTTTAAGATCCCGTGGGGTGTTATTCAAAAAGAGAAGGGCGTTTCTCCCATCTAGGTTGCCCCATTCACCCTCAAATACACAGTCACTCCACTTCAGAGTAAATCTTTGGCTTTGAGGAGTCCTCCTTATTGTAAAAGGCTTTACTATTTCCATGGAGTATTATTATGATAATTATTACACCAAATGTTCTTGGTGTGTCTCAAACTTCCATTTTAAGGATTGCAGAGCATCGGAAATTTGGCAACTGCTTTAAATACAAGCTTAATTTTGAAGCCAGTTTTCTGTTACAGATATACCTAAAACTGGCTTTGAGACTAAGACTAAGTTCAACTATAGAAGCTCTGAAATGAAATGCTAAGAAAAATGAATAAATGGCCTTCTATAGGTCACTAGACCTTTTCACTCTACCATCAGCAGCGAAGCTTTCTGATACTTTACTCCGAACCTCTGGAACTCCCTGCCTCAATCACTCAGCCATGTATGTCCCTTCTTGGCCCATCTTCAGATCATACTTGAAGACTTTCCTTTTTCCCTTTGCCTCCCCTTTCTCCCTGGCTCAACATCAAATTACACTGCTGTTAAGAACACCTTAGAAGGCATGAAAGGCACTATACAAATACAAAGTTGTTGTCCAAACCTGGTTCTAATCTCCCCGAATAAGTCCTGACAGGATGCTGGTTATGATATAAGCAATAAAACCCCACATGATATTCATAACATTTTCAATCACTTGTACCTAGCATTCAGTGACACTTTCCCTGCTGTGGTAGTGATCTCATTCAATGAAAGGCACAGGACGATTAATTGCACCCAGAATCTTAGCAATTTTGTCACATCACAAGTAACTTTGAACAGAAGTCACTCACGCTCAGATTTTGCAAGTTGGGGTTTGTGGGCACTAACGGAATCATTGAGCTGACGACTGACTGTAAGGGTTAACAAATTGGCAGCTACCTATCACTGAATATAATTTAAGACATGTTTATGACTCTACAAAGAACTGAGTAGCTACAGAACAAACAGAATAAATCAACAGTGACAACGATTCCAACCTTTCTTTCACTGGTGTGTGAAAAATACATAGCTTTTTGCCACCCGCCATGCACTTGTGCCATGGGTCTTTCACAGTCATGATGGAACTGACGTAACTTATCCTAATCAATGGGAGGCTTCTTATATCTTTTATTTATTATAGTACTCTGTGTCTCATATCTTTGAGCTCTCCGGGTACAAGAAGAAAGTACACTATGGTCAGTAGAATTTTTCCATTTATTATATTCTTCTCTTTGCCTCTACTTCAAGTTGTGCTTGGGCTGTCAGTCATAGTGGAAGCTATTCCATGCAATAAACAAAATCTACAAATCCCAATGGTGGAAAACAAAGCATTAAAACTGTCACATGATGACATGTGTAAAAATACCCCAGCAGAGACTCACATTTAATTGGCAAGTTCCAGTGAGGAGATTACCGTGGTCTACTGAGTACCAATTACATTGACTATTTCCATACTCCATAAAATGACAGTTCAACTGGTGGCTTGGACATTACTGGGTTCAACATGGTTGGTAAGTTTGTCTACAAAAGTAGGCACTGCACATGACAGTAATTACTGCAGATTGCTTTGAGACATTTTGACATGATAAGGCATGTAATTTGCGAGTTTTCTCCTTTCTTCCTTTCACATTGAATCCAAGGCTTGAATCCACTTTCTGAAGCACTATTCGATATTGTAGAGAACAATCCTACTATTGTTCAAATATTCTCAGATAGGGCAGTGCAGATTGGAGGGGGTGACCTTCATCCAATGCTGCAACATCCTCGGCTTTGGAATTGTGAAGAAACCATTTCTCTGGTTCTCTGCAACCTTGATCATTTCCTAAAACCACAATGGTTCTTTAAATAGACATTTTCCTGGAGTGAGAAGGGGTTATGACTTCTTAAGTCTAAATAACAACAACAACAAAATTACATTTGTACAGTGCCTTTCATGTCAGGAGGACATCAACAACAACAACAACTTCGATTTATATAGCGCCCTCCACGCCGGACAGTGTCTTAGAGCGCTTCACAGTAGCGGATCCCGGGACCGAGCCAGGGGCAGGGCGAGAACGGTGACCAAAAGCTCGATCGAAGAGAAAGGTCTTCAACTGTGACCTGAAACTGGGAAGAGAGGGGGCGAGGCGAAGGCAGTGAGGAAGGGAGTTCCAGAGCTTTGGGGCGTAATGGCTAAAGGCACGGCCGCCGAGGGTGGAGCGGAGGATTCGGGGGACATGGAGGAGGCCAGACCCAGAGGAGTGAAGGCAGCGGGTGCTGGGTTGGGGGGAGAGGAGATCAGAGAGATAGGGGAGTGCAGAGGAGTGGAGAGATTTGAAAACAAGGGTGAGGATCTTGAAGTCGATCCTCTCTGGGATAGGGAGCCAGTGAAGTCTGACAAGGACTGGGGTAATGGGTGAGCGAAGCTTAGAGCGGGTGAGTATGTGGGCGGCAGAGTTTTGGATAAGCTGGATTTTGTGGATTGTGGTGGAGGGGAGACCGGCGAGGAAGGCATTGCAATAGTCCAGCCGAGAGGTGACAGAGGCGTGGACCAAGGTTTCGGCGGCTTTTAAGGTGAGGTATTGCCGGAGACGGGCGATCCGTCGGAGGTGATAGAAGGCAGTGCTGGTGACGGACCAGATATGGGGGAGGAAGGACAGTTGGGGGTCGAACCTGATGTCAAGGTTGCGGACAGGTTCGGAGAGTTTTAGGGGCAGGCCGGGAAGGTGGAGGAGGTGAGAGCCGTGCGAATGGATGTCCCAAGGTGCTAATTATTCTGTCTGAACTTGGACTGGCAATGAATGTTCTGTCAAACTAATCTTTGCATTAAATATCTGTCAAATAAAAATCCTGATCTACAACAACAACAAAACTGTATTTGTATAGTGCCATGTTGGGAGAATACGACAGGGCGCTGGACACACAGTGTTTCGCACAGAGCATGGGGGTTGGGATCGGGGAGGGTGAAGGGAAGGGAGGGGAAGGGGGGATTTGAATTCCAAAGGTTGTGGCTGAAGACTCAGCTGCATATGATGGGACGGGTGGATCAGGGGACATGGAGCAGCTGGAGCCCGTTGAGTGGAGGGATCAGACAGGTTAGAGGGGCGGAGGAGTGTGGGGGTTAGGAGCTTGCAGGGTTAGGGTGGAGCAAGGCCACGGAGGGCTTTAAAGATGAGGACCAGGATCTTGAATTGAATCTAAGGGGTGATGAGAAGCCATTGGGAGTCAGGGGAGAATGGGGATGATAGGGTCATGGTGCCTGGTATGGGAGAGGACACAGGCTGCAGAGTTCTGGATGGTTTGGAGCCGATGGAGGGAGGAGTTGGAGAGGCCAATGAGCAGAGTGCTGGTATAGCCAAGCCTGGACGTGATGAAGGCATCAATGAAAGTTTCAGCGGCCTGAGGGGTGAGGTAGTGGCGTAGTCGGGCAATGTTGTGGAGGTGAACGAAGGCAGAGTGGGTCATGGCATGGGGTGGGGGAGAAAAGACAGTTGAGGATCGAACAAGACACCAAGGTTTCTGACTGGGTTGGTGAGGTAGAGTGTGCAACCTTGGAGGTGCTAGTGCGAGTGAATCAGGAGGGCCTTGGTCTTGTTGACATTCAACTGTAGAAATTGAGCTCTTATCCGGAACCAAGGGCAGAGAGCTTGGGGCAGAGCCCTGGAGGATGCCACAAGTGAGTGGGCTGGAGGAAAACCGTTAGTGGAGATGGTGGTGGAGGTAAAATTTGAACCAGGCAAGGGTAGGTCTGCATAGATTGAGCTGAGACAGGTGGTGCAGGAGGATGGAGTGGACGACAGTGTCAAAGGCGGCAGTGAGGTCAAGGAGGACAAGGAGGCAGAGACAACACTGATCACAGATGTTTACAATGTTGGTAGAGACTTTGACCAGGGCTGTTTCCGTGATGGAAGCTGGATTGGAAGAGTTCAAAGAGGAAATGGCAAGAAAAAGAGAGAAGCAGGGATACAACAACTTGTTCCATGGCTTTGGAGAGGAATAGGAGGTTGGAGATGGTGGGTTAGCTACAGTAGGCTTGATCTTTGGCCTTATTTAGAGATTATTCATCTATTTGCTTACACTGCAGTTCTACTCTCATGATTTAATTAAATCACCTCCTATGTCTTTCAGAATTTTAAAGACTTGAATCACACCATCTCCTCGGCCTACTGATTTCCACTGAAAACAAGTTTGGTTCCATGTATGAGTGGCCATTTAAAACTTACAGCCATTTGAAGATATTGCTGTGTTTAAATTGCCTACAGGTACACAGTCACTACTTTTCACAGAAAATCCCATGTTTGGACAACATTACTGGATGTTAAATGCACGGATCATTATTTAGGCCCACTCGAACATCCACAGAACCCTTCTATGCCAAGTGATTCAACTGATTTATCACAACATTTAATAAAAAATAAACATTCATTTAATAAAAAATAATGGCTTTCATATGTAATGGAAGAATCCAATCACTCTACTTGGGTTTCCTTATGCTAAGATTGAGAATTTGCTGAGTGGGAAATGTAAAGGAGGTATAAACCCAATATGTTATTTTGGCTCTGAAAAATCACCATTCTTATGCCAATGGTCCAAAAGGTTTAATCACCATTCTTATGCCAATGGTCCAAAGTTTAAAAGTGAATACTATATTTGGCAATAGCTTTCCCAAGAAAGCCAGTGAAACCAGCCGAGTCAGCTCAACACAATGACTTACCTGTTGGTGATTGCGGGTGCTCATCTGCTACTTTTAGTGGGGTCAGTACTACGCAGGGAATAGCCTTGTTCATCATCATGGAAACACCAATCCTCCGCTTCTGTTGCTGCTTCAAAGCCTATCAATTACATCACAATACAGAATAAGCTACTGAGCAACAAATGCTTTTATAATAATAATCCTTGCATTTGATATAGTGCTTTTCAGGTCTTCTAGAGGTCTCAAAGCACTTCGCAGAATATACTGTGAAGTGAATTGACTGTATATTTGTGGACGAAACACGACAGCCACTTGCACACATTAGTGTCCCACAAACAGTGGCGGATTGAAATGACCAATTTATTATTGAAAATTACCAATTAAAAATTATTATTTTGAGGGATTATTATTTTTGCTACTTTATAGGAGAGTATTACTTCAGAAAGAATCTGCTTCATTTGCCATAACTTTTTTAATGCAACGAACAATGACTGCAATGATTTGATATGAGCTGGGATGTAATTCCGCACAGATTGCACAACATTTTCATTAGTTTTGCCAAAAGGTCAAACGAAGAAGACTCAGCTGTTATCTATTTTAAATTCTGAAATATATCCAACTGATGTATTTTCAGAATTATTATTCAAAATAGAATAGTGGTATGGTATGATCACTCTGTGATCACAGGAGCACTATTACTACAAAAACTGCAGTAATTTCAAAAGATGCCTACCACACCCACATCTAACACTCACCAGGTATGGATAATACATTCTGGCAAATTGTAAGCATCTCCCACATCTAGTCACAGAGCAAATTAAAATTGAACTAATTCTCCTGTGCTTCAGTCAAAACTCTCAGGGTCTAACCCGGAACTTTGAATGGACTGTTGTCTAATAATGAGCATTTATATGTAGAATAATCTCAAACTATTTAAATGTATAGCCTGGGATCAGAGCAATGATTGCACCCAAGAAAATCTCCAGACTAAAGCTTTTGTCAATGGTGGAGATTGATAATTTTGTGCATCCGAAACAGGGCAGTGACTGAATTATATTCATATGAAGCAGCCTGCAATGTTTGCCTATAAAATGCCAGATTAACCTCCTGTTTATTTCAGAAAATTCAAAGTAGTATCACAATTTTCGTAAAAATAACAACAAAATTACATTTCTTTAGAGCCTTACATGTTGGCAGGACGTCCCACTGGGCTGGACAGTCAGTGTTTTGGATCTAAGCTGGGGGTCGAGATCAGGGAGGTTGGAGGGGAAGGAGGGTGATCGAAAGCACGATCGAAGTGGAGGGTCTTGAGATGCGTCTTGAAGGAGGCAAGGGAGGGGGCGAGGTGGTGGGACTGTGGGATGGAGTTTCAGAAAGTGGGGCAGAGTCGAAGAAGGCCCGACCTTCTTGCATTTGGAAATTGACCCTATGTCTACAGATGATGTCACCAAAAGGGAGCATGTAGATATTGAAAAGGAGGGCCAAGGACAGAGCCCTGGGGGACACCGCACATGACAGTGCGGGGGCTGGTGGAGAAGCCATTTGTGGAGATGAAGCGATGGTGTGAGAGATCTGAACCATTCATGGACAGAACCATGAAGGTTGAGGTGACAATCACAAAAAGCCTGATCCTTGGTGGGGTGTCCTCCCGATATGAAAGGCGCTATAGAAATATAATTTTGTAGTTGGTAGTCGTCAGGGTGACGCTAAATTATAATAATTGATAACAGTGTACAAATTAGTGGAGTTTCACAATGAAAGTTTCAATTAGCAAATGGAATCCATAATATCTTAAAATTTAAGACTGAACTCAGTTTGAATTAGGAAACTAATGATCCTCTTTGGAACATTGTCCCCGAAATTTGCAAACACTTTGAGACTTGCAGACATCACAGGTGCTGGAAATGTTCAATTGCTACTTTTGAAATTTAAAACAGTTTTTCAAAAGAAAATTGTGTCTTTCAGACAATGGTCTTCAAACTTCACAACAGAGTTTGGCTCACTATTATCTACATACAATATAAGAGTTCTTCCTGTTGTCTGGACAACAATGTTAAAATATTTCTATTTCACTGTAAATCTGAGCCAAAATAAAAGTCTGTGGGCGTTGAGGATCAGTAGGGCAATTCATTCCTAGTGTGAAGTATTCACTGAATTGCAAATGGACATCTTGCCAAGCTTCCCTCAGAAGCTCTTCAACATATTCATGTCCTCCTCCTCATCTCTCTGGTACACTCATACTTCAGTATAATTTCATGTGTTCAATTATCAAGCTTTGTCAATCATAATGCAAAATGTGCTCCTCTTTATGCAAATTGACCACGTTTTCATGAAGATCCCCACGGATACCTACACTTTCCTCCCCCATGTTCATATGGGCCTGAATCTGCCGGGATGTCGTTTAAAAAGACAATTCAGTTTCAGGCATGAAGCAATAAATGTTATTCTTGCATCTTTTTATGAGCTCCTGAGGCCAGAAATTGCACCTAGAATGAATGGAAGACGATTTTATCTCACAATTTAAGATAGGGAGGATAAGTGCAAAGTGTGCAAATTCAATCTTGATGTGGAAGCCACAGTGCTTAAAAAGAATTGGTTTCAAAATTAAGGATGAATTTAGGAATGTTCCCCATTCTTGACAGTTTTAAATGTAAAACCAAAGTAGTCTCATACACTAAGATCAGGTGAACTCTTGAGCCGGTGATGTCTTGCAATAATACTCAAAGCATTCATATTTACTGACTGAAAAACATAGTTCCCTCCAAGATCCCAAAATTGAAGAGGAAGGCCATCCAGTAATAGTTTCAGTTGGCAGAATTGTATTGTTAGGCTTGGTTAAGTGTTTCTGGGTGTGTTTCAGTGCAACTTGGATCCCATATACTCTGGGCTAACATTCCATGACAGTGCTGGAGTTTGTGCTGCTTTGAAGATGCCGTAATTTGGATTAGTTCCCATAAGAACATAAGAATTAGGAGCAGGAGTAGGCCATTCAGTCCCTTGAGCCTGCACCGCCATTCAATAAGATCATGGCTGATCTATTCTAGTTCCACCTTATCACCATATCCCTTTAAGCGCTCTGAGACGCCACCCGGCATGGAGGGCGCTATATAAATCAAAGTTATTGTTGTTGTATCCCTTCATCCATAAAAAATGTATAAATCTCAGTCTTGAATATGTTCAAGGACTGAGCATCCACAGCCCTTTGGAGTAGAGAATTCCATAAATTCATTACCCTCTATGTGAAGAAATTTTGGTTTGTCCAGGTGAAGTTAAAGATTCCAAACTGGTATTTGAAAAGAGAAGGGAGAAAGCCAACAACCCCTAAAATAAAATTGGTCATTCATTCCATGGCTGTTTGTAGGACATTTCTATGCACACATTGGCTGCTGCATTTCACCCACAAAACATACAAACCACTTTACAGCATATCCTGTGAATCACTTTCAGATGTCTCAATGACATGAGACATCAAATGCAAGGATTAATATTAAATACAGTATTTGGGAGTAAATTCATTAATAAATCTCACAAGTAGGAATATTGATGCTGGTGGTGACAAGCTGAGTTGATAATAATAATCCTAGCATTTAATATAGCGCTTATCTGCCTCTATTACTGTTGATAGTAAACTCCTAATTTCTTCTTCCTCCTTTTTGCCCACTAGATTGTGCTTTCTTTCTGTTTCAGTTGTTTATTAAGTCATGATATCTATCTACTTTGATCTTCTATGTTTGGTTTGGCTGTAGTTCCCTGTTGGGAGTCTCAAATTCTATTAAACTTACCCTTCCACGACTTGCTATTTTCTCCTCACCAATATGCCTTTCTGCAAGATTTTCTGTGCAGATTGCGCAAATGGGAAATGAATATCAAAGGCATCGGCCATATAGATGTGTGTTTTGCAGGCAGCTTCTCTGATTTCTACTCAGCAAAGTTTTCGTATTAGCTTATGTGAGGACGTAGGATCCCTCAGTTTTCAAAAAAAATGTTTTGCAAAATCAGGGGTGGAAAATAATCTGAACCAACAAAGGTTGAACACTCCTCCCTCAACCCCACCCCCTCAACAAAATTTAGGATCACCCAAATTGTGGAAATCCTTAAAGTTGGTCTTTATGTTGAAGTAGTTTTTTCGTAATTCTTAAAAAGGAACTGGTTTCTGAATTGTATCTGGATTTAAGAATTTTCTGCACAACCTTAAATTCTGGTATGTCCTGTAGGCTAAGATTCTGTCAATTTTGGAGGTTTAGTCAGTTTATATTTCCATTTGTTTTCAATCTTTCACCTCCTCAAAAATAACAACTTACAGTTAAGGGGCAACTTTCATATTAAAAAGATACCTCAAAACATTTGACAAACGATAAATAAGAGTTTTAAATAATAATAAACATATAACTATTTCAGCCCTGCATCTCACTACTATCATAGGTTTAATCCAATGTTACTAAGCTATGGCTCTCTTTTTAATATGTATATAATGTACTAATAGTTCTAGAATTTGATCTAGTGCCTCATCATGTCTTTGAGACATCTCAAAGTGCTTCACGGAATATAATAATAATCCTTGCATTTGATATAGCGCTTTGCATGTCATCTGTTTGTCTCAAAGTGCTTCACAGAATATACTATAAAGTGAATTAACTGTATATTTCAGAGTGAAACACAGCAGCCAATTGTGCACAGCAGTGTCCCACAAACAGCCATGGATTGAAGTGAACAATTTAAAAAATTATTTTTAAAATACTGTAAAATGAATTGATTGACTGTATATTTTGAAAAGGCCGTTAAAAGGCTATTCAAAGCTGTTAACCGCACTCACTGACAAAGTTGCATGGAAACATCAAGCAAAAACATTGAGATCAGCAAAAAGAGTCCCGCAGATTAGTGGTTAGAGTGAGAGGACTTGGGTTTGATTCCCAGTCAGGGCAAAACCTTTGGCAAGTTTCCTTACTCCACACCCCTCTGTTTACCTAACAGTAAATATAGGAACCCAGTTGTTAGTCAATTGTGGATCGCTTTTCAGGGGAAACAATGCCTCCAAAATAACTAAACAAATAAATTGATCAATCAGTACAAGACTGTGGAACAGTGTTGTGCACAATTGGTTGCCACATTTCGCCCACAGTCAATCCACTTTACACTATATTCTATGAAGCAGTTTGCGACATTTCAATATGTGCCAAGGTGCTACATCAAATGCAAGGATTATTATTAAGTTTCCTCTAGCCTCTACAAGCTTTCCTCCAACCTGAGGACATTCCCATTGTCTCCCTTGAGGTCTGTCTGACAAGCACTGCAGAACAGTATTCTCTTGAATAAGGATTTAATTGCAGGGCTGAAGATGCCCTTGTGACTGACTAGCAAAGAAATACCAAGTGAGGTAAAATTCACCTTTGTAATATTCAATAGATTCCCTTAATAGTTTTGAAAATGTCAAATGCACTAGAAATTAATATACAGTATTTCTTGATTTATGTATTTCAATGTGGGAATTACAGTGAAAGGCAAAGAGCTTCATTCTTAGATCTAACCTGTTGTTTTTTTTCTTTGCATGAAGCAAATTATGTGTTTGACTTAAGTGGGGTCTCCCCAGGGCTGAGCTAACTCTGAGTAGACAGGTCTGGCAAAGGCACACAGATTTGCAGTAATAGAAGGCGTTGACCGGCGTTGTCTGGCATGGAAGTGAACATCGTAAGGCGGAAGTACATTTTGTGTGTCGTGATTGCAGAAGTAAGCTGGACAATTCATTCCAGTTTTTAAGCCTCCTCTAAAATCATAGAATCACAGATGGTTACAGCACAGAAACAGCCTATTTGGCCTATTTGTCTGCGTTCATGCTTACCCTCCACATGAGCCACTTAATCTCATTCCACTCTGCTGATCACTCCCCAAACTTTTCATCATTTATTTTTTCAAGCATCTATCCACAGTAATTCTTGTTTATAATAATTTATGGATGCTGATTTAACAATAGTTTGTGGTAAGGAGGTCCAGCTTCTAACATATTCTGTATGAAGACAATGATACAATGGCCTGTTTTTTTCAGCCTTTGTTATTTGATTGCACTAACAGAGGTTAACGATATAAAGCAGTAAATAACAGCTGCTGTCCATATTTATGGCCAACTGTCCACTTAGTAACAATGCTATCCATAGCCCAAGTCAAGCCTATCTGGACATTGTAATTTCTATCAATAATTTATTTTGGTGTTACCCTTTAGTTAGACACCCACTGCAGTGGTTTGGTATGGGTGTGACCAGTGACTCAAGGCCAAAGTGTGGAGCAGAGTTTCAAACAGGGAGTCCGGGCAGATCTTTCTAAACATGTCCTGCTGCTATGGCAACAATTACTGTAGTTAGAATCTAGCCAATTACCCGAAGTACAAAATCCCATCTAGCCTTAGCCTGTGAGGCTATCTCAAAAGTGAAGATTGTGCAGAATTGGCATGTGAGTGCTAGTTGGTAGCACTCTCCTCTCCAAGTCAGAGGGTTCATATCCCGGAACTCATACAGTCTAAACTGACACTCCAGTGCAGTGGGGTGGGGGCTGTATTGTTGGAGGTGCTTCGGATGAGACATTAAACCAAGGCCCTGTCTGCCTCTTCATGGCCATGAATCGATCTCGGTATCCTGGACAATGATCCCCTATATAAAATTTGTTCTTCCTCTGTGGCTGTTTGAGGGAAATTGCTGTATGCACATTGGCTGCCTCATTCTCCCACGAAAGAGTCTCTGATCTTCAGAGTATATTCGTGGAGTCCTGCAGCTCAGTGGTTAGAGCACTCGCCTCGTAAGTGAGAGAAACTTCCCAGCAAGGCGATACCTTGTGGAAGTTTCCTTACTCCACATGCCTGATAATAATCTCCCAAGAAGAAAAACATTCTAATTTGGTCACTCAATCTATGACTGTTTGTGGGACACTGCTGTGCACAATTGGCTGCCGCGTTTCACCCACAAATATACAGTCAATTCATTTTACAATTTATTCTGTGAAGCACTTTGAAACATCTAGAGTATGTGAAAACAGCTATATCAAATGCAAGCATTTTTTTAAAATTATATCCTGGGAAGCATTTTGGGACATCTTCCTGATGTGAAAGGCGATATGCCAAATGCAAAGATTAGTAACTGTGGTAAATTCTTATACTCAAGCTTGATTTGGAAACTGATTCCACTGTTATGAGCTATATAATAATATTTTTCAAATGAAGATTAAATACAAAAATTTTGTTCAATTCATTGCGACCTTAGATTTTAAGAACAGTCTTAAACAAGGACCTCTGAATGTGGTGCAGGCTCTGTAATGGAAGCAACACTTTATTTTAACTCAGCAATAGATACCTGAGAGTGAATTATATGCCTTAAATCTAATCATCTGAAATTAAACCTACAGGCGAGATGCCTCAGCAGTTTATAGCCATCTGAGCCCCAAGATTGGATTATACACTTGATTCACTCCCTGGAATCTGTTATAAGAGAAGGAAATAAACAGTATTGCATTTGTGTGAAGGTATGTTTCTTTCAATTTGTATTGATTGCTGAAGATTGCCCAGTAATGGACAGTGGGATAAGTATAATGAGAAACAACGAGACTTCATACTGTACTCTGTGCTGGAGTGTGGGGAAGCAGGTACTAATGCAATAGGAAGAGGATAGCAGCAAGAGTGGAGACAGTGTGGGTCGAGGTCTATGGTGTGTCATGGAGAATATGGGGGACAAGTGAGTGATCAAGAGGGTGTGAGACCATGTCTATAGTGAGTGATGGAGAATTATATGGATTTGTTTGCCATTACCTTTTCCCAGGCTTAATGTGCTACATTTGATGGCAGGTGTATAGTAAACTCCCCAGTAGTGAAAGTCCTTTACAATATTGAATACGAAGAACAAATCTTCATTTATCTATGAAAGTGTTTTTGTGCAAGTGCTTTAGTCATTCTCTTTTATGTCGGTGAACAATGTGGATAAAATTTCAGACCCGCAGTTTATTATTAGTTCAAACCTATAAATGGCATTACTTTAACCACAGGAATTGGTTAACATTGCTCTAACATGCGGCTTTGCACTCTAAGCGCTTTGTGAGACGTTGCCCGATGTGGAGGGCACTATATAAATGCAAGTGGTGGTTGTTGAAACATGCATCTGCCATTCACACAAAGGCAATGTTTCCGCATTCCACCCGGTGAAGGAATGTGTCCCCAGACATGTCAATTACAGCGTGACCCAGTGGGTTACTGATTTACTCAAAATGTACAGCAAGGAAACAGGCCATGTGGTCCAACTAGTGCCAGCGTTTATTCTTCACACAAGCCTCCAACCACATCTTATTCCCTTCAATTCCCTCCCATTCTCCCCTACCTCAAGTCATATCTCGCTTTGTCTTAAATGTATCTATTAAATTGATCATTTCAATCCACGACTGTTTGTGGGACACTGCTGTGCGCAATTGGTTGCCGTGTTTCATTCTTCGTATTCAATATACAGTCAATTCACTTTACAGTATATTCTGTGAAGCGCTTTGAGACATCTAGAAGACGTGAAAAGCGCTATATCAAATGCAAGGATTCTTATTATATTATAGATCTGATTCAGTTATTGTGCATAATTCTGTAATCTTTTCCATTGGTTCTTAATTATATTATAAAGAGCTGCGATAATTCACTGTGTACACAAGTTCATGCATGGTTTACAAAACTCACACAATACACAGGTTTACATGTAAGTTATCCTTTGTAAAAGTCATATAGTAGACATTTGCACTACTTGTTCTGAGCATAAAGCGCATTTTTAAAATTCTGTTGTCTTACTACATAAGCATTTGCTTGGCAGAAGAACATCTAGTTCACCTTCCATTTTCCTCAAGCAGGTGCTTGACATGTCATGTCCCAAACTATACACTATATCCCAAGATTTTATTTTTCGACCACCTCATATAGTCTTAACTGACACTCTAACACAGGGAGGGGAATGTTATGGAACATTCCAGTGTCACGGGATGCTCCATCCAGAGGTCAAGGTGAGAAATGTCTAAATGTACTAAATAGGGACAGGAGAATTTAAGTGACGGTGGACTCTGGAAAACAATCACAATCGACTGCCTGCCTGGCTTTCCCAATGTGTGCTGATAGTTCTATTAAACTGCCCCAGCACAATCTATGTTGCTTGCTAACACTCTGCACTATAACAGACTTCATTGCTTAATTAACATGATAATCCAAGCAGCCGTATATAATTTGCACTTATTCCATGACCATGACTGACGACTGCACCCTAAAGGCAGTAAATTTTAGATTTAATTCCATTTGAAATATGTGGAGAGAAAAGGTTGCTATGCTACCAGCTTCAGAAGAAATTAATGGTTTCAATTCTTGTAAGAAAAGCAGGTTAATTGTTCATGAAAGAATATAGTTTGAATTTCTTAAAAATAAGCATTTGATGAGTTTCTTGCATACAGGACGCAAGTTCGATATGATAAATGTATTTGTGGATTAATGGTAAAGACTGAAATGTGCCACAATACAAAACAGAACCATAAATGTGGCACTGGGCTCTCTATGGTAAATTTGCTTTTTCATTAAAAACTCCAGCAAATCATTTGTTTGTCAGTCACAATTGGTTGTTTGTAAGTTTACTGACAGTGTTTTGCCTTGTGTGTTACAATAATGTTTACTATAGTACAAAGATTATTTGGAACAATCTGTTCTCAATAAAAACTGCTCTTTGTAATATATATACAGTATATATATATCTATATATAAATGATCTGGACTTGGGTATAGGGAGCACAATTTCCAATTTGCAGATGATACTAAGTTAGGAAAAGTAATAAATAGTAAGGAGGATAGCAGCAGATTGCAAGAGGACACAAACAGAATGGTAAATTGGGCAGACACATGGCAGATGAAGTTTAATGTGGAGAAATACGAGGTGATGCATTTTATAATAATGATCCTTGAATTTGATACAGGGCTTTCACATCTTATCAGCGTCTCAAAACGCTTCACACAATATACTGTAAGTGAATTGATTGTATATTTGTGGCCGAACTTTTTGGAGATAGAATGAGGAGAGGCAATATAGACTACACAGTACAATCATAAGTGGGGTAAAGGAACAGAGAGACCTGTGGGGTTAATGTAAGTAAATCTTTGAAGATAGCAGGACAGGTAGATAAGGTTGTTAAGAAAGCATATGGGATACTAGGCTTTATAAATAGGGGCATAAGAATACAAAAGTCAGGAAGTTATGATTAACCTGTATAAAATGTTGGTCAGGCCTCAGCTAGAACACTGTGTTCAATTCTGGGCACCACACTTTAGGAAAGATGTTTAGGAAGGCATTGGAAAGGGTGCAGAGGAGATTTACCAGGATGGTACTTCGAATATGAGGAAAGGCTAGAGAGGCTAGAATTATTCTCATTGGAGCAGAGAAGGTTACAAAGAAACCTAATACAGGTTTTCAAAATCATGAGGGGATTCAATAGGGTAAAGAGGAAAAACTGTTTCCATTGGTGGTTGTGACAGTGACTCGAAGTCAGAGATTAAAAATAGTTTCTAAAAGAAGCAGAGAGGAAGTGAGCAGTAATTTATTCATGCAGCGAGTTGCTCAATTCTGGAATGCATTGTCTGAAATGGTGGTGGAGGTTGATTTGCTAACAAATTTTAAAAGAGAAGTGGATGGTTATTTGGGGAGGACGGGTTTGCGGGGTTATAGGGTGAGAGCCGGGGAGTGGGATTGACTTTGAATAGCTCATTTCAAAGAGCCGGCATGGACTCGATGGGCCAAATGGCCTCCTTTTGTGCTGAAAAATTCTATAATTCTATGAATCAGGATCTAATCTTTAGCCTCTCCATTCTCGCCTCAACTATTTCAAAGCTCATGTTGACCTGCACTTTACCCTGTATTTGTTCTTTCATCACTAGGAACCTATTTGTAATTCTGATCTTTCTCTACTGCCCCAAACTTCTCATTTTTCCTCAATATTTCCATACACAACCACAGAAAGTATCGAAATGTACCGTAGAGAAGGCTATTCAACACATCGTTCTTCTGCTGGGTCTTTTGAAGAGAACCTTTCTTTCCATCTTTTCACTGTATCCCAGCAATCAGACACCTACAATTCTCCACTTTTCTAGCTTTAACTTAGTTTACAGCAAATAAAAGCTTCTAGCTCTGATTTATTGATAGTAATCAGTAGCTTTGGGACGTTCCTCCCGATGTGAAAGGAGCTATATAAGTGAAATTTTGTTGTATTTTGTTGTAATCCTTACATTTACTGTAGAGCCTTTCACATCAGGAGGACATTTCAAAGCACTTATAGGATATAAAAATAATCCTTACATTTGATATAGCTCCTTATTACATCTTCGAGACGTCTCAAAGCGCTTCACAGAATATACTGTAAAATGAATTGAACGTGTTTTGTGTGCGAAACGCAGCAGCCAATTGCGCACAGATACTGTAAATTAGAGTGTCTGTGTACCCTGTAGGCAAATGTGGCAGGCATTTTATGCACAGCAATGATTCATAAGCAGCCATGGAGCGAATGACCAATTTTATTTGGAGGATTTGTTGTCCAGGATACTGGGGAGAAACTCCTCTTTCGAATAATTCCTTGGGATCTTTAACATCCACAACAGGCAGACAGGGTCTCGGTTTAAAATCTCACCTGAAGGATGGCATCTCCAACAATGCAGCACATTCCCCATTGGAGAGTCAGTCTAGATTTCAGTTAAAACTAAACATAGGCTTGCAACCTACAACCTTCTGATGCAGAGACAAGAGTACTATCAACTGTGCTAGGCTGATCCACAATCCTAAAACAAAAAAAAAACAATAAAATAATTTTTTAAAAAACCTTCAGGGATAATCATTGGGAATTCTGGAAAGTGCTGTAATAGCATATAAATTTTCCTATTTCACAAGTTAATTGATCTATATTTCTTATGAATAGGCTACAAGAGTACCTTTTAAATTAGATTCATTACATCCCTTTACACTTCAGTGGTTGAGGAACTAATCCTGTAACTTCTGGGTCTTGCACTAATTTAAAATAAACACGGAAATGCCAGTTTAATTTCAAATACAAGCACAGTGGAGAACAAATGAACAAAAGTAGATGTGTAGAATCTCCCAACTTAAATTGCTCCATTCACAAAACTGTCGGCAAAGGTCTGTAGGCTATTCTAAAGGTTAATTTCTAGACCAAAATGTGTAAAAGAGTAGAAATCAATGAAAATTCCCTGCTTTTTGTGTAATGGCACAAAACCGAATTTATGCACACTGCTCAGCATTAGAAAGTGCACTTTTGTTCAGGTTCTTCATTTGTTTGTTTGAATGGGAACAGGTTATTTGATCATGGAGACCTGATCTCACCTTTTTTTCTGGCATGAGAAGCCACTTATGCTGCTGGTTTCTCGCTGAGCATTATTCAAATTTCATTGCTGACATCTGCATAGAGACTTTTGCATAGAGCCTGCATAGAGACATCTGCATAGGACTTGCTATGTTTGGACATGGCTCTCCAATATTTTCCTCCCCTTGTTTCAAGATCTGTCTCGAGACCTTGCTGTTGGTTATCTTTCCTTTCCCCATTCCCTTGGATCCCAACCTCAGATCGGTAACAAAACCAGAATTATTAAGTGCTTTGGGACATCCTCGTAACATGAAAGGCTCTATATAAATGTAAATTTGTATTGTATTTTCACATTCGGCCTCTGGACATAGATCAGTGGTGAGTGCCTTTCCTTTAGTCATGACTATTGCAGTGTACGGAACAGATCAGTTAGACAGCCAGGCAATCATAGGCTCTAAACTCCTTCAGCAACTGTGTTTGTATCAAATGCAGTTTCTTTTAACATCTATCTTTACTGATAAACACCAATATGTGTCTACCAGTAATATGCTTCTGCTGGGTAAATTAAATCGCATTTACAAATGTCATATTTTTCAATTTCCTTCAGGAATGCTGCTGTAGTTCATAAATCAGCCACAATATTATTTTGCAATGGACTTGCTTGTGAATTTCACGGAGTTTAAGAGCAAAGCAAACAGAAATAAATGAACATACAAATAGAATATTAAAATAATTCATTTTTGGTTCAAAGAGAAGTCTTTACTGGCAGAGTTTGACGTGTGAATCTATCAAAAATTGTCCATTCAAAAAGGTTTATTTTCTCTATTCATTTTGGCCAATTTCCTTATTTCCAGAAACGACCAACTCTTTGCTGGTTTACATATCAACAGGCACCCAATGCTACCTTGCCCAACTGCTGTTTTTTATATTTGAGCCTTGACTGTGAGCCTTGGCTGGTTATTTTACAACAACAAATTACGTTTGTATTGCACCTTTCACATCGGGAGGACATCCCAAATGCTGGATATCAATGACAAGCAATTTCACAATGAGAGGTATCAATGACTAGCAATTTTGACCTCATTTGACATCCAAACACATGCATTTTCCAGCAGGGGTCAATGGATTGTGATCCAAAGAATGATCACTGGCTGTTTTTTGCTTCCACTACCCCTTAAGCAACAAGTCAAATGGTAGCGTTCCGACTCCTGTCAACAACAACAACAATTTAAACTTATAAAGCGCCTTTCACGTCGGGAGGAAGTCCCAAGGTGCTGCACAGGAGGCGTGTGACCCGAGCTGGGAGGGGAGTGTTTGGGAAGGGGTGAAACACGTAGGGGAGGTCGAAAAGTTCGGGGGGGGAAAAAAGGCACGGTCGAAGAGGAAAGTCTTCAAACAGGCCTTGAAAGAGAAACAACAACAACAACAACAACTTTGATTTATATAGCACCCTCCATGCCAGAAGGCGTCTCAGAGCGCTTCACAGTAGCGTGTCCCGGGACCGAGCCAGGAGCAGGGGCAGGAAGGTGACCAAAAGCTTGGTCGAAGAGAAAGGTCTTCAACTGTGACCTGAAACTGGGAAGAAAGGGGGCGAGGCGAAGCGAGTGAGGAAGGGAGTTCCAGAGCCTCGGGGCGTAGTGGCTAAAGGCACGGCCGCCGAGGGTGGAGCGGAGGATTCGGGGGACATGGAGGAGGCCAGACCCAGAGGAACGAAGGCAGCGGGTGCTGGGTTGTGGGGAGAGAAGATCAGAGAGATAGGGGGGTGCACAGGAGTGGAGGGATTTGAAAGCAAGGGTGAGGATCTTGAAGTCAATCCTCTCTGGGATAGGGAGCCAGTGAAGTCTGGCAAGGATTGGGGTAATGGGTGAGCGAAGCTTAGATCGGGTGAGTATGTGGGCAGCAGAGTTCTGGATAAGCTGGATTTTGTGGATTGTGGTGGAGGGGAGACCGGCGAGGAGGGAGTTGCAGTAGTCCAGCCGAGAGGTGACACAGGCGTGGACCAAGGTTTCGGCGGCTTTTAAGGTGAGGTATTGCCGGAGACGGGCGATCCGTCGGAGGTGGTAGAAGGCAGTGCTGGTGACGGACCGGATGTGGGGGAGGAAGGACAGTTGGGGGTCAAACCTGATGCCAAGGTTGCGCACAGGTTCGGTGAGTTTTCGGGGCAGGCCGGGAAGGTGGAGGAGGTGAGAGCCGTGCGAATGGAGACGTTGATGAGAGCCAAGGAGTATGGTCTCCGTCTTGTCAACATTCAGCTGCAAGAAATTTGTGCTCATCCAGCCCCTGATGTCCGAAAGGCAGGCTGACAGAACATCGGGGGACTGGGGGTCACAAAGTGATGTGGAGAGATAGAGTTGGGTGTCATCCGCGTACATGTGGAATTGTGCCCCATGTCTGCGGATCACATCCCCAAGAGGAAGAGTGTAGATGAGGAAAAGGAGGGGGCCAAGGATGGATCCCTGTGGTACCCCGCAGGTAACTGGGTGAGTGTGGGAGGAAAAACCATTTGTGCAAATGTACTGCTGGCGGTTTATGAGGTAGGACTCGAACCAGGCAAGTGCGGTCCCACTGAGGTGGATGGCGGAGGACAGGCAGTGGAGGAGGATGGCGTGGAGGAAAGGGAGGAAACAAGGCGGAGGGCTTGGGGGATGGAATTCCACAGGATGGGAGCGGAGAAACTGAAGGCCCGGCCTCTGATGGTGGGGCGGTTCGGGCGGGGGGCTTGGAGCAGGCCAATTCCTGCTGAACGGAGGGTCCGGGTGGGCTTATAGTGGGAGAGTAAATTGGTTAAATAGGGCGGGGCAAGGCCGTGTAATGCCTTGAAGGTGAGGACGAGGATCTTGAACTCGATCCTCTGGAGGATGGGGAGCCAGTGGAGACGGGCGAGGGTGGGATTTATGTAGTCGCGGAGGCGGGTGCGGGATAGTATACGGGCTGCAGAGTTTTGGATGACCTGCAGCCTGTGAATGGAGTTGCTGGGGAGGCCGACGAGGAGAGAGTTTCCGTAGTCCAGCCGTGAGGTGACGGACGCGTGCACGAGTGTTTCGGCAGCGTGGGGTGAGATAGTTGCGGAGCCTGGCAATGTTGCGCAGGTGGAAATAAGCGGTGCCGGTCAAGGCACGGATGTGGGGGAGGAAGGAGAGTTTATGGTTGAACGTGATGCCGAGGTTCCTGACTGGCTTTGTCAGGAGGAGAGTACAGCCTTGGATGTTGAGGCTGGCAACAACAACAACAATAACAAATTACACTTATAATGCGCCTTTCACGTCGGGAGGACGTCCCAAGGCGCTGCACAGGAGGCGTGTGACCCGAGCTGGGAGGGGAGTGTACGGGAAGGGGTGAAACAAGTAGGGGAGGTCGAAGAATTCGGGGTGGAACAAAAGGCACGGTCGAAGAGGAAAGTCTTCAAACCGGCCTTGAAAGAGGAAAGGGAAGAAACGAGACGGAGGGATTGGGGGATGGAAGAGGGCCTCAGTCTTGCTCACGTTCAATTGGAGGAAGTTGTCCCTCGTCCAGGACTCAATGTCGTACAGACATGCTGTCAGAACATCGATGGTCTGGGGGTTGAGGAATGAGGCGGAAAGGTACAGTTGGGTGTCGTCCGCATAAATGTGGAAATTTACCCCATATTTGCGGATGACATCGCCCAGAGGGAGCGTGTAAATGGTGAAAAGGAGGGGGCCGAGGACAGAGCCCTGGGGGACGCCGTGAGAAACTGTGCGGGGGTTTGAGGAGAAACCATTGGAAGATACAAAATGTAGGCGGTGGGTCAGGTAGGAATGGAACCAGTCAAGGACTGTGCCTTGAAGGTTGCGGTGGGAGAAAAGGCGTTGGAGGAGGATGGTGTGATCGACTGTGTTGAACGCAGCAGACAGGTCAAGGAGGACGAGGAGGCAGAGGGAGCCCTGGTCGCAGGCGGTTAGGATGTCGTTTGTAACCTTAACCAGGGCAGTTTCCGTGCTGTGAGCAGGGCGGAAACCTGATTGGAGGGGTTCAAGGAGTGAGTGAGTTGAGAGGAAAGAGCGGAGCTGGGAGGCAACCACTCTTTCAAGGACCTTAGATAAAAACGGGAGGTTGGAGATGGGTCGGTAGCTTGATGGCTGCGACGCATAAAGAGAGGATTTTTTCAGGATAGGGGTGATGGTGGCTGTTTTTAGGGAGGTAGGGACAGTGCCTGAGGAGAGGGAAAGGTTGATGGTGTCAGAAATGAGTGGGGCCAGAAGGTGGAGCTGGGTGCGGAGGAGGGGGGTGGGGATGGGGTCCAATGAGCACGTGGTGGGTTTCATGGAGGTGATTATTTTTGTGACTGAAGACAGGGAGGTGGGGATGAAAGTATGAAAGTGGGGATGGGTGGGGGTTGAAATAGCAGATGGAGGGGCGGAGGTGGAAGAGAGGTGGGGGAGGAAACCGCAGAGCGGATTCTCTCTATTTTGGACTCGAGGAAGTCCAACATCTCCTCACAACGTGCGTTTGAGCAGAGGATCTGCGAAGCGAGATGGGGGGGGGGGGGGGGGGGGCAGGGGGGGCGGAGGAGCTGGTTGGTGGTGGCGAAGAGGAGGCGGTGATTGTCCTTCGTTGCCAGGATTATCCTGGAGTAGAAGGCTGATTTGGCGGTGGCTAGGGCGGAGTGGTAAAATTTGATGCGGTCCAGCCAGATTTGCCGGTGGACCGTGAGGCCAGATTTGAGCCAGGTGCGTTCAGCTGCTCTCACTTGGCTTTTGAGGGAGCAGAGGTGAGTTGTGTACCACGGTGATGATCGGGAGTGGGAGATGGTTCTGGAGGTGAGGGGGGCCAGGGTGTCGAGGGTAGTGGAGAGGGTGTTATGGAGGGTGGTGGAGGCGGAGGATGGGACGGTACAGGAAAAGTGCCACAGGGGGAGGAGGTCGGAGGTTTTGAGGGCAGAGGTGAAGGTTTGTGGGGGAATCTTCTTCCAGGGCCGGTAGAAGATGGTGGTGGGTTTGGAGGTGGAGGGGGGAGGGATAGAGGTGTTGAGAGAAATGAAAAAATGGTCTGAAATGGCCTTGTCGGTGATGGTGACGCCAGAGACGTTGAGGCCTCGGGTGATCACCAGATCGAGCGGATGGCTGTGGGTGTGGGTGGCAGTGTGAATGTGAAGGGAAAAATTGAAGGACGAAAGCAAAGAGGAAAATTCAGGAGCGGGTGAACTGGAGGTTGAAGTCGCCAAGAATAATAAGGCGATTAGAGGAGGCACAGAGGGAGGTTAAAAGTGAAGAGAAGTCTGAAATGAAAGTGGGGGAGGGTTTGGGGCGGGCGATAAACTAAAAGGATTTTGAAGGAACTGTGGGAGGAGTAAGAAAGGGTGAGCTGTTCAAAAGAGGGGAAGGAACTGGAGGAGTAGGGGGATAGGGCGAGAGATGTCTTTGAGATGAGGGCCACTCCACCGCCACGACAGTTGGGTCGAGGGGCATGGTGGAATGTATAGTTGGGTGGTGTGGATTCAACAAGGGGGAAGGTGTCGCCTGGGGTGATCCATGTCTCCGTCAGGGCCATGATGTCAATATTCTCATCAAGGATGAGTTCGTTGATGGCCAGGGTCTTGTTGTAGACAGAGCGGACATTTTGTAGGCCAATGCGGAAAGAGCAGTTGGCCGAGGGGTGTGAGGGGGGGCTGGCTGGCTGGCTGGCCGGCTGGCTGGCTGTCTGTCTGTATATTATCACATCCTCCCCATCTCCCCCACCCTGCCATCGCTCTCCCCCCCCCCCCCCCCCCCCCCCCCCGCTGTCTCTCTCTCTCTCTCCTCCCCACCCGCGCCGTCTCTCTCTCTCCTCCCCCACCGCTGTCTCTCTCTCTCTCTCCCCGCCCCCCCACCGTCTCTCTCTCTCCCCACCCCACCACCGTCTCTCTCCCCCCCACGCCCGCCGTCTCTCTCTCCCCCCCGCCGTCTCTCTCTCCCCCTACCCGCCGTTTCTCTCTCTACTCCCCACCCCGCCATCTATCTCTCTACCCCCCCCCCCCGCTGTCTCTCTCTCTCCCCCCCCCCCCGTCATGTCTCTCTCTCCCCCCCACCGCCATCTCTCTCCCCAACCACCGCCGTCTCTCTCAGCCCCCCCGCCATCTCTCTCCCCCCTGCCGTCTCTCCTGCCCGTCTCTCCCCCCCTCCCCCCGTCTCTACCCCCTCACCCCTTGTATACCTGTATATTGTATTCGAGGACTATGAATACAATATGGCGGCTTTGCACTTTGGTCAGTGCATTGTGTATAGAGATGAGCATTCTGGGTCTTGCAGTTCAGTGCGCGCGCATTCCGATTTTTTCGATATATCGATTTTTCAATATATCAATATTTTTTAAATGTCCATATCGGCATATCGATATGAAAATTATATCGGATATAACCGATATATCGATATATCACCGGACCCTACTCTGACCTATTGTGACTTTGTGCTGCGGAAGGATGTACATCTAAGTGCTAAGCATTGGGAGATATGAAATTCTGTGAGATACTGTGAGAAAGAGATAGTGTGGTTTTGAGATATTTATTTCAGCCTGGTCATGTGGTGATATCTAAGCTGTTTTTTTTATCAACATAGCAGCAGCACAAGAATTTTATAGCGAACCATTTTCTCCCATTTTCAATTTGGTCAACAATTTAAGCAATACTTCAACAAGGAGTGAAGGTCTGTTCTGGTCAGTCGAGGGTCTGACACTCACATAAACTAATCACCACATTTGTGATTGTCTTCACCAAACTCCAAGGAGTGGTGAGGTGCAGGCCTGAGTGTGTGCCAGCTGCTTGAGAGCTTTACATCCCAACTGTATTACTGTGCAGAACAAATCAGTTGCCTGACATTCCTGCCTTTAAAATTTAAGACCATGCAAACCTCTGTGGAAAATTGGCTTTCTAATAACAAATGAATGTGAGAAAATACAAAATTTTGTCTGAATCTAAATTCTAGCTCAATAGTCCAAAGGTTTAGATAGTGAGATCTTTCAGGCCTCAATAACCTTGGGGGTGCTTTTGTTTGGAACGTTCAGTTATCTAGAAATTGATTAAAGAAATCCTTTAACAGCTAGTGGAAAATCAGTGAAGACTTTTTTCTGTCATCAAAACGTATTGATACTACAAGATTCTGAGCTCCCTAAGAGACCTACCATAATCTTTGAAGGTGAAAAGATTTTTTTGTAATACATGCATATATTCCATTAATGAAAATGATGAGAAACAAATCCAATTCATATTTATGTAAAATCATTCTTGACACAGTTCAAATATAATGTGTATATTTGTGCTCAATGCAGATCATAATAGATTGACTTCCAGTGATGAGTATTTTATCTTTTGAGACTACAGTTTTGAAACCTGTCGCTTAATCTGAACAAAATATGTACCGCTAAAACACCCGCAGTTTCTAAAACTGAAATAAACAACAGAGATCATTTAGCTGATGCTGCAGTATGGACTATTCTCAGGCATCTTTACTTACCTTTCTGTACCACACCCATGATTTTTGTATGGTGGTACCAGTTTCGGTGGATGTTAAAAATCCCATGGCAGCTTCCAAAAAGAGAAGTCCCTGTGTCCTGGCCAACATTCCCCAGATTAAAAAAACAAATGGGCATTCACTTCAAGGCTGTTTGTGGAATGTTACAGTGTGCAATATTGGCTGCAGTGTTTTCCTACAAAATTCACAAGCACTACATTTAATATTAAATCCATATAAACATCGCAATGGATAGATTGAGCCACATTAGGGTCCGTCGATATGGAAATTTTCTGATTTAGATATATCGATCGGCTCATATCGAGATATACCAAAATATCGATATTTTCGGGGTTTTCGTACTGCGCATGCGTGCGCAGTACGAAAACCCGAAAGTACGAAATTCCGGGTGCGCGCGCATTCCAGGTGCGCGCGCATTCCGGGCCTATCTCCTCAGGAGGTAAATATATTTCTCTCTCTGTCTCTCACTCTCTACATCTCTGTGTTTTTCTGTCTGTGTCTCTCTCACATCCCCCCTATCTCTATCTATCTGTACATTATCACCTCCACCCCGTCTCTCCCCCCCCCCCGTCGCCGTCTTTATCCTTCCCCCCGCACCCCCCCAGGCGTCTCTCTCTACCTCCCCCCCCGCCGTCTGTCTCTACCCCCCACCTCCCCCCAGCCCTCTCTCCCCCCACATCCCCCACCAGCCGTCTCTCTTCCCCCCCCACACCCCCCCCCAGCCATCTCTCTCCCCCTCCACACCCCACCCCCAGCTGTCTCTCTCCCCCCCCACACCCCCCACCCCCAGCCGTCTCTCTCCCCCCACCACCCCCCACCAGCCGTCTCTCTCCCCCCATACACCCTCCCCAGCCATCTCTCTCCCCCCCCCCCCTCACCCCCCCAGCCATCTCTCTCCCTCCCACACACCCCCAGCCGTCTTTCTCCCCCCCACCCCCCACCAGCTATCTCTCTCAGCCCCACCCCCCCCACCAGCCGTCTCTCTCACCCCCCACCCCCCACCAGCCATCTCTCTCCCCCCCACCCCCCGTCTCTCTCCCCCCCCACCTCCCCCAGCCGTCTCTCTCCCACCCCCCACCCCCAGCCGTCTCTCTCCCCCCCAACCCCTTGCATACCTGTATATTGTATTCGAGGACTATGAATACAATATGGCGGCTTTGCACCTCGGTCTGTGCATTGTGTATAAAGATGAGCATTCTGGGTCTTGTAGTTCAGTGTGCGGCATTCCGATTTTTTACCTCGATATGTCGACTTTTCGATATATCGATATTTTTGAAATGCCTATATCGGTGTATCGATATGAAAATTATATCGGGTTTTAGCGATATATCAATATATCGCCGGACCCTAAGCCACATACATCATTTCTGTGGCGAAACACTACATAAATTAGTTTGCACATCTCCTGACTTAGGCAATACCCTTTGGCCATAAGCCTTTGGCTTCTGTTGTTGTGGAGTGTGGCTGTTTCAGGGGACAATGGCCACTCACCAAACCAGCTGATAACTAGCAAACCGTCGTGGTCCCCCAATTTTCAGTAATTAATACACCAAATGCCAAACTTTTCATCCCACAGTAATAGTTTCAGGCAGAAGTCGACCACTGCTCTATTTAAACTGCCCGTCCAAACACAACAGACCACAATTGATTCCTTCTGCCACATCCCCTAATAACCCTGAGTCCATTTAATTTGCAAGAACGTCTCTTGGTCCCTTTTCAGAAGGAGTACACCATATGTGTTGTTTGGTTAAGTGGAAATAAAAACAAAACAGTTTAATATTACATTTGTTACTTTGCTTCTGTTACAAAATGCTAAATATCTGGAGAAGGAAAGGATGTATCTTCAACGACCCTGCCTTTTAGTCTCTGAAACTCTCTGTCTCAAATCCACTCTTTATCTATCTTTAAATCAAACCTTATCTCTTGAATTACTCCTATGGTTACCTCCTGCTTCTCCTTAACCTGGCATCTATCCCAGCCCCTGTGCAATGAATCGCTCTGCATTTCCTCATCTCCGCAACATTGCCTGACTCCGCCACTACCTCGCCCCCAAAGCTGCTGAAACCCTCATTCACGCCTTCATTACATCCTGGCTCGATTATGCAAACGCCATGCTGGGTCGGTCTTCCCAATTCCTCCTTCTACAGGATGCAGATAATCCAGAACTCTGAGGTCTGTGTCCTCTACCATTCAAAACTCTATGACTCCTTCTCCCCCAACCTCGCCCGACTATTGGCTCCCCATCATCCAGAAGATCCAATTCAAGATCCTGGTCCTCACATTTAAAGCCCTCCATAACCTTGCCCCACCCTATACCCCTGACCTCCTATCCCCTTACCAACCTGCCCGCCCCCTCCGTTCAACAGGCTCTGGCCTGCTCCACATCCCCCGACCCACCCGCCCCATCATTGGCAGATGAGCCTTCAGCCATTCTGCCCCCAACCTCTGGAACTCCATCTCACAGTCCCTCTACCTCGCCCCCTCCCTGACCTCCTTCAAGTCTCGCCTCAAGACTCCCCTCTTCGATGGACCCATCAGCAACTCCTAATTCACCCCCTTCCCTCCACCCTCCTGTCCTCAGCTCGGGTCTGAAGCAGTGAATGTCCAGCGCCTTGGGATGTCCTCCTGATGTGAAAGGCGCTATACAAGTCTAATTTTTGTGGTTTGTTGTTGTGCAGCACTCTGAGACTTATTCTGCATGAGGGGCTCTACATAAATATGTTGCTGTTGTTATAATGATGGGTAGACAGATTACTGATCAATGTATGCCACCATGACAGTTTGTCCTCATAGGAACATAGAAATATTAGCTGTGAATGTAAGTGGTCAGGGTTGAAATAATACAAACTGTAATGTTGGATCAATATTCTCGATTGTGTATTATTACCTTTGGGAGTCAGGGAAGAATTTGATTTGGAAGCTTATTTTCTTGTAAATTTTACCTGAGATTTGCTATCTCCTGCAGGGGAGTAAATGATGTTGCAGAGCTATGAAAGGAACAGAACAAAATGTGTTTTCTCTTCTCTTATCTATGTTTTTCACCACATTTTCTTAGAAAATATTTTACAAATACAGTACGGTATTGAATAAGTGTTTTAAATGTTTCAGAATAATTGTTGTAGAAATCATAGAAATTTACAACAACCGCAACATTACACTTCACGTCGGGAGGACGTCCCAAGGCGCTGAAAACATTGAGGCGATTCAGCCCATTGAGTCTGCACCAGCTCTGAGAGCAAGTAATTCATTCAATCGCGGTGCACTGCCTTATCTCCTACCTTTTTAAGCTTCTATCTATCTTTCATGTACTTGCCTATTTGTCTCTTGAAACCTACAGTGGACTCGGTCTCTAACACCTTACTTGGCAGGGCATTCCACATCCCAACCATTAGCATTAGCAGTTGAAATTGCGAGAGAAGAGAATGACAGGCTGATTGTTCGCAAAAAGAGCAAAAAAAATGGGAAGTGATACGACCAATAATAATGCTTACAATTGATTTAATGCCTTTCACATCAGGAAGATGTCTCGAGGCATTTTGACGGATATACTGGAAAGTCTGGTAAGTGTAAGTCAAAGGTGAATGTGCTTTGTGGATGTTGAAATATTTGATTTCTCTACCTATCCACGTCCACCCTCGACTCCAGACATGGCGTTCTGACTGTATGTCTGTTCGACACTGAGTCCTGGACGAGGGCCAAGTTTACAAATATCCAGCTCAATGTCAACAGGACGGAGGCCCACACCAGGTTCTGCGGCCACATCACTCCCACCCTCGCCCGTCTCTACTGGGTCCCCATCCCCCAGAGGATTGAATTCAAGATCCTCGTCCTCACTTTAAAGGCCATTCACGACCTTGGCCCCACCTATCTCTCCGACCTGCTGTCTCCCTATCAGCCTGCCCGTCCCCTCCGTTCAGCAGACTCAGGCCTGCTCCCGGGTCCACCTCCCAAATCGCCCGACCATCGGTGGCTGGGATTTCACTCTCTCTGCTTCCACACTGTGGAACTCCATCCCGCTGCCCTTCCGCCTTGCCTCCTCCCTTTCCTCCTTCAAAGCCGGTCTCAAGACCTTCCTCTTTGACCCTGCCTTCGGCTCCCCTCCTAACTCTTCCCCCTCCCCTACTCTCCCTCCCCTACCCTGACCATCCCACCCTACTCAGGTCCTGAACTACTTGTTCAGCACCTTGGGATGTCCTCCCGACGTGAAAGGTGCTATTCAAGTGTGATTTGTTGTTGTTGATGATCAAGACAACAACAACAACAACAACAATTTACATTTATATAGCGCCTTTCACGTCGGGAGGACGTCCCAAGGCGCTAAACAAGAGGCGTATGACCCGAGCTGGGAGGGGAGTGTTTGGGAAGGGGTGAAATACGAAGGGGAGGTAAAAGAGTTCGGGGTGGAACAAAAGGCACGATCGAAGAGGAAAGTCTTCAAATCGGCCTTGAAAGAGGAAAGGGAAGAGGCGAAACGGAGGGATTGAGGGATGGCATTCCATAAGGTGGGAGCGGAGAAACTGAAGGCCCGGCCTCCGATGGTGGGGCGGTTCGGGCGGGGGGCTTAGAGCAGGCCAAGTCCTGTTGAACGGAGGGTCCGGGTGGGCGTGTAGGGGGAGAGTAGATCGGCTAGGTAGGATGGGGCAAGGCCGTGCAAGGCCTTGTAGGTGAGGACGAGGATCTTAAATTCGATCCTCTGGAGGATGGGGAGCCAGTGGAGACGGGCGAGGGTGGGGGTTATGTGGTCACGGAGGCGGGTGCGGGATAGTACACGGGCTGCAGAGTTTTGGATGGCCTGCAGCCTATGAATGGAGGAACTGGGGAGGCCGACTAGGAGAGAATTTCCATAATCCAGCCGTGAGGTGATGTACGCGTGCACGAGTGTTTCGGCAGCGCGGGGGGTGAGATAGTTGCGGAGCCTGGCAATGTTGCGCAGACAATAAAAAAAGTGACTTTCCTGAGTCCAATTCCATTCAGCCTGTCATCAACCAGGTCTAACCATCAATGACTACAGGAGTAACAATCCCCCCACCCATTTCAGGGAATGTGGTTGGTTCTAAAGCTGACTTGAAAATTGCCGTGCTTTTGTCAATACTGTTATGGTTGCTGTGGTTTCCAATTACAGTGTTTCAGTACTGCTTCACCAGATACATCCTTAAAACTACAGTACACTGTGCTCTACAGTTATTAACAACAGCGAATGCTTCACTAGTGCTACAAACAAAGATACAAGCAGTTAATTTCTGAGCCAGTTTTGCACAGCTGTCCTAAAGTTGAGACGACAGGTTTCTTCTATCAACAACAACTAAATTACACTTTGTATGGCGCCTTTTACGTTGGGAGGACGTCCTAAGATGCTGGACAGTCAGTGTTTCAGACCCAAGCTGGGGTCAGGATTGGGGAGGATGGAGGGAAAGGAGGGGATTTGGGGTGACTGTTGGGCCTGTTGAAGAGGAGGGTCTTCAGGCGGGACTTGAAGAGAGGCCAGGGAGGGAGTGAGGCACATGGAATTCCAGAGGTTGGGGGCAGAGTGGCTGAATGGTGGGGCAGGTGAGTAGGGGGATATGGAGCCAATGGTGGGGCAGGTGAGTAGGGGGATATGGAGCAGGCCGAAACCCATTGAGGAGAGGAGGCTGGCAGGTTGGTAGAGGGTTAGGAGGTCTGAGAGGTAGAGTGGGGCAAGCCCATGGAGGGCTTTGAATATGAGGACCAGGATCTTGGATTGAATCCTCTGGGTGATGGGACGCCAATAGAGTCGGGCAAGAATGTGGGAGATGGGATCACGGAGCTTTGTGCAGGAGAGGATACAGGCTGCAGAGCTCTGGATGATCTGCAGCCTATGGAGGGAGGTTGGGAAAGCCGACAAGCAGGGCGTTGGGATAATCGAGCCTGGACGTAATGAAGGCATGAATGAGAGATTCAGCAGCCTGAGGGTGAGATAGTGGCAGAGATAGGCAATGTTGCAGAGGTCAGAGAAGGTAGAGCGGGTCATGGCTTGGATGTGGGGGAGGAAAGACAGTTGAGCATCCAACAAGACACCTAGGTTCTGACTGACTTGGTGAGGTTGAGTGTGAACCATGGAGGTTGATACTGCCAGTGCCTGGGGTGTGAAGGCGGGAGCCAATCAGGAGGGCCGGTCTTTTTGACATTCAACTGTAGAAAGTTAGTACTCATCCAGTACTTGATGTCAGATAGGCAGACACAACAATGTGTGAAAAAACACTTTCTTTAAATGCTTACTGTGACAACTTCCTGTTGTTGTCGTTGTTGTTCCTGTGACTATCAAATCTATGTCCCTTAGACATTGGCTCCTCTACCTCTAGTGGAATCAGCTTCTCCCTCTTTACCATGTACCAAGCCCCTCATCATTTTGTATACCTCTATCTGTTTGTGTGCAAATCAGAAAGCTGTGAATGTAAGAATCACTTACCTGTTTCAGAGCTTTTTTGGTATGTTGCTGAGTAGAAGAGAGCAGCTTGTTTTGTGCAATTGCAGTTGAAGAGCTGGTAGAGTGCGGAGAGGACATCCCGTCAGGCATCTGTTTTGGGCAAACTGTATGAGAAAGAACAAAAGTCATAACCACAGCTATCAACAACAACAACAACTTTGATTTATATAGTGCCCTCCACGCCGGAGGGCGTCTCAGAGTGCTTCACAGTAGCAGATCCCGGGACCGAGCCAGGGGCAGTGATATCAATAGGTTGAGACCATCATTGTCAGCATTCTGGGCAGAATGTCTAATTCATTTATAATAATTACAATCCTTGCATTTGTTATCGCACCTTTCAATCCAGGAGCATATCTCAGCAAGCGCTTTACAGAATATATTGTAAAGTGGAGTGACTGTGTATATTGTGGATGAACCATAACAGGCCCTGTAAAGAAGGCAAAACCAAAACACAGTATGTCTCAACAACCAACTGTGCAAATAATGCATCCCAATTCATCTACAAAATACACAGCCACTGCACCGCGCAGCAAATCCTATGAAGTGTTTTGAGATTTGAGATGTCCTCCATAAATGACAGATGCTTTATCCAATCCAAGGATTATAATATTATTATCTCATATTTATTGCCACATGATCAATTCAATATTGGAAAGGAACAACAATTTGGTTAGAACACATTTTCAGAGACTTGATTGGAAGTCAACTGAAAATTCGTCCAGTGATAATTATTCGTCAAGCCCGGTATCGAGTATGGAGCAGATTTCACACTTCAAATGTACACGTGACAATTAAGTTTGTTACAGGGGAGATTTTAACATACTGTAAAAGAAGCTAACTAGAGGATAAACTAACAAGGCTGGTGTTTAAAATAGGTGTGAAAATAACAGCATGTGAACTTTGCAGACTGTACTAGCAATCAGTAGCCATCAATAATAATAATGATAATCCTTGCTTTAGATATAGCGCCTCATCACGTCTTCGAGATATCTCAGAGCGCTTCACAGAATATACTGTATGACTGTATATTTTGGGGTGAATTGCAGCAGCCAATTATGTACAGCAGCATCCCACAAACATTGGTGGATTGAAGCGGCCACTTGTTTTTTCTTGAGATTATTATCAGGCGTGTGGAGTAAGGAAACTTGGCTAAGGTTTCGCCCTGCTGGGAATCGAACCGAGGTCTCTCACTTGTAAGGCAAATGCTCTTACCACTGAGCTACAGGACTCCACAACCCTCACACAGGTGAGCATCATGGGCACTGATACATGTGCATGTTTGATAGACTTGGAAGTAAACGTTCTTACTCCGAGATGAGCATGAACAAGATTTTAATAAATTTTAATAAATCTGACATGCTAATAAATCTGACATGCTAATAAATCTGACATGCTACAATGTTGTGGGAAAGAGTTCTGCTGGTAATAACATACCCCATAATGTAGTTTTACATCCTTTAGTGTACAGGAAGAACACCTGAAGGTACTAAAAGCTACAGTGCCCACGGTGATTTTTCTTTAATTTGAGTTGACAACAATTCCTTATTTGTATTTGGAGGTTGAATGAATGAGTATGAGTCAGGCACCGTGAACCATTCAGGGGCATGTTTCCATCATACATTTGAGTCTATTTTACTCTGTTCACTATCAATAGCAATCCTTTTGCTATGTTTTTATAATGGGAATTCATTCACTGAATGTCAAAAACTATGTTTGGAGTCTGACAACAATCAGAAAGACGTCATCAGCAACATAAAGTTTTGTCATCCATTCATACATGGGCATGTGATTAATACAATGTCATCTGTGCTTATATCTTCAGAAGGTGTCACTAAGAAATAATATTCTTATATTTGATATAGTGTCTTTCATAATAGGACATCTTAAAGCACTTCACAGGAAGTATTGTAAAGTGCACTCTCTATTTTGTGGATGAATGCAGCAGCCAGTTTGCACCCAGACAGAAAATGAATGGCCAATCTTGTTTGGGGGATTGTTGGTCAGGACACGAAGAGAAACACCCTTCTCTTTTTCAAATAATCCCATGGATCTCTACCATACACTTGAACAGGCTGACAGTGCCTTAGTTTAAATTCTCATCCAAATGGTGGCATCTCCAATAATAAATACAGGTAAGCCTCGATTTATGATGCTTCTATTTAGGACATTTCGATTGAAGGACCATAATTTTTTAACACCTTTTGATCGATTTACAACACTTGGATTTGTTTTAAGGACCCAAAAAAATGTTGTGCAGTAAATATTTTGAATATCGTGGTTGCATTTCGCACGTCCTTTTTGTCCATACGCACAGCCCATAGTGTATTCAACAACAACAATCGAAGTTGTTGTTGTTGTATTCGCGGGTAAATCCAAACGTTTGAACTGGCCAATAGCATGTCACCACGTCATTGTTTAAAAGCCAGCTGATTTTGAAGCGACACCACGCCAGTATTACTGTAATTTCCGAACATTCCCGAGCGATTTACAGCCTCTACTGCGCTTCTACTAAGTTGGGGAAGAGACATCAGTAAGTGAAATGAGCAGCGGTAATACCACTAGTGGCCAGAAACCCGGCAAAGTCATCATTTTAAATACCAAATTGAAGGTGATAAAGCGCATCGATTCTGGTGAAAAAGGTACGGACGTCGAGAGGGCTTTAGGGCTAGCTAGATCGACGGTGACTACTATAAAACAGAATAAGGACAATATACTGGCAAGTTCAAGGTGTGTTACAGCTACAGGTGCAAGCAGATTAGCAAAACATAGGAGTGATGTGATGGAAAACATGGAAAGAATGCTGAGTGTCTGGATTGAGGATCAGAACCAGCGTAATATACTATACAGTTACCCCAAGTACCCCTTCTTGTCTATGTGTTAATTTGTGTGTTATGTTGTGTGGTTTTGTATGTTATTTATTGGATTTAAGGTCCGAAAATTTTGTGAAAAGAACACATCTCTGGTTATATAATGGGACTGCATGGGAAATTGCGTTTCGATTTAGGACGTTTCGATATACATACAATTTTTCAGGAACGCAACCCCGTCGTAAATAGAAGTTTACCTGTACAGCACATCCTCAGCACCGTATTGGAGTGTCAGTTTCGACTATGGAAATAAGTCCATAGTCCCATAAAATGGTGCATGAAACCACAACGTTCTGACTGAGAGGCAAGAGTTCCAGCAATTGAGTCAGACTGATATGACTCATTAAAAAAAATACTATCTAAAACTATAACCTCTATCTAGCCTTTCATAAGAATAAATTTTAAACAAGTGAGGCGGTAAGGCATTTTAATGTTTTAATGAGAATAAATGGTCTGTTTTACTGGATGCAGAAATCAGCTTAAGGTAACCATAGAAAGATGGATGTGTGCCTTGAAATAATGAAGACTATACTGTACCACAAATGGCGTGTTTACTTGTAACAAGCTTTCCACAGGGAGAATGACTCTGCACAACACCCAGGGGCTGTTGTCCAGCACTCCTGAACAGAATTAGTGATTAGATTTTTTAATTTATTTTTCATTTCATACAATGGATGTAAAGCATACGGTACCTACATCACAACACAATAAGCAAAGCAAGCAACACTAACATCATGGTTACAAGATATCACCATTTCAATGATAGAAGTGCACTTTGGGTGGAATATTTACTGTAACCAGCTAAATCATCAATAAGTTACAAAGTGGGGAGAAATGTACAACGAGGCACCCATTCTTTTTAGCCCATGTCTTCTTCATAATTAGATGGTGGATATTGCCAAACTAATCATCAGTTATTAACTAGTATACCTTAAGGGGTCTGTCCACTGCAGATTTCAGAGCTACTGAACAGAAAGTGAAATATAGGATTCCTTTCTTCTTGAATTATTCAGAAATTGTTATAAGCAAACGGTAAAGCAATCATTCAACACAGTGAAAAAAGCTACTGAAGATTTCATGAGCATTTTAAAAATAATTCAGTCAACAATGCTCTATTCTGTAATATACTGTGCGGAATTCCAGTTAGTAGCATTCCCTGAATAATTCAAAATATCAGTTTCGAATAAGCTTCGGCAACTTTTGTGCTGATTCAACTAAGTTACACCTGGAACAGCAGTGAGCAATTCAGATTCTTCTTATAATCAGATCTGAGGGCTTTCAAACATTGCACTGTGTTCGTGGGCACAAATTGGATTTAATGTGCTCATGTATACTGCAGAAGGATCAGATCCAAAGGAAACCTAATTTGTGTAACGTTAGGAATAAGCTTCTCCCAATGGCGTTCACTGGTATTTTGGAGGAATGAGATCAGGCTTTTTTCATCCAAACTATATTGTGATCTTGCAACTTTTTTTCCCTCCTTACTGGTTCTCCAATTGCCAGCAGCACAACTGAGATCAGAAACTCACTATGTGGAGCAATGAGGATGCAAATGCTCCATCACTATTTCACACAGCATTTTGCAACTAATGTGCTGGACCATTGTTTTACTTTAAAACATAGTTTTTGACTTCAAACAATAATTACTTGGTAGATAATGTTGTTTGAAAAAATGTAAACTCAGTTTCTTGAGAAATTCAAGTAGTTTCCTGTTACAGTGTTATGTACAGTTTACATAAAACTTGATGCCTTGGTAATAACTCCATTCTCTACAGGACCAGTACGAATTAACCAGAGCAGGAATTAAAAGATCATTTAAACCATGACTGCATTATCATGCCAAATAGATTCTCTATATCCACTGTGAATTTTAACAACAAAAATTTCCATATTTTATGTAGATCTACTCTCTAAAGACGCAACATTGCAGGCAACGATGACAACAAAGTTACATTTATGTGATTTCATGTCGGGAGGACTTCCCAAGGCACATTTATTGGAAGGTGAATTATCAAATTCTGAATTATCAAATTATCATCTTGAAGCTTGAATTGCTGCTAACAGATGTTGCATTTTATACAGACTGCAAATGTAGCTCTTCTGGAACCAAGTGTCTGTTAAACGCCTACAAAACTTCATCAGAAAACACCCTAATGGCTCAATTAGCCTATGTACATTTGGATTCAAAACAGCATTTGTATCCTGGCATGTAAGCCAAGACGCACACATTTCTCTGGCCTGGTTTCCTACTAATATCCCCACATGTGTGTTTCTCAACTAGCTTTGCCGACGAGCATTTCAATCAACAGGAACCAGTGCTCTTCCTGTAGGGAAGAATGAAGAAAAATAAGTACAGGAGAATTTGGGCCAAGTGAGAAGGGATACTAGTAATAACAACAACAACTTCGATTTATATAGCGCCCTCCACGCCGGGCGGTGTCTCAGAGCGCTTCAAATAGTACTCATATTTATTTCATTATTGGTCCAATTTAAGCTTTAGAGATTAATTTTCTCCCAGAGGAAAATTTACCTGACATGGCAGCATACATTTCTAATCAGATATCCTTGTTACATTGGCGAAATAGCAATATTGTTATTTTTCTGACAAGAGAATTTAGCCTCTTTGGACTTTCTTTGTCAATAAAAAGTCCATTGTGCTATACTATGGTCTTTAGTGCTATATTTTGTATGTGTATAAATATACTAAGTTTTGTTTAAAAATGTAATGTCGATCATCTATATGTGTAACACGCACAAGTCAAATACACATTTGAGTAAAAAGAGAATAGTAGCTGAAAATCATGTTGCAAAATCCAAGAGCCAATGAACTCTAATTCAGTAGAATTTAGTTCGGAGATTAAAATGTAGGGACATCAAAGAGACAAGAAGTACCATCAACTGGCTGAACAATAAAACAGTGACGACAACGACAAAATTAAAACAAAATTTATAGAGCGCCTTTTACATCGGGAGGACGTCTCAATGAATCCTTGCAATTTAATGACACTCACAAATATTGTCAAATTCGTACTGTACGAATCTCAACTCTAATGATACATTCACGCACGGTAAGTAATTGCTTGCAGATTCACAGTTAAACAGACTGTGTATGAGCATATCCCAATTGAAGTATGGAATTGATAAGTAGTGTAGAGGTGCGTACTGCTCCCCAATCTGGGTCCAACAGCACAGATGCAAAATACAGTAACAAGCATTAAATCACTTCATCTTAAATGTGAGAGCAAAACGAGCAATACAAAATGTAATCCTCACCGATCTTACTATAAGCACTCTGGGCCCAATTTGGGCATTTAGTAAATCCTGGAGTAACCTAGTGCTGCATAAAATTGTGCATATACTGTATATAAATTCTGGTTTTAAGAAAGCAACATATGGTTTGGGGTTTCCAATTAGAGGTGCTGCATAGTTTCTTCATAATGTTGATGTCCTGATTGGAACACACTTTAAATATTGCATTCAGTCTTAGGTTTCTATGCCATGCAAATGAAAAAAATTATAATACAATAAAAATTGCACCAAGTATTAACCTGTACAGGATTCACCTTAAAATTCAAGAGCTGATCCTATTTAATTGTAGGGAAATGTTTAATTTCATGCTTACTCTGGAGCTGGTAAATTTAAAAAAGAGCAGAAACTCTGCACGGAAATTAAATTAAAAGATGGATTTAAGATTTTTCATATTCTTCCTACAGCTTTAAGACTTTGACTGTAGACTTCAGTCATCTTTCTCCCCCCCGTCTCAGGTGACCTGCCAGTTTCAAAAAGCACTTTGAAACATCCTCCTGATGTGAAAAACTCTGAATAATAATATGTATTATGTTCTGCATTTGATATAGTACCTTTCATGTGGACAGGTTGTCTCAAAGTGCTTCATAGGATTTTTCTGCAAAGTGCAGTGAAATATAGACGAAGTAAACACAGGCAATTGCTACAAAGCAATCCAAAGATTAGAGGACATGAATGATTTTTTTTATTTGCATGGCATAGAATCCCCAAACTATTTAACTGTTTAATTAATGCTATATAAATTTAAAGTGGCCATTGGAAAAACACATCCAAAAAGCATTAAATAATCTATCAAGGAACAGGCAAAAAGGTTGGGTTCATAATGCAAATACATGATACATTGATGAGTTTCTGTGAAGGGGTAAGCTTTGATGGGACCAATATTCTTTCTCACTAATGCTCTTTTCCACCAAGAAAATCATCCAAATGATAAACTCTGTGACCTATAGGATGAATTCAAGCCCGTAAGCAGGGGGGGTGCGACGGATGCGTACGCACCCCCCCAAATTATAAAAGGTCCACATTTTCCGGGGTAGAGAATTGTATTTTTTATCAAATTTAAATACCAAGTAAATTTATTGAACATTTGTGTAACAATCAGTTCTTCAAAACTATGTATAAATTATAAACACACATCTTTGAATGATTTAGTATTAATATAAAATTATCGAGTCGCGCACCAGAATCGGCGTCTCCCCAAAACATACCGCGTCGATAGACCAGTCCATGACGCGGCGAGTCTGTGACTCGTGATTGGATAAACATAGGCGCCAAGACTCAAATCCTCGCTTGGAAATCATCCCGTAAACAGCCACAAGGGACAGCACCACTTCTGGAAGCTAAATCATCTTTTCATCTGATCACCGTAAGTAAAAATTACTCAAGTTTTGAGAGGTGTGACTGTAATGCTAGCAAACAATGACAACATATTTACAAGCTTCTGAGAAATTAAAGCTTTTGAGAACCCAACAAAAAAGTTATATGTGTCTGGACGGGAATGCCTATCTTTAAAAAAAATACTCATGGACGTAGGCCTATGCTTTAGCGCCTATTCCACGTGGTGTGTCAATCGGAAATCATCCCGTATACAGTCACTACATAAAAAGGTAGCACCACTTTGTGGAAGCTGAAATCGTATTTTAATCTGATAAATGTCAGTAAAAATGACTTAAGTTTTGATAGGCGTGTTTCTGAAATATCATGTTTCTTGTTTTGACTTGATTATCACATTTGATTTATATTATTAAAGATGTATTCCTGTCATTAAAAATTGCTTTTAGAGACGTCCACTGGCATGCAAAAAACATATGACCGCAAAGATAAACAGTGCTACTTTATTTCACATTCAGTTTTGTACCCAGAGTGAAAAAACATCAATGTCGCACGAATTTGGCATAAAAATAGTTTCACCATCATCTGATCGAGCGAACCCGGGCATTGACAACCACACTTCTCCACTGATCCCTTCTCTCCATGCAGCCTGACAACTCCCGCCTGCCAATACCCCAATCGCGCTCCAGAGTATCGATGTAGGTTAGGGTCGGTCTACCTCGTGTTCTGTGACCGTGCAATGGTTCCCATAGGATAGCACTGTGGACAGTTTCCTCCCGGCTTCTCCAGCTATGTCCGCTAAACCTAAGACGCCTCTGCGGTAATGTCTGTGATACCAGTGTGGTAGTGTACCGTATAGCTCACTATTTGTCAGATGCTGTCGCCAGTAAACGTTCAGGGCGTCTCTTAGAAGCCTGGTATATACCTCACGAGTCACCTAATCTCCTGGTCGAGGTTTGCGTAAGTGTCCCGCATTCTGCTCCGTATAGGAGCGACTTTCAGCACTCGCGTTAATGCACATTCATTATAATATGGAAATCGATATTGGTAGAGTGGTTGACGTATTGGCTTCAAAGCGACCGAGGCGTCTCGAATATGGAACGCTATTAAAGAATTAATTTCCCCTCCCTTATTTTTTCAAGTATTTTTTCGTCAGATCAGTATTGCTTGATGGGTCACTTCCTTTCATTTTGATTCTAAATAAATAAATAAAAACTAACTACACTATTGCTCACAGTTCAACGATATTTTCAGGATAATGCTGATAACAGGCTTGTAACACGTGTTAATTAACTGTTTGACACTGATTTTCAGTTTCTGTATATTTTCTTGTCTTTTATAAAATTTGCTTTGCTGGAATATCTGAGCACATCATTCATACTTTACTCTTACATTATTGTTCATTACAGTCCGAAAGAAATTTAGTCTTAGGATAACAATGCAGAACAACTTATTAATTACCGTCAATCTGTAGTTTATGATCATTTTCTCTATACGCATACATTTATCAAGCATTCGTCATTGTACTGTGTTAATTGGATTGTAATTTACTTTATCGTTCGCATTCCTTACATCATCGAGTCAACAATCGTGTTTGCTTTTATCGGCGAACACATTCGACCTTCCCAATTAGACACGGACTACCGGGGAAAATAAAAACACTGAATAAATAATGATGCTCTTAAACACCAAGGGCATGAAACATTTACCGTTCATATTGGATCTTCTGAATCGATTAAATAAGACCTCAAACTGTGTAAAACGTTGGAGCCTCGAGGGGGCTTCAGGGGCAGCCCGCAAGCCCCCGGCCATTGTTGGTCCCATCACTAGCAATTCGCACCCCCCCAAAAAAAATCCTGCGTACGGCCCTGGAATTCCTATCCACTGTGTTCTTGAATAGCATTTAACCTTATTTGCCCTTTAGCTCTTCTAAGAATTATTGAGAGGAAAATGAAAGAACAGAGACTGCAGTAGTGATTCATTTGATGTTAAAACATCTTTATTTCATGCTGTTCTTGGTATAACACCTTGGGATGTCCTCCTGACGTGAAAGGCGCGATACAAATGTCATTTTGTTGTTGTTCTGCACCATCCTCCTGATCCAATGACTGTTTGGTGACTAATCTGGCTGCAGCGATCAATGTTTCTTTCCTACTAGAGGACACAGATTTCAGATTTGCAAACTCATCCAACACTGGAGTCAAAAAATCTGTCTTTTCTTCTGGGATTCCAATAACAAATAACATTTATAAAGCGCCATTTGCATCAGGAAGTTGTAACAAACCCTTCACACAGTTTACTGGGAGCTTAAACTTGGGTGGTGGATGGTGGTTGCTGAATGGGAGGATGTATGTTTCCAAAAGCATGGTCAAAGGCAGAGGCCTTAAGGCAGGAAATGTGCAACCCAGAAGCAAGCCATGCAGAGACAAGTCCACTCAACTCAGCACACGGGTTGTGCTGTGATGTCCTCCCAACATGAAAGATGCTATACAAATGTAAATTTATATTGTATTGAAATCTATTTTCAGAGCAGTGCTTAGTATAACCTACTCACAGTTAACCAGAATGACTCATGCTTCGATTCATTATTAAAGAATCATGTAAAAAATCTTTACATATTAGATCTTGTGGTTTTTCAATCACCAGAAATTGTTAGCAGTTTAGGATCCAATGCATCCAAAACCAATATGTTCCACTGGGAGATAGAGGCTCAATTTAATGTGGTTCACACTTTACAATACCACAATAAACACCTCAAGAATTTGCTCAGTTCAAAGAATAAACCTTTGGACTACAATTGCTTGGACTCAAAAGTTTGCAGACAACATCTAAAAAATATTAGCAGTTCACTAAACAAGGGCAAAGACACAAAGCTCCAACTGCAAACTGTCAACAAATATTACTACTAAACAGTAACTCTATCCATATGGATTATTTTATTGTGTCTTTTACAAGCAGCAGTACATTTATTACCAACAAGTCTCTCAGTGATAAAACAAGATTTATTTCAAAGGAACTCAGTTCCCTAAACCTAACAACATTGAAAATAGTGATTTACAGCTTTGGATTACCATGAGAACATCATTTAATGGGCATGGCTCTTCCACCAAAACGATAAAACAACCCTGGCCCACCTGATATAATTTAATATCAGATATGCTCAACTGCTGGGTGATGATGACCTCCCATACAATATGTGTGGTCAGCATAGTGGAGTCACAGAGCAGTGTAGTTAGTGCAGTCGACTCCCACTGAGATGACCTGGGGTCGATTCCTGGGCAGGACAAAACCTCAGGCAGGGTTTCCTTACTGCAGATGACGCCTCTGTTTCCCTAGCTGTAAGTAGGAACCTAGTGGTTAGTTGATTGGAGGATCACTTTCTGGGGGAATAATCCCTCAGAAGAAATTATGTTATTCAATTCACGACTGTGTGTGTGCAATTGGCAGCTACACTTCGCCCACAAAATAGTCAATCAACTATAAAATAAATTCAGACTGTCCAGCACCTTGTGGCATCCTCCAGACAAGAAAGGTGCTTTACAAATGCAATCTTGAATTGTAATTTTGTACTGTGAATTCTGTGAAGCCCTTTGACACACCTCAATACTGTATCATGATAAGGCACAATATTGAATTCAAGGATTATTATTATATTTCTCTAATGGTAAAACAAAGAACTTTTGTTTCAGATAGTTATCAGTTGGGCCAACAGAAAAGGATCGAAATATTTGCAAAAAATTGTGAGGAGATTTACAAAATTGAGCGGGGAATTGCACGGAGGCTAGTCAAATTTTGCAGGCAAATTGCGCGGGGTTGGCTGGTTAATTTTTTCACAGCATGACAATACCTGCTTTTAATTGAAAACTAAAGGAATATTTTAATAGCGTTCCTCTCTGAATGTCCCAGATTCCACGCAGTTTTAGCAAATAAATTCAGAATGCAGAATTACAGAAAATTCATTCTTAATTTGGAAGCCAGTTCTTTTTAAGAACTATCAAAAATTGGCTTCCAAATTAAGGCCTGATTTTAAGATTTTCTGCAATTCTGGGCGATCTGTAATTCTAAGACAAAAAGTTTTATAGGTTAAGACTTGATGGATTTGGGTCCTTTAGTTTGTTAAAGTCAGTCATCCAAAGCATTGTCGGTGGTGGTGGAGGTGGGGGGGGAGGGGGGAAGGGGAGGCAGAAGAAGTTAATTTATTTGAATGGCACTAATCAAAACTGGAGCAAAAAGCTTCAGACAGACTGACTAACTACAAACTTACTGCACAACATCAGCAAATGTAGTACAGGCACATACACCTCAATAATTACACTACCATAAATTATGTAAAAGTATATTTCAAAACATATCTCAGGTGGGGAGGGGGGGGAAAAACTGAGGCATTAAGAAACAAATTGTTCACTTCAATGAAATCTACATAGAATTATTGACCAGAATACAGCTGTAATCCTGCTGTATGACTCAAACTTGATTACAATGTATCAATGGATGATTCTGACAGACCTATTCCAAAAGAGTATGAAAGAATACCACGTACACACTACTTGTAGAACTGTCAGTTACAGTCAATGGTTCTGAACAGTAAAAAAGTGCACATTAATATCTGTTTTGTTAATTTGCAAACTACTGGTTACGTTCACAGAAATTACTGGCAAGTGCACATACCTCCATTTTCCTCTCCATTACTATTGTGTGTTTCAGCCATTTCACAGCTGTCTAAATCTGATTCACCGTCCAAGTCAATGACCCCGTCTGCTGACATTACCAATTCATCTTTCTGTTGATAACAAAAACAGTTAAGTCAATGGTCACAGATCCTTTCTTACAAAGGAAATGTGTTTTGTAAAATGGCACAACAGCTATTTTCCATTTAAACAGAAGCCAGCTTGCCAACCTTACCTTGGTATTACATAGTTCTACATCTTGTTGAGACGAGCCATACTCTGCATACAAAACATATGGGAGACTTTTGCCCCTTGTACACTGATGAATAATGCTTTACGCTGAACTACTGAACTGAAAGCCCAGTTCCTTAACATCATAACTAGACTCTGCCTTCCAGCTTTAATTCCAGTCAGTGACATCAGTGCCCAGACTCCTGAAGAGAAATACAAATCCTTCCATAGTACTGACTGTGTCCATTTGTTGAATCTGAATGGTTTTAACGATTGCAGGGATAATAATACACAAGAACAATTAGAATAGTTTAGATCTTGGATCAAAAGTGCCCTTTGTAGTATATTACAATAAGAGTTATCCATGACAAAAATGTTTCACCCGCACAACATTTTTGCTATTTGTGTTAAATAGTTTATAACTTATTTATGTAACTTATTTAAGTAAGAATCTGGTCATCCTGGATGGATCAATGCACGGTTTGACTGCTAGCCTCAACTTTTCAGTAAAGGGTGCAGTTACCGATATTACATTATATCCTAAACTATTCTTTGAGCAGCTCTCTCCCTTTTTCAAGTCCTTTATAGCTTTCAAAAATGGCTGACTGGTCTTACACAGTAGCAGTTAATTCCCCATTGCTGCTAACGTGCTTGGGTGACTGATTGGTAGACAGCCATCACGTGTTCGAACATCACATAAGAGTATCCTCAATCACCTACCTCAGTCGTGTGTAAATTCAAAGAGTTCAACAAATCAAAGCACTGTATTTTCAAACACCAGTAAAAAATTAAAAGACGAATTAAGCAGTAATGCAAATTCAGCATGGAATTGAATTTGCAATGGATTCTGAAGGGTTGACTGCAGCATTATTGTTAAAGCAGGTTTTTAAAAAATATATATATATATAAAACCACTGAGCCAAACTGAATCAGATTCGTGAAATTCCCATCACAGTGAGAAACAATGGAAAGTATTTGATCTCCTTAATGATAAGTATAACCAAAATCAATAAACTATTTTCTCCTACACTGAAACATTTATATGGATATGTGCCTTTACTCAATCAAATTGATTTATCATGAAAAAGGATACAGGTCAACATGTTTCCTATTTCTTCACAATTATAAAGAAATGTGTTTTACTGAAACTGGTTTCAAAAGTAATTATATTTTACTTACTTTAAGAGCGTAAAGACCCATCTTTCCTGGGATTCGACAGAAGGCTCCATCTTCAACACGAGCATTTGTATGGAGCATAGCATTAAGGCAGGCCAGAGGAGATGTTCCGCTGATTTGAGACAGATGCATAAATAAATGCGTGAGCACTTCTCACATGATATTCACTTTCAACTTGGACTTTGTGCAAATTCCACCAACCCTGACCAGCATCTGCATTACAATAGCATAGCAAACTCAGAGAGCAACAATTTAATCTTGAGCATTTGGAAAGCAAGGTTTCAACCGCAGCACATAACAAAAAAAATTACCTTTCAGGTTCTCAATCTAAAATATACACGTGCATTGGACTTCAAAAATAACTTAAAAACTCACACAGGCAATAATCTAACAAACTGTGGTGCTCTAAAATGCCACAATGATCAAAGAAAGGGTAGGTTCAAGGGTATCAGGATTCAATGTAATGAAAGAAAATGCATTAGACTGACCTGGAAGTGGGGGTTGGGAAAACTTCCCAAACTTTTGTTTGCTATAATCTCTGCCCCCTACCCACAGTGTTTTTTCATGAAGTTGTCTGCACTGATTTTAAATGTCATATAAACCTATTGGTTTCATGTTCAACCGAGGTTGTCACACAGATAATAATCCTTGCATTTGATATAGCATGTTCATATGTAATTATGTGAAGTGTATTTGTGAAGTGTAATGACTGTGTATTCACAATAGCAGTTTTGTATACAGCAAGTTCCCACAAACAGTTTTGAACACCAATTTATCTGTTGGATTGTTTGCCTGGCATCAGAGAAACACCCTTGTTCTTTAAAATAGTGGGACATGGGAACCCAAGGGCTGGCTGAGCCATTCCCTGAGACCATCCAGGAGCCTCTCAGAGAAGGAAAAGGGAAAGAAATCCAGACTAGTCATGCTGTTAGGGCAATTTGACTATTTGGTTTACAGACAGAATTCAATGCAAAGCGCACCCGGAAAATCAAATGATAAGTAGCCTGCCGGTTGCATGAGTTGAGAATCTGAAGTCCTGGGTTGCCAAAATGCTAGAGGGAGCAGGTGAGGAACCAATTGTGGTTGTCCATGTAGGAAGAAATAACTTAGATAGAAGTAGACATAAGTCCTACATGGTAAATGCAAGGTATTAGGTAGGAAGCTAAAAGGAATGACCTTAAGTGTAGTTTTTTTTAGAAATACCACATGCTATTGAAGAGAGACAGATGGTAATTCACAAAGAGGAGAAAAAAAGGCATTGAAGGCCATGAAGGAAAAATTACTAGAAGGCATGCCAGGATTATAACAATAATAATAATCTTTGTATTTGATGCAGCATTTTTCACATCTTCTAGACATCTCATAGCACTTCACAGAATATATTGTAAAGTGAATTGCCTGTATATTTGTGGGCGAAACGCAGCAGTCAATTGCACACAGCAGTGTCCCGTAAACAGTCATGAACTGAAATGACCAATTAATTTTTTAGGGAGGAATTATTATTAGGCATGTGGAGTAAGGAAACTTGCCCAAGATTTCGCCCTGCTGGGAATTGAACCCAGGTCTCCCACTTGTAGCTAATCACTGAGCTACAGGACTCCACAAAGGTGTACCAGAATGGCTTTGAACTGATTACAGCAAGCAATGTGAAGGATAACAATAACAAGTTTTTCAGTTACATTTAAAGAAAAAGTAAAATGAAGGATGGAATATGGCCAATGAAGGTGTTGAAAAGGAGAGGGCCAAACACAGAGCCCTGAGGAACACCATGTGTGACAGTGCGGGGTCTGGGGAGAAGCATTAGTGGAGACAAAGTGGAGACAGTGGGATAAGTAGGATTTGAATCAGGCTAAGCTGAGAGGAGAGGCAATAGTGGAGGATAGAATGGTTGACAATGTCGAAGGCGGCAGAGAGGTTGAGGAGGACAAGGAGACAAAGAGAATCCTGGTCGCAGATAGATAGAATGCCATTAGTGACTTTAACAAGGCTGTTTCCATTCTGTGTGCAGCACAAAAACCTGATTGGAGGAATTCATAGAGGGAATGGCGGGAGAGGAAAGAGCGAAGCTGGGACATGAAGACACGTTAGTGAGAAGATAACTGAATGGGTCCTAACTTTACACAGATCTATGTTGTGAATGGTGAACACACAATAGGGAACTGTGATGGAAAAATCCAGCATCAAGGAACAGCCTGACTAATGGCAGATACAGCATCTGCATGTCGCTGGGTGGTGTTGCTTTTCCCATTACACCACCGCACATTGTTTTCAAAACTGTTGGCAAGAAGAAAGCAGAAAGTGTCTTAGTAAGTTTGGAATGGAGATGAGAGAGTGATCCAAAGCTATCGGACTTTTAAATCAGATGATCGATTCTGCAATGCTCACATTTATGACACTAGGACACAGACAAGAGACTGAATCATACAGGACTGTGGAATTTCTGAAATCAACAACTGCTTTATATTAGTGATACATCCATATGTTGGCATATAAAATACTGATTGGGATAGAGGCGGTAAAGTCAGGACAATACTTCCAGATAAGACAAGGCAGCAAACAGTACAAGATAGCATTAGGTCAGGGTTTTGAAGGCAATTTTAAGACAGACCCCAGGAAGTATTATTTACTTCACACAGAGGCCTTCAGTGCCCCAGGACGCTACCCCAGATGATAGGTGCTATAATAATAATCCTTGCATTTGATATAGTGCTTTTCTCATCTTCTAGACGTCTCAAAGCGCTTCACAGAATGTACTACAAAGTGAATTGACAGTATATGTGTGGGAGAAATGGAGCAGGCAATTGCGCAAAGCAGCAGTGTCCTATGAATAGTCGTGGATTAAAATGACCAATTTATTATTGGTTTTTTTCTTGGAGGATTATTATCAGGTGTGGAGTAAGGAAATTTACCCAAGGTTTCGCCCTGACCTGCTGGGAATATAAACTGTATAAATTTAAGATATTGTTGTTGTTGTCAATGGATAGAACAGGTTACTGGGAATAGTGGTGGAGGTCAGGACACTGCTATGATTTCAGAAGCAACATGTTACCATAATAGAAGAAATATGTAGTGTTTGAATTCTATGAAGAATTATATCAATTGAGCTGAAGGTGTTCCTTCATCCAGTCAGGAGCAGCAGTTCTATTCTCAGTATTAAAAGTGGTTCCATCAAAATTTTAAAATGGTATAAATTGACCAAGATGAAAATTAATGCATTGCAGATAATATCAAGGGTTCTACAATAATATCAGGTGTTCTACAATACTGGGTGATTAACACTTTAACCAATAATCCAGTGAGAGTTAAAATACGTGAAAGGCCAGATTCTTTCATTCAGCAGCTGAGAGTTCAGGCTGTGTTGAAACTTCCAAACATTCAGAAGTGAAGCTCCTTCATAGCCTGGGAGGAGAAGCTGGTGTTTTCATTACATGTTGATGAGAACACAGTTCATATAAATGTATGTATGCTTGGATCCAAAGCACGGCAAACTTTAAAAGTTTAGACACCATCAAACGTAATTTAGATGTTGATTTTTTCAAAACAAATACAGAAATTCTACAAACATTAAATATTTGTCTGTAACATGACTGTTTTGGTGATTTGCAGTTGCTTTGTGATACTATAGTTGAAAGAAACTAGGAATTGAAGGAGTTTTACTGCATATAGAAAGGAGTAATGGGAAAGAAATCTCAAACATAATTCAACACTATAACATCTTCTGTTGCATCTGGTAGAAGTACAACCAAGAGGTCATTTACCATGTTAATGGAATTTATATCAAACACGTTTAAGGTACTGAGGTGATAAATTACCTTACAAGGAAATAAGATTTCTCCAGGCACACCTGGCTACACTGTTGATTTCCAGCATATACTCTTTCAGGAGGAATTTGCAAGATTATAAACCAGAATGGATTTTCAACAGTCTTGATAAAACAAGTGGTCCTACCAATGTGACATTTCAGTGTTTACAGAAGCAAAAACAATGCAAATACCTTTTTTGTTTGCTATTTTTGCTATTGTGAATTCCTGTTTTTTAAGTATCACAGGGTGGTGTTGGGGGAGATGAATATCTCTGTAACTTGTTATATAGTGTACTAGCTGCAACTGTCTAACTCTTAACACATGGATTCATCACTTCAATTCCTTAAACAAGAACAGGACTCCTTATTCATTGGGGAAAGGGAAAGAAAGGGAAAGCTGTGTGCAAAGATGGAGAGAGAAATAAATACCTGTTCTCCCAAAATGCGTGCAATTCTACACCACTCTTTAGTGGTTGTCTCATTTCCTGTTACAATACAGTAAAAATAATGTTCCTAAATACTCACCTTCTAATCCATGTTACCAGGAGGTGAAAGGTGAGGGGGAATCCAGAATGTTGAAGCAGTAAAAAAGAAAACAATGAATCACATATTATGTACAGCAGCATAAACAATTTAGATACAATAAACAATCCTTGCATTTGGCATAGAGCATTTCATGTCAGAAGGATGCTCTGAAGTGCTTTACAAAATATACTGTACTTTTTTTACATGTTTGCATGTTTTATGGACAAGCTTGCAAGCCAATTTTGCACACAGCAACATCCCACAAACAGCCATGGAGTGAATGACCAATTTTATTTGGGGGATTGATGGCCAGGACACGAAGGAAAACTCGCTTCTCTTTTTGAAGATTGCAGTATAATCTTTAATGTCTACCTGAACAGATAATGCCTTAATCAATGTCTCATCCGAGGATAGCACCTCCAACAACGCGACACACCACCAGTGCTGCATTGTCATGCCCACTTAGATTACATGAGTTTCAAATCATGAGGTGGGATTTAAAGCTCCAACCTTCTGACTCAGCAGAGAACATTATGAACTGAGCCAGACCGTCACACTACACTACATACATAGAATACAAATATTTATATAAGAGAAAGTTACATTAATATAAATGTAATATAATGTAAAATTGTTGTTGCTTTCACACATTGTTAGCTTTAGCAAATTTTGTATTCAGTGTTTACTGAAGAAAATCCTATTCCTATTATATGTGGAAGACAAAACAAATCACTACAGTTAGCAAACAGCTCTTTTTAATCCCACATGCCCAGGTCTCTTTCTCTGTGGTACTTTCATGTTGTTGCCTCTTAGAATTATTTTTCTTGCTCTTCAATGCGCAACCCCCCCCCGCCCACCCCAACCCACCTCACCTGCCTTGCTGAACATCAGCCACTTCATACTGACCTCCAAACAAAATTGGAGAATTTTTTTTTCCAAACGTACGTGAAAATGTATGGCTACAAAAACAAATCATACTGGGTGGAAAAAATGGATATGTACATAAACCTTCAAATTAAGCCACAGAAGTGAAGTCTGTCATGTGATAACTCTAAAACTATTTTACCGCATATTTTAAGAGATTTGGGGATCTGGAGTAAATAAACAAAAGACAGATTCCAAACAGAAGCCAGATTCATCTTTGACCCAAAGAATATCTACCTGATTCTAGACTTAATCTATTAATGTAACAGTTTCCAATGCCCCAAATTTAACAAATGACACCTTAAGAATTTATTCTTAAATTAGAAGCTGGCTTTCTCCAGTCTTCAAAAAAAACTGGAAAATTAAGGTTGCATTTAAGAATTTTCCAAATTCTGGAAATGCTAAAATGCCACATTAATAGAATAAATTTAGACCCGGGTGGAATTTCTCCCCAGCCGAGAAATAATAATTTATAGAAAAATCAATGAACTATATGCTTGCCAAAGGAAAAGAAAGATAATTTATAGCACCTTGAAAGCTGTTCGCAGTCAGTACAATACACACCAAACATTTAGTTTATTTTGTATAGCAACAGAGTAAAATTAAAATATTATGTACAGTACTACGAATAGTCACGCATATGGAGATCCATAGTGTAGTGATTAGGGCACTCGCCTCACAAGCAAAAGGACCAGGGTTCAATTCCAGGTCCAGATGAAACCTTAGGAAAACTTCCTTACTCCACATCCTTCTGTTTACCTAGCAGTAAGTAGGAACCCGGTTGTTGGAACCTGCTCCTTGGACCTCTCTCTCAAAGACACTTTGACTCTTCTCTACCTACCTTCAATATCCTCTTTAAAAACTTCTGATCATGCCTTTGGTCAACACCCTTAAATTCTCTTTATTCTCCTTTCCCCTTATCATCTATGTGAAGAGCTTCGAGTCACTTATCCTGCCAGAAATGCACTGTCTAAGTGCAGGTTGTTGAAATCCACAACCTCACCCTTTTTTCCCCTCACAAAAATTCATAAGTTCAGTTGGTTCTAAATGTTATTACCTACTAACCTCATTTCTTTCAAGCCCTCTTTCTGAATGACTTGCAATATCTGTTTTGGTGTCATTGGTGTATTGGGATGTTTTTCCAGTACCTGAAATAGAACAAACAAATTAGTAATAGGTAAAGAACAACAATACACAGTCAATCCACTTTACAGTATATCCCGTGAAGTGCTATTAGATGCTCAATGATGGGAAATGCACTATATGAAATGCAAAAAATAATATTATTAATATTATGTCACAAACATTAACACAACAGATTAACATTATCAAAGGCATTTCAAAGCGTAGCATATTCACAGTTTACTTTTAGCCAGTCGTCAAAGCAATTTGATAACTCAAAATGTTTGCTCTACAAAAGCCATTTTAGCAATGCGCAGAACACATACAATAAAGGAACAATCCTAACAGAATGTGTGGTACTTCAAGTAGCTATAAAAGGCTTCAATACAAAACTAGATAAGTTCCTAGAAATTGTAAGGCTTCAGAGTTATTAGGTGGTAAGGCAGATGTGTTGAAGGAATCTTTTGGGAAGGAAAGATGAACTCTTGCTGTGTTACTATCTCTGAAGGAACACCACCAATAGATTAACAAGCAGGAATACTTCTACCTTGTTTAAGAGGTAAATGTTTGTAAATCAGGAACATTTAATGTTATTTGCATGATAATTGCCAGTCAACAATTGTCAGTCAACAGTGGTGTCGCTCTCTTTCAATGAGAAGCAGTACTGACATTACACTCAAGGACGCTATGGTCAGGCCTGTGGATTTGTTAGCAAAGTCCAAAAATAGCTACAATTCAATTACTGTACCCTTCTCATGTCAGCAGCAACTGTGACTAGAAGAGAACAAAGCTGAGCTCCTCGGTCACCCATGACGCCCCAGGGATTGGCCCGCAGAATGCTGGGTAAGAACAAAATTCTGATGCGGAGCACCGATGCAATCAGGTCTCAAAGCTTTGACAGCAAAGGTGTAGGAATCTTTCTGTTAGCGATTCCACAGTTCTGTTATATTACAGTGCATCTTTCTGCAGTGCCACAAGGTGGGGCAGTCAAAGCATCATCTAAGCCACCAAAAAAACAGCTGTGAAGCAATCAACATCTCAATATAGCATTCTTTAATCTGTCTCCACCCTTTAAAGAACTGAGGATACTGTGTCAAAAGATAGCAATAGTGTTTTTCGCTCACAAATATACAGTCAATTCACTTTACAGTATTTCTGTGAAGCAATTTGGGACGTATAAAAGACGTGAAAAGCGCCGTATAAGATGCAAGGATGATTAATATTATTAATAGTGTTCATCTTAAAGTGCTTTGTGGGATGTGGCTGTATGCTAATTGGCCTCCCCATATTGCCATTAAGATATACAATCCCTATACCTCACCGTAATAATGTGAAGTGCTTTGAGACATCCTCCTACGTAATGTGAACAGTATTCAATCAACAACAACAACAACAACAATTTACATTTATATAGCGCCTTTCACGTCGGGAGGACGTCCCAAGGCGCTAAACAAGAGGCGTGTGACCCGAGCTGGGAGGGGAGTGTTTGGGAAGGGGTGAAACACGAAGGGGAGGTAAAAGAGTTCGGGGTGGAACAAAAGGCACGATCGAAGAGGAAAGTCTTCAAATCGGCCTTGAAAGAGGAAAGGGAAGAGGCGAAACGGAGGGATTGAGGGATGGCATTCCATAAGGTGGGAGCGGAGAAACTGAAGGCCTGGCCTCCGATGGTGGGGCGGTTCGGGCGGGGGGCTTAGAGCAGGCCAAGTCCTGTTGAACGGAGGGTCCGGGTGGGCGTGTAGGGGGAGAGTAGATCGGCTAGGTAGGATGGGGCAAGGCCGTGCAAGGCCTTGTAGGTGAGGACGAGGATCTTAAATTCGATCCTCTGGAGGATGGGGAGCCAGTGGAGACGGGCGAGGGTGGGGGTTATGTGGTCACGGAGGCGGGTGCGGGATAGTACACGGGCTGCAGAGTTTTGGATGGCCTGCAGCCTATGAATGGAGGAACTGGGGAGGCCGATTAGGAGAGAATTTCCGTAATCCAGCCGTAAGGTGATGTACGCGTGCACGAGTGTTTCGGCAGCGCGGGGGGTAAGATAGTTGCGGAGCCTGGCAATGTTGCGCAGATGGAAATAGGCGGTGCCAGTCAAGGCGCGGATGTGGGGGAGGAAGGAAAGTTTTTGATCGAACATGATGCCGAGGTTCCTGATTGGCTTTGTGAGGTGGAGAGTACAGCCTTGGATGTTGAGGCTGGCAGCGCCCGATGTGCGGAGGCGCTGGCTTGAGCCAATCAGGAGGGCCTCGGTCTTATTCACGTTCAATTGCAAAAAGTTGTCCCTCGTCCACGATTCGATGTCGGACAGACATGCTGTCAGAACATCGATCGTCTGAGGGTTGAGGGATGAGGCAGAAAGGTACAACTGGGTGTCATCCGCATACATGTGGAAATTTACCCCATGTCTGCGGATGACGTCGCCCAGGGGGAGCGTGTAAAGGGTGAAAAGAAGGGGACCGAGGACAGAGCCCTGAGGGACGTCGTGGGAAACTGTGCGGGGGTTTGAAGAAAAGCCATTGGAAGAAACAAAATGTAAACGATGGGTCAAATAAGAGTGGAACCAGTCAAGGACTGTGCCTTGAAGGTTGAGGTGGGAGGAAAGACGTTGAAGGAGGATGGTGTGATCGACTGTGTCGAACGCAGCAGACAAGTCAAGGAGGACGAGGAGGCAGAGGGAGCCTTACAAATCAAGTGTAAGGATTTGATTTATTATGATAAAATCAAGCAAAGAACTATAGAAATTGACGCCACAGAAGCTGGCCACTGGGCTTATTGGGACAAGTGGAAGAATAAGGGAATGGTCATGTAATTATAGTTTCAATAACAGTAATTTGCATTTGTGTAACCCATTTCATGTCAGGACGATGCCCCAAGGCTTTTGACAATTGAGGGTTTGCACCCGAGATGGTGGCCGGATTTGGAAGGGGTAGGTGGGATTCAGGAGTGAGTTTTCCATTATGAAATACTGTATATGAAATAATTATTGCAGAAAGACAACAGAAAAGTTAATTCAGGACTGCCAGCTGTACCACTAAAACGCACCACAAAGCGGAGGCAGGTTTGATACACAGCTCTGTTCAGTTCCTGATTTGAGCTGTTCTGGGCAGTCCACATGATCTCCCAGTAGGGGGAAGGCAGCATAGTTGGGATAATGCTGGCACCCCATCACCATCAGAGGACTGATATCGGAAAACAGTCTGCGCTCTTGGAAGAATTCGCTGTAATGTATCCACCCCCGGAGAAGTCAAAAGAAGACTCCTATATGGAATATGAATAAGATTTGAATCAGTGTTGTAGATAATAATGTAAGTGATTTGGTAAATTAGTGCAGGGACTGTAAAATAGTGTTAGCAAAATGGAGAAAAGATTTAGCTGAATATTTACCTATTTGATCTGTTAGTAAAATGTGGATATTCACATTAAATGTTTTAATATGCACCGGCTATCAATATTTTCTTATGCCTTCTAAGATTCTTGTGGCATAGAAAGCATCAGGATGTACTGCTGGATTCAAGCAGATTCACTCCTTATTCAAAAGCACAATTTGTATACAGATATGGAGCTTTCATGCTTCATTGCATGCAGACATAGCTGATGTAACACAGTAATCAGAATCCCATTCAAGCTGTGCTGCTGCTGCTGAATGTTCAAAGACCAACGTCAGTTGTGTCATTGAGAGAAAGCACCAAACAGAAGCTGGGCACTTACTTACAGTGAAGGGTTGCTGTATCATCTTAACTATGTTACTGGCAGGCATTAGTTGAGGCCTAGGAGCATGACAGCTTCTTGATTCATGGGCAAGGTTGTTGTTTGCCATAAGGAGACCAAGACAGGGGAAAGGTAGAAAGCTAATAACTATCTAAAGAATCAGGTAACAAACTAGGCAATATATAAAGTGTTACCCAATGTGCAGCGTGCGCGCACACTGAATAAGATGGAACTGGAAATCTCTGTAGTAGATAGGTTGGTGGTGGATGGGGAATCATATTATCACAGCAAGTGACTGGGATAGTTGGTGCAAACATATTCATAAAATAAAATCCTATTTAAAATTTTGGGGTGTTAGCTCGTGTCTAACACATGCCAGAACCTATTGCACCTCTTGCTTCAGGGTACAAGAGTAACAATCTTTGGATTTCAGAGGTTGACTAATCTCAAAGCTCCTCAGATGTAGAACAGAATTATGCATACAGAAAATTACTGTACCCTCTTCTAGAATTGCAGCATAGCGCTGCGGTTAAAATCCTGAGTGAGTGATGCACGAGATGTTTTCATGAGTAGAACTAGACTCACAGACAACATAGGAGCTGCTATAAAAATGAATTACACTGGGTCTTATGCTCTTCAAACTGCAAAACGACACAAACTACCAGGTAAAAACTTCTCAAAACCCATTCTGGAAATGATTATAACCTCTCCCACATCTTCTTCCCTACCCCGTTGATTTAGGATTGTTGTGCCATGTACAAATCAGCAGCTGGCATTCAGACAGGCTATGTAATTCTTCTGTGACAGGCTGCTGCTGGGAGTTATGCGAGAGTGGCCTCGAGCGATGTCTCCCACAGGTTTCCCCTGCTCCCCTCATGTCTGCTCAGCACCTTCTCCTGACAGCCTGCCACAGCATCATAACTCAGCATGAGGGGAAACCTCTAGTAAAAATTCCAGCAAGTTTTCAGACCAAAGAAAAATATATCAGCTCCTTTATATGAGCTTTATACAAAGCTCCCCTCACAATTCAGTTCAAACGTTGCTCAATGTTGTCTGTTACAGACCAAACCCACAACGTTGCATGTTTGGACACTTATGGCATCAGTATTTCAAGTATTATTAAATGATTTAAAATGTTTAAATTAAGCTTCCTCAAATGCCCAGAGGCATATGTAAGCTATACAAAATCAGAGCGCTGCAGCTTCAAATTCCAGTCTGCTGAGTTAGCTGAGTGATCTCAGGCAGGACTGTGTGGTTATAATGGTTCCAGCCACCCCTGAGCTCAGGAGTGGAAAAAGTAAGTCAAATGGAAACAGCAGTACAGTACTATATTGAGACTGGGGTTATGCTGTAGAAGAGAAGGTTTTTAATGCATCCTACACCTGACCTTGAAATGCTGACCCCAAAAGTGAGAAAGTGTTTCATTTCTGAGTGAAAATGTATATATACATAGGCACATTCAACTTTTAGTGCCTTGGCATCTGACAACAGATGTGTATTATTATTGTACAAGGCAGAAAGGTCCTGTAATTTTCTTTCACCAAATTCAACATTTCTTGTGATACACTGAAGGCCTCAAATAAATTTCAACCAATCAATTTTTGAGATGATTTGTCTCAGAGAAAATGTAGTAAAGTCTATTTGTATTTTTTTATGTTGCTCTTCACATGTGATGGGAATAATAACTTTTCTAATTATAAATAACAGAGAAGTCTATTATGCCATAAGCACAAACCATGTATAAACTCATATATACTGAGAAATTACGATTGTCATTAAAAGGATATATTGTGTAGCTCAGTGGTTAGAGCACTCGCTTTGTAAGCACGAGACCTTCCTGGCTCAATTCCTGGCAGGGTGAAACCTTGGGCAAGTTTTCTTACTCCACACGCCTGATAATAATCCCTCATGAAAAAAACACAATAATAATTTGATCACTCAATCTCCGACTGTTGTGGGACACTGCTGTGTGCAATTGGCTGCCATGTTTCACCCACACATATACAGTCAATTCATTTTACAGTATATTCTGTGAAGCGCTTTGAGACGTCTAGGAGACATAAAAAGCACTATATCAACTTCAAAGATTGTTATTATATTGTTATCTTATACAGTACAATTAATGTGTCAGAATTGTGCATTGTTAATGTAGGATAGCCCTATCCTGAAAAGGAAGCTTACAAAATGAATGATCCAACAGTTCACCTCAGGTTTCTTGCTGAACATAGATTATAATTATAATCCATGTATTTTGATATAGCTCTTTTCACATTTTATCGACGTCCCAAAGTGCTTCACAGAATATACTGTAAAGTGAATTGACTATATTTGTGGGGGCATTTTGTTGCCAAATTTTCTCCTGTTTTTCTCACTTTTTGTAGCTTTACTCATTCTTTTTTGCACTTTTGTATGGTTCCACTTTATCTATGTGGAATTATTATTATTCATGTGTAACAGTGAAGGTTTGAAGCCTATCAGCACATACCTGATCCTATCCACACCTGAAGGATACAAATGCACACTTTCCAGCAGGGCGTCTCTGGAAAGTGCTCAGTGATTCCCGACTCAGCATGACTCAAATTAGATTCTTGCAGAATTGTACAAAATTCTTAACTTCAAAGCCCTTTTATGAAAAAAATCCTCTTAACATGAAGGCACTATACCAAATGTAAGGGTTAGGATTATAACAAACCAGATGTAGACAGCACAGAGAATGAACCAAGTCTGTGACTTTTTAGATTGTATGATCTTATCTTTACCTACTGAGATGAGTCTTACACTAGTTTCTATTTTCAGACAGCAGCACCACATGAACTAGCCTTACCTTTGACAAACTAGTCACTATTTCATTAAAAAGTGAAATAATAAGACCTAATGTGCTCAGTTGTATGTTATTCAAGCAACACATTTGCATTTATGTAGCTCCCTTCACATGGGGTAGCGTCTCTGAATGCTTATCTGGCAGGGAGAAGTAAAACAGATGGATTGAGGTAAAAGAGTTGCATCGTTTTGAGGAATAGTGATCGAAAGCACAACCACTGATGGTAGAACGAAGGGGCCAAGGGCAACAACAACAACAATTTACATTTATATAGCGCCTTTCACGTCGGGAGGACGTCCCAAGGCGCTATCTGTCCAAGGGCAGGCAGGAGGACAGAGCCATTTGAATGAAGGTGGCAGTCTGTGGGATGTTAGGTGGAGGATAGTGTTGGCAGATTGGAGAAGTAGGAGATGTCAAGCCATGAAATTATTTATACGTAAGTGCAAAGAAACTTGCCTAGAAATGGCTGGGGAAGCTCCGCCCCATACACCACCTGTGCTGTATTGCACTGAAGCCAAACAATACCCGAGTTCCACCCACAGCGCCAGATGAGAGGGTTGACACTGGGAACCGGAAACAGCTGTTCTGAACTTCAGGGGATTTACCGGATGTTGAAAAAAATCTAATACTGTATGTACAGTAAAAGCCCGTTTATCCAGCACCCTCGGGACCTGACCAATGACGGTTAAACCGCATGCCGGATATTCGGCCAAAAACGCATATGCCATCTAAACATATGAATTTCCATGTCTAGCTGGCATTACATTCGGAAAAATGTAATGCATTTTTCCAGATAAATTCCGGTTAATCGAACGCGGGCTTTTTTTTTGATGTGCCAGTTATACAGAAGTTAAGGTTGATCGAAAGCTGGATAAACGGGCTTTTACTGTATTTTGAAATCTTGCCAATTTTACAACAACTTTGATTTATATAGCGTCCGACATGCCGGACAGCGTCTCAGAGCGTTTCACAATAATGAATCCCGGGGGTGAGCCAGGGGCAGGGGGAAAGAAAGGTGATCGAAGGCATGGTCGAAAAGAAAGGTCTTTAGCTGAGACCTGAAACTGGGAAGAGAGGAGAGACGAAGGGTGAGGAAGGAAGCTCCATAGCCTTGGGGCATAGTGGCTGAAGGCACGGCTGCTGATGGTGGTGTAGCAGAGGATTCAGGAGACAAGGAGGAGGCCAGACCCGGTGGAGCGAAGGCAATGGGTGCTGGTTTGAGGAGAGAGGTCGGAGAGGTAGGGGGATGCAGAGGAGTGGAGGGATTTGAAAACAAGGGTGAGGATCTTGAAATCGATCCTCTTCGGGACAGGGAGCCAGTGAAGTCTGGCAAGGACTGGGGTAATGGGGGAGTGAAGTTTGATGCAGGTGAGAATGCGGGTGGCAGAGTTTTGTATGAGTTGGATTTGATGGATTGTGGTGGAGGGGAGACCGGCGAGGAGAGCATTGGAATAGTCCAGCCGAGAGGTGACAAAGGCATGCATTTTATGGATTTGCTGACTTTCGGAATGTCGGATTATTGAGGTTTTACTGTACCACATTCAAAAGGAGGCTCTACTGAATGAGCAGAAGTTAAGGGAGGAATTTGGGAAACGGTTGCTTCTGAAATCAGAGCAATTAGTTCAAGACTCCCTTGAGAGTGAAATCCTGTGATGGTTAATGAAGGAAAATGAACAGTCTGGATTTTACCAATTACTGAACTTCCTTCATTACAGTTCACAATTCTGGTGGTTGGCAATTATAGATACCACTATTCTGTGCTGATATCCTACCAAATCTCCCACTGCATTCTATGCTCTTTAAAATCCACTTTCCCCACCTTCTCTTTTCCTGGCTCCAAACCTCACCAATCCCAGCAAAGAGCACAGAAAATGTTTGTCCTTCATCTGAAGAACTCCAACAGATCCTCATAATAACTGCTCAAGAAGGCTTTGCACTCCCTCTGGAAAAGTACCTGGGCTCTGATGGCTGCCACAGCTGCTACTGGTAACAGCACTAAAGCCATGATCTCATAATTTAGGCTGTGTATTGCCAGCTGTGCTAGCTTTCGAATGAGATATTACGCCAAGGTCTGATCTGCCCAAAGATCCCGTGAAATCGTTTGAACAGTGTATGTTTCTCACTGTGCCCTGGCCAGCAATACGACTGATCATTCACCTCAAGGATAGTCACTGATCGTACTGGGCACAAATTGCTGATCGATTGCCTACAAAAACAATCACTCTAGTGGTCAATAATTATTTGTGAAATTTGTGACACAGTTCTATAATAATGCAAGTTCAATTCTCTAGTACCTCTCTGTGTCAGTTCATTGGAATCCTCATTCCCTACCTCGTGCGCAGCCTCCCCCCGCCCCCCTCACCCCCACTACCACTCTGCTGCAGTGTTACCATGTCTCTATCAGCGTGAATCATACATTTTATCTCCATGTAGAAAATTCAAGCAGTGGTTATCTGCCAGTTAGAGCTGGTTTCCCTCTGGTGGAAGCTGCTGGAAATTGAATTGAGCAAAGAAAAAGTAGTGAATTGGCAAAAAAAACACTAAAATAAAATAACAACTTGTTGCAAGGAAAAACAAAGATCGAGACCGGCTAAGAGTAAAGATTAGGTTGGAAGCATCAAAATTTATTTTAGAAATCAACCCGTTAAAAAGAATTAGGATCAAGTTTGTTATTTCTGAAGATGCATAAATAATAAAAACAATAATAAATAACAATAATCTATGCACTTGGGAGATGTGGTAGGATCTCAGTACAGAATAGTGGTATCAATTATAATTGCCAGCCACCATTATGAACTATAATGAAGGAAATTCAGTATTTGGTGGAATCCAGACTGTTCATCTTCCTTTCTCCTCATGATGACCTCTCAATGCATTCACAAGAATTACTACAAGTGCAACAATCTTATGTATTTTGTAGGCAATCACTAAAAACAATAGACAAAATTGGAAACAATAATGATTTGTAAATAAAATATGAAAATAAAACTGAAGATAAATTTTAAAAACACAAATAGGTAAACCAATTAAAGAATAGCAAGTACACATCGCCATTAGAGAAGTCCGATCAACTCTAATCTGAACCATGATTTAAGAATCTGCATATCGATTTCAGATAAAATTTAGTTTCCATTATCAACAACAAGGGGCATTTATTTAGCACCATTCACAAGGGGTAGCGTCCCAGAGCGCTCATCGTATCAATCATTCCCAAAACACATGGATAAAATACAAGTTCAGACTTGCTTTAGTTACAAAGTTTCTTTCAGGCTGTCAATAAACAATAGATCCGTGAACCTGACCTGCCACATGCCGCTTCAGCAGACAAGATTGCAATCTAAACTGGTCTAGTCATGCCCCATGTATAAAAGAATTTAGACAGTCTCAGTTGACTTTATTATGCTGCAGAATATCTAATCCAATTTGATGGTAGTTGTACTTCTCTCTGGTACATTCGTACATTAGTTTGCCGACTCATCCTTCTTGTCTATTCCCCAGCTATAGTTTGGGCACTCAAATAGAAAGAAAATACTGTTCTTGACACAGCACAGCATTCGAGTATTAACTCAAAGAGATTGTTAACAACTGAGCCAGGCTGATACTGCTACCAAATTAATGCAATCAACCTCATTAAATCTCCATATTATCCCTTAGTTTTCCAGGATCATGTATGGTACGGTTGCAATTAAATCCATTTGTGGCAGCAGACAACATGCATACTGACATGACCTCTTTCCTCCCTTCCCCCCAGCACGCATGTCTATGAGTTATGTGATTTATGTCACTTTAATTTTTTTTAATGTATCTTGCCAAATATATTATCTTGCTCTATATATCTTGCTCTATTACATCAGGGCCTCAATGAGCGAAAACGTCCTACAACTCAATGTTGACAAGACAGAAGCCATACTCATTGGCTTCCATTAACATCTTCTATCCTGTGGCTCTGACCTCCTCAATCTCACCGGCTTATTCCTCAGACTTACTGAACCAGAGCGCAACCTAGGCATCAGCCCACAGCTGGCCTTCCTTCACCATACCAGGTCCCTGACGAGGACCACCATACTCTACATTGTCCGCCTTCCCCGACGCAGCCAAAACACTCATCCATGCATTCGTCACCTTCCGACTTGACTTTTCAAAAGCCCTCTTTGCCAGTCTCCCCAGCTCCACCATACACAGTATCTAGCTGATCAAACCTCTGCGCCTGCATACTCACCTGTACAAAACTCCATACTCCCCATACACTAGTTCTAGCCAGGCTCTACTGACTCCCTATTGCCGAACTGATCAATTTCAAGATCTTCACATTTGTTTTCAAATTGCTTCAAGTCCTGGCACCTCTTTATCTCTCTGCCCTCCATTCAACCAATGGTGGCTGCGGTTTCAGCCACTATGCCCCAAAACTCTAGAACACTCTTCCTCTATCCCTCCACCTTGTCCCTTTCTTCCTCATCTTCAGATTGCAACTCAAAATCTTCCTATTCGACCAAGTTTATGGTCATCCTCCTCTTCCCTTGGCTCGGTGTCGTGCTCCACCACTATCAAGTGCTCTGGGATGCTACCCTTCATGAGGGACGCTATATAAATGCAAGGTGTTGTTATATGCCCCAATCCCTATGTTTTTCATCTTATTTTGTTTAAGGAACAAATACTCTCTGATTTCACAACACAATTCAAATTCAGTTAGTGTACATCAAAGCTTTACATTTCATAAGATCACGGTTTGAATTTGGAAGATTATGAATTTCTATCTGCTAATTTTTAATGTAACTCTAGACTTACAATTTATAATGTAACTCTAGACTTTTGATGTATAAATACACAAATATTTTGGAATTTTAAAATCATGTGCAAAGCCTGATTAATCAACACATAAATATATTTGAAGACCTTACTCACTTATTGCATATGTCTACGCTCCTTACCAAAACATATGACTGTATTTGTTTTTAATGTTAAATTGACTGATAAACATTTGGCAATTTCCACTACAGTCAAATAACATGAAATAAACAGCATTTGACAAAAGAAACAATGCTTTCAAACAGTACTTTTTTTTGAAAATGCTCGTCTCGGTCTGGATAGAACCTAATCTTGCAAACATTAGAAACACATTTTTTAAATGTCAGTTTTATCAGCAAAGACTTTGTATTAATATAAAAAGCAACATAGTTTTGCTTGGACCTTCCTTATTTCTATCATGTGTTTGTTCAGAAACAGTGAGCACCAATAAACACTCACTGAGTTCGTGACTGGGAGGAGTTTCACATTCAATGCAATGGTTACTGAAATCCAAGGGTTCATTCCTGATGTTAATCCAATTCCTTCCCAATGAACTCCAGAAACCTTCCTGCTGGCAGCTCCTCCAATTAAGTCACTAATACTCATTGATAACAATTGAACAAAAACAAGACATAAAAAGCCTTTAACAATGGATGCTAATTACAATTCTTGATGATATTCTTTGGCTGTCAACCAAAAGGTTGATGGTTTGAGTCCAACCTGGGACGTAGATTTTACTCCCCAACAACTCAAAATAACGCAAATTATTGTGGAGTCCTGTGGCTCAGTGGTTAGAACACTCGCCTTGCAAGCAAAAAACCTGGGTTCGATTCCCAGCAGGGTAAAACCTTGGGAAATTTTCTTACTCCACACGCCTGATAATAATCCCTCAAGCAAAAAAAAAAAAGAATTTGGTCACTCAATCCACGAATGTTGGTGGATCACTACTGTACACAATTGTCTGCCGTGTTTCCCCTGCAAATATATAGTCAATTCACTTTACAGTATATTCTATGAAGCGCTTTGAGACATCTAGATGACGTGAAAAGCGCTAAATCAAATGCAAGGATTATTATATATTTTAAAGAGGATCAGATATTGTGGAGTGAATAGCATGATGATAATAATAATTTGTGCATTTGATATAGCGCCTAACACGTCTGTGATTCTCAAAGCGCTTCACAGAATATACTGTAAAGTGAATTGACTGTATATTTTGTGGGCCAAACATGGCAACCAATTGCATACAATAGGACACCACAAACAAGTTGTGTGAAATGAATGACCAATTATATTTTTTAAGCAAAATTACCCACGGAAAAGCGATCTGCCAATCAACTAAGATCCGTGTTCCTATTTACTAAGGTACTAGTTAAACTGTGTGTGAAGAAACTTGCACGTTTTCCCTGCCAGGAATCAAACCCAGGTCTCTCACTTGTGAGGCGAATGCTCTGACCACTGAGCTACAGAATTCCACTATAGCACATAACCCCATTTAGCATAGTGGCTAGTGCGCTCGCGTCACAAGCGCAAGGACCCAAATTTGATTCTTGAGCAGGGCAACACTTTAGTCAAATTTCTTTACTTACTTGTGAGGCGAGTGCTCTAAAGTTATATAGATTCATAGAATCATAGAATTTTATGGCACAAAAGGAGGCCATTCAGCCCATCTGGTCTGTGCCGGCTCATTGAAGAGCAACTCAATCCTACTGCCCAGCTCTCTCACCATAACCTAACAGACCTGTTCTCCCTAAATAAAGATCTAATTTTCTTTTAAAAGCTGTGATCACTTCTTTATTTTTGTATTTAGTGGCTATGTATATAAAACCATGAATCCTGTTTACCCTTTTAACATACTTCTCTAGATGGCAGCACTCTATTTGCTTTAGGTCCCAGAATATCTTCATTCAGGCAGCACTGGAAAACACTGAAGTGTTTTTCAGGAGTGTTCTAATTCACAAATTATTAAAATAAGAAGAATCTAGCTATTGCTGGAACAACACAAGATGCAACTTCATCCAAATTGGTGTCGGTTTGATATATGGCACTGAGTTTGAAGCCATCGCAAGGAAATAATCCCATAACAAAAACAGAAGTCGCTGGTAACACTCAGCAGGTCAGGCAGCATCTATGGAGAAAGGAAAGTGAGTCAACGTTTCAGGTCTACAACCATTCATAAGAAGTGGAGCTTGCTGGGAGGGAGAGGCTTTAACGGACTAACAGAGAAAGGGGAGGGCAAGGAAGACAGAGGGGAAAATAATCCCATGCTGCTTTAAATTTGCAATCACCCTCGACCAACTCCACTGGCTTCCCATCACACAGAAGATAAAATTCAAGATCCTGGTCCTCACCTTCAAAGCTCTCCATATCTTCGCTACCCACTACCTCTGCAATCTCCTAACCCCTATCAGCCTGCCTGCTCCCTCTGCTTAGCAGGCTCCAGCCTACTTCATGTCCCCACCTCACCTGCCCCATTTGGCCATTCTGCCCCACCCTCTGGAACTCCATCCTGCAGTCCCTCCACCTCATCCCATCCCTTTCCTCCTCAAGACCCACCTTAAGACCCTCCTCTTTGACCATGATTTCAATCCACCCTCCCTAATTCCTACCCCCAGCTCTGGTCCTGAATACTGTCTGTCCAACACCTCGGGAGCTATACAAATGTAATTTTTGTTGTTCTTGCAATGGATTTCACTTTGAATTTCACCAGTATACCAATAACAGGAAACAGAGTTCCGTGAGGGGGGGCTTAAGAATGCTTGCCTGAAACACTTTTTTCCTTGGAATGAAGCAGGTTAACTTGGTGCAGCTGACTTGCAACTCTCAAAATTGATGCAAAGTAAAGCTGCTGGGTGCAGTAAAAATGCACCGTTAGTGACCTCACATACCAATTTCCAATCACCACAAATAGAATAGCAGCTCTCTCAACCTACGGTTACCAGATTATAGCGATTTAAATTAGGTAATAAACTATCACAATGACTTTCAAAGCAACTTATAAAGTCAGCTTGATTTAAGAATGTAATACAGCCTTCTGTAGTAAATGGAGCTGAAACAATGGTTTAGTTTTTGTTGGAATTTCTTCTGAACACTTTTGTTTCATCCTTACTTTTCCAGCATTCCAATTTTGGGGAGAGTAAGCAGGAAACTTAGGAAGGCAAAATATAGTTTCTTTTGAACAGCACAATCATCTCACGTTTAAAATGAATTTACTCTCAATCTCCCCCATACCCAATGTCTTGAGACATCTGAATTAGAATTTAAAAAAATCTCAGACAATGAAAATGCAAACCTCTTTCTTCCATTGTCCCTTTTCTATGCCGCCTCTCCCTTTGTCGCCACCATTACCCACAATATATCACCCCTACCCATCTATCACTCAGGAAAAACCTACATTTTCTCCTATCTCCATATTATTTCCTCTGCAAGAGATTTTAAAGAAACTATCCACTGAGAAATTTAAAGTAAACACATACTAGGTTAAGGCTTCTCATCCCATGACTCCTCATTTACTGCATTTTAGTTTGATCACTTTCCATTTCACTGGGCATGTTCCTCCAACTCTAGCCAGTGTGCTCTGAGCTCTTCAGCAGCACAACTTAAAATAAGGGTTCATTCCATATCACATGTGAATTAGACTGTCACTTAAATGACTTTCACATTTTTAAGTTTTCTAAAATCACAGCACTATTTGCCTCATAATCTAGAATCACTTCATGAAAATAAGAACTTCAACTAAAAGTAAAACGTTTTCTATTACTTGCAAATTATTCAGACATCACTTTGCTTTCTTTTCCATAATTGACTCCCGCAAAATCGATTATATATTTTTTTACACACAATATATATGGAAAATGTTTGATTTTTTGTACTCTTCAGGGTATTCCTCAGTGTTTAGGTTCGATTATTCTCACTTAAGGCCCAGAGAGAGCAGCCAGCTGCAGAGCTCTTCTCTAACAATAACATAACTTATCCCAGAACAATGTACAAGTTTGCTTACACTCCTCACACCAACTACCTTTATGAGTTTTCTGAGTAAGATTGCCATTTCACAATCTGTACTGTCCTAACTTGCACCAAACTAGGATATGACTACCTTTTGTGCCTGAAGGTGCATTCCCACTGGACAACTGAGATTACATAAACTTACTGCTTTTAGGACTTTTTCATCTGACAGGGCTGACCTGCTTACCCTTCAATTAGGCTGGATTTAAACCCATGTCCCAAATGTGAAATGCCATGACTCTTAAAACCAATACACCAATAGGTACTCAAGATACATTGCTTTCAAACATTTGTTTATAAAACTTTAAGGACATACAAAACCATCTACTTTGTTTCTTTAGAGGACATCAATACACCCAGAAATTTGAGTAGAGAATCTCCACTTTCCCACTGTGACATTTTACTGTTTAGCTCTCCCATAGCGACTTTGGTGTAAACATGCAGACTGGGATGGAATAAAATGATGGCAGAAGACAAGACGGTGTTTTTTTTTCTGTGTGTGACAGTAATGCTGCCAGGATATTTACAAACCACTATAGAATGATATTGCATCAGCTTCCAAAATGTTTATCAGAACTCATCCACGAAGGGAGACAATTTGATAGCTGCTGATACTAATTCATATCTGCTCTTTAATCAGCCAAATCAGTATATAAATACTGTAACCAGGTGTAAACAACTGTAGACATGAATTTTGAGAACACACCAATAATTTATTGTTTGCAATGATAATAATTGACAGTGCTGCAATCTACTATTGTAAACACTAGGGTTAGTTTATTTCCTTTCATATACTGTATATAATATAAAATATACTACACACACACACACATATATATATACATATTTCTCAGTGGAGGTTAGCTTTATCTTTATTTCTATTTTGTGTTGAGTTTTTCTTCCTTAACAAAACATACAGCCCCTCAGCCCTCTCTCCCTCCACCCCCCACCCCCCCCCAACCCAAAAAACTTCACAAAGCAAAAGACCGTTGCTTCAACAGTCAGTAAACAAAGCCACGGGCAGGACAGACAACAGCGATCGCTGCATCCCCTGGCTCTGCTCTGACCTGGATTAAAACAAAATTAAAATTAAAATTAAAAAAGGCATACCAAGCGGGCCGCCTCTGCCCAAGTGCGGTCCTTCTTTTTCCTTTTGTCTTTCATTCTGTCTCCTTTTTTTTTTGCCTGCCCCCCCCCCCCCCCGCCACTCCCCCTCCCCCCACAACTCAGAATTGTTTGGGTTTTGTTGTTGAGAGACACATAAACACCACCACCACAACAACAACAATCGGAAAGAAAAGAAAAAACGGGGCGGGCGGGGGGGGGGAGAAAAAAAAACGACGCTGTTAAAACACTCAAAGAACACCCAGGGACTGTGTGAAATGACAACAATAACACAGAGACATACAGTACAGAGCCATCCCTGCCAACCGCCAGCTGACAGCTCCCCCCCTCGCTCAATACAATACCCGGCATCCCCCGCCCGCCGCCGGCACCGCCCGCTCGCGGGGTCACAGGTCACAGAGTCACAGGTCAGCAACCAGCTGTCAACCACACACTGCCTGCACATCTCGCGATATTACAGTTAGCCCCCCCCCAGCCCCTTCGCCTCCCCACCTCACACACGCACTCACATCATCATCACCGTCACTCAACACACACCCTCCCCATCATCATCACCCACCACCCCACACCCCCCCCCCCATCACCATCCCCCAACATACACCTTCATCATCATCATCCCCCTCCCACACCCTCATCACCACCCTTCAACACATACACACCCTCATCACCATCCCCTCAACACACACACCCTCATCACCATCCCTCAAAGTCAACACACACACCATCATCACCATCCCTCAAAGTCAACACACACACCCTCATCACCATCCCTCAAAGTCAACACACACACCCTCATCACCATCCCTCAAAGTCAACATACACACCCTCATCACCATCCCCCAACATACACCCCCTCATCACCACCCCCCAACACACACATCCTCATCACCATCCCTCAAAGTCAACATACACACCCTCATCACCATCCCCCAACACACACACCTTCATCACCACCCCCCAACACACACATCCTCATCACCATCCCTCAAAGTCAACATACACACCCTCATCACCATCCCCCAACACACACACCCTCATCACCACCCCCCAACACACACATCCTCATCACCATCCCTCAAAGTCAACACACACACCCTCATCACCATCCCCCAAAACACACACCCTCATCACCACCCCCCAACATCCACACCCTCATCACCATCCCTCAACACACACACCCTCATCACCATCCCCCAACATACACCTTCCCCACCATCATCATCCCTCAACACACACACCCTCATCACCATCCCCCAACATACACCTTCCCCACCATCATCATCCCTCAACACACCCCCTCTCCCATATCCTCAACATACACAATCTCCAAGCACACATAACCTTCCATACTCACCACTGTCATCCTCACAACACACAACCTCTTACACTCACCACCATCACCCTTAACACACACAACCCCCCCACACTCATCACCATCACTCTCAACACAGGCAAACACACTCTGCGTCGCCGTGCGAGCTTCACAAAACCTCTCAGGCACAATAATATTTATAACAATGATGGCAGTAATAACAACAATAACCATGGCAACAATAATAACAAACGGTAGAAATTCAGAAAAGATAGATATCAGCGGAATGCGGAGGTGTTTACCCCCCCCCCCCCCCCCCACCCCCACCACACACACACACACACACACACATAGACACAGAAACACATGTGGTGATAGTGAACTGTACTTTATTTTATTAATTCAAAGAAAGCCAGCTGAGGAAGCAGTAGTGATGGTGTGTGAGGTGTGGGTGAAGGCCGGTTGTTTGTCCCTGGTTGCCGGGATACGGTGTGTATGTGGTGGTTGGGGACGGGGGGGGGGGAACGGGGTGTTGCCGTGGTTACGGCGGCTGCTGGATACGGGGTGACGGTCATTAACTCTCTCTCTGGTGTCCGCCTCTGGAGCACAAGCGCAGGATGCAGAACCGCGCTGTAAGTCTACACCTTTACAAGCTGTCAGGAGTCATTCAAACTGTGGTTTATATAAGTTATTATATTTATAATCCCCCCCACCCCACTCACCCCCGTTTTGAGACTTCGACACCGTGTGGTTTGGATATAAAACTCTTCCAACTCTGGTCTCTGGTTTCTGGTGATGGCAGTTGTTTGGATCTAACTTTGCTTTTACCTGGGAGTTTGACTACCACATATAGTACTATGTCTTTCTCTCTCATACCCCACCCCCACCTCTAGCTTTATTTTGTGTTTAAGCGCTCTGAGACGCCGTCCAGCGTGGAGGGCGCTATATAAATCGAAGTTGTTGTTTGTCGTTGTATAATAATAATTGGGGGAAAAGTGGATTAAGAAATGGAAAGGCAGCCTGATTTCAGTGGCAGAAAATGTCAATGTTATCTCTACTTTTATTCATGTTCATCCTATTTCTTTTTTTGTTACTTCCCTTCCAACTTTCTCCATGCTCTCTCTCTGTCTCTGTGAAGGTGTGTTACCTTTACCTGCCTACTAACATGTGCTGTTCTGCTGGAGAATTTAAAATTTTAAATAGAAAGTATTCGTTATTTCAGTCAACTTCTATCCGAGATGCATCATCATCATCTTCTAATGGTGGCATTGGACAAGTTTCTGTCTCTTCTGCGAACAGTTACTACACTTGAAAGCTATCACCTATGAAGGGTGACATGATGTTTTGATGTGAACATTTCGACAATGATAGACACTAAATCAAATTGAAAGAACAATTATTATGGTTCCGCAGCTACTGCAATGATCATTCCATATTCACTCAGCCCAGGCACTAAATGTTGGCAAAAACACAAAATTCTGCAGATGCCGGAAATCTGAAAACTGAATGTTGGCAGTCTCTTCATGGGGTATCACAGCTGAACCTGTTGAACTGTGCCTCCAGTAAAAGGAACAATAACGTAAAAGAAGAATGGGAGGAGAGAGGCAGAAATAATTGGTTTTCTTTCAATGATTCAAGGATGTCAGCTGTATGCGAAGTCCTGTAGCTCAGTGGTTAGAGCATTCACCTTGCAAGCGAGAGACTTGGGTTCAATTCATGGCAGGGTGAAACCTTGGGCAAGTTTCCTTATTCCACATAACTGATGATACTCTCTCAAGAAACAGAAAAATTGGTCATTTCAATCCACGACTGTTTGTGGGACACTACTGTGCTACCATGGTTACTGGTTACCATGTTTCACCCACAAACATAGTCAATTCACTTTACAATATATTCTGTGAAGTACTTTGAGACTTCTAGAAGATGTGATAAGTGCTATATCAAATGCAATAATTATTATTGGACATTTTGTCCACTATCTGGAAAACTAATTTACATAGATTTATTTTCCAAATAAAACTGTTCAGTGTCCTCTGAAACATCTTAAAATTGTTTTGGATTTAAATACTGTACAGTACTTATTGACTCTAAATATAACAACTGTTAAGGTAAAGTAATTGTTCCACTCATGTTTTGTTATTGTGAAACAAATTTGTAACAGTTATACTTACAGGCATGAACAACACAATTATCCAATGACCATATTGAGCATTACAATGTAATTGTATAATTGAATTTGTTTTAAACTGTAAATTTGAAACCTTGTTATTGAGGTAATTCTGTACAAAATGCTAAGGTGCTCTTTGGGAGATTAATCTAGTTAGATTTGGACCATGTACAGTGTAGTACACTGTCAACAATGTATTGGTCACTCAATCCATTGCTATTTGTAGGATACTGTTGCATGCAAATTGGCTACCAGGTTTGCCCACAAAATACACTCAATCATGTCACTTTACAGTGCATCCTGTGAAGTGCTTTGACAACATGTTACAGTGCTTTATCAAATACCGCTGATTATTATTAATTTCACAACTTGATAAGTGAGATTAAGAAGCAAGAGGTCTTTTGTTGATCCATTTTGTCTCATTCCTCCAGAATACGCATCCTTCAATCAACCTGTTTTTTTAAGTGAATCCAGCCTCTTGTCCTCAACCAATCTTCATAATAACCTGTTCCAGTTATTTAGCCTCTGAATAATAGTTCCTGACATCTGGTCTGAAATTGCCATTTGGAATTCAAACCATATGCTCGCTTGTTCTGCTGTCTCAGGGCATCTGGGGCTATTGTTCTGTGTTTACATCCCAATGCAAAAACTTGTACGTCTCCTGTGAGACATTTACTTTCAAAACCAAAGAGCTTGTTTAATTATTGTTCATTCCTTTAATACTGGGGATCCTCCTTGCTGCTTTCCTCTGCACTGCCTTCTGGCCACCTTATGTCGCATTGACCAGAACTGTATGTATCATTCCTGGTTGCAGCCTGAATAGAACCCTTTAGCTTGAGTATGACTTCCAGGGATTTGAGCTCAACTGATTTGGCGATATTTCCAGCATCTTGTTTACCTTGTTTATTGCTGCTTCATACTGCCTCATACTGTTTTGACATGCTCAATGATAAATCAACTAACACCAATCATAACAAGAAATTATAATGTATGGTACCTTCCCCGTCAGTTGGTGGTTAGGATCAGGAGGGGTGGAGGGCGGGGAGGGTAGGGATAGGAGAGTGACTGAAGGCATGATCGAAGAGGAGTTGTGAGATGGGTCATGAAGAAGGCAACCAAAGGGATGAGGCAGAGGGACTGTGGGATTCCAGAGAATGGGGACAGAGAGGCTGAAGGCACACCCAGCAATGGTGGGGCAGGCAAGGCGGGGGAACATGAAGAAGCCCAGAAACCGCTGAGTGGTGGGGGTGGACAGATCTCTTCCAGTTTTTTCCTTGACAAGAGCTATCGCATCCATACAGTACAAGTGTAATTGTAATACAGGTATCCCTCCCCAACCGCGGGGGATACGTTCCTGAAAACCTCCGTGGTTGGTAAAACCGCAGTTGGAAAACACAGGGCCCAATGGGAAACAAGGGGATGGGGGAGTAAGTTTGGGAGCATTGGCTGCCGGGATCTGCAGCAATCCATGAGGCTGTCTGACTGACAGACAGAGAGAGAGAGAGAAATCAACGGAGAAGGTGTGGTCGGTGATACGGAGGGTGGGGTGGGGGGGGGGGGGGGGGGGGTGCAGAAAGTGGTGTGTGACATGGAGGGTGGGAGGGAGGGAGTGTGCAGAAGGTGGTGGGGTGGATGACATGGGGATAGTGGGAGTAAGTTTGGGAGCATTGGCTTCAGTCACAGAGAGAGAGAGAGAGAGAGAGAGAAATCAATGGAGATTCACCTTAATCCTCAGAGAGAAGCAACATCTCGCTGGTTGATTGTGACATCGCAACTGGGTTGCTAGCTAGCACGAAGCTGGTTGATGCAACTGGGTGCTAGTGCCAAACGCTTGTGTTAATGTTAAAACCCGTGGATAAGCAAGGGTTAAGCAATCACCATTGCTTGGTTAGCAAGAGTTGTCACATTTAGCAAACCGTGGGTAAGTGAGTTTAGCGGTTGACGAGGCCGCAGTTGGGGCGGGGTACCTGTAAGCGCAATTGGCTGCTTATCATTTCTTTGAGATGCCTCAAAGTGTTTCATAGGATATATTATAAAGTGCAGTGACTGTATATTTTGTAGGCGGAATGCAGCAGACAAATAAGCACAGCAGTGCCCCACAAACAGTTGTGGATTGTGTGACCAAATTTTTTTTTTATATATAGCAATTATTACTCCCGGAAAGTGGTCTACCGACCAACTAACAATCAGGTTCCTACTTACTGCTAGGTTAACGGAGACGTGTGGAGAGGGGAAACTTATCTGCATGAACTTTATTTGCCAGTTATCAGCCCATGTCCATATCGTATCTATCCATTTGTTTCTGTAAGATCTTTGCTGCCTCATTCGATTGGTGTCATCTGCAAGTTTAACTACCTTGCACTGGATCTGAGACTCCAAGTCATTAATATATACAGGGATAAGAGGGGACTCAATAAAGATCCTATGCCACCATGCTAAATACTTCCCACATTTTAACTAAACCCCCCACCCCAACAATTACTCTCTACTTTCTTCCTTTAGACCATTTTGAATCTCGTCAGGAGAGGGAAAACCTTCAATTGAAGACATCAGACTTTTTTGAGAAAATTATCTTATGGTAAGGACATATGATTAGGTAACAAGAATACAATGTGTTGTCAATTGGGGACAAAATTTAACACAGCAATGAGTTGTCTCTTTATATATCGGATAATCGCCTAAATCATAGATGTCCTGCATCGAAGTCCACATTTGTAGTGTCTTGACCCATCACTGCATGTCCACTCAATGGTTACATTGAAGTTCCGTTTGTAACAAATGTGCAAAATACAGTCTTGACCAGTTACTGCATACGCATGTACAGGCTACAGTGATGAAGTAGCCCATGTGGAGTACAGTACAATTTACTTCATCGAAGCAACCACAGAAAATAAGGTACTGTACTTGTTTACTGTTGTGTTAATTGTATAAAGTCTGTCTTCTACAATTTTGCCTGTAACTCATACTTTGCACAAGTCATATTACAACAACATATAATCATAAATGTTATGATCCTGATTGATATGACTTGGGTGAACTTTACTGTATGAAAAAACATTTTAAGGCTCTCATGAGCCAAGAAATTGATTAAACTCATTATTTAATCATTAATTGATTACAGAATCATAGAATGTTAGAACACAGAAACAGATCATTCCATCAGGTCTGTGTTGGTGTTTTATCCTCCACAGGACCCATGTAGTCTAACCCAATTCTCATGTTTGCTTCTCATACCTTTTAATCTTCATCATGTATCAATCTAATTCTATTTAAAATAAATTAAGAATGTATTTAAACAACTGTTTGTGACAGAGAAATCCACATTCCGAAAAGCTTGTGCATGTAGCATTTTGGATAATTTTTCCACAAAATTAATTTTGCATTTAACTTAAATCTATGCTCTCTTATTAGTGTCTTGCCAACTGATGGAAATAATCTATTTGATGATTCACCATCTAATAATGCTTCATATATTGAACACCCTCTAATGAAATTTTGTTGTTGTTGTTTATACCTTTTCAATATAGGTTAATATTTTACTTTGATGTATTAATTTTTCAAACTATTTTGCTATGTCCTGTATAGGAAAGTCATTTTCAAACCTCTACATAATGACTCAAGTAAAATTCTTTAGCTTTGAAGAAGAAAATTATGTGCAAGGTAAGAAGCTTGTTATAGAATAATTTTATTGTAATTCCATGTTTAATTATGCTTTCAATAATTAGAACCTATACGTTTGGTAAAAATATATATTGATTGAAATTGTATTGACTGGTAATAGATATTTATAATGGAGATGGGAAAAAAAGTGGGGAAATGAAATTAAACAATGTGCCATGATCTAATCAAATTTTGGAACAGGCTAGACTAGTTTCATGAGCTCACCTGTTTTGTAAATTTATCTATAGAGGCTATTGTAAAACTATGCAAAAAGTACGTTATTTCTTCCACATTCTTTTTTAAAATTCTGTAATGGATTTATAGTTTGTAAATTTGTCATCAATTAATTGCTTTACTATATGAGCTTCAATAAGATGTTACCAAATATCAGTTCCTCAAGTAAGATTTTTTTTCTTGAAAACCATGTTTTTTTGAATTACTGTTGCAGATTGAGTTAATCCTAAATTAGCTTCCAGTAACTACTCTTAACCACCAAGAAGAATGTTGTTAACATCCCATCTCTCTTTCAACCTTTCTTACCTCTCTCTCTCTCTCTCTCTCTCTCTCTCTCTCTTTCTCATACATACATACTCTCCCTCCTCCTCTTGCTCCTTAGAATGTTGGAAATGGTCTTGGGAGGGATAAAATCAACCGCCGGCATAATCTTTTTATTTTAATAAATGTATATTCTGCTTTGATGGCCTGAAAAATGTATATATTTTGATCTGCGTTTCTTTCACTAGGAGCGAAGAGAGTTTCTTTCCAACACGATTCTGCCATGTGTCCCAGCTATAAATTGGTCCAAACGGCATCATTATCTGCCTGTCAAGTTGCTTGGCACATTAATGAACTGGAAGCAAAAATTGAAGAATGGTTCAAGCAGGTACTTTTTGGAAAAGCAGAATTATTTTTTAAAGTACATTCCTCTGCAGGACCCTGGAACAAGTCGTTGCTTCCCAGCTTTGCTCCTTTCTCTCCCGCCATTCCCTCCTCAAACCCCTTCACCCTTACATCCGTGACCTCCTAACCCCTTACCAACTTGCCTGCCTGCCCCTTTCGCTCAGCAAACTCTGGCCTGCTCCACATCCCCCGACCCACCATCCCCACCATTGGTGGGCGAGCCTTTAACCACTCTGTCCCCAAACTCTGGAACTCCATCCCGCAGTCCCTCCGCCTCACCCTCTCCCCGGCCTCCTTCAAGTGTCAGCTCAAGACTCTCCTCTTCGATGGACCCATCAGAAACTCCTAATGCCCCCCTTCCACCCACTGTCCTCACCTTGGGTCTGAAGCAGTGACCGTCCAGCGCCTTGGACGTCCTCCTGATGTAAAAGGGACTATACAAGTGTAATTTTGTTGTTGAATTTATGATGACAAGCTGCAGATTTGTTTTCAAAACATGCACAAGTGATTCACAAAATGAATTACAAACAAAGGTATTGACTGTACCTTTGTTTATAAACAAATTGCACATTAAGGCCACCTTTATAAAAATCAAACATTAAAGAGGACAACTATGGTAACAATTTCCAGAGTGGGAGCTTTTATTACTTCGGGGACATTTCTATCAATTAACCTTCAGAAAATGTAAACCATTTGTGAGTCATTAATTCTATTAGTAGCATGTTTCTCTAAAGGGGTTTTAGCTGTTCAAAGTTAAGATACGAGTTAGGATGATACTGTTGTCCTAAATTTTGACACAGGTTAATAGAAGAGAAAAATCAACCAAAGCCCTGTCCGACTGAGCTCTCACTAGTTTTGTTGGGCCATGTGTAACGAGAGACTAATAAGGTGTCAATTTGTACTTTTGCCAAGTTTCTCCTGAGTAGTGACAATCACGCGCTTTGGTATATTTTAGTTTTCAAATTAAAATGACTTCATATATAAATATGAAATATTTAAATATTACAGACGTGTCTGTAAATATTACAGAATTCTGTCTGTAATATTTCACTCCTTTTGTTTTCTTTTGTCACTGAATCTATCGGTGTCATTCTGAACTAGGTGCTAAAGGCACGATTTTACCAATGCTCTTTTAACAACAAATTTCCATTTATACAGTGTCTTTCATGTCGCCTTTCATCCTGTGCATCCTTGACACCTGAAGCCTAAGTCTCCTCATGGTGTTAGCCTTAGGATGATTAGTATCACATCTATCTCCCTACTGCTGCATGACACATCATTATGTTCCAAGGTCATTCAGTATATGACCTGAAAACTCAAGGATGGGCTGCTCAAAACTGGAACTAGCATCTTAAATGACAAATGATACTTTATCAAGACTATCTTAATAACATATAAATTATATGTACAGTACAATGCAAATTGCATTTATGTAATTCATGTCGGGAGGATGTCCCAAGGTGTTGGACAGTCAGGAATTTGGACCTGAGCGGGAGTCAGGAACGGGGAGGATGTAGGGCAGGGAAGGTAGGAATGTGACTGAAAGCTTGTTCGAAGAGGAGGGTTTTGAGATCCACCTTGAAGGAGGTAAGGGAGGGAGAGAGTCAAATGGAATGTGCGATGGCGTTCCATAGGGAGTGGCTGAACATCTGGACACTGGTGGTGGAGCAGGCCGGGCGGGGGACGTGGAACAGGTCAGAGCCTGCTGAGTGGAGGGAGTGCACAGATTGATATGTTACCAGCAAGTTACAGAGATAGGGAGGTGCAAGGCTGTGGGAACCTTGGGCGAGGATGAGGATTTTAGATAATGAGGAGCCAGTGAAGCCAGGCAAGGGTGGGTGTGATGAGGTGTGATGAAGCCGGGCAAGGGTGGATGTGATGAGGTCATGGGGCCCGGTGCATGAGAGGACAAGAGCTGCAGAGTTCTGGATGATCTTGTTCCCAGTTCGCTCTTTTTGCTTAAAATGTGATTTTATTCATTCTGTCTTAAACTTTTTCTTGTAGTTTACAGAAAAGATGAATCAGTCAAAAGCCCACAGTTTACTTTCCAAAGAACGAAAAGTTATTCCTCTGAGGTGAGTAGAGCAGATAATAACTACAGCAAAAGCCCGTTTATCCGGCACCTGATCAACCATAGCTTCCGTATAACTGGCATTGCAAAAAAAATCTGCATTCGATTGACCGGAATTTATCAGAAAAAATGCATTTTTAAAAATTTAAAACTTATTTTGTGTTTTTGGCCAAATAACCGGCACGTGCTTTGACCGGCATTGGCCAGGTCCTGAGGGTGCCAGATAAATGGGCTTTTACTGTACATAGTTTAGTGTCTCCCAACTGGCAGGCCACATCTGGCCCGGCAGGTGATTTTATCGCTCTCAAGACCATTTCCAACATTCTATGAGGAGGGGGAGGAGAGAGGATATATGTGTGTGTGTGTGAGAGAGCGAGAGAGGGAAGAAAGGCGAAGCAACAGAGAGAGACTATATGAGAGAGGGGTAGAGAGAGTGGTTGAGAGAAGGAGAAATCAGAGAGAAATTGAGGGAGAGTTTGAAAAACTCCTGTACATCCTTCACTCCACCTCCCATCGCACATTATCTCTGCAGCCTCTCGATCCGACTATTCCCTTTGCAGAGGGAATCATATCCCCCCACAACATCCCTCTTCATATCCCCCCACAACATCCGCCCCACTTGTTCCATTCCGTCCCTTCGACTCCTGCTTTCCCTCCCTTCTTTCAAGGCACGCTTTTGGTTATCTTTTCACCACCCCATCCCACCTTTCTCAGTTCCCACCCCCAGCTCAGGTGCCCAGCTGATAGTGTCAACATGTTCTTCCAACATGAAAAAGATGCTGTGTAAATATTGTTATGTTTCTGGAAGGGAAACATAACATATTACTTAGCCTTTCTCTAATAGAGAAACCAGCCCTTGGCAGCCAATAGGTTAGACTAAACATTAAGGATGCTGGAAATCTGAAACAAAAACAGAAGTCGCTGGGAAAACTCAGCAGGTCAGGCAGCATCCATGGAGAAAGGAAAGTGAGTCAATGTTTCGGGTCCATGACTCTTCATCAGAACTGGGGCATGTTTGGAGAGAGAGGTTTTTAAGGACAAGTTAGAGAGCGGGAGGCAGGACAAGTAGGACAAAGGAGACAAAGAAGACAGAAAAGAGAACATGGATCCTTTCTCCATGGATGCTGCCTGACCTGCTGAGTTTTCCCAGCGACTTCTGTTTTTGTTAATAGGTTAGACTTCCCTGATTTAGAAATATTCCTCAGCTGTAAACTTAAAATGGGGAAAGAATTGTTCCTTAGTTCTTTCTCTTGAAATGCTTCATAAATAAAATCAATTTGTTTAAATTGTTTTGCGGAAATGAGAAGTTTTCTTTTGGAGACTCAGTTATAGCTGTGGAAACATTGTAAGAAATAAATATGAAATGTATAATAACATGTGTTTTGCAGTACCAAAAGCATCATTCTATAGAATTGAAAATCATTTGTGTTCTTTGCAGAATGCATACTAATACAGGATAAGATTACAGTTACTAAACAGACATGGTAGACAAACAGGACTTGGCTACAGTGTTTGTTAACATTCTAATGTACTACTGTTTTCTATAGTGGTAACAAAACTGATCAAGTAACATCTACGGAGTTGTGTATTGAGGGTGTACAACTTGATGCAACAGGTAAGGTATTCAAAGTTATCAAGAGACGTTTGAATGAAATATGAATAACAAAGTGCTATTTTAATTGAAAATATAAAAATGAATTTGCTTTGAATATTAGAAAGTGCACTAGTCTTATTTTTAATCAATCTTTGTTTCTGCTACAAAACGTTTTAGAGTTTGTAGTGTTTATTAAAAGCCTATAAGTAATTGTACAATTCCTATTTGTCTTTCTTAGATAGTATATTTCTTTTAAAATTGATTTATTTCCCGTTTTTATTTTAAACCTGTTAATTATTTTTATATTGAGCTATTTATAAAATAGAAATGTGTACAAGGATCATAATTTTGTTTTATGAATTAGAGATAACTCAGCTCTTGAAAGAAATAGTATAGAAAAACAAGGATTCAAAAACTGATTCAAGCAGCTAAGTATTCCCAAACTTCACTGCAACGTTTATGAGTTATGTGACCTGAGTTTTCATCTGTTTAACATTTTGATGGATAAAATAAGATTCTTAGTGAATGGGGACGCCAATAATCATTTTTAATTATGAATTCTAATTCTAGTCGGGTGCTATATATATGATGAGATTTGAGGTTCCTGGCAGAATTCTTTGTATTTAAATGGAGATGACTGCTTCGGATCATCCTGAATTCCTCTTAAACTGACCTCTCAACAGAGAGTGAGGAAGAGGTGACCTTTTATTGTGTTTTGTCAGAATGGGAGTTTCAATTTATGGATTTTGAAATCTCGTAATAAGTATTTGCAGGATGAAAATCTGAATCAAAGGCTGTTTACGTCTATGTCTGATTGAAGCCTTTATATTTATGATTAACATCTTGATCCTAATATTCTTTTATTGATTTGGAACAAGACTTCTGACTGGCTTTGTAATCACTATGCTTGTTCCTAGCCCTACCCCTAGCCCCCTCTCCAATCTACTAGCACCCTACCAACCTGTCCGCTCCCTCCGCTCAGCAGGCTCCGGCCTGCTCCATGTCCCCTGACCCACCTGCTCCACCATCGGCGGACGAGCCTTCAATTACTCCGCCCCCAATCTTTGAAATTCGTTCCTTCTGCCTTGTCCCCTCCCTAGCCTCTTTGGGACGTCCTCACGACATGAAAGGCGCTCTATAAATGTAATTTTTTTTTGTTGTTCAAGTCCTGCATCAAGACTCTCCTCTTTGACTGGACCATCAGCCACCCCCATTCCTTCCCTCCACCCTCCCCAATCTCATCCCCAGCTCGGGTCTGAAGCATTGACTGTCCAGCGCCTTGAGACAACCTCCTGACATGAAATGCGCTATAGAAATTGAATTTTGTTGTTATTGTATGCTTGCTTCTTGTAATATAGAAGGCGATCCGCTTAGAGCTTTGTATCAGGAAGCTAGGAGCATCTTATCAAAGGTAAATGACTTGATCGAACGACTAGATACTGATCGTGAGGAAGTGGAGAATGTCGTAAAGAAAGAGAAACAGCAGGTGTCATCTCTGAGAAAGAAAATTGATGCACTCTCACTCTGGTGGATTCAAAAGCTCCCTCAAGTTGTGCAGAAAGGTATTAGAATCATGATGCAACCAAAATTTTATTTGATATGTTTTGGCCAGTATTACAGTCTTGGTGATAAAATTGTCAATGAAAACACATACCAGTCATTTTGTTTTACATGTACTGGTTTATTGATGCATTAGATCTGCTCAATAGCTACATTACAAGATAATGTAACTCCAAATAGTTGTCAGGAGTTAATGTAAACAAGAGAATGATTCAAAATAAAACATAAGGGCAGTCATAAAATAAATTGTCAAAAGTGTATCAGAGGCCAAAACATCAGATTGTTTTTGTATTCTTACTATTTGTTAATTGTTGCAGAATTTTCTTTACAGTTTTCAGGCAGAGGTATTAAACGGAATTCCAGGGGATAGAAATGGAATTTCTCCCATCTCTTGTATATGTTAATGCCTGGATACAGAGATGCAGTGGAGATATATTGCAGATGACACCAAATTGGGGCAACTGTATTACCCTTAGTACCCATAAATCTGACTGAAATTTCATTTGGAACTCCAAACCTGCATTTACACATTGAAAGTACAGTACATGTATTTGTCTTTCCCATGCCTTACGTTTCTGGTTTATCAATGAATTTCTGTTTGCTTTCTCTTTTAAGTCCTTGAGTGGGGTACAGCTTTTCATTAGGGATTTTGTTCCATCTACAGTTCTTTCAATTCACTCCTTGGTTAGTTAACTGGCTCAAGATCTGTTTTATGTCGTGGGACTCTTCCTGTTAGTGCCTCTGGCTCGTAAAATCATGCTCTACTGCCAAACAATACAGGGAGACGCTGCTTAACGAAGGCCCGGTTAACGAAAGTTCACTATAATGAGGGTTTCTATTTGTACCACTTATCCACTTAACAAAGGCTGTGTTCGCTACAACAAATGTTTACACACACTTTAAATCTCGCAAGCTTCTCGTGCGCAGCTTCTCATGAGTAGCGTCTCTCCGGTTGCCGCACAACATACGCTCAGTCTTTAGCGTACCTCAGTTAAGCAGTGCAGTGCAGCCCCTCCCATATGGGAGAAGCTTAAGCGGCAGGATGCTTCGTGGCTTCAATAATAGTAAGTCGAGGACTGTCTGTATTTTATTGATTATTGTTGTATTTACTGACATTTTAATATTTTATTGTTGTATTTAAAGTTGTGTAGCCTTCAATTGCAGTTATATCTACCTTAGGCCTTCACTAGTACGGGTTGAGCGTCCTGAATTCGGGCCCGTAGCCGAGCCCCAATGATTACACTCTGCTTTTTTTCCTTCAGCCAATTTTGAATCCACGCGTTGATCTTGATTGTACAGACTGATTTTTGCAAATATGTCACAACCAGTTACTGATTTAACTCAGTCGTTCTGCTGTTGAAACAGTTCTTAAAGCTAGCTCTATGATCGAAAAAGCACATTTTTTAATCAATAACCAAGATGACAACACAATTGTTTACAATTTAGCCGTGGGTACAATGTGTCGTGTCTCAATCAGGGGAGGGAAAGTTTTGGGGAAGAGTTCAATTTCATACCCAGACTTTAGGAATTGATGGTAAATGCAGCATTTTATAACTAATTAAATATGAAACATTGAACTTGTTATGAAGTGGTGCACATTTCATCTAAGCTGTTTATTTCTCCACCTGATATTGCATATTTTCTGGTTCAGAATTTTAAAAGAAAATTTATGTTTCTTCAGATTTCTCTTATATTGTGTTCTTGACAAGGATTCTGACAATCCACACATTGAAGAATAGTTAAAAGTGAGAGAGTATAATTGTCTCATTACTGTACTTGTTTGACCAGATTTTAATCCACAACTGTTTGTGGGACATTGCTGTGCGCAATTGGCAGCCTTGTTTCGCCCACTTATATACAGTCAATTCACTTTACGGTAGGGTCCGACGATATGGAAATTTTCCGATTTAGATATATCGATGGACTCATATCAATATATACTGAAATATCGATATTTTTGAGTTTTTCATACTGTGCATGCGCGCGTGGCGCGCGCATTCGGAGTGCACGCGCATTCCCTGTGCGCGTGCATTCCGGGTGCGCACGCATTCGGTGTGCGCGCGCATTCGGGGCCTATCTCCTCAGGAGGTAAATATCTTTCTCTCTCTGTGTCTCTCACTCTCTCCATTTTTCTGTCTGTGTCTCTCTGCTCTCTCACATCCCCCCCATCTCTATCTATCTGTATATTATCACATCCACCCCCCCCCCTCCACCCCCCCCCCCCATCACCATCACCGTCCCTCTCTCGCAACCCCCACCCCCGTCGTCTCTCTCCCCCCACCACACCCCCAGCCGTCTCTTTCCCCCTCCCCCCCCACCACCATCTCTCTCTCCCTCCACCCCCCCAGCCGTCTCTCTTCCCTCCCCCCAGCCGTCTCTCTCTCCCACCCCAGCCGTCTCTCCCCCCCTCCCCCCCAGCAATCTCTCTCCCCCCCCCCCGTCTCTCTCCCCCTCACCCCCCCCCCCCCAACCGTCTCTCCCCCCCCCCCCCCCCACCACCCCTTGCATACCTGTATATTGTATTCGAGGACTATGAATACAATATGGCAGCTTTGCACCTCGGTCTGTGCATTGTGTATAGAGATGAGCATTCTGGGTCTTGTAGTTCAGTGTGCGCGCATTCTAATTTTGTACCTCGATATATTGACTTTTCGATATATCGATATTTTTGAAATGCCTATGTCGGCGTATCGATATGAAAATTATATCGGGTTTTAGCGATATATCGATATATTGCCAGACCCTACTTTACAGTATATTCTGTGAAACACCAGGATGCTACCTCACGTGAAGGTAAAATCTAAATTCTCTCTGGAACAGAGAAGATTGAGGGGAGACCTAATAGAGGTTTATAAGATCATGAGGGGTTTCGACAAGGCAAATAGAGAAAAACTATTTCCACTCGTGGGCGAATCTGTGACTCGTGGTCACAGATTTAAAATAGTTTCAAAGCGAAGTAGAGGGGAGCTGAGGAGAAATTGTTTCACTCAGCGAGTTGTTCGAATCTGGAATGCATTGCCTGAAAAGGTGGTGGAGGCTGATTCGATAACAACTTTTAAAAGAGAATTAGATCTTTATTTAGGGAGAACAGGTCTTTTAGGCTATGGGGAGCGGGCAGGGCAGTGGGATTGAATCGCTCTTTTCAAAGAGCCGGCACAGACTAGATGGGCCGAATGGCCTCCATTTGTGCTGTAAAATTCTATGAATCTATGAATCTACAATTGCGCACATTTTCTATATATTATGTTATTGAATATCACTGCTGGACCCTTCTTCATCACTGGAATTCTGGTGAGAATATTAAAGAAGGGAAGCATCTATCGAAAGTGGAATAGTGAAATAACAAAACTAAGAAGTCTTTTTGTTCCCCCATAGAACATGAAATCTGTGCCCAAGATTTGTGTGAATTGCAGTGGCATATAACAAGCAAAAAATGTCAAATATCATGTATACAGAATAAAATCACTACTACAGAAATAATAAACCAGAATGTTGAAGACGATGTAAACTATTTCAAGAAAAATAGTCCTTTACTCAAAGAAAAGATGAAATTGGAAGACAAGTTAGCAGAGAGAGCCGAAGATGAAGTAAATAAGGTATTTAACACAGACTTTATTGTTGTCTCATAAAATGTCTGCTTATATCTTAGGATGTGTTAGTATGTCATAGACAATGTACTGTACTTTACAAACTCTGTCGTATATTGAGCTGTGTTAATCCTGTATTGATGTGATCCTGCAGTGTTGTGGTTAGAGCACTTGTCTCGCAAGAGAAAGGACCTGGGTTTGACTCCTGGGTAGGGTGAAATCTTAAGCAAGTTTACTTACTACATGCCTCTGTTTACCTAGCAGTAAGTAGGAACCCGGTTGTTAGTCGGTTGGAAGATCACTTTGTGGTGGTAACAATCCCTTCAAAAAAGTATAATTTGTCACTCAATCCACAATTGTTTTGGGGACATTCCTGTGCGTAATTGGCTGGCAACAAAATATACAGTCACTACAATTTACAATATGTTCTGTGAAGTTTTGAGACATCTCAAAGACATCATAAGACGCATTATCAAATGTGTGGATTATTATTGTATTCGCAAATAATATTTGTAAGTGATCCTTTTGCACATAGAGAAAAATATACAGCAAGTCAGTGTGTTACATTAATTACCATCCAATCTTCCAGAAAAAATATTTCCAAAGGTGGTTTAGAAATCTTGATGGGTCATTCTAGATTCTCTTCTTGATTTGGTCCTGTTTTCTCCATTGTGCATTTTATTTTGTTCATAAGTTTCTCAAAGTCTTGGTGCTTTCTTCTTTGTTGATAGAAGAATTCAGGATAAGCCCTTATATAAACAGAGTGAATGAAAATCACCAAATTGAAATGACAGTATTATGGTACAGTAAAAGCCCGTCTATCCAGCACACTCGGGACCCGGGCAATGCCAATGAAAGCGCGTGCCGGATATTCGACCGAAAACGCGTAATAATAATAATAATAATCCTTGCATTTGATATAGCGCTTTCCACATCTTATCAACGTCCCAAAGCGCTTCACCGAATATACTGTAAAGTGAATTGACTGTATTGGGTGAAGGGTTATCGATTAGCTTCAAACACCAATACGTGTGCTGCTTAAGGTGCAGAACTTTAACCTGCTGCACCATACAGTATTGCTTCAACACCCGAGCCTTGGTTCGTGTCAGACAGATGTTTTCATATTTAAGCAACAGCTGTTCTTTCACAATGTTTTATTCTTAAAAATGATTTGCCAAATATCTCCCTTTTCATCCATATTATAGTAATAATAATCCTTGCATTTGATATAGCGCTTTTCACATCTTATCGACGTCCCAAAGCGCTTCACCGAATATACTGTAAAGTGAATTGACTGTATATATTTGTGGGCGAATCATGGCAGCCAATTGCGCACAGCAGTGTCCCACACACAGTCGTGGATTGAAATGACCAATTTTATTATTGTGTTTTTTTTTTGGAGGGATCATTATTAGGCGTGTGGAGTAAGGAAACTTGCCCAAGGTTTCGCCCTGACCTGCCTGGATTCGAACACAGGTCTCCCCAGCTTGGACTCCCCAGCTTGCAAGACAAGTGATCTAACCACTGAGCCACAGGAGCTCCACAATGCATAAATAAATAAATAAATAAATAATTTAATGCATTTTTCTGGATAAATTCTGGTTAATCGAATGCGAACCTTTTTTTTGAGGTGCCAGTTATATGGAAGTTACGGTTGATCAGGTCACAGATAAACGGACTTTTACTGTATTAGCTTCTTGAATGGGTATTTTTAGTCCTGCGGCATGACAGTAACATCCATTTTTACAAATGGAAATAAACTTCTATCAAAGACAGAGAGGCCAGCTCACGTGTGAAAGATAATCTAAAGTTCTACTTTTGCAGATGTTTTTCAATATTGATTTTGATGAAGTCTCAACAGTCAACCATAGCACAGTGATTAGAGCACTCACCTTAACATATGTGAGACCTGTGTTGTGAATCCACGTAGTTCAGGGTGAAACCTTGGGCATTGCTTTATTCCACACATCTAATAATAATCCGTCCAAAAATAATCCATAATAAAAAATTGTTCATTTAAATCAACGACTGTTTGTGGGACACTGCTGTGTGCTATTGGGTGCCGCGTTTCGCCGATAAATATAAAGGTCAATTGACTTTACTTATAATCTGTGAAGCACTTTGAGTCATATAGAAGACGTGAAAAGTGCTATATCAAATACAAGGATTATTATTATTATTTAACTTTTTAGGTGACAGAGACCCTTACCAACGTTCATCAGAAACTTAAAGAATCGAAACAAAATTTGGATGATGCAATATCTGAAGCAAACTTTGAACGGGCTGTGTTGCAGGGACAACTTGACAACCTAAATGAACAACTTTTGGATCTAGGGTAAGCATGTTAGGGTAAACTTTAATTCATCTAATTTAGAAGCATTTATTTGTATTGACATAGGGTTTCAAGAAATATAAAAAGATGGAATAATTTTTATAAGATTTTCAAGGACTCTTTAGATAATAGTTACTATTTTGGTACTGTGCATGTATACCGATACCTCTATTTTAAATTTTCGTGCCATTGTTGAACAACCCTAACTCTAATTGTGTCTCTGCATATCATGAACTTGTATATTAATAATAATCCTTGTGCTTGGTATAGCATCTTTCATGTCAGGAGGACATGTTAAAGTGCTTCACATGATTTACTGCAGAGTGTAGTGACTAGGTGAAAGCCTAGATGTTCCATTGATAATATTCCGGTGCCATCTTACTTCTTTTTGCTCCATCATACTGGTATGGTATCCTATCTGTTTTATTTATGTGTGAATTACACATTCCTTTCAGGTGCACTCTGAAAATCACAATCCCAAGTCACAATAATTCTTTCACACACCTTGCAACCCCTGGTACTATGTGCCAAAGGTTCAACTCTCCACTCAATCAAGACAAGGAAGTTTCCTTGTCACTTCTAATTCAAGGATTTTAAGCAGGGAAGCAATAACATATTGACATCGACAAGCCTCCTTCATATTACCTGATGTGAAGGCACAATACAAATGTAATTTGTTGCAGTTAAGACTGATAAACATGGTATTTTTTCAATATAATGAGCTTTACAAAAAATACCTGAGTTTTAGGTGATATCACCTGTGGGCACCCCTCACCGTGAACCCCAATTCGCTCCATACTATATTCGCCCTTACTGCACCCTCACAATGCAAATCACATTTTAACGTTTCCTGAGATTTAGTTGAGCAAATTCTGCAAACCTTTTGAAGAAATCCTTTTGTATACAATCATTTACACATAGCTCGCACAACTTCTATAATAGCTCCCGAATATGTTGTAATAGAATCCCCTGGGAAGATGCTGAGTGCCACTATGCCCCCAAACTCTGCAACACTGTCCCTCAATCCCTCCGCCTTGCAAGTTTTCACGTCCCACCTGAAAACTTTCCTCTTCGACCATGCTTACAGCCATCTCTCTCCACCCTCCCCAGGCTAGGAGTCAGGCTCTACCACTGCTGATCGCTGAGTTGCTACCCGGTGTGCAGAGCACTACATAAGTGCATGTTGTTGCTAATAATGCACATTTTATCTACTTCGTAGGAAAGAGTTGAGAACAGCCGAAAATCTCTTGGATAATTTCTTTAATCAGGAATCGAAAACAAAGAATAAGTTGAAAGAAGACGAAATATTATCGAACACCCTTCAAGAAAAAGCATCATCTTTGAAAATAGATGCAGTAAACTTAGAAACGACTGTAAGTCTTTGATTTTAATGGAACATTTTGGTAGATAGAATAAGTCAATACTTAAAGCAGTTTCAAATTGACAAATTTATTTTTCAGAGGAAAAATAAAATGTGTGGAACATAAATTACAAAGTGATATCTGTAAGTTTTTAAATGTCATACTACAGAGTTGTAACTTCAAAGATGGTGCAATAGACAGGAGTTCCCAAATTAACTCCATTCATGTTCATACATACAAGTAATAAACATTTTATTTTAAAATGTCATGCTCCAAATTGTCTGATTATAAAACAAATCATTCTAAATATTTCAGCTGAACAAAAATCAATTTATATTAGTATTTTTCTATGAAAATATAGGAGTCTCCTCTGGTTTACTTTTGACTAACCATTATTTTGACATTGAGACATCTAGAAGACGTGAAAAGCACTGTATCAAGTAAGGATGATTATTATTATTATTGCTTTGTTTTAACTATGAGCTGAGTGTGTTCGTGCAAAAATCATATTTTAAACTATGATTTTACATTATTATTTCATTAGCAAGTATTAATATTCCAGATAAAAACAAATCTTATTATTACTCATAAACTTACTTCACTGCCATTGATCGTTTGGTGAATTCATCCTGCACAAACTGTTGATCATTGTTTTCATACCTATTTTCTAAAACAATTCAGAAGCATTGAAAGCAAGGATAACCTGTATTGTAGCTTGAGTGGTGTAGTGAATAGCCAGATTTAAAAGTTCAAAGACAGTATAAATTTATTTTTAATTCCACATCACTCCTACCCTCACCCGGCTCCATTAACTGCCCATTCCCCAGAGGATCGAATTCAAGATCCTCATCCTCACATTCAAGGACATTCACAGCCTTGTCCCACCCCCCACCTCTCCGACCTGCTGTCCCCCTATGAACCTCCCCGCCCCTACGTTCAGCAGACTCCGGCCTGCTCCATGTCCCCCGCCCGACCCGCCCTACCATCAGCAGATGGGCTTTCAGCCTCTCTACCCCACAACAAAACAACAAAATCACATTTTTGAGTGCCTTTCATGTTGGGAGGATGTCCCAAGGCATTGAACAGTCAGGTCGAGACCCGAGTAAGGGAGAGGGGCAGGGTAGCGGGGAGGGGTGGGAAGAGAGTTAAGGGCGAGAGGAAGAGAGTTGGGAGGGCAGCAGAAGGCACGATCGAATAGGAGAGACTTGAGACCAGCTTTGAAGGAGACAAGGGAGGAAGCGAAGCGAAAGGACTGTGGGATGGAGTTCCAGAATGTACTCAATTAGATGTGGAAATGCATAAGAATTTGTTAAACATTTCCACACGATATGAAGCTTTCAATAAATATTGGATTGCATCTCCAAAGTATTTTAATGCACTTCAAAAAAAGTTATTCAAAGCTTACATAGATAACTGGTATAGTATTGTTCCTTGACTTATTATCTACATGCAGTTATGCTAAATTACATTCTTAACAGATATGTTTGCAGCTTTTGTTTGTATTTAAAATGATATAGCCTCTGCATTATTGGAGTTTCTAAAATGATGAATTAGCTACATGTCAGCAAGCTCATTGATAGCACTTTCGTCTCTGAGTCTGAAGGTTATAGGGTCATTCCCCATGTTGGGAATTGGAATCCTATACTCTAAGCTGACACTCCCAAAACAGTGCTGGAGGGGCATTGCATTGACGGAGGTGCCGTCCTTCAGATGAAACTTTAAATCAAAGTCCTGTTCAGGTGGATGTTAAAGATCCTGTGACTCTATTTGAAAAGAGAAGGGAATTTTGTCCTGGTCACCAAATCCCCCAAATAAAATTGATCACTCACACCAAGGCTATTTGTGGGACAGTGCTGTGAGCAATTGGCTGCCACATTCTGCCCACTAAATATATAGACAAATCCACTTTACAGTGTACCCTCAGAAGTATTTTGAGCCTTATATATCCCTTTCTCTCCCCATTTGCCCTCTTTTCCTGCTTTCTCACCTGGCCCCATTTCCATGACTGTTTGTGGGACACTGCTGTGTGCAATTTGGCTGCCGCGTTTCGGCCCAGCTGATGATTGGCCCAGCCGATGACCTCCAGATTTCCACAAGGACAAAATCAAATACAATTTCACATTTTAAAAGTCTGGATATTGAATCTTGTCTCCTTGAACCCAATCTGCTTTTCTCTAACTAAATTAGGTTCAATTCTTTGAATCTCCCCCTCGGGCCTTTGGTCTTGGAACCATCTCTACTGCTATACCTTGAATCTTCTCTTACACTTTTATGGGGGGGAGGGGGAGGGGGGGGTCTGGAAATTAGGGTATCCATAACTGCTCCAAGTTCTCCAATTGTAGCCCCACCAGTTATCTATGTAAGTTTTGAATAATTTATTTTAAAGTGCATTAAAATACTTTTGATATGCAATCCAATATTTATTGACACCTTAACATCGTGTGGAAATGTTTAACAAGTTGTCAGACATCACAGCCAAATTCTTATCCATTTCCACATCTAATTGAATACACCTTAAGGTACATGTGCATTATTTCTTGTTCCAACTTGCTTTCATCTACTTTCAAATCCATCTGTCATTACTCAGCCTATCTGCTTAGTTTTTAGATTTTCATGAATGTATATTATACCCCTGGCAACATATTTTGGTATCAGTAGACATTTTGTTTGTGGAAAATTTGTTATTTTTAGTAATTTTGATACTTTGAATAATACGGAATCTGAAAAATATCCTTGTGAAATCTCCACTAGTCACTGCATTCCCAATTGATGATGTATTCCAATTTCCATCTCTAAGTTAACTTTTAATTTGGCTGGCAAATTTCCAATTAATTCTATCAAGTTTAAAGGTTTTGCAAGTGGAACTTCATCAAATACCTTAAAAATCCAAGCATAGTAGAGATCTGATTAGCTGTAGTACTGTACTAATTGGGGTCAGCTCCTTTGCAGATAAGCAAACAGTACAAATAATTGGACTTGATACATAATACAAATTGGCTACAGTGACAACTAAAAATTCTGCATCAGGAGCAATTAGTCTGTCCCTGTAGTGCACACTGTACCAGTCCTTCTCTGATTGAGCCTTTTTAATTTGTTCTCTTTTTCTGCCCTTCAACACAATTTTCTTTTGGCTGTTGTTGTTGTATTCTGTGACAATGCTTTGTGCAATTTGGCTGACTCATTTACTAGAACATAGTCATTACAATTTTACAGAAAACCATAAAGCGCTTTTTGACATAATATCTAAGTGAAATGTAAGGATAATATTTTGTTATCTACTGTATATCTCCACGTATAAGGCGCACTTTTTTGCACGTCGGAAGATCTCGAAAGTTGGGGGTGCGCCCTATACGCAGATACAAGAGATTTTGAGCCTCGGAAATACAGTAAACAGGAGGGGCGGCCGGCGCGCTGTCAGCCGGGGTTTGGTCAGTGTCCGGCGGGGGTTGGGAGGAGCGGGTGACGGGGCTTCGGCCTCGGCCGCCCGGGCAGCGGCTTAGCAGCGGACTTCAGTGCTGTGCCTGCTGCCTGCCTTCTGCCTAACCCAGTCTGCCTGCCTTACTCCCTGCCGCTCTCTCTCCCTGCCTGCCTGCCTCTCCCTCCCTCCCTGCCTGCCTGCCTGCCTGCCTGCCTGCTTCCCTCCCTCCCTCCTTGCCTGCGTGCCTGCCTGCCTCTCTCCCTCTCTCTCTCCCTGCCTGCCTGCCTGCCTCTCTCCCTCTCTCTCTCCCTGACAGCCTGCCTGCCTCTATTCCCCTCTCTCTCCCTCCCTGCCTGCCTACCTCTCTCCCTCTCTCTCTCCCTGACTGCCTACCTGCCTCTCTCCCTCTCTCTCTCCCTGGCTGTCTGCCTGCTTCCCTCCCTCCCTCTCTCCCTCCCTGCCTGCCTCCCTCCCTCTCTCCCTCCCTGCCTGCCTCCCTCTCTCTCTCCCTACCTACCTGTCTCTCCTGTCTCTCCTCCCTTCTGCCGGCAATATCATTTAAAATGCTTCCGGTTTTTTTCACCAAGAAAAGGTCAAAAGTGGGGGGTGCGCCTTATACGCGGGTGCTCCTTATACGCGGAGATATAGGGTGTTCATGAAGCCTGCATGAAGAATTCTGGAACAGATACTACTAATGAAACTTTTTCCATCATTTCTGCTGTATGTGATATAATTTTTCAGATTCCGTCACTGTATGGAATATTATCATAGAATCATAGAATTTTATAGCACGGAAGGAGGTCATTCAGCCCACCGTGTCTGCCAGCTCTTTGAAAAGAAAATCAATCGCATTTCCCCACTCTCTCCCCATAACCCTGCAAACTTGTTAAGAGGGATGAAGATCCCCAATTTGATGTTCCATTTTCCCCTTCTTCTAATGATAGGGAAGTACAGTATTCTGGCATCACAAGAATGTCTTAACCAAAAGTAATATTCAATAACTTGGTACAAGATTAAATTATTTCATCCTTTCACTCTGTTTTACTCAAATTTGAAATGATATGGCAATCCTTGGTACTGTATTTAATATTTAATTACCTGAATTTTTTTTTGCAAAATCGTGATGCAAATAATGTTAAATATTGTGGAATCATGATAGAAACTCGCGTCACCCATATATTGAGAAATAAATCTCCTCTTCGATCGTGCCTTCTACTGCCCCCCCCAACTCTCTCCCTTCCCTCCCAACTCTCTCCCGCCCCTCCCCCTACCTTGCCCCTCTCCCTTGCTTGGGTCCCGACCTGACTGTTCAGCACCTTGGGATATCCTCCCGACGTGAAAGGCACTCTATAAATGTAATTTTGTTGTTGTTTTTGTATATGTTGTATTTGGACCATAGTGCTGATTTACTGTGGTTCAGCTTAGACATCAGCTTAACGCTGAGGCAGAGGACATAGTGATATTTCTTCTCTTGATTTTGTCTTTATTATTGAATCTGTGGGTTGTATTTGAGGAGTGCAAGTACAGCAATATTCTCTACAGGGAAAAAGAAGAGCTCTGCAAATGCGTACATAATGTATGGATAGCTCCTAGTTAAGCCAGTTTCTGCTCATTGCAAATAACTGATGGCACCATTTATTCTAAGTTAGTAGAATTTTACGGACAGTTTAGTAGAAACAGACACTGTAATTGCTGTCAGGTTTTAAAGATAATAATAATCCTTGCATTTGATATAGCGCTTTTCACATCTTATCGACGTCCCAAAGCGCTGCATAGAATATACTGAAAAGTGAATTGACTGTATATTTGTGGGCGAATCGCGGAAGCCAATTGCGCACAGCAGTGTCCCACAAACAGTCGTGGATGGAAATGACCGATTTTATTATTGTGTTTTTTTTGGACGGATTATTATTAGGCGTGTGGAGTAAGGAAACTTGCCCAAGGTTTCGCCCTGAACTGCCTAGATTCAAACACAGTTCTTCCTAGCTTGGTCTCGCCAGCTATCAAGACAAATGCTCTAACCACCAAGCTATAGGAGCTCCATGATGGAAAGATACTTCCCCCCCCCCCCCCCCCCCACTCAAAGAAATGTTAAACAGCAGTCTTTAATGGAAGAGAAGCAAGATTACCTCTAGATGGTGCTCTTGCTTTCTTCAATATCGATCCACAGTAAAAACTTTATACTGCTCCGTGGAGCTGCTTGCCAAAATTCAAGATAAGGTACCAACCTCAGGCGCTGGAAGCATCAGCATCCAAGACTGCACTTTCCACCTTTCAAAGTCAGTCAGGAACCAGGGTTTGACCCTGAACTGTTCTTCCTCAACCACATAAGTGCCATAACCAGCACTGCCTACCACCATCTTTGCAACAGCACCAGATTCCGCCACTGGCTCACCTCTCAGGCTGCCAAAACCCTCACCCATGCATTTGGCGCATCAAGGAACTATGGAAATTCCCTCCTCGTAGGCCTTCCCAGCTCTTCCCTTCACAAGCTGCAGATCATCCAGAACTCTGCAGCTAGTGTCCTCTCCCACATCAAGCTTTGCGACCACATCACTCCCACCCTTGCCTGGCTCCATTGGCTCCCCATCCCCCAGAGGATCGAATTCAAGATCCTTGTCCTCATTTTCGAGGCGATTCATGGCCTTGCCCCTCCTATCTCTCCGACCTATGAACCTGCCCACCCTGTCCGTTCAATGGGCTCCGGTCTACATGTTCCTTACCTGACCCACCCTACCATCGGTGGATGGGCTTTAAGCCTCTCTGCCTCCACACTCTGGAACTCCATCCCACAGTCCCTTCACCTCGCTTCTTCCCTTGCTTCCTGCAAGGCCAGTCTCAAGACCCTCCTTGTCGAGAGTCTTCGATCGATCTGGCCTTCTGCTGCCCTCTCAATTCTCTCCCTCCCCTCCTAACTCTCTCCCTCCCCTCCCCCCTACCCTATCCCTCCCATGCTCGGGTCCCGACTTGACTGTTCAGTGCCTTAGGATGTCCTCCCAAGGCCCTCTAAAAATGTAATTTTGTTGTTGTATAATGGAATTGTTGTTGTATAGATAAGGTAGAAGGCTTATCGCATGAGGATGACTAAATGAGAAAAAAAGTGATGAATTGCAAAAAAGGTTGAAGTGGATACATTTTAGTTTTTGTTTAAATGTAATGGAGAGCCAAGTGTAGCTTTAGAAATGTCTCCTGTTAGAAATAATAATTGGGATTTCTGAAGCATTATGATGCAACACCATTCAATCAACACCAAAAGCTTTGCTATCGGCTATAACAACTTCGGTGAATGAAGACAAAACCTGCATTAAGTAATGTGTCAATTATCAACTGGGATTATTTAGAAAAATATTACTGATCATCTATGGTTCAGTATTAGATTTGTGGTATGACAACAAAAATGTACTCTTGAAGTTCAAATAATGTGTCTCTGCATTCACTTTGTAATTCATGAAATTTAAAATAACCATTTCATAAGAATTTTATCCCTATAGTTCCAAAAGAAAGACTGATGTTTCTTATTCTTGGCTTTACAGATACAAGATTGGAAAGATAAATCAGCTGAAACGAAATCTGACGCGAGACATCAGCAATCTATTTGTCATGAACTTCACCAGGCCATTAAGAGAACAGTAAGAGACTAAGTTTTTCACCATTGTTGTTCCCCAACACAGCTGAAACCCTTGTCCACACTTTCGACATCTCCTGCTTTGACTATGCCAATTCTCTCCCCTTCGGTCTCCACAAAATCCAACCAATTAAAAACTCCGCCGCCCATATAATCACCTATTCTAAACTCTGTATCCCCATCATACCAATCGTTGCAAGGCTTATCTGGCTCTCTGTGGCAGAACAGATCAATTTCAAGATCCTCACACTCGTCTACAAATCTCTTCCACTGTTAGATCACGCCTCAAGATCTTCCTCTTCGACTGTACTGTACTTATGGGACACCTCCCACTCCACTGGCTTGGCATTAGGCTCCACCCTGTTAAGTGCTCCAAAATGTTACCCTATATGAAGGGTATTAAGTTTTTGCTCTAAGCTAAGTGAGCTTTTACCAGAGAACACTGGAGCATCATTTGTTTAGTGAAGGGCACTAAACAAATGCAAGGTTTTTATTCTACTTATTCTATTAAAAACAGTACAGTATTCAATTATGTGAAATCTGTTCAATATAAGTTTAGAACTACATGAAATGCGTTTAGTACAGTTAGGACAATTTCAATTCAGTTCTGAGTGTGTCCAGGTCTAAAATTGTACTAAAATGTCAGTCCCATTCAAAATATGTTTTTGTGCTTACATATAAATGTAAGTTGTTGTTGTTGTTGATGATGATGATGCGATTAGTAGTGATGCTCCAGTGTTCTCTGGTAAAAGCTCACTTAGCTTAGAGCAAAAACTTAATGCATTCAGATATATATGTTTATTTCTTGAATATAATAATCCTTGCATTTGAATCCTCCAATTTCAAGTGAATTGAACATAAGTCTCTCTCACAAAATATAGTCAATTCACTTTACCGTATATTCTGTGAAGCGTTTTGAGACATCTAAGAGATGTGATAGGCGCTTTATCACATTCAAGGATTGTTATTAAGTTCTTGAAAGAGGCAGCAGAAATGGTAAATTCTATGAATAAAGCTAATGGTATTCTGGGCTTTATACATAGAGGCATAGAATACAAAAGTAAAGCAATAAGTCTAAATTTGAACAAATCATTGGTTACATTGCAACAGGATTACTGTGTTCAGTTTGGGGGCACCTCGTATTCAGAAGAATGTTAAAGCCTTGGAGGGGATGCAGAGGGGGTTTATGACAATAGTAGGAATAAAGGATACTAGTTAATATGAAAGATTGGAGAAGTTGAATCTGTTTTCATTGAAAGTTAAGATGGGATCCCGTAAAAAGGTGTAGAAAATTATGAGGGATTTTCACAGGATGAATAGGGAGAAACTATTTCCATTGTTATGGAAATTAGTAACTTAAGGCAGCCACAAGAAGAATGAAAGGAGAGCTAGGACATTTTTTGTCAATCCGAGTTTTGTGTATGGTATGCCCTGACAGATGACCTAGTAGATCCAGGATCTATTGTGGGTTTCAACAAGGAATTAGGCAGCTATATCACATTAGAGGCTTATAGGTGTATGGGGATAGGGGGAGCAAATGTACAGCCAGTGCAACTCAATGGCCCAAATGGCCCTTCTGTGCTGCAACTTTCTATGATACTATGCAATAGGGTCCGGCGATATATCGATATATCGCTAAAACCCGATATAATTTTCATATCGATACACCGATATAGGCATTTTTAAAATATCGATATATCGAAAAATCGATATAACGAGGTAAAAAATCGGGATGCGAGCACACTGAACTACAAGACCCAGAATGCTCATCTCTACACACAATGCACAGACCAAGGTGCAAAGCCGCCATATTGTATTCATAGTCCTCGAATACAATATACAGGTATGCAAGGGGTGGGGGGGGGGAGAGAGACAGCTGGGGGGTGGGGGATGAGGGAGAGAGAGACGGCTGGGGGGAAGGGGAGAGAGACAGCGGGGAGGGTGGGGGGTGAGGGAGAGAGAGACGGCTGGGGGGAAGGGGAGAGAGACGGCTGGGGGGTGGTGAGGGGGAGAGAGACGGCTGGGGGGCGCGGGGGACGGGGAGAGAGACGGCTGGGGGGGGAGGGGGAGAGAGACGGCTGGGGGGGAGGGGGAGAGAGATGGCTGGGGGGAATGAGGGGGAGAGACGGCTGGGGGGGGTGAGGGGGAGAGAGACGGATGTGGGGGGGCGGGGGAGGGGGAGAGAGACGGCTGGGGGGGAGGGGGAGAGACGGCTGGGGGTGTGGTGGGGGGGGAGAGATGGCTGTGGGGGGGTGATGGGGAGAGAGACGGCTGGGGGGGTTGGGGGCGGAGAGACGGCTGGGGGGTGGGAGGGGGAGAGAGACGCTGGGGGGTGGGAGGGGGAGAGAGACGCTGGGGGGTGGGAGGGGGAGAGAGACGGTTGGGGGTGGTGGGGTGGGAGAGAGACGGCTGTGGGTGGGAGGGAGAGACGGCGGGTGGGGTGTGGGGAGAGACAGGTGGATGTGATAATATACAGATAGATAGAGATGGGGGGGATGTGAGAGAGACACAGAGACACAGACAGAAAAACACAGAGATGGAGAGAGTGAGAGACAGAGAGAGAAATATATTTACCTCCTGAGGAGAGATAGGCCCCAAATGCGCGCGCACCCGGAACGCGCACGCACTCCGAATGCGCACGCACTCGGTATGGGCGAGCCGCGCGCGCATGCACTGTACGAAAAACCCGAAAATATCAATATTTCGGTATATCTCGATATGAGCCCGTTGATATATCTAAATCGGAAAATTTCCATATCGACGGACCCTACTATGCAATAATGGAGCAATAAGCTTATTTGCTGACACAGTTCATGCATTACCAGTATAGGTAAACCTCTATTTAGGACGGGGTTGCGTTCCTGAAAAACGTTACTCAGATCGAAACGTCCCAAATCAAAACGCGGTTTCCCATGCAATCCCATTATATAACCTGAGATGCGTTCTTTTCACAAAATTTTCGGACCTTAAACCCACTAAATGATTCACAAAACACAGAAAATAACACACAAAACACAACACACATAGACAAGAAGGGGTGCTTGGGGTAACTGTACGGTATTGTACTTTAATACTGGCAAACTTTAATACAATCCTATGTTTTGATATTCTGTGTGCAAGTGTGCAACTGTAACAAACCTTGAACTTGCCAGTGTACTGTCCTTATTCTGTTTTATAGTAGCCACGTCGATCTAGCTAGCCCTAAAGCTCTCCCATCTGTACCTTTTTTGCCAGACTAGATGTGCTTTATCACCTCCAATTTAGTATTTAAAGTGATGACTTTGCAGGCTTTCTGGCTGCTAGCAGTGTTACCGCTGCTCATTCACTTACTGCTGTCTTTTCCCGACTTGGTATAAACGCGGTAGAGGCTTTAATCACTCGAAGTTGCTCGGGAATGTTCGGAAATTACTGTAATACTAACATGGCGTGGTGTTACTTCAAAATCAGCTGGCTTTTAAACAATGACGTAGCGACATGCTATTGGCCAGTTCAAACGCTTGGATACACTATATCAGGTCCGAGCGTGATTTACCCGCCAACACACTATGGACTGTGCGTATGGACAAAAAGGACGCGCCAAAAGCGACTGCGATATTCAAAATATGGACTATGCATGTGCAAAAAAGAATTTTGTTTGTTAAAACAAAACCAAGTGTCCTATATCGATAAAAAGGTGTTAAAAAATTATGTTCGTTCAATCAAAATGTCCTAAATAGAAGCGTCCTAAATCGGGGCTTACCTGTATAAGTGCCATGTAGCTGTAAATAGCATTTAGCAATTCTGTCTTTAAGGTTGGCGAAAATATTTTGCTTCTTTGTCAACATAAAATGTAACTGCTCCAACTGAGTTATTGGAACATGATTTTTTTTTCACATGTAATATATGTAGACATAAAAATTGGTTGCTGATTATCATTCTTGTTTGTATGTTTTGCTTTAATCTTGTTTTTGTCTGATTTATTTTAATATAGAAAAATTCTGGTGAGGCTGAAATGTGGCAAAACACGGAAAAATATAGTGAACTATCTAAAGAGCTTGAGGATATCTTGATGCAGAACATAACAATTCAATCAGAGATAGATATTCTTTCTGAAAAAATTAAGCAAAGGTATTAAAACATAAATTGCCTCTTATTCACCCATAATAAACAATAACAATAATCCTTGCATTTAATATAACACTTTTCACATCTTCTAGACATCTCACAGAATATACTGTAAAGTGAATTGACTGTATATTTGTGGGCAAAACATGGCAGCCAATTGTGCACTTCAGTGTCCCACAATCAATGATGGATTGAAAATGACCAAATTATTATTGGGTTTTTTTCCGAGGGATTATTACTAGGCATATGGAGTAAGGAAACATGTCCACGGTTTTGCCTTGCCTGGGCTCGAACACAGGTGTCTTGCTTGCAAAGTGCATGCTCTAACCACTGAGCTACAGGGCTTCATAATAATTCATCAAGCCTCATCCATAGTGTTTTAAATTCTAAGTTTAGTTTTTTCATTAAAGCCAGGACATGAAAGATAAAAATGCAATAGAAATTCGAGTACATCAAGAACATATTCAGAACAACAATGAACAAAGACATCATCTGAGGGAACAGCTCACCCAAGTGGCGAGGCTTCACAATAAAGTTAAGATAAAAATGGAGCAAACAAAAGTGGAAATAAAGATGCAGGAACAGCGTTCAAAGGTGAGTGAATGCTATTTGCAGATAACGGTATAGAAAATGCATTGATTGAGAAGTACTGTACTTAAACAGGACACAAAAAGCATTAATTTCACATTTCTTTGCCAAATACAGACTGACTCTGTTATAAGGCACTTGATAGAATACCAGTGTCTTATAGATCAAGAGCGGTTCATTTCCAACTTTCAACTAGTTAGGTAGAACTATTTTTGAGTGTTTGTAATTATATGAGTATTTGTGGTTGACCAGTCACTTTCTTGCATGCCACACTCACATCTGCCACCTGACAAACGGAAATAGGATTGTTGAACTTTTGTTAAATATTATAATGTGGAGCCCAATTTTATGGACCCAGAGCACTGTATTTACAAATGGAGTCATCCTGCATTATTCTAAAATAACTTTGACAGTAAAATATTAAATTCAAAAGGCCATTCTGGAAGTTAAGAATCCTAAAATGCAGTCCCTGAAATTAATGAAAGAAACAGTCAAATAGACTATGAGAAGCCATTCTCCCAAAGTATTATCCCAAAGCGTTTAGGTTTTGAAAGTGCATTGGAGAAAATCAGAGGTCTGAGGTTTTTAAAGAAGATTTAGGTGCACAAAATTAATAGAAAATTTGTTACACCAACAACTTTGATTTATATAGCGCCCTCCACACTGGACAGCATCTCAGAGTGCTTCTCAATAATGGATCCCGGGCCCTAGCTATGGGCAGGGGAGAAAAGGTGACCGAAGGTGCAGTTGAAAAGAAAAGTCTTCAATTGAGATCTGAAACTAGGAAGAGAGGGGGCGAGGCGAAGGGAGTGTGGAAGGGAGTTCCACAACTTCGGGGAGTAGTGGCTGAAGGCCACCGATGGTGGAGTGGAGGATTCGGGGGACAAGGAGGAGACAATCCACCGCAATTGGATGCTGTGTTTCAACCACAAAATATATTAATATATATTAATATATTATATGTACATATTAATATATATTATATTATGTTAATTATTCAATTAGTTTTTACAGTATATTCTGTGATGTGCTTTGAGATGTCATGAAGACATGATAATGCGCTATATCAAATACAAGGATATTATTAATAACACACAGAACTGATAAGAAAACAGTAAATCTAAACCCAGGTGGAATATCTCTCCAGATATTAATGGAAAAAGTTGTATGGATACTTTATAAAGAGCTACCTGCAAACCATCATCACTCGAATATATTTTCTTAGCACTTACGGAATTTGGTAAATTGTCAAAATCTAAATTGTGTCATCTTCATTTTGAAGCAGTTTTTTTTTGTAATTTACAGAAACTGGCCTCAAAATTAAGATTGTAAAAATTTGCCAAATTCCAGATGCTCCAAAATGCTGGGTAAATAGGCAAAATCTAGTCCTAGGTGGAATCTCAGCTTCATGTTCTTTGCTAGTGCAGGAACTCAGTCGTGTGTGGATGGTGCTTTTCCATTTCCAAGAAAGCAAGTAATCCCACTATCTATTCATGCTTGAGGCTTGTTCATTTCAAATGTATACCTCCACTTCTATACTTGTCAAATTTTTAATAATTGGTGATTGCTGTTTTCACTGGCATGAATCTCATCTCTAATTCCACTTATTTATCCTACAGATCCACATAGAAAACTTGAAGAGAAAAATTAGAGAAGAAACAGGAGCACGAATAAAGCTTCAGGTAAAGCGTTCATGTTGTCCTATGTTGCTGAAGATAATGTTGACGAAACAAAGTTGGAGATTCTTCATCCATTCAGAATTTTAATACATAAAATTCCTTGTATTGTTAGCCTGTAAAATCGTTGCTGCTTTTTACCCATAATCTTGAATATATTTTTTCTCTCAAGTATCCCTTTTTAGATGCTATTATAGACAAAAAAAATCCCTTTCAAGCATTATGTTTTTACCAACTGCCATGAGAGCATATATATACATACAGTATACACAACATAAAAAATTATATTTATACAGCGCGTTTCACGTTCGGAGGACGTCCCATATATGTATATATGGGTAACATAAAAATGTTTTGAGTGTGTTGTAGTACGTTTGGTGAATGGAATTGCTTGTCTTGAAGTTCAAATGATTAAAAATAATTTACAATGCTTTTCATAGGTATAAATCTTTCTTTGAATTCAATTGTTCTTTGATATTTTTGTATTTTCCAAATGTAGGCCAAAGTGCAGCTAGATAATGCTGAACTGGACGAATTTCAAAACAATGCCAATATGAAGAGTGCTTCTGTTACAAAGAGTATTAAACAAGCGGAAAAAATAGTTGCATCAGCTGAAGCCAGGTTTAAAAAAATTGTAGATGAACATGAGAAACTGTATACAGTAAGTTTCTTACCAATTTGTAAGTAGTGTGTAGTTTGGTGTCTTACAATACAATATATTTGTAAAACGACTTTCATGTCGGGAAGATCCCCAAGGTGCTGAACATTCAGGGATTAGGACCCGGGGTTTTGTGGGAGAAATCAGGGAGGTTGGACAGCAGAGACCGTGGCCGAAGGACCGGTCGAAGAGTAGTGTCTTCAGATGTGTCTTCAGATGTGCCGAAGGAGGCAAGGAAGGGAACAAGGTAAAGGGAATGTGAGATGGAATTCCTGAGGGTGGCGGCCGAGAGCCTGAAAGCTCAACGGTCGAGAGTGGGGCAGGCCGGGTGGGGGACATGGAGCAGCCCGGAGCCTGCTGAGCAGAGGAAGTGGACTAGTTGATAAGGGGTTTGTAAGTCGGAGAGGTAAGAGAGGGCATGTATGAGGATTTTGGTGGCCTGAGTGTTGAGCCAGTGGTGGAGTTGGGCAATGATGTGGAAATGGGGAAAGGCACAGCTGGACATGGCATGGATGTGGGGAAGAAAGGACAGTTTAAGGTCAAACAAAATGCCTAGATTCTAACTAACTTGGTGAGATGGAGTGTGCATCTATGGATGCTTATACTGCCATGACCTGAGCTGCAGAGGTGCTGGCGTGTACCAATCAGGAGTGCCTCATTTTTGCTGATGTTCAACTGTAGAGTCCTTCCAACATGAAAGATGCTCTATAAATGTAATTGTGTTGTTGTTGTAGAAAGTTGTTTTTCATCCAGTGTTTGATGTATGACAGGCAGTCTGACCTGCTGAGTGTTCCAACGATTTTTATTTTTGTTTCAGTCTTCCAACATCCGCAGTATTTTGCGTTTTGTTTAAAGCCATATTTCTATTGGAGACGCTCTATATTCATGAATTTGGTTTGGTCTGGAAATTGTCTGGAATCTACTTCTATGGAAAACACTGTTTTGATGGAATACTGCTAAAAAACTCATTGGAATTCTGATTTTTGAGGGGTTTTGGCTCAGTATCAACTCCACAGTTTTTTTTTTACTTTAGCTAAGTGTCTGATGCATGTGGAAACTCATCACCATGCCTAGGAGTATCCAAATCAAGTTGAGAATTCCATTCATACTTACCTAATTCTTGAAACTATTAAGTGCAGCATGGCAAGAGCCAAGGCTTGGGGATCCTAGAGTATGCATGGGGTACTGTAGGAATCTAACCAGCTAAATATATATACAGTAGTTTGTAATTGATAATGCTGGCAAAGCTTTCCCACTGTTTAACTGCCTTGGGCCATCCTACCCATTAGGGCTTTGGCTTGCAAGATTAACAGGAGGAGCTGAGTGCCCCCAGTCTAGGTCCTGCCAATCAGGCAAGATGGCTATGCTGTCCTCAGCAGTGCCATGGAATCCTACAGATCTGCCAAGTTCAGGAACCAGGTTAATCAGACAGTCACAGAGGACTGGCTCAATTCTGACATTCTGTTGCCAGTTCAGCTTTAAGGAAACCGTGCTTACTCCTCAGTTGATCCAAACCATGATTTCCAATGAAATAAATAGCTGCTTTTGGATAAATGTGCTGCTTCCACATAGCCACAGATTGCTGTAATTTAGTAGACTTAAATTGGGTCTCACCACTGCCCAAATTTGAGGAACTTTATAAAGATAAGACTTATGTGAGTTTTAATGGACTATACAGTACCACAATAAAATGTAGTTACAACTATATTATTTTCATATACTGTAGTACAGTAGTATTTTGTTTGAACTGAAAGTTTTCATCATAGAGTTTCCTTGACTTTTTAAAAACATTAATGTTGCACGAGTAACCATTCCAAGTGATAAATGTTGAACTGAAGCTTACAAATGAAATCGGACATTTTTAATAAAAATTGTGGGTATGACAACCTAAATATTTAGGGAAAACGCATTTTTTAATATGTGAAACAAAGCCTAGAAGCATTTAGTGGGTGTTCTGTCAAGTCAAGATGGATTCGATGTGTCATTGCTTTTCTGAGATGGGAAATATTATGACAGTGTATTTATAGCCAGTAACGCTGTATTAATGCACTGAACTACAGCAGCTCAATGTTCTTAGCAGATAGCATTTTAAAACAACAGTTTAATGTCAGTGAAGGATGCTGATAGCCCTCCAATATGGCAAGAAAATACTGAAACTGCGCCTGTGTTATCATCATTCCTCAGTTCGAGACTTGGAAGGTGTGGTAAAAGCCATGTATCATAATGAATACTCATACATCTTAGATAAGTTAAAAGTGACACTATTGTTTTTCGGCAACCTGTAGTGATTGGAACATTTTTAAATAAAGTGGATACATTATAAGTGCTGTCAAAAAAAGGAAATTGTTACACCAGTACAATAAAACTCGCATAAGTCTTATCTTTATAAATCATATATTTGCCTAAGTTGTACATTCACCAGAGTCCCATACAGTTTCCTATAAAAAAACACTTGTATTTATTTCCACAACACATGTTAATTACCTTCTAATGATATTGCCAGTTCCCTCTATTACTATTACTCCCACTTGGGAAATGACTGGAATTTTTTAATAACTTGGGGCATTCGAAAAGTGCAGCTGGAAGTTTTTCGCAGAATCTGCCCTGAAGGGCACCCGCTGCTATACACGGCAGCTTTCACTAAAAACTGAAAAAGAAGTTTCTTCAGAGCCAGGCATCTTCAAGCTGCTGTCTGCTCTTTACTCGATGTAAAAAATGTAGGTTGGCGGTAGGGTCTGTCGATATGGAAATTTTCTGATATAGATATATCGGTTTGCCCATATAAATATATCGAGGTTTTGTTTGCGCGCACATTAGGATATCGACAAGGCAAGTTGAAAAAGTCTGCATTATACCGGTATATAGCGATATATCGCCGGGCATGATATACCGATATTTGCGATATATCGATTTTTTCCCCCGATATATCTAATTTTTCGCTATATCGATATATTTTAAATTCCGATACCGGCATATCGATATGAAAATTATATTGGATATAACCGATATATCGATATATCGCCGGACCCTAGTTGGCGGTAAAATGTAATACAGTAGAAGCCCGTTTATCTGTGACTCAATGAACCGGTACTTATGTATAACCGACACGCTAAAAAAAAGTCCCCATTCGATAAACCAGAACTTATCTGAACAATAGCGGTGGAGCATTTGTGAGTCATTGTTGTGCAGGTGCAGTATTTTGGTTTGCCACTAGTAGAGTCTAGGGTATTGGCTTGCCGCTAGTAGAGTCTAGGGTTATCGGCTTACCGCTAGTAATCTAGGGTTATCGGCTTGCCGCTAGTAGAATCTAGGGTTATTGGCTTGCCGCTAGTAGAGTCTAGGGTTATCAGCTTGCCACTAGTAAGGCTTTAAAGTCGCGTTGCTGTTTTTTTCACCCGCACGGCATCCTCCATTTTAAAAAGAATCGCTGGACTATAAACCTCAACCAGTAAAGGTGAGAAGCGCAAGAGAGTAGTTTTAACAATAATAATACCAATACAATATTCTGTTATTATCTGTCATTATTTAGTCTGGTATGTATGGTATGTGTTAAAAGAACTTAAATTTTTTTGTGGTGGGTTTTCGACAGCTGGCCATCCAAATATCCCACAGGCGCTTTAACCGCCATTGGCCAGGTTCTGCGGGTGCCAGATAAACAAGCTTTTACTGTAATAATAATCCTTGCATTTGATGTAGTGTTTTTCACGTCTTCTAAACGTCTCAAAGCACTTATGTACCTCAATAGTCCCAATCAAGACCCCGCAATTCTCTGCAAATTTTGTCAAATTTCCTTATAAATTTTGGCCAATTTTTCTATTGCTCATGTCCTGCCACCAAATTCATCTTTAATTATTTAGATACCTGTAAATATAAAAAATGGTTGTTTCTAAAATATAAAATTAATCTATTGACTAACATTTCTTTCTGCTGTGATTTTGGTTTTGTAGGACTATGTGACAATCAACAGTACATACAATAAACTCCAAAAAAGACACAAATTCATGAAAGAACATCTCAGTAAACGAAACAATCATTTGCAAGCAAAACTGACAAGTGACATGGTAAGCTTATACAGTAAAACTGCACCTGTATGCTGGCACTTGCCACACTGATCAGCAGATGGCATCATTCTATGAATGATATCTACAAGTTAGGTTGTTGCTAATGCAAACCTTTATGCAATCATTCAGTTGACTATGAAGAACATTTTTTCTTTGCATATTATCCTGCAAATATAAGTAAAATATTAATGCTGTGGAATACCAATATGTGTCTGTTAATTTGAAGCATAAATTGTATAAATATAAACAAATTGTGTGTTTATTGAGGACAAAACTATTAGTGAATTTCATACCTATGTGAGAGGGAAAGGGTCCAGGAACCCAGTATGGTGGGTCTCCAGGGTGGAAGGGGTAGAGATTAAAAACCCCATCCACTCATATCTCCTCTCTCTATAAGTGCATTGTGTGTATATCACAAAACACCACCTTGCAAAGGTGTCTTTCTTTGCTTCACCTCTCCCTAGTTTAGCGTTCTACCAAATGGAATCCCATCATCTACCTTGCCTTTTGATGTGCTGTGATCAGTGTGCAGCTGTATTGCTTGCTACCGAATTGCAATTTCTTGTGGGACCTGAAGCTTTTGGGAGGAGGAGGATGTTTGCAATTGTTCTCCAAGTAACCGTCTTTTCTTAATTCTCCTCTGCTATATATTCTTCATTTCCTTCTCCTTTTCCTTCTCTGGGGAATTAACACTGCTGATGTTATCTTCAGATATGTTGCATGTGTTCTTTCAGAGGTCCACAAACTGCTTGTGGTGGTTGTGAGTCTGAAAGGTAGAAATTAGAAAATAAATAAACAAAGAAATAATAATTTCCATATAATGCAGCTACTTTCACGTCAGGAGAATGTCTTAAACATCTTACCACTCTGCCCTATCCTCCGCCAAATCGTCCTTCTACTCCAAGATAATCCTGGAGGCAAAGGACAACCCCCAGCTTCTCTTCACCACCAATCAGGTCCTTGCAGATCCTCTCCTCGAATTCCCGCTGCGAGTTGATGCTGGATTTCCTCGAGTCCAAAATCGAGGGAATCCGCTCTGCGGTCACTGTCCCCCCAACTTCCACCCCCTCCCTACCTCCCCCCCTACACCCCGTCTCCTACCCATTCCTCCTTCCACACTTTCAATCCCATTTCCCCATCCTCCATCAAAAAAAACATCTCCACGATGAAGCCCACCAACTGCTCCCTTGACCCCATCCCCACCCAGCTCCTCACCACTCAGCTCCACCTCTTAGCCCCACTAATCTTCAACACCATCAACCTGTCCCTTTCATCTGGCAATGTTCCCACTCCCTTCAAAACCGCCACCATCACCCCCATCCTAAAAAAAACCCTCCCTCGATGCATAGCAGCTATCAAGCTACCGGCCCATCTCCAACCTCCCCTTCCTCTCCAAAGTCCTGGAAAGAGTGGTTGCCTCCCAGCTCTGCTCTTTCCTCTCAAAACACTCACTCCCCGAACCCCTCCGATCGGGTTTCCGTGCTTCTCACAGCACGGAAACTGCTCTGATCAAGGTCACAAACGACATCCTGACCATCTGTGACCAGGGCTCCCCCTGCCTCCTCGTCCTCCTTGACCTATTCGCCGCCTTCGACACCGTCGACCACACAATCCTCCTCCACTGGCTCTCCTCCCTCCTCAACCTTCAAGGCTTTGTCCTTGACTGGTTCCAGTCATATTTCTCCCACCGCCTTCACTTCATCTCTTCCAACGGCTTTTCCTCCAGCCCCCGCACATGCAGCGTTCCCAGGGCTCTGTCCTTGGCCCCCTGCTCTTCACCCTCTATATGCTCCCCCTGGGTGACATCATCCACAGTCACGGGGCAATTTTCTACATGTATGTGGATGACAACTCTACTTTTTCACGTCCACCCTCGATTCCAGGACTACTGGTGTTCTGACTGCATGTCTGTCCGACATTGAGTCCTGGACGAGGGCCAACTTCCTCCAACTCAACATCAACAAGACGGAGTCTCTGATTGGCTCGCGTCAGCGCCTCAGGTGCTGACAACATCAGAGTTCAAGACTGCTCTCTCCACCTCTCAAAGCCAGTCTGGAATCTGAGCATATTGTTTGACCCTGAACTGTCCTTCCTCCCTCATATCCGCTCCATGACCGGTATAGCTTTCCACCACCTCCGAAATATTGCTAGACTCCGCCACTACCTCAGCCCCACGCTGCTGAAACATAAATGCCTTTGTCACATCTAGGCTTGACTATGGGAACTCTCACATTGTAGGCCTTCCCAGCTCCTTCCTTCACAGGCTGCAGAACATTCAGAATTCTGCAGCTCGTATACTCTCTCGCACTAGGTGACCACATCACTCCCACCCTCGCCCATCTTCACTGGCTCCCCATCCCCCAGGGGATCGAATTCAAAATCCTCGTCCTCACCTTCAAGGCCATTCACGGCCTTGCCCCCGCCTATCTCGCTGACCTGCTGTCTCCCTATTAGCCTGCCCGCACCCTCTGTTCAGCAGACTCAGGCCTGCTCTGCGTCCACCGCCCAACCATCGGCAGCTGGGCTTTCAGCCTCTCTGCTCCCACACTGTGGAACACCATCCCGCAGCCCCTCCGCCTTGCTTCCTCCCTTTCCTCCTTGAAGGCTGCGATGCATCGAGGGAAGGCTTTTTTACGATGGGGGTGATGGTGGTGGTTTTGAAGGCAGTGGGAACAGTCCCAGATGAGAAGGACAGATTGATAGTGTCAGTGATGGGGCTAGAAGGTAGACCTGGGTGGTGAGGAGAGGGGTGGGGATGGGATCTAGGGAGCAGGTGGTGAGCTTCATTGAGGAGATGGTCTCAATGACGGAGGATGGGGAGATGGGGTCGAAGTTATGGAAGAAGGGGTGGGAAGGAGACGGGGTGTGAGGGGAAGGTGGGGAAGTGGGTGGAAGTTGGGGGACACGGAACGCAGAGCAGATTTCCTCGATTTTGGTCATGAGGAAATCCAGCATCTCCTCGCAGCGGGAGTTGGAGGAGAGGATCTGCGAGGCGATGCAGGGCGGACGGAGGAGGTAGTTGGTGGTGGAGAAGAGAAGCTGGGGGTTGTCGTTCGTCTCCAGGATTATCTTGGAGAAGAAGGACAATTTGGCGGAGGATAGGGCGGAGCAGTAGAAGGATGTGAGGTCCAGCAAGATATGCTGTGAGGCTGGATTTGAGCCAGGTGCGTTCAGTGGCCCGCACCTGGCCCTTGAGGGAACGGAGGTAGGTGGTGAAGGTTCGGGAGTAGGAGGCAGTTCGGGAAGTGAGGTGGGCAAGAGTGTTGAATGTGGTGGAGAGGGTGTTGTTGAGCAAGGTGAGTGCAGAGGATAGGTTAGTGCAGGAGGTGGGCCAGAGGGACAGGAGTTCCGAGGACTCCAAGGCAGCGGAGAGAGTTTGTGGGGGGATCTTCTTCCATGGGAGGTAGAAGATGGTGGTAGGTTTGGGGGTAGAGGGGAGAGGGTTAGAGGAGTTGAAAGAAATTAAGTGGTGGTCAGAAATGTCAGAGATGGTGACATCTGAGACGCTAATGCCCCGGGTGATCACCAGGTCAAGCGGGTGGCCATGAACGTGGGTGGCTGGAGAGGTTGAGAGAGGAGAGGAGGGAGGAGAATTCTGAGGAGCTGGAGCAGAAGGTGGTGAAGTGGAGGTTAAAGTCGCCGAGGATGATGAGGCGATCGGAGGAGGCACAGAGGGAGGCAAGGAGAGTGGAGAAGTCAGAGATGCAGTTTGGGGAGGGTTTTGGTAGACGGTAAACAAGGAGGATTTTGAGGGAGAGATGGGAGGAGTGGGAAAAAGGTGAGGTGTTCAAAAGAGGGGAATGTAAATTAAATTAGGAGCAGGTGAATGGCCTGTGTCTGAAGTAAGGCTACAGATCATGATTGTATATCTGTTAGGGCAAAATGATCACAGAATAAATGAAATAATCCATAATGGAGCTAATAAAGCTTACAACAAGAACAACTTTATATAGTGCCCTTCAAACGGGGTAGCAGCCTGGAACACTTGACCATAACCGCACCATAACATCACCTTCTCTGATTTGCAATTTCCAAAGCAATCTATCAACATGCTATTTTACATTACATATTTGACAAATTGATAGAAGGTTATATATATCCTACAAACTGGGTATAGTAGTTACATATTAAATGTAAAGCACTGAGTAGCTGAGCAGTGAGAGAGTGAAGCCTCTTGCTGTATAGGTTGTTGCTCTGTTGTTGAATGAGCCCTTAGTTTAGTGCCTCATTCACACAATGTATTGTCTGCAGCATTTTGTGAATCGAACAACTGTATACAATTCCCACCATCTTTGCACTTTTTTCTCAAGTCTTTTTAGAAGCGTATAAAAGCCATAATAGTTCTTAACAAACATTCACCCCCTGCGGAGTGGTTCAACCTAAGAAACTGTATGATGCCTACATTTTCCGGTAAAAGATGAAAAACAAGCCATTAGAAAGGAATTCAATACTGCTGTGCCCTTCATAGTTTTAGGAGAGTGGTGCTAACCATTGAGAATACCCCAAGACCTCTACCACCATTTCACACAACTTCATTTTGACTTCACAAGAAAGTTTCAGCATCCCGAGATTATTCGTGAGACCCAGATGGGAGAATCTGTAGATTCACTTCAGCAGGTATTCTTTCCTGTGGAGTACCCTTCACCTGTGGACCTGTTTCCCCTTCCTTCAGTTACTGCAACACGGTGATAGCAAAGAAAAACTAAACCGAGCAGTCACTTGTCAGGAGCTCAACAACAACAACCTACACTTGCATAGTGCCTTCCAGGCAGGATAGTGTCTCAAAGCGCTTATCATTGGCAGAGCCTGACTCCGAGACAGGAGTGGGTTAGATGACTGTAGGTGATACAGTCGAAAAGAAAGATGGGCTTGAAAAACGGGAGAGAGGGCTCAAGGCAGCGGGATTGATGTGAGTGTTTCTGAGTTTTGGAGCATAGTGGCTGAAAACACGACCTCCAATGGTGGAGCGGAGAGTGCAAGGAACAAGTAGGAGGGAGGTGCCGGTTGGATGGAGGCACCTGATGATGGATTGGGAAGTGAGGAGGTCGGAGAGGTAGCAAAGTGCCAGGGAGTGAATGGATTTGAACATGAGTGTGAAGAATCTTGAAGTCAATCCGTTCGATGATGGGGAACCAGTGCAGCTTGGCCATAACCGATGAGTTGGGGGCACAGAGTTTGGTCCAGGTAACAACAACACCAACAAAATTACACTTGTATAGCGCCTTTCACGTCAGTAGGATGTCCCAAGGCGCTGCCAGCAAGATAAGTATGCAGCAGCAGAGTTTTGAATGTGCTGAATTTTTTGAATAGTTGGGGAGACCGGCAAGGAGAGTGTGACAGATGCATGCTCGAGGTTTTTGGCTGCATTGGGAGTAAGATACGGTTGGAGGCGGACAATGTGGTGGAGGTGGAGGAAAGTTGTTCTGGTCAGGTAATCCAGCTGGATGCCTAGATTGCACCCTAGTTCAGTGAGTCTGAGGAAGAGCCCAGAACTCCTGAACCTGAAGTGAAATTAGCTATGAAAGCCTAAGCACACTGCGAGTCCACTGATTACTACCTGTTCTGACCAAGCTTGGAAATTGTTTGCTAATGTTTGCTAGTGATGACCTTAAATGCCTACAACAACAACAACTTGGATTTATATAGTGCCCTCCACACCGAACAGCATTCAGAACGTTTCATCATAATGGATTCCGGGGCTGAGCCAGGGGCAGGGGAAAAACGTGACCAAAAGCAAGGTGAAAGAAACAAGTCTAGACATGACCTGAAAATAGGAAAGGAGGGGGCGAGGCGAAGGGAGTGAGGAAGGGAATTCCAGAGCCTCGGTGTAGTGGCTGAAGGCATAGCTGCTGGCTGTGGAATGGAGGATTCGGGAGACGAGGAAGCCAGACCCTAGGGAAGGCACCGGGTATTGTTATGAGGAGAGAGTAGGTCAGAGAGGTAGGGCGGTGCAGAGGAGTGGAGGGATTTGAAAATAAGAGTGAGGATATTGAAATCGATCCACTCTGAGACAGGGAGCCAGTGAAGTCTGGCAAGGAGTGGAATAATCGGGGAGTAAAGTTTGATACAGGTGAGGATGCCGGCGGAGGAATTTTGAAGACCAGCGAGGAGGGGATTGGAATAGTGAAACCGAGAGGTGACAAAGGCATGGACCAGGGTTTTGGCAGCTTTTGGATGAGATATTGGCAAAGGTAGGTGATGTGTTGGAGATGGAAGTCTAGGCGTGACATGAAAATAGGTAGATGGTGCTAGTGAGGGACTAGATGTGGGGGAGGAAGGATAATTGGGGGTTGAACCTGACGTCTAAGTTGAGTACGGGTTCAGAGAGCTTTAGGGGCAGGTCAGGTAGGTGGAGGAGGTGAGAGCCGTGGGATTGAATACGTCAATGTGATCCAAGGAGTATGGCTTCAATCTTGTCAACATTGAGCTGAAGGTAATTGCGCTCATCCAGCCTACCAATTTACAATTAAGTGACAATCTCACTCTTTTGAGGGCACTGGAATCAGACAGTCATAGGTCAGACAGTTGTTGATGTAAGTCCAGTGCCAGGACTTGAGGGATTTTTATTAGAATTTAATGAATTGCTGACTGAGGAACCACTGAGTCACCACAAATCACTTTTGCTCAGTTACCCTTTTCCTCTGATCGAGTAGGTAGGTTTGTATGGTCAGTGAATGAAGATTTAGATACATTGCATTAAAAAAATGGCTTTAACATCCATTTTATTAACTGATTGAATGCCTGTACTGTAAAGATTGGCCTGTACTGTAGAGATTGGGCAGTTAAATCATGAATATGACTTTCATTCACATTTGCATAGCAAATACAGAAGCATTCTGGTATTCAGTGAACCTATTGGTTGATTGTTTGTGGGACGATGCTGTGTACAATTGGCTGCCAAGTTTTGCCCACATATATACAGTCAATTCACTTTACAGTATATTCTGTGAAGCACTTTGAGACATCTAAAAGTCGTGAAAAGCCCTATATCAAATGCAAGGATTATTATTATTATTACTGCCCCCTACCCACCCCATAACAATGGATGAATAAAGTACTATAATTTGCAGCTTCATAGACTATTTAAAAAAACTTAATCTTGGGGTTGCTTTTGCTCCTGTCAGTAAAATTTCCACATGAATAATGACTGCAAGAAAATCAAGAGTTTTAGCAGCACAATTGGCTGACAGCGGTTTCCAAGCACTTTGTTGGAAAAGCAGTTAATTGATGATTGAAGCCAATTAAGTTGGGAAATCTACAATTTCTCCTGTCTCTGAGTCTTATCTAACATTGGAGAACAGTATTTAGTCATGGTCTGAAAAATTAAGTCTTCGGATTGTTGGTAGAGTGGTGCAACTTTGGCAGAGTGCATCAAGATGTCTGTATTGGTATGTGCTGCATCCAGCTCCCTTTGAATTATAAGAGAAGGTGAGCAAGCTCTAGAGTAATAAGGAGAGGATTGTCCTGGGTGGATTTCAGTGATCATGCTAGTGAATTTATGGATTAATGATAGGAATAATGGTGTTAATTCCATCCCAGAGTCCCCTGATGCACCCCTCCCTCTCCATGTTCAAAGCCCACGTCAGACTTAATTGACTCTTTATTGTGCTTTGGTTATATTTTCCCTCCCCATTCTCTCCAGCTCCCACTTTCCAGCTCGGGTGCCCAATCAGCTGTGTGAAGCGCTTTGAGACAGCTTCCCAGTGTGAAAGTTGCTGCATAAATATATCTTGTATTGTATTCCCATCAAAATACAGCAAGTAGTAATGACTGCCAAAATATAGGTGATACAAAATGTTAAGAATTTTTTGCACAACACCCTACATATATACACACAAAAGTATTAAAATTTCATATGAAACATGTTTCATAGAAACATACACAAATATTAAAATCTCTATATACTGTGTTATACATAGAAGTTTTAATGCTTTTGTATGTTTCTTCAGCAAGAATAGCAAAGTAAAGGACTGATCCACCAAAGCTTACTCAATGGCCACACGCCTTATTATATTTGTTTTTTATTTCCTTCAATCAACTCACTCCCCACTTTTTCAACTCTCTCCCTAAATCCCTCTACCCCTCGCTCAGTCTCTCTCTCCGCTTTCAGAACCCTGCTGAAAACCCATCTTTTTCATTGCTCTGGTCCCCCTCCTTCTAGCCCCTTATCTTCTATACTGTATTACAGTACTCACATTCTACTCACTCCATCTCTGTGAAATGCATTCAAACAATCTCCTGCACTTATGGCACTGCATAGGGTAAGTTGTTGTAATTCACAAAATGAGAACAAACACATCAACAATTTAAAGGTGACTAGATAAAAAAGTTATTTTCTCGCCCACAAATTTACAGTCAATTCACTTTACAGTGTATTCTGTGAAACGCTTTGAGAAGTCTAGAAGACATGATAAGGCGTTATATCAAATGCAAGGATTAAAAAACTTAAATGGTATTTCCTGTACTTTCTTCAAGTCATTCCTAAGACATCATGCTGTGAGATCTCTCTCATATGGACCAGGTGCTGGGAATGTAAGAGACTTCTGAATTAATAATAATCCCTCAAAAAAAAAACCACAATAATAAAATTGATAATTTCAATCCACGACTGTTTGTGGGACACTGCTGTGCACAATTGGCTGCTGCATTTCACCCACAAATATACAGTCAATTCACTTTACAGTATATTTTGTGAAGTGCTTTTACACGTTGATAAGATGTGAAAAGCGCTATATCAAAAGCAATGATTATTATTATATCTTAGTGTGTGTGCTGAACAGAATAATCTTTGTGACATGTGGACTTGTGAGCAATAGCTTCTGGATACTTATGGACTGTAACAACAACAACAATTTGGATTTATATAGCGCCCTCCAAGCCAGATGGTGTCTCAGAGCGCTTCACAAAGCAGAGCCCGGGGCCGAGCCAAGGGGAGGGGAAAAGGAGACCAAAGGTGAGGTCGAACAGAAAAGTCTTCAGGTGCAATCTGAAAATGGGAAAGGGGGTGTGAGGTGAAGGGAGTGAGGGAGGGAGTTTAGAGCTTCGGGTATAGTGGCTGCAGACACAGCCTCTGACGGTGGAACGGAGGACTCGGGGTACAAGGAGGAGGCCAGACGCAGTAGAGCGAAGGCAACAATACTGTTGTGAGAAGAGAGGAGGTTAGAGAGATAAGGGGGTGCAGAGGAGTGGAGGAATTTGTACACAAGTGAGAACCTTGAAATCGATCCACTCTGAGATAGGGAGCCACTGAAGTCTGGCAAGAACTTGGGTGATCGGCGAGCAAAGTTTGGTTTGGGTGAAAGTGGCGAAATTTTGAATGAGCTGGATTTTGTGAATGGTGGCGGAGGGAAGACCATCAAGGAGGACATTGGAGTAGTCTAGCCGAGAGGTGACAAAGACATGGATCAGGGTTTCAACAACTTTAGGTGTGAGATATTGACAGAGACGGGCAATGTGGCAGAGATGGATGAAGGTGGTGCTGGTGAGGGACCAGTTATGTGGGAGGAAGGATAATTGTAGAGTCGATAGAAGAATTGTAAAAAAACTGAAAGTTTTCAATGTAAAATCTATGGCTGCAGAGAGGGCAACACACTGGATCAATGATATTCAATGTCAGATCATTCCTTGAGTTTCATTCATAGTGCGGATGGCAATATAACATTAAAGCATTAGTTGACCATAGTTTACAATTTCATATCTAAAAATGTGACCAATGAATACTAAAAGACATTACTAATTGTTCCATTTCTGAAGCTGAAAGGTCTCCTGTTAAAGGATATAAAGAGTCAAAGGTGGAATTAATTCAGAGAGACGTGGCTAGGTCCGCAGTGAATATTGCTCACACGTAAGAAAACAGCTTTGTACTGGCATCTAATTAATCAATAGATTGCTTACTGTAACTACTGGGAGAATGTGTTTTGGTACATTTATGGCATTCTCTACCTCAGAAGGCTGTGGATGCTCAGTCCTTGAACATATTCAAGATTGATGGATTTCTAATGGATAGAGGCATTAAAGATATGGGGATAGGGCGGGTAGATGGAATTAGGTTGGATCAGCCATAATCTTATTAAATGGGGGAGCAAGCTCAAGGTGCCAAATTGCCTACTCCTGCTCCTATTTTATGCGTTCTTCTGTTTTTCATACATGTGACTTTAGGAGTTTTAACATTGGTCATTTTGTACTACTGTGGCACACAAACTGTAGGACAATTATCATTTAACAGCATGAAAAAATGAATTTATGTGTATATTTTAAAGTGCTATCTACAGTTATGTTCTTGACGAAGAATTCCATGGTTTGAAGTTTTGGGCATTGAGATTTCAGGTTATGTTTCTGGGATGCGAGTCTCAGGTAGTTTAGCTGGTGTAGTACTTTCGCCCACAAAATATACAGTGAACTCACTTTACAGTATATTCTGTGAAACGCTTTGAGATTTTTCAAACACATGATTAGGCACTATACCAAATGCAATGATTATTATTACTGTAAGAAGTGGTGGGACAAGGATTTGATTTCTCATTCTGCTTGGTACCCAATCTTACAGGGTTATTGGGGAGTGGAGAAGGGGAACAATGCAGAACTAGGCTGACTGAAAAGTGGAATAGAATCTATGATGGTGCTAATTCTTTGTGGTCTATGTTGGAAGAAGTGTGATGGTCCAAATGATGTTGTCTTATGTTCTTATGCAGTGGACAAAACTTCTGTGTGTTCTGATATTGGATCCTAAACTAAGGAATATTTTTTACTTATAGTACTCTTTTAAAATATACGTCCATGCATTCGGCACATCAAGGTTCGACTTTGGAAACTCCCTCCTTGTCGGCTTTCCTGACTCTTCCCTTTACAAGCTGCAGATCATCCAGAACTCTGCAGCTCATGTCCTCTCCCGCACCAAGCTCCACGACCACATCTTGTCCATCTCCATTGGCTCCCCATCCCCCAGAGGATTGAATTCAAGATCCTCGGCCTCATTTTCAAGGTCATTTATGGCCTTACCCCCCCCTATCTCTCTGACCTGCTGACTCCCTACCAACCTGCCCGCACCCTCGGTTCAGCAGGCTCCAGTCTGCTCCATGTCCCCCGCCCTACCATCAGTGTATGGGCTTTCAGAATCTCTGCTCCCACACTCTGGAACTCCATCCCACAGTCCCTTCGCCTTGCTTCCTCCCTTGCCTCCTTCAAAGCCGATCTCAAGACCCTCCTCTTCGATCGTGCCTTCTGCTGCCCAACTCTCTCCCTTCCTTCCCCCCTACCTCACTCCTACCCCTTGCTCGGGTCCCAACCTGACAGTTCAGCACTTTGGGACATCCTCCCAATGTGAAAGGCACTCTATAAATGTAATTTTTTTCTTGTTATGTTAATGCTGATAATTTGTTATTGCTCTATCGCAGCACAAATTTAAAGAGGCTTCCTCAGAGCTTGACTATAGCCTCCGCAGAATTATGTTTCTAGAGGAAAGATTGCGTGGATTCATTTCTTCGAAGTCTGAAATAACCAACATGTTAGGGAAAACCAATGAAATGATTGTCCAACTGAGGTAAGTCTGCATATCTATCTGATTTTATGTTATGGTTATAATAATGTTTTGGTTTCGACTGTCCAGAATAGAAATGCTGACAAATATATCACTGAAATGTAAACAGAGCTCATGTGGCTCAGTGGTTAGAGTACTCACCTTACAAGTGTGAGACCTGTGTTCGAATCCAGGCAGATCATGGCGAAACCTTGGGCAAGTGTTCCTTACTCCACACGCCTAATAATCCCTCCAAAAACAAAACACAACAATAAAATTGGTCATTTCATTCCATGACTGTTTGTGGGACACTGCTGCGCGCAATTGGCTGCCACATTTCGCCTACAAATATACAGTCAATTCACTTTACAGTATAAAGTGTATATACACTTCGATGAAGCGCTTTGAGATGGCGATAAGATGTGAAAAGCACTATATCAAATGTAAGGATTACATAATACGGTATTATATCTGACATACTGTATAATAAGTAATGTCTCAACATTTTGTATTGATGTGAAATAATTTTGCTTTTAATTTCTGAAAACTTGTAGCTTAAATTTGCAGACAGGAGCACACATGAAGTAACAATTTCATTTTTTAAATTTTTATACACACTAAGTGGTGAATGGAATCATGTGAAGTGATTTTTCCTTTTTCTATTTTACATTTTCATTGTCATTGAAAGGACATTAATGTAAATCATTCTTTTAATACACAACATTCATTTATTCTCAGGGGTTTCACTCAGTATTCCTATATGAATTGAAACATTGACTGTCCAGCACCTTGGGACGTCCTCCGAACGTGAAAGACGCAATACAAATGTAATTTTTGTTGTTGTTGTAAATACACAGTGCAGTGACTTGAAATTGAAGATTTCTTTATGAAAAAGGACCTAGTCTTGGAAAAGCAATATTTATTTAAACAGAGGCTTTGGATGCTTCGAATCATCCTAGGAATTAATCTAGAGATAATGTGAGCTGCTAACCCATGGAAACTAAACTGCTGGCTAAATATTTTTGGAAGGTTTATGTGAGCTTTGTGCCTAACTAGGTAAGATATAGTAGTGTTTGAATATAGAACATGAGATTGCCATTTCAGACAGTCAGTAAAATACCAGCAGGTAAACTATAGCATAGTCTATACAACAACAACTTCCATTGATATAGCGTCCTTCATATGGGTAGAGTCTGGAGCGTATGACAGTTCTGACCTCTCTATACCAGAGAAAGCTCACTCTAGAAGCTTTGCCATTTCATAGATTCATAGATTCATCGAATTTTACGGCACAAAAGGAGGCCATTCGGCCCATCTAGTCTGTGCCGGCTCTTTGAAAAGAGCGATTCAATCCCACTGCCCTGCCCGCTCCCCATAGCCTAAAAGACCTGTTATCGAATCAGCCTCCACCACCTTTTCAGGCAATGCATTCCAGATTCGAACAACTCGCTGAGTGAAACAATTTCTCCTCAGCTCCCCTCTACTTCGCCTTGAAACTATTTTAAATCTGTGACCACGAGTCACAGATTCACCCACGAGTGGAAATAGTTTTTCTCTATTTGCCCTGTCGAAACCCCTCATGATCTTATAAACCTCTATTAGGTCTCCCCTCAATCTTCTCTGCTCCAGAGAGAATAACCCTAGCCTATCTAGCCTCTCCTCATAGCTGAAGTCCCTCAATCCTGGCACCATCCTAGTAAATCTTCGTTGTACCCTTTCCAATGCCTTCACATCCTTTCTGTAGTGTGGTGACCAGAATTGAACACAGTATTCCAGCTGAGGCCTCACCAAAGTCTTATAGAGGTTAGTCAGCACTTCCTGACTTTTGTACTCTATACCCCTATTTATAAAGCCTAGTATCCCATATGCCTTCTTAACAGCCTTGTCTACCTGTCCTGCCACCTTCAATGAGTCGCTAACACAAATCCACAGGTCTCTCTGTTCCTTCACACCATTTAAAATTGTACTATCTAGCCTATATTGCCTCCCTTCATTTCTTCTCCCAAAATGCATCACCTCACACTTCTCTGCATTAAACTTCATCTGCCATGTGTCTGCCCACTTTACCAATTTGTCTATATCCTCTTGCAGATGGCTACTATCCTCCTCACTATTTACTATTTAATATTTAATGTATTGAGATCAGTATTCCATCATTTTATTTGTCAATTTACAATAAATTTCATTTACTGAGCATGAATAGGATATTTACCTCATGTATATATTTTACTTTTTTAAATGATGACTCTAGTTTTTCTTGACTGAAAACAATTGCAAAATATAAAATCATTAAAAAGTGTAAATACAATAAAAAATTATGTTTATAAAGCATCTTTCATGTCGGGAGTACATCCCAAGGCGATGAACAATAGGATCCGATGGTGGGGGGAGCTACACAGGGGACAATAGAGCAGGCCAGAGAGGACAGATTGATGAGGGGTTTGCAGGTCAGAGAGGTAGGAGGGGCAAGGCCATGGAGGACTTTGAAGGTGAGGATGAGAATTTTGAACTCGATCCTCTGAAGGATGGGGAGCCAGTGGAGCCGGGCGAGGATGGGGTTGATGGGGTCATGGAGCCTGGTGGGAGAGAGGACATGAGCTGCAGAGTTCTGCAGCTTGTGGAGCGATAAGTTTGGAAGGCCATTGGTTTGGTTGAGTTAAAAGAGTATATTTAAATGTTCATTGTTCAGATCTTACTGAAGTAATGTTGCAATAAATATCTCAAAATATCTTGATGATTTGCATTTCTTATTGCACATTTGTGACAATCATTCCTGAATTAAATTTTCTGGTGTGTGTCCATCTATTTAAGACGGAATCTTAATACAACTCAATTCAAGTTCATGAATGCTCAGGACATTGTCAAATATTTGGAGAAAGAATTTGCAGAAACTAAAAAGAGGCAGAAGATGTTAGATGAAGACTATCATAAACTGATCCTTCAAAGGAGAGAGACACTCCGAGCAATGAATGTAAGTGCAAATGAAACATTTATGATATTTATTAATAGTTTATACTATTCATATTTCTCTAATAATATTGTGTTCTAAGATTTTAGTGAGTTTTTTATATTTTGGTTACATGTAGAAGTAGCTTCTCATCTACTTTCTCTGCACTCTCAAAAAGTTATCTTGTGTAACCATACTGTGCTTATTAGAAAAGGTGGTTTGCTGAAACAATGTATGTCTGCATGGATGATTCATGATTAGCCTACAACGAGACCTGCTTGAACAGTGCTTAAACTTCATGATAATTCTTCTCATCTGTCCAAGAAAGCAACTAAAAACCAGAAATTATGTTTACCTAGCGCCTTTCACGTCAGGAGGATGTCCCAAAGCGCTGGACAATGAGGTGTTTGCACCCAAGCTGTGGGTTGGGATCAGAGAGAGGTGGAACAAGGGGGTTGCATGAGGGAAAATAATTGAAGGCACAGTTGAAAACTATGGGAAGATTGTATCAATTGCTGAGATATAAAATTGGTCCTCCCATTGCTGTCATCAAGCTTCCATTCTATAGCAGTTCCATTGTGGAGAATATTATTATGTCAGATTGGTGAATTGAAGAGATCTAACACTATAAATCTACTTTCAATATAAAAAGTACTGCCTGAATACAAAAGTCAGAATACAGTACTGTAGTTCGATCACTTTTGCAGAATTGTGAATCAAGCTTTATGGGGTTAATGCTGTCATTCTTTAGTGAAGTATGAAGTGCTGTGTTCTTCCTGGACGGTGATGGTATCTATGGATACAAATAAGCAGTAAACAGGGCTCACTATAGATTAAACAGTGCTTGAGGAATAAATATCTTAATTTGCATCAGTAGAAAATCTCTGTTGCCTTATGGCATTTAGCTGTGGTGAGTGCCCTCCACAAACCTGATAATGCCAGTGTCAGTGAGCCATGTGAGTTGTCTCCACAGGCTGTAAATTGGATCCCCTCAGTGACCAGTTAATGTATTATATTTCCAAACCATGTTTCACTTTTTCACAGCAACTAAAATTTGGAGCAACATAAAAAATTGTAAAGAAATTTTTTTAGCCATCATGTCGTGTCAATTTTTTATAGTTAAAAAGGGTTTATTTAAATCAGAAAGCCTGCAAGTTTCAAACTCTGAATCTGAAAGATTACTAACAGCCACAGCTACTTGCTTGATGAGAGACTCACATTGCTTATCTAATGTGGAAACTCCATGTGGTATATAGTTTCATTAAACGGTGATCAAGAATACATTAGTTCAAAAGATGAAGAGGCAGTGGAGCTCAATCCGCCAGATATCTCTGTGCAACAACTTTAAATGGGTTACTGAAGTGCAAAAGATTCGAGAGTCAACAATTCTACAGTTGGAGAATACGAACGCCAGAATCCTGTACTTATAAAGAGTGTTATTTGCTTTTTATGTAAATGGATATATAACTGATTAAACTACAACAAACCTGACATAACATATCATGTGCATCTTGAATATGGACTCAGTTACATTCTGGGCAACTTAGACCAAATCTCTGAATAGAAGAGGGTATTTTTGTTCAGATTCTTTTTTTAGTGTTAAAAAAGTGGGGTAGTTCTGAGTTCCCACCCCACCCACCACCCCCATCTTGTGCAATGGCAATAGACCAAAAACTAAATCGACATTCCTGATGTTATGATGTCAGACATTGAGAACAGACAAATATAATTTCTATTTTTTGAGGTATTCAGAATCCTACATTGCCATTAGTCAGATTTAGAAAACCGAGTAGCTGAAATTTCCTCTGGTTGGTAAAACAGGTAAAAGCCTATTTAATGGTATTTAGTGATCTTCTGCTAATGACATTTTCATAATACAGTACCAGAATTTAGAGATTACATTTTACCCCATACAAACATTCATTATTGCACATTTCACACGTTTCAATTACAATTGAATTGTAACACAGACTGTTTATCTATCTTCGAAGTGCAGGATTTACGCAATGAATAAACTACATACAAGAAATTTGGGAGCTAATTAAGAATGGATCTGACTAAAGATATACTTCTAATGAGAGTTCAATACTATTGGAATCTCTTGGCAGTGAAACATATTTTGCAATAAACTATTTTGAAATAAGTCAATTTTATTCAATTTCCTTCTACTGAAATCCAAAGTGAATACATAAGTACCATTTATCATATTTACTTTCTGTTGTGATTTTTAAAATACTATTTGGAAGATGAACCATATGGACTTTGTATTTCGTTTGCAGATTAGCATTGAAATATTGGTGATATGTTAAATGAAGATGACTGTGAAGATATGTGCAGACTTGTATGTTCAACATAGTACAGTATTATAGCAACAGTGTGTAACCAAGCCCAGGTGCAAATGAAAGGGTTTTGACACCAATGGAGATGGTATTTTTAGCGTCAATGCTTTGGATGGATTCTCATTTGCTCGTTGAGTTGTCACATTGATGATTGTACAAGTAATTGTGCACAAGACCTTGCAAAGATGATTATTCCATATGGTATTATATGGATCAAGTTTTGAATTCCCTAATGTTTGTGCCATTTTGGCACATTTTCAAGTTGCTGCTGCTGCATTTTGGCACCAGACTGCAGTGAGAGAATGAATGGTCACACAGCGTCTTGCAAGTTAAACTTGAATTGTAACCTCTACAATGAGTAACTAAATTTGTCAATTTCTTCATTGTAGTCTATGCTAATTGAAGTACAAGGAATACATATTGCTTTTTCTAAATATTTGAAAGTGCAAGTAAGATGGCAAGTCTCATGTGAAGGCTATTGCAAGTGTATAAACAAAGAAATATTAGAATACTATTGCAGAGATTATGTATGTAGTTAATTCACATTTCCATAGGTCTCCAATTTCTTAACAGGAAAAACACTAAAATCATGGACAAGTATCTATTTTTTGGATATAATCATAACATGTTATAATAATCCTTGTTTTGAAATAGTGCCGTTCACTTTGGACATTTCAAAGCACCAGAAGAGACGTTGTGAATTTGAGAGGTTGAGTTTAATTCCTTTTGTTTCAAGTATCATTGAGAGTGACACACTATACACACCATGTATGTTTTGCATTATTTGAGCTCCTGTAGCTCAGTAGTTAGAGCACTCGCCTTACAAGCGTGAGACCTGTGTTCAAATCCGGGCAGGTCAGGGTGAAACCTTGGGGAAGTTTCCTTACTCCACACATCTAATAATAATCCGTCCAAAAAACCCAGAATAATAAAATTGGTCATTTCAATCCACGACTGTTTGTGGGACGCTGCTGTATGCAATTGGCTGCTGTATTTTGTCCACAAATACAGTCAATTCACTTTACAGTATATTCTGTGAAGCGCTTTGAGATGTCGATAAGATGTGAAAAGCGCGATATCAAATGCAAAGATTATCATTATTTGTAAACAATGTATCTCATGCACCAAGTGTAAAAGCACCAAGCAAATTACAAGCATCCTTAATTGTATTATTAAACAAAGCAAATTATATATTAAATATATAATGTTTAAAAACAGTCTTTTAATTGGTAGTTCATTATACAATAAGGGACACCAGTATTACATTTCTATAAATGTTTTTACACATGATGCATAATCCACATGTGTTAGCACATGGTTTACATTTAAATGATTGCATAATTGACTCATTGTTCATGTAACCGTAATTAAATGTTTCATAATCCAGTTACATGGTGACATTTGCAGTAGTCAGCTCAGCATGAATCCACTTGTTGGGCAGTTCTGTAACACAGTTGTGTGATCATCCAGGTTAAGAGAAACTATGCTTCCTAGTGTTGTATATCTTCAGTTCAATGTACAGTACCAAATGTACTAAAACTGCAGCTTCCATAAAGCAAACTTCATGCAAAGTCAGAAAAGTTCTTTTGCAAGTACAGTAAATGCCCGTTTATCCAGCACCCACGGGAACTAGCCATTGCCAGTAAAAGCACCTGCCGGATATTCGGGCGGTCTGCTGTCGAAAACCCACCAGAAAAAAATTAAAGTTCTTTTAACAGACACCATACACACCAGCCTAAACAATAACAGATAATAACAGAATAATGTATTGCTACTTATTTTTAAAACTACTCTCTTGCGCTTCTCACCTTTACTGGTTGAGGTTTATAGTCCAGTGATTGTTTTAAAATGGAGGATGCCGTGTGGATGAAAAAAAGGGCAGCGCGACTTTAAAGCCTTACTAGCGGCAGGCCGATAACCCTAGACTCTACTTGCGGCAAACCAAAATACTGCACCTGCGCGACAATGACTCACAAATACTCCAACAATATTGTTCCGGATAAGTTCCAGTTTATTGAATGGGGACCTTTTTTTGCGTGCCGGTGATACAGTAGTGCCGGTTCATCAAGTCACGGATAAACGGGCTTCTACTGTAGTTACCCTCAATATGTTTAATATTCATGAAAGATGTCTTGTCTGTAAACTAACTAATAATAATCCTTGCATTTGATGCAGAGTTTTTCACATCTACTACGTGTCTCAAAGCCCTTCACAAAATGTACCGTAAAATGAATTGATTGTATATTTGTGGGTGAAACGCAGCAAGGAATTGCGCACATCGGACAGGCATGTCCCCAAACAGTCATGAATTGAGTGACCAAATTATTATTGTTTTTTTTCTGAAGGGATTATTATCTGGCATGGGGAACAAGGAAACTTGCTCAAGATTTCACCCTGTCGGGAATTTAACCCAGGTCTCTCACTTGCAAAGCAAGTGCTTTAACCGCTGAGCTACATGACTCCACTAACATCAAAAACTAACTGGCATTTGGATACTGATTAACAGTTTGTGCAGAGCTCTATATTACTTTAACTTTGAAAACTTGACAAAATCAGCATTTGAAGTAGCCTCCTCAATCCCAGTATAATCAAGTATTTTGCTTAACCTGCCTGTAGTGAACTTGAAACATCAGTCAAAGAAATGGCAGCACAAAGCTAACAAGACCAATCAACAACAAAATTACATTTATAGAGTGCCTTTCATGTTGGGAGGACATCCCAAAACGTAGTTTATGTAGGAACCTGGTTGTTAATTGGTTGGTGGATCACTTTCCAGGAGTAATAATTGCTTTAAAAAAATGATAATAACAATTTAGTCACACAATCCATAACTGTTTGGGGCACTGCTGTGCTCAATTGTCTGCTGCATTCCGCCCACAAAATATACAGTCACTGCACTTTATAATATATCCTATGAAACACTTTGAGGCGTCTCAAATAAATGATAACAACAACAACAAAATATAAACATTTATAGAGCGCCTTTCAAGTTGGGAGGATGTCCCAAGGCGCTGAACAGTTCGTTAAGTCGGGTACGAGTGAGTGGGTGGTGGGGCGTGGGTTGGGGTAGGAGGAAGGAGAGTAGTAGAGGGGGAAAGTTAGGAGGGGAGCAGAAGGTACGGTCGAAGAGGAAGGTCTTGAGATCGACCTTGAAGGAGGAGAGGGAGGAAGCAAGGCAAGGGATTGCGGGATGGAGTTCCAGAGTGTGGGAGAGAGAGGCTGAAAGCCTGGCCACCGATGGTAGGGCGATTTGGGCAGGGGACGTGGAGCAGGCCAAATCCCGCTGAATGGAGGGGATGGGCAGGCTGATAGGGAGACAGCAGGTTGGAGAGATAGGCGAGGTAAGGCCGTGAATGGCCTTGAAAGTGAGGACAAGGATCTTGAATTCGACCCTCTGGGAGATGGGCAGCCAGTGGGCGAGGGTGGGAGTGATGTGGTCGTGGAGCCTAGTGCGGGAGAGTACACGAGCTGCCGAGTTCTGAATAATCTGCATTTTATGAAGGGAGGAGCTGGGAAGGCCGACGAGGAGAGAGTTCCTGTAGTCGAGCCTAGATGTGAAGCTGAGGTCTCACTATCCATACAACCCCTCCTTGAATTACATGGGTTAAATTACAAATGTGCTTTTTAATTGTATAGTTTATTATCAAGAGATTCAAAATAAACAAGGTCAAGGTAGAATGACATTCCATTTTTTAGATTGATTGTTTTTCCACTCTTTTCAGTAGTCTGAAAGCATGTAGGGATAACTGGATCTCACAGGTCCTAATTGGCAGATGTATGATATGTACGGAAACCCTTCAACAGACAAAGGTTTATGTTTGCTACCTGTACATGGAAATTCCTGTGTCTGGAATGGATTACACAGATGCTCCCAGGAGGAACTTACTCTGCTTTACCTAATTCTGGAGAGTATCAGGTGCAGGTGGGCAAGAGCTATTGTTTGGGGTTCCCAGAGTGTCTGGTGGGCAATGCTAGAGTTTAACCAGTTAAAACGGAAAAGCTTGCCATTGAAAATAGTGTCTGGCAAGCTTTCCTGCTACTTTTTCAGGTTTGTCTACATTACCCATTATGAATTAATTGGAGCTGAGTGGGAAGAAACCCTGCCCCCAGTGACTTACCTGCCCCCAGTGACTTACCTGCCCATCCAAGTCCTCTCAATGAGCCATACTGGCTGCGCTGTAATCAGCAGTTCCCTGGAGTACTGTAGATCCGCCTGGCTCAGGACCTGGACTGCTGAGACCACTACAGAAGGTTGACTGGATTCTGACACTCTGATTCCAAGCATGTCACCTTGGAGAGAGTTCAGCTCCAATTAAACCCTAAAAGGATACTTATCAAAAATGCAAAGATTATTATTATTTGGCAATTTGAATCTGTAAAGTGCAGATTTGAGGTGAATGGAAGGTACCAGGAACTCTCTGTAAGGCACAGCTCAGCATTAAATGTGTGAGAGCATTGCCATTATCTTCCTGGCATAGCTCAGACACACATCCCTGCCATTGAGCAATGGTTCTACCAGTCAGAGGTGCGGAGCTTGAGAGCAGCAGTTGTTTCCCCCTCTGCATACCAATCAAGGTTCATGAACCCAGACTCAAGGTAACGCCTTTCAGCAGCTGTCGTCCCAAACCTCAGAGTTTGCTCATCAGCTATTCAACGGAATATTGACCTAGCCAGGTCTCAAAGGTCCTTATATCCATAGACTGTTAAGTATTCTTTCACAGCTCAATGACTTTATCCATTGAGTGGATGAGCAATACAGACTAGGAAGGAGCAGGTTTGATCTCCGATCTGTTCAGAGTTAACTAATTTCAGTTGGGGGTGGATTGACTTCAACATCTTAGGCTTGGAATGCTAAAAATCACCAAATGTGTTCCATCTTCTGATTGCAGTCCAATGATCCTTGCTTACAGGAGTATGAGGGTTGACTTTGGGTGAGCACAAGATTAGACTGGGCTATAATTTCTCTTTACAGACAAATAACCTCCTCATATAACTTCCTGATATTCACTGTCAGGGCTTACATATGAATAATGATTAGTTCCTTGAGTGAAATGATGTATGGAGCCCAGTAACACCACAGGATGAAAATCATAAGAACATAGGAAATGCTAGATGAAAAAAGACCTAGGTCCATCTAGTTCACCTTCCATCTTGCTGGCAGTCACATGCATATGTGTCAAACTACCTATACAGTACTATATTCCATAATGCTATTTCCTAAAAGAAAACTCTAATCTGTGATTGAAAGAATCAACATTTCCTGCTTCAACCATCTTGTCTCCCTAGGGGAGCCTGTTCATTATTCGTTCACTGAAATAGTGTGTTTGTGTAGATTTGTTCTGAATTTACAGAACAAGCACAGGTTGTGTCCTCTGGTTCTACTATTCTGGACAAGTTGAAATAGTCTGTCATGATGTATATTATCTTGCCCCTTTAGAATCTTGAAGGCAGTGATTTACCCCCCAAAATGGGAAGTTACTGTAAATGTTTGGCTGCCACAAGTCAGTTATCTTATGGTAGCTTTTCTGACACCTCCTACTTAAAACCCCCAAACAGATGGAACATAACCTTGCAGTAAGAGAAAGGAGTCAAGTGAAAAGTTAATTGTACCTTACTGTCAAGATCTTAAGACTGTCAGACCCACAAGGGCTTTTTATTTGCAGAATTAAGAACACGTAACTCCAATTTGCCTTGATTTATTGTGATAGACCTGCCTATATGTACAGATAGTTCAATCAATCCCAGGAGAAACCCTTCTCCCCCTGCCTTATCTTCCTTTTACTCCGCTGCCACACATCTGAAAGGATTTGTGTTTAAAAATTATTTTCTTTTTAAAGTCTAAGGTGCTAAGTGAACCCACTGCTCCAATAACTCTTTTTCTTGCAGGCAGGAGTGAAAAGGCACTTTTTCATATTTTAAAAGTTTTAAGAAAATAGGCTTTACTTTTCCCGGTAAGAAAATAAAAATGATCATTGACAGCTCTGCCTGACAGCATTTGACCCATTAACATGAACAGTACTGTAGTTTGGTGAGAAATAGATCTAAAAGGCATTCCAAAAGATAACTGTCAAAAATAAATCTGGTAACTTGCTTTGTTTCATTTCAGCGCCTTGGGACGTCCTCCCGACGTGAAAGGCGCTTTATAAGTTTAAGTTGTTGTTGTTGTTGTTCATTTAAAATGAAACATTTTGTCAAAGGTCCTTGAAAGTGTCATTGCCTCCCAGCATCGCTCTTTCCTTCGCTCATCCCACTCCCTCCACGAGCCCCTCCAATCGGGCAGCACGGAATCTGCTCTGGTCGAGGTCACAAATGATATCCTGACCATTTGTGACCAGGGCTCCCTCTGTCTCCTTGTCCTCCTCAACCTATCCATTGCCTTCGATACCACATGGACCACTCAATCTTCCTCCACCGCCTCTCCTCCCACCTCAACATTCAAGATTCTGTCCTTGATTGGTTCAGGTCCTATCTTTTACATCGTCTCCACTGTGTGTCTGCCAATGGATTTTCCTCCAGCCACTGTCTTGTGTGGCATTCCTCGGGACTCTGTCCTTTGTCCCTCTATTTTTAAAAATCTATCAGTCTCAGCCTTGAAAATGTTCAAGGACTGAGCATCTGCAGCCTTCTGGGGGTAGTGAATTGCATAAATTCACTACCCTTTGAGTGAAGAAATGTTTCCTCAACTCTGTTCTAAGGCTAACCCATAATTTTAAGATTATGACCCCTGGTTGTAGATTCTCCTACCAGGGGAAACAGTCCCTCACTGTCTACTTTATCCACCCCTTTAAGAATCTTATATGTTTCAATAAGATCCCCCCTAATTCTTCTGTACTCTAGAGAATACAGTCCTAGTTTATTCTACCTATCCTCATAGGTCAGTCCCCTCATCCCAGGAACTAACCTAGTGAATCTACGCTGCACCCCCTCTAAGGCAAGTATGTCCTTTATTAAGTAAGGAGACCAAAACTGCACACGATATTCTTGGTGCGGTCTCACCAAGGCCTTATGTAGTTGCAGCAAGACTTTCCTACTCTTGTACTCTAAACCTTTTGCGATGAACGCTAACATGCCGTTTGCCTTCTTAGTTGCTTGCTGCACCTGCAAACTAACTTTTTGAGACTGGTGTGCAAGGACACCCAAAACCCTTTGTACGCTAACACTATCTAACCTCTCCACATCCAGAAAATAATTTGCTTTTTTATTTTTGCTACCTAGGTGAATAATTTCACACTTCCCCACATTAAATTCCATCTGCCACCTATTCGCCTATCTATATTCTGTTGCAATCTTATTGCAACTCACAGCTGACTCTCCTACCTGGTTTAGTGTCATCCACGAATTTAGACACGTTACATTCAATGTCCTCGTCTAGATCATTGATGCAAATTGTAAAAAGCTGAGGCCCAAGCACTGATCCTTGTGGCACTCCACTAGTTACATCCTGCCAATTCGAGAATGACCCGTTTATCCCTATTCTCTGTTTTCTACCCGTTAGCCACTCTTCTATCCATGCTAATATATTCCCATTAATTCCGTGGGCCTTGACTTTGTGCAATAGCCTCTTGTGTGGCACTTTATGAAATGCCTTCTTAAAATCTAAATATACATCTACTGGTTCCCCACTATCCAACCTGCTAGATACATCCTCAAAAACTCTAAAAGATTAGTTAAGCATGACTTCCCTTTTGTAAAGCCATGCTGACTCTGCCTTATCTTGTTATGGTCTTCCAGGTATCCCATAATGATGTTTTTGATTAAGGACTCAAGAATTTTCCCTACCACTGATGTCAGACTAACTGGTCTATAGTTCCCCATGTTTTCTCTCCCACCCTTCTTAAATAGTGGAATTACGTTTGCAATCTTCCAATCAATGGGAACTTTTCCAGTATCCAGAGAATTTTGGAAGATTATAGACAAGCCATCCACTATCTCAGTAGCCATCTCCTTTAAAACTCTAGGATGCAGGCCATCAGGTCCAGGGGATTTATCGGTTTTAAGACCTGACAATTTACCTAAAACCATTTCTTTACTAATATTAATCTCCCTAAGTTGCTCGCTAACATTGTCTTCTTGGTTCCCCTCTATTCTTGGTAGGTTTTTAGTATCTTCTATGGTGAAGACAGTAACAAAGATCAATATCTGTCTCTAAGACATTATTAAAAGTTGGAGCTCCTATAGCTCAGTGGTTAGAGCACTCACCTTACAAGTGTGAAACCTGTGTTCGAATCCACGTACATCAGGGTGAAGCCTTGGGCAAGTTTGCTTACTCCACACACCTAATAATAATCCGTACAAAAAAACAATATCAAAAATTGGTCATTTTGATCTACGACTGTTTGTGGGACACTGCTGTGTGCAATTGGCTGCCGTGTTTCGCCCACAAATATACAATCAATTCACTTTACAGTATATTTTGTGAAGCGCTTTGAGACATTGATAAGATGTGAAAAGCGCTATATCAAATGCAAGGATTATTATTATTAAAAGTTCAGTGCGCAGTGAGGTACAACTCTTCTGATCAGATCTTCCTCTGCATTTTGGGACATTTTGGGATGTCCTCCCGACGTGAGAGGTGTTCTATAAATGTAATTTTGTTGTCGTTATTGATGTTGCTGCATTGAGCATAGAGAGATTTTCTGCCCCCACTCAATTTACTAGCCTTGAGAAGGCTTTGCCACTGAGGGGTTGCTCCTTGCATTCCATGCTAATATTAAAAACATTGTTTCTTTTCAAAAATAATTAAATTTGTGACATACAGAATACACAGAATACCAGTTCACATTTACTTAATATTGCTTGTGGTCATTTTGTGGGCATGTTCACATCTCTGTACTTGTGTAGTAAGTGAAGCAGTTACTCTTAGATCTTGTTAATTTTCCAACAATTTAAAATATTTGCAAGAGGCTCAAGTTTAAGTTTAATGCCTCTTTTAATAAAAAGAGAGACTTTGATATATACCTAAATGATATTTATATGCATGCAATTTCTACTTTCTGCTAATAATTTGTCTTTTGATACTTTTCACTAATGGCATTTCTTTAAGAGATCATATATTCTGATCTGGTGTCTAATAATAATGTTATTGACTTAATAAACTATTTTTCAAACTATCATATACAATTGGAAAAAAAATCTCCTGTGTAGGAGATTGATTGATAGTGCTGGTTGTATTCTCATGATTAAATATACAGCATAAAGGAGATGTAACTGTTTAGCATTCTATTTGAAGGTAACAGAACATGCCTAAATTTAAATTATATGCTGGCTATCTGGCAGGATGAATAGTCTGTAGCCTTTGGCGCTCCTTTGCCTTTTGTGGTCACAAGGTCATGTAGCCTCAAAAGATCTCCTAAGCATGCTATCAAAGAGACCACAATGGACTGTGGGATGCTAAAAGAGCATGATGGGCTGTGAATAGTTGCGACATGTTTGATTTGCTGAATATTTCAACAACAACAAAATACAACAAAATTACATTTGTATAGCGCGTTGGGAAGATGTCCCAAAGCGCTGGACAGTCAGTGTTTCAGACCCAAGCTGGGGTTGGTATTGGGGAGGGTGGAGGGAAGGGAGGGGAAGGGAGTGACCGATGGCACAGTCGAAGAGGAGGGTCTTTCAAGGGAAGTTGTGCATGTCCACTGGAGAATCAGGGGCTAACTGAGACATTAGCAAAAAAAAGCTCCAAACCAACATTCTTCAGGCAGGGACCTTTAGTTGGATTCTACTTTTTAACAAATGGACAGAAGCTATTTTGTTCAGAATCATAAATTTTGACAGACATTTTGCAAAGTTGCTTTTTTTCACTTGGTGCACTCCTATCATGATGCTGACAAAGATTTACATTGTAAAATATTCAGCGGTTACTGAGGTATGCCAGAGTCATTGGTTTATCACTGGAAGTATTTGTAATGGAAATTGCTGTGGAATGAATTATATTACAATATAAACATGTTAAGTTGCAGAGCAGATTTTTGTTCCATTTTGTCGTCCAGCTAGTGAGATTTGTATGTCTGAATAGGTCTAAATTCCATAGGTTTTGGTCATGCCCAAATAGGATTCACCCCTCAGAAGTTGACTAAATTGGTCAATTTTAACATTGTATGGGATTTCAGAGGAAGGTGGAGTATTGAATCAATACAGCTACATGTAACCAAATACACAATACAAACACATAAACCATGAGTTGAATTCAGTCTCAACTTTGAAAACTCAGTTTTCTGTAGATCTTAAAACCGGCTTCAAAATTAAGGCTGTATTTAGGAATTTACCCAACACAGAACGGTCTGAAGTTCTGCATGAATAGAAAAAAAATCTAGATCTTGTTCGAATTTCCCCACCATTTAGTGAAAAAATTGAGGATAGCTATTTTGTGTTCTCAACAGTAAATTTTCTTTCTTTGGGGGCTTGATCCTTTTCCCAGGTGGCCATTCTTTATTTGTAAACTTAGTAAGTGAGGGTAGCTGGGCTATTTGACTACAAGGATTTTACAGCAAAGCCTAATGGACCAAAATTCAAGGAGCCAAATGTGAAATATCAAATGTTGGCGCATATTTTTTCACCAGTTCAGCAGCTCTGAGAACTACCAGCAAATGGGAAGCAGTTCAGCCTGGCATGTGTGAGCCCTCTGACTGCCTAGTTTAGTAAGATTTATGAGCGCCGGTCACCAAACAATGACATTAAGGGGAGGAGCTACTCAAGGCTGGAGAGCATTCAGTCAACTCAACCAATAACTAGCAAATTAGTGGAATCTGGGCATGCTCTGTTGCCTTCAGAAGCTATACTCACTGTCAAAATCTCCTTTATCCTGCGTATTGCGTCACCAAACATACCAGTTTATCAATCTCCTGCACAGTAACCCTGAACAGTATAAGATGGTTTGCAAAACTTACACACAAATCATGAAATAAAATTTATCTTAATTTAATTTACAAGCACAATAATGATCTTTAAGGGCACAGTTTCAGCCAATTTAATTAATGATAGATGTACACAACTACTATAAGATAGATAAAATTTGTATGTGTAAATATATGTCAAGCGCTCTGGGATGCTACCCTCCCTCCATATAATAATAATCCTTGCATTTGATATAGCACTTTTCACATTTTCTAGAAGACTCAAAGCACTTTGCAGAATATACTGTAAAGTAAATTGACTATATTTATGGGTGAAACACGGTAGCCAATTGCACAAGCAACATCCCACAAACAGTTGTGGATTGAATGACCAAATGAACATTATTTTTTTCTTGAGGGATTATAATCAGGCATGTGGAGTAAGGAAACTTGGCCAAGGTCATACCCAGGGCTCTCGTTTGCGAGACGAGTGCTCTAACCACTGAACTGCAGGACTCCACTGCACTTTATATAAAGGCATGTTTTTGTTGTTAAATATCAAATAATAAAGTATTGATATACTCAATAGAGCCCTTTCTCCACTTGTAGTCGATTCATTCATGTATCTTTAGCAGGTATCAGCTCATTCAGAATGCCGTAGTTGAAAGTGAACCTCCTAATTATTGGAAGTTTCATTATTTGGGACATAAACTAGACACTGCTGTGTGCAATTGACTGCTGTGTTTCGCCCCCAAACATACTGTCAATTCACTTTACATTCTGTGAAGCGCTTTGAGACATCTGGAAGATATAAACAGCTCTATATCAAATGCAAGGGTTATTATTATTAGAATTATTATAATATTAAGTCACAAGCATAGCTGCGGGAAAGAAAATTCAGCAAAACTCACATAAGTCATATCAGAGTGGACTATAACGTCCAATATAACTTAGGCGTCTGAGTTGCAGGCAAATTGTATAAGTCATAGAAATCAGATTTCATTGATAATCTATTGCATCATTCACTGCAGCCAGTAAGTGCACATATAGTGGCGGATCAAGACTATATTTTGCACAGTTAAGTGCATCTTGATCTGTCACCCCATCTGCAAGCATTGGAATTGCATTGAATCACGGGAAATGACGTTTGCATGGACAGATCGGACATTTCCTGTCATTCAATCCAGCCAGTCGGCAAATGTGCATATGCCGACAGGTGAGGACATCATTTCCCGTTATTCAAAGCAGCTGGTAAGTGCGGGAGTAATGGAGAGTAGGAGGCGTGGCGTTATGAGTTTAGAGGTCATCATTACGAGTAGTGCAAAACAAATTTAATTGTTTTTGATACAAAACTGAATGGGACTCAAGTGAATTTACAATTTAGGCAATTATATGATTTATAAAGATAAGACAACAACAACAAAAACAAAATTACATTTACTGTATATAGCACCTTTCAGGCCAGGATCCCAAGGCTCTGAAGAGTTATGCGAGTTTTACTGCAGTTCCAATCCTGGTGGGCAGCTGAATTGGGGGGGAGTAGAATATTGGCAAAAGTGAAGTGTATTCCATGAGGAAGGCAGACACCTGAAGAATCAAAATGTTGGTCATCCAAGGGATGCTGAGGGACATTCAAAGTTGTGCCACAAATGCAACACACAGCATAGTAGGATGACAGCAGTAGCACCACAATGTAGCTTTTCATGCCAATGTGAATCTGAATATCTTGAAAGAAAATCTTGACCTATGCACGAATGCTGATTATTCATTAAATTGGTTGAAACAAAAAGACTACCAAATAATGTCATTGCTTCATTCAGGCATTTTAATAAAAATAATAATTATTGTGTTTGCTATAGTGCATTTCACATCATCAAGACATTTGAAAATGTTTCACAGAATATATTGCAAAGTAGTTTTGGACTATATTTTGTGAGCAAAAGGAGGCAGCCAATTCCGCACAGCATATGTGACCAATTTTATTTGGGGTATTGTTGGCCAGGTTACCAGGAAAAACTCCCTTCTCTTGTCAAATAGTGCTGTGAGATCTTTAACATCTACCTGAACAGGCAGACGGGACCCCAGTTTTACACCAGTTTTCCCATCTACTGCAGGTTAATGTTTTCTTTATTAATAAATGCAATAAACCTGATAACGGTTTGTAATGACAAAATATTTTTCAAAGTTTAGCACTTTCCTTCTTCCAAACAGGTGTCAACAATGCATGTGGAACCAACCCTGTGCTATAAAGAAAAAACTTAGCATTTTTATAGTCTTGTGCATTGTTTTTCACGTGCTTCAGTGAAATTACTGTATTCATGTGCCATTTTATGCACAGCAAGGTCCCACAAATAGCTATAAGGTGAATTTCTGTTTAATCTGGAAGATTTTGTTCACCCACAAAATATACAGCCAATCCACTTTATAGTACATCCTGTGAAACGCTTTGAGACGTCTCAATTATGTGATACGGCACTATATCAAATGAAAAGATTATTATTATGATTGTTGATCAAGTCATCAGGAGTAGTTCCCTTGTATGGAATCATTAGCAGATACGTGAGAATAGATCCAGTATTCAAAATACCATTTAAAGCCAGGTAACCAGTTTATTGTCTGATCTTTTCGCCCTATCTGTTCAGGAACCATTACCCTGCGATGACATTGTGACATTGTGAAACCTGATATTTCTACATTTTTATGTTATAACTGAGTTTGCTATTGTAACAAAAGCAAAACATTAGGTTATTATTCAAACATATCACAAGAAGGCCCACTCAGTTATTATTCCTAGTCTGCTTTCCAGAAGCTGATAGCCGAATACTACTTTTGCACTTTCCATGACAAATAACAATCATTGCCATTTATCTTATGACAAATGGCAGCTTCAGCCACAAACTGCTGGCCGTGGCAAACTTATGTGATCAAGTTCTTTATTGTTTATGGTTTGTGGGTTGATGTATTCATGCCTTGTTTATTTGTTAGATGAACAAAGATCCATAAAAGTATCCATAAATAATTTTTTTTAGCAGTGCAATCAATTGTACCTTTTCTGTAGCTTGCATTCTGATTACGAAAAGCTTGTACAAATAAATTATACACAAGAACAGTATTTTGAGGAAAACCTATTTAGAGTGCATCACATTTTATTATATCCTTGGGCTAAATTCTTGATCATCATTGACTGGATGACAATTGCAAGCTAAAGTTTTCACTATAGCTACTATAATACTAAGTCACGTGCATTGTGTCTAGTGCCGTAGTCTGATAATAATAATAATCCTTGCATTTGATATAATATCTTAATACGTTGTTGAGACATCTCAAAGCACTTCACAGGATATATTATAAAGATAATTGATTGTATATTTTTGGGCAAAGAACACAACCTCCCGTGACACTGTGAGAAACTCCCCACTTCTCTTTTACGATTGTGTCAGGGATGGGGTGGGGGGGGGGGGGGGTGGGGGAAACGGAGAAAGAATCCTTAATGTCCAATGAACAGGGAAAGGTGGAAACTAGGGTTATAATAATAATCTTTGCTGGGTTCGATTCCCTGACAGAGCAAAATTTGGATAATTTTCCTTACTCTACATGTCTCTATTTGCCTTACAGTAATCAGGAATCTGGTTGTCATTCGATTGCTGAATCATTTTCCAAGGGAGTAATAATCCCTTAACATTTTTTAAAAAATTGGTCACTAAATCCATGATTGTTTGTGGGACAATTTGCAGGTGTGCTTCACCCACAAAATAAACAGTCAGTTCACTTTACACCATCCCGCAATCCCTCTGTCTCACTCCCTCCCTAGCCTCCTTCAAGTCCCACCTCAAGATCCTCCTTTCAATGGTCCCATTGGTCACATGGCTGCCCTCCTTTCCCTCCACCCTCCCCGATTCCGACCCCAGCCCGAGTCTGAAACACTGACTGTCCAGCATCTTGGAATGTCCTCCCAACATGAAAGGCACTATACAAATGTAATTTTTTTTTAATCCTTGCATTTGATATAGCACTGTTCACATCTTCCAAATATCTCAAAGCATTTCACAGAATATATTTTAAAATGAATTGGCTGAACATTTGTGGGTGAAACGGGGCAGCCAATTGCCCACAACAGTGTCTCATAAACAATCGTGGATTGAGTGACCAATTTATTATTGTTTTTTTTCTTGGGGGATTATTATCAGGCGTGTCGAGTAAGGAAACTTGGCCAAGGTTTTGCTCTGCTGGGATAATAATATAAATAATATTAATAATAATAATAAATAATCCTTGTATTTGATATAGCGCTTTTCACATCTTATCAACGTCTCAAAGCGATTCACAGAATATACTGTAAAGTGAATTGACTGTATATTTGTGAACGAATATACAAATATTCAATTGCGGCCAATTGTGCACAGCAGTATCCCACAAACAGTCGTGGATTGAAATGACCAATTTTATTATTGTGTTTTTTTTGGAGGAATTATTATTAGGCGAGTGGAGTAAGGAAATTTGCCCAGGGTTTCGCCCTGAACTGCTTGGATTTGAATCCAGGTCTCTCACTTAGAGTGCTCTAACCTCTGAGCTACAGGAGCTCCACTCCAAATGTAATGTAGTTGTTGTTATTCTGTGAAGTGCTTTGAGACGTTTTGAAGATGTGATAAGGTGCTACACCAAATACAAGGATTATTAATTATTATAATGCCTTAACGTCTCAAAGTGCTTCCCAGAATATCCTGTGAAGTGAATTGATTGTATATTGTGTGGGCGAAATGTGGCATCCAATTGTCCACAGCAGAGTCCCACAAAAACATGTTACAGTTGGTATTAGGAACACAAAAAGCAGACATTACCTTTAAACACTCTAAACATAAAAAAAATTATTCTATTGCGCTTAATATTCAGCACATTTATTAAATATACATTCATGGATAAACACGAGAACAGCATAGTAGATATTTCAATTATACTGTTTCCACTAAACAATACTTGTGTACAGATGTGATGTTATCCTACATGAAGAGCACTATTTAAATGCACATCAAAGAAGAGTTCCTAACAACTTCCAGACTAACGTTCCCCCAAATAAAATTGGTCCATTTAATGGCTGTTTATGGGAAATTGATGTGTAGGCAGGTGCATTCGTCTACAAATACACAGCCGCTCCACAGCAAATCCTGTGTATTTAGGATGTCCTCCTGATATGAAAAATGTCATATCAAAAAGCAAAGACTTTTTTTCAGATTGTTAAATCAGTGTACAGAATGTGTTCTCAATCGTTACGCCCACATGTGTAGTCAATTCGCTTTACAGTATATTCTATATGCTTTGAGACATCTAAAAGACCTGATAAGCCCTATACCAAATGCAAGGATTATTATTGATCATTGGAGACATTTTGCTTATGGTTAGACAGTGCAGAACACATGCAGAAATCCATCCCAAAACCCAAACAAACCAGATCAAGATTTCCACATGTGTATGCCATATACACATTGTGAACTCTCTCTTTGTACGGAACAGAATGTGCACTCTCTTCCTGGTTGGTTTCAGTCTTCTTACTTAATTCTAGAAAGTATTAAGGGCAGGCTGGTTTGGGAAATGGCTGGGTGACCCCAAAATTTGCATTCGAGGTACTGCTGGAGTTTAACCAACTAAAAAAAAGATAGAGGGACAAGCTGAATTTTTATTAAGATTAGTAATTACAATAGAAAAGCAGAGTGCTTGAACTTTCCTAGATGTACAGGACCAGATGGAATCATCTAAGAGTACTTAAGGAAATGGAGGATAAATTTGGGAAGAGCTGAAATTTTTCACAGCTCATTAACCTCAGGTGTGATGCCAAAGAAAATTTGAAAAATATCTGATAATGTTCCAGTTTTTCATTACTGGTCAGATGCATAATTAATAATTATATGATTTTAAAAAAAGTAGGGATAAGAGGTGTGAGTTGAATTTGGGGATTTAATGGTCTGTTTAGATTGCCATTTAAAATTTTTTGAATCCTGGGATGTGATAATTTGCACTGGTAATAATTATGACAATAACAACAACAAAATTCCACTTCTATAGCTCCTTTCACATCAGGAGGATGTCCCAAGATACTGGATAGTAATTGTTTCACACCCGAGCTAGGGACAGGGAGGGAAAGGGGGGTTTTGGAGTGACCGATCGAACCATCAAAGATGAGGGTCTTGAGATAGGACTTAAAAGAGGCTAGGGAGGGGGCAAGGTGGAAGGACTGCAAGATGGAGTTCCAGAGTTTGGGGACAGAGTGGCGAAATGCTTGCCCGTCAATAGTGGACATGGGTTGGGCGCCATGGAGCAGGTTGGTAGGGGTTTAGGTTAGGAGGTCGCAGATATAGGGTGGGGTTTTCACCCCCAAATGCTTCCACAAATACTTTGTAGTGGGGCAGGCACATTGTAGTGGCCCACAGCTTACAATTAACAACAACAACAAAAAAATTACACTTGTATAGTGCCTTTCGCGTCAGGAGGACATCACAAGGCGCTCAACAGTCACTGTTTCAGACCCGAGCTGGGGAAGGGGCGGAGGGAAGGGGGGATTAGGAATTGTCGATGGGACCAAAGAAGAGGAGAGTCTTGAGGCGGGACTTGAAGGAGGCCAGGGAGGCGGCAAGGCAGAGGGACTGCGGGATGGAGTTCCAGTGTTGGGGATAGAGTAGCTAAAGGCTTGCCCGCCAATGATGGGTCGGGGACGTGCAGCAGGCCACAGCCTGCTGAGTGGAGGGGGCGGGCAGGTTTGGTCAGGGATTAGAAGGTCACGGATGTAGGGTGGGGTGAGTTTGTGGAGGGCTTCAAATGTGAGGACCAGGATCTTGAATTGGATCCTCTGGATGATGGGGAGCCAATGGAGTCTGGCAAGGATGGGGGAGATATGGTCATGGAGTTTGGAATGGTAGAGCACACGGGCCGCAGAGTTCTGGATTATTTGTGACCTGTAGAGGGAGGAATTGGGAAGGCCGACAAACAGGGTATTTGCACAGTTGAGCCGGGATGTAATGAAGGCATGAATTAAGGTTTCAGCAGCTTTGGGGGTGAAGTAGTGGTGGAATTGGGCAATATTGTGGAGATGAGGAAAGGCAGAGTGATCCATTGCTTGGATTTGGGGGAGGAAAGATTTGTTAGACATGATTTGCCTTTTAACAAATCCGTGTTTGCTATCTTTTATTAACCAATATTTTTCAAAGTGAAAATTTATTTTAATGAATAATAGTAATCCTTGCGTTTAATATAGTACTTTTCACGTCTTCTAGACATCTCAAAGTGCTTCACGGTATATCCTGAAAAGTAAATTGACTGTATACTTTATGGGCAAAATGCAGCAGCCAATTGCACACAGCAGTGTCTCACAAACAGCCATGGATTGAAATTACTAATTTATTTTTGTTGGTTTTGCTTGAGAGATTATTATCAGGCATGCGGAGTAAGGAAACTTGCGCTGCCTGGAATCGAACCCAGGACTCCCGCTTATAAGGCGAGTGCTGCAACCACTGAGTTACAGACTCCACAATTTTGTCCCGGATTACAGTCTCCAGAAGTTTCCCCACTACTGATGTTAGGCTGACTGGCTTGTAGCAGCCGGGGTTAACCCTTTGCCCCGTTTTGTACAGCGAAGTAACATTTGCAAAACTCCAGTCCTCTGACACCAGCCCGGTGTCCAAGGATGATTGAAAGATTGTGGCCAGAGTCCCTGCTATTTCCACCCTTACTTCCCTCAGTAACCTAGGATGCATCCCGTCCTAATCGGGTGACTTATCTACCTTGAGCATCGACAGCCTTTTTGGTACCTCCTCTTGGTTTATTCCTACCTTATCCAATTTCTCTACCATCTCCTCCGATACCGTAACATTGGCTGCAACTTCTTCATTTGTGAAGTCATGCCCTCTGCCTCCACAAGAAGATTTCCTCTTTGTTCCCTAATTGGCCACACCCTACCTTTGACTAACCTGTTATTCTTAGATGCTTATAAAACACCTTAGGGTTCCCATTTATGTTATTCAATAATCTTTTCTCAAACAATCTCTTTGCCTGTCTTATTTCCCTTTTCAGTTTTCCTCTATATTTTCTATATTCTTTTTGATTATCTTCTGTATTGTGGACCTGACATTTATCATAAACCTTTTTCTCTTTTATTTTCTTAGTCAGCCAGGAAGGCTGATTGCCTTACCTTTCCCCTTTGTGAGAATGTATTTGTTCTGTTTCTGAATTATCTCCTCCCTGAAGGTTTCCCATTGCTCTTTAGTTGTTTTACCTGCCAATCTTTCTTTTCAATCAACCTTGGCTAGGTCCCTTTTCAACTCACTGATATTAGTCCTCTACCAGTTGAGTATCTTCACCTCTGGCTGTTCCTATAATAAGGCGCAATATTAACAACAATAAAATCTGTAAAGTGACTTTCACATTGGGAGGATGTCCCAAGGATCTGAACTGTCAAGAGTCAGGATCCAAGCGTGGTGGGGTGGGGTTGGTAGTGTTGGGATGAGGGAGGGCAGAGAGGTAGGATGGCGACTGAAGGCACGGTCAAAGAGGAGGATCTTGAGACTGGTCTTGAAGAAAGCAAAGGAGGAAGTAAGGAGAAGGGATTGTAGGTTGGAGTTCCAAAATATAGGGAATAGAGAGGCTGAAAGCCCAGCCGTCGATGGTAGGGCGGGTTGGATGGGAGATATGGAGTAGGCCAGAGCCTGCTGAATGGAAGGAGTGGACAGATTGATAGGGTCAGCAGGTCAGAGAGGTAGGAGGGGCAAGGCTATAGAGGGTGTGGAAAGTGAGGATAATGATTGAATTCAATCCTCTGAGAAATGGGAAGCCAGTGGAGCCAGGTGAGGTTGGGGATGATGGGGTCACAGAGCCTGACGCGGGAGAGGAAACGAGCTGTAATTTTGGATGATCTGCAGTTTGTGGAGGGAAGAGGTGGGGAGACCGACAAGGAGGGAGTTGCCGTAGTCAAGTCTAGAGGTGACAAACACGTGTGTAAGGGTTTCAGCAGCATGAGGGATGAGGCAGTGACGGAGACACACAATGTTGCGGAGGTGGTTAAAGGCGGTGCTGGTCATGGTATGGATAAGCAGGAGAAAGGACAATTCAGGGTCGAACAAGACACCCAGGTTCCTGACTGACTTGATTAGGTGGAGTGTGCATCGTGGATGCTGATGTTGACGGTACCTGAGGTTTGGAGAACCAATCAGGAGGGCCTCGATTTTGCTGACATTCAGCTGTAAAAAGTTGCCTCTCATCCAGGCCTTGATGTCTGACACCAGTAGTCCTGCAATTGAAGGTGGAGGCAGAGAGGTAGAGTTGCATGTCAGCTGCGTACATGTGAAAATTTACCCCATGTCTGTGGATGACGCTACCAAGAGGGAGCACATAGAGGTTGAAGAGGAGGAGGCCGAGGACAGAGCCCTGAGGAACACCGCACAAAATGGTGCAAGGATTGTTGCTATTAATTACGTAGAATGCCGAATCCCCAAACCAACATTGCATACAGTAATATGAACAGATTTTAATCTGCTTTAATTATTCATTTAAAATGTTATACTTGATTTTGATTATTTCCTTCTGCAGAAGTATACATAGTTTACCTGTGAATTTGCAGTGTAAGTACAATAATAAACATTCGAGGTAATGAAGAACAATCATCGTGTAATCAACACCTACTCATTTTGTGGACTTAAAAACTGGTTCTGTGATGAGGTGATAATCTGTAGTGATTTAGAATTAATGACCATGAAAACTAACTTCTCACCATTCAAACTCTTCTATTTTACAATGGTGTATGAATTTGTATACGTGAACTGAAAGCTATGAGAGTAGAACTGTATAACTGAGATATCATTGCTATTTCTGCTAAGCAGATTTCAGTGATGGATTTCAGTGGTAGTGTTGTACATTATAAGATATCACTTGAGAAACATACAGTTTGTTAACCATATTCTTTGAATAAACTGACTAATTAGATTTCTTTATTTTGGTACAGTGATACTTAAAGTGTTAAATTTAATTTAGTAGCTCTATATTTAATAAATAGGCCTGTGGAGTTAAAGCATCAGTTGCCTGAATAATGTTTGTTGCCTTCTTTGGTTAGCTGATTTTCCTGTCAGTCTCTGAGATCAACTGGTGCATGAGACATGGTTCTAGGTACTAGCAGTAAAGGTTTGACTACTCTCCAAAACTAAGCTTCATCGTTATGAAACACATACTTTTAATTAGCTGACAGTGATGTCATGATTTATAAAGAAATGTAAATCTTTGAGAACCAGTATCCTAATTTAACGTCTCTGCTGGGTTTCATTCTCAATTTCCTTTTTAATTTTCCATTTTTGTTTTCTTTATTTTGATGTGAGCAGTACATACCACTAATCTCTTGTAGTAACAAAAGGGATTATTAGTCAGCTGAGCAGTATATTAATCATGTACCTTATGGACAGAACCATTCTGTCAATGTTAGAAAGAGAAGATGTATTGAAGTATCAAGGCAGCATTAAACCTTGACTGGTAGAAAAAGGAAAAAGAGTTTCCCTGGAAAGCTTTAAAATGTTTGACAGAATTTAAGAATGTTTAACTAAAATGTGCTCTTGTGCTCAATTAGGCAACAGAACTGTGGAGGTAATTTTGCACAGGGTATTTTTAATCTTTTTAAAGAAATATGAGTTTCTGAATGCTAGCACTTTTCCCAGCAGCTTATTGACATGATATAAATAAATTGAATAATTCAGTATATCCAACGGGAATTTGCTCCTATCGTAACTGCCTGCATCTTTTCAGAGGAGGGAGGAGTTTTTAGAATGCGAGGGAGGTCTAGGCTAGAGTGTTAAGAGTGTCTTATAGTCATGTCTAAAGTGGTTGGATGTCTTCTAGGGTAGCTATTGTAACAACAACAAAAAAAATTACACTTATACAGCACTTTTCACAACGGGAGGATGTCCCAATGTTAATAAAATAGTAATTGATGCTTCCAGTGCCTTGGGACGTCCACCCAACGTGAAAGCCACTGTATAAATGTAATTTTGTTGTTTTTCTTGTTGTTAAAGGTGTCCTCTGTGAAATGAAATGAATTACCTGAAGTCAAGAATTACCTGAATAATGCAGCACTATGATTTTTTTTCCCATTATTTATCATGTGGCAATCATCAGTGTCAAGTCAAAACACTTTATTTTCTGATCTTGTTTAGTGACTTATCGTGTACCCAGATAGAATTGGGCCAATGTCTTTTTTATTGATTGAGAACCTTGGGTGAAAGCACCAAATTCAGGACAACAATGTCAACAACAACAAAATTGCACTTCTATAGCGCCTTTCGATTTTACATCGGGAGGACGTCCCAAAGCGCTGAACAGTCTGGTCGGGACCCGAGCAGGGAAGGTGGGGGGTGGGGGGTGAGGGCCGAAGTAGGAGGAAGTGGAAGGAGAGTGGGAGAGGGGGAAGAGTTAGTGGGGCAGCCGAAGGCGCAGTCGAAGAGGAAGGTCTTGAGACCGGCCTTGAAGGAGGAAAGGGAGGAAGCAAGGCGGAGGAGCTGTGGGATGGAGTTCCACAGTGTGGGAGCAGAGAGGTTGAAAGCCCGGCCGCCGATGGTTGGGCGGTTAGGGCGATGGACGCGGATCAAAAGGACACCATCAAAACTGCACTGAAAAGATAGAGCTATTCTAAGTTAATAAAATGTTGGAGCAGAATTAAGGTTTCGTGGGAGGGAGTGGTGGGGGGTGGAATCAGAAAAATGGGACTGCAAAGATTACTCTATCAAAGAAGCAGCAAAAACATGATGAGCAAATGGCCTTATTCCATGCTGTACATTTCTTTGGTTCAAAAGTATTTGAATGGCTCAGTCAGTTTCTAAGTTTGTTTGACCAGTTATGAGGACAGTCAGAATTTTTATGAAAATTACAACAACAAACATTTTTATAGCACCTTTCATATGGGTAGCATCTCATCATTTAAATTACTTTCTGTTCTGACAGCACTTTTCCATCCTATTCTCTTAACTCGGGAAAGTGGATTTTATAGGAAGAGAGGAATAAAGTGAAAATTAATTTTCATTTGTTTTCAATAAAATAATTATGGAATGAAACTCGTTCAAAAGGCAAACAGTATTTTCTTACATAAACTTAGATTATATTGTAGTCTGAATACTACATTCTGCCCCAGCATTTAATCATTTGCAAAGCTGAGTCATGAAATTGGGGTGCCTCAAAAAAATGTATTAGAGCAGTGTTGAAAAGATAAACTGTCTGCACTTTGCAATTTGCAACTATTAATTGTTTCAAGTAAGGTTTTGCATGAAAGAATTAATCTCTTTCTGGTATGAAGACTAATTAATGTTTCTTCAGGGTTTAATTTCCACAAAATAGCCATGTGGTACTGCATATCAAAAATAAGTGCACCCTTTGTACTTAATGAGTTGCACATCATATCTATGAACAAAATCATGTTCTTTTATATTTGAGATGAAAGTTTGAGACTTATCATTGAGAGCCAAGCAGTCTGAAATTGGATTTGAATGGGAAAACTAAGGACATGAAAGAGAATTAATATATTTGGTTAACATCCTTCCAATGTAAAAGATGTTTTACAAATGTAATTTTGTTGTTGTTAAAATAATATGCTCCTATTACTTTCAAAGTCTAAATCAAATCTTGATTTCATGTTCATTTGGTGTGTTTTTTCTAGTTATTTATAAATAGTTCAATAAACATACTTCCACATATTTTCTAGTACAGTACTTGAATAAAACAAACACAACAATACACAGGATCGGAAAAGACTGATTAAGTAATTCGTCTAATCCCCAAATTGAAACGATTTCAAAGAACATTGACAATAACTTTGAAGGATATTGAGGATTTGCTGATAGATTGAGAAAAAGCAAATCTGTTTTCCTTGTTCAAGAACGGTGTCAGAGCCTTGCCTGGAAATTGCAAATCTGATGGAAAGCGAATTAAATTAATAAATCAGAGGCAAAATGCAAGTGAACCTATATGAATACAACTAATCCAGTTAATAGCAACCAACATGACTTCAAGAAGAGTTGCCCTCATCTAATGGCAGTCTCAGTTAGTATAAATGCTGAGCTTGTGTAGGAGAGTTAGATGAAAAGTAAGTTCATCTCATTGGCCTTATCACCAGCGTTTAACTGTCCAGTGCCTTGGGACATTCTCCTGACATGAAAGGCGCTATAAAAGTGTAATTTTGTTGTTTTTGTTAATTAAAAGTTATAGTTTTTGATTTTACAACGGCTGTTCAACCTTTCTACCCCCAATCCCCTAAAATGCTCCATTAGCCTAGATTCACAGATTCGGTTCATGGTAGTGACATTTGCAGGTGAAATCAAGCTAGGACTGTGGAAATCCGAGAAGAAAGAAATTGACAGAGTAAATTTGGCAGGTTAAATTTAATACAAATAAATATAAGATAGTCTTGTATGTTAGAAGTTAATATAGAAGCTGCATTAAAACAAAAACAACAAAATGGACATTAACAAAAACATTAACATTAACAAAAACAATGATGGAAACTCCCTCCTTGTTGGCCCTCCCGGTTCTTCCCTTCACAAGCTGCAGATCATCCAGAATTCTGCAGCTCATGTCCTCTCCCACACTAGGCTCCGCGACCCCATCACTCTGATTCTCGCCCAGCTCAATTAGCTCCCCGTCCCCCAGGGAATCAAATTCAAGATCGTAGTCCTCACTTTCACTTGCATTGCCCCTTCCTATCTCTCTGATCTGCTGACTCCCTACCAACTTGCCCGCCTCTTCCATTCAGCGAGCTCCGATCTCCTCCATGTCTCCTGCCTGACCTGCCCTGCCATTGGTGGCCGGGCTTTCAGCTTCTCTGCCCACACTCCATCCCACAGTCCCTTCGTCTCGCTTCCTCCCTTGACTCCTTCAAGGCCGGTCTCAAGATCCTCCTTTTCAATCATGCCTTCCGCCGCCCTCCCATCTCTCTCCCTTCACTCCCCTAAAATATTATTTTAACAACAACAAAATTACATTTGTAAAACATCTTTTACATTGGGACCCGACCCCTGACTGTTCAGCGCCTTGCGATGTCCTCCCGACATGAAAGACACTCTATAAATGTAATTTTATTTTTTGTTGTAGTTCTACGTTAACTTTATGAATGAGAAAGAACTTGTCAACTCGGAGGTTGAGCAAGATTGAGTGGTGTTAGTTGACTTGTTGCTCACCATGTTCAACCAGTATAAGGTTGCAATAAACAAAACAGATCAGGTTTTGCTTGGGTGATGGACTTCATTGCCACATCAGCTGAATTTCAAACCCAAATGGGAATATGTTTAGTATTGTGAGGGACTCCAGGAAGTAATTCTTTACAAAACAAATAGATATTCTTCAATTTTTATCTCTGATTATTAAGTTAATCAATTTTTTGATTGTGGCTATCAGACTATTGGGTAAAGAAATGTAAAATTGGAAGTGGCTATGAGGAAGTGCAGTTGAAGCTACTTCCAGATACCGTAATGGTAAGACTGTAAAGTTGGTAGTATGGAAGGATGAAGTCAAATGAACCAAAGTGGCATCTTTATCTGAAGCTGCCTTATGATACTATGAGCCCAACTGGTCTTGTTGATTTCAATGCCATCCATGCTTGTTTTCCTTAAACAACTTCTACTGTTGGAATGTGACACACATTTGTAACCAGTGTTAGATGAGCTGTATTTATTGTGAGAACACAATATATCTGTGAGTCTTGGCCACTTTTTTTACACTCACACAGATAAGTGGAATGTGGAACTCTGTAAACCGTTGTTAAGGCAGAGTGCATAATTTATTTTCAAAGAGAATTGGATGGATGCTTAAAAAGTAGAAATGTTAAAGAGTAATGGGAGTGGGCAGGTCATTGTGATTAGATTAGGTATTTTATATGAAGAAAAACAGCAGCACAGAGTAGGGTCCGGCGATATATCGATATATCGCTAAAACCCGATATAATTATCATATCGATACGTCGATATAGGCATTTTAAAAATATCGATATATCGAAAAATCGATATATCAAGGTAAAAAATCGGAATGACGCACCCTGAACTACAAGACCCAGAATGCTCATCTCTATACACAATGCATAGACCGAGGTGCAAAGCCGCCATATTGTATTCGTAGTACCCGAATACAATATACAGGTATGCAAGGGGTGGGTGGGAGGTCGAGAGACAGCGGGGGTGGGGGGGTCGGAGAGAGGGAAGGTGGCAGGGGGGGAGGAGAGAGGGACGGCGGCGGGGTGGGGGAGGGGGGAGAGACGGGGTGGATGTGATAATATACAGATAGATAGAGATGGGGGGGATATGAGAGAGGAGAGAGACACAGAGACACAGACAGAAAAACACAGAGATGGAGAGAGAAAGATACTTACCTCCTGAGGAGATAGGCCCCGAATGCCCCGAATGCGCACGCACCCCGAATGTGCGAAGTACGAAAAAACAATATTTCAGTATATCTCGATATGATCCCTCAATATATCTAAATTGGAAAATTTCCATATCGACGGACCCTAGCACAGAGGATATCCTGAAAATCCTGATACTAAGCCTTAACATTCTATTAGTGTTTTCTCACTTTAACTGACTTTTTTCTTCAAATTCTCTACAAATCCTCATAGACAATAATACACAGGGGGACTGAGTATTGCGGTGGGTTAGAAATCAATTCTTTGCCCTCAATAACCTGTATAGCCCAAACTAGTGGAATTAGGAGTGTCCTCTCTTTGGCAGCTGTTGTGACTTATAAATGAAGTGAGTTTGAGATGTAACCACTCTGGTCCCAGTGGATGTAAGAATAGAATAGAAGCCGGCCTGTAATTTGGAATTAATTAGGCAATCATACTTAGAGAAGCCATAGGATGGCTGATGTTGGAAATTGATATGTCATATTGATATTGGATGAGAAGCTCTTCTGAAGTTAGGGTTATAGCTTAAATTGGGGCAATGCACAAGGGGAGTTTTTCTCTGTATCTAAGACATGCTATTTTCACAAGACTGCCATTTCTTATCTTTGATAACCATAACACACATGGACAAAGGCCAGCATTGATAGTAAAGGCAGGAGGAAAGAGTTAAATTTGTGCTTGTGGAAGTAAAAATTATATTTAAGATCAGCATTTTGAAAATAGCGTCAGCTGCATTGACTATATAATGTGTTTTTATGCTTCATGTTTGCAAATTGTGGGAAAATTTAAATGCATTCTTTGAATTATTTTGTATAATTTGTACCTCATTGGGATGAGGTAAGTAAGGTCTCCTTGAGGGTGAACTGGCTCCACTTCAACACATTGCCAGAATTGAGACAACCTTCTGTAGCAATCTTAGTCGCTGGTACCCAAGTCAGGCAGGTCCACTGTGCTCCAGGACACTGCTGACTGACCAGCCAGCCTGGCTTATTAGTAGGAGTGGTAGACCAATCCCTGGGAGCTACCATTACCTCTACCAGGTAAGGCCTTAATGGGTAGAGTGGAGTGGTTCTCCTTGCTGGATAAGCAGCGGGAAGCTTGCCAGACAGTGTTTTCATAGAAAGTCATGTTGTGTCAAATAAGATTTATCTATCAATAGCAACAATACTTGTGTTTGATTTAGTTTGATTTAGTCAAAATGTCTCAAAGTGCTTTCTTCACTGGTGATTACTGTTCATAGAATCATAGAATTTTACGGCACAAAAGGAAGCCATTCAACCCATATAGTCTGTGCCGGCAAGTGTACTGTTACGTGTGCTTGTTATCTATTTGTAGGAAAATGCTATAGCATTTTGCACACAAGATCCGTAAAGTGAATGACCAATTTATCTTGCGAATCGTTGGCCCCAATCCAAGAGAACCTCTCTTCTCTTTTAAAAAAGTGTCACAAGATCCTTAATGTCCACCTAAATAGGCAGGTAGGGTCTGCCTGTTTAGGTAGTATCTGAAGGATGGTATCTTCAGAAATGAGTGCTCTCCCAGCATTGTACTGGAATACCAACCTAATCAACCGCAAGTTACATCGGTATGGGAATCTGGACTCATAACCACCTAATCTGCTGATTACCAGCAACTAAATGGTAAAAGGAATTTCACATAACAGTGATTTGAGAATTGAATATTGAATAATCTTAAACTACCCACAATTTGAATTAATTTGTATTTTGCCTTATTTAACAAACTCTAACATTCTTAGGAATTGGTAGATATCTATTTTAGTGTTTCACAATATGAATGTTCATATAATTAAAATTACAGCTTTCAGTCTAAAAAGTCAAAATCTCTAGGCAGAATTTGTGAATTTACATATTCTATTAATCAGCGGAAGAACTCCCATTATCCTTAAACATGATAAAACCACTGTGTTGTAGCTACAGAAAAAATATTCAAGTATATTTCTGCTGAACATTACAAACAAATCTTTTAGTGTTATTTCTCTTCATACATAAATACATACGTGCACTCTCGTGCAACAACCCTTGCTATTCTCAAGGAAATTCAATTGGTTTTGCAAGCATTCCCAACTCAGCATTTAGTGCCTGTAACTAGACAGTCAAGTTATCAGTATCACAATCTGCTATAATATCTTATCTCGAAACTTCCCATCTGTTTTTCTGGTTTGCTTTAATTTTGAATGATAATGTATACAAAAGTTTTCATCATAAGCACTTTTTAAAAAATAACTACAATTACTCTATCAATCTATGCTGTGGAAATCACCCTGTTCCAACCAGCTTCAGCTTGAAGAGCAGTGTTAAATGTTGGGAACTGAGGAAGTGTTATTAAACCGTTATTTTATTTTGTAACTTATAATTGGAAGCAATCAAATAATCCATTTTGAAAATCTGTGTTTTATACATGTGAGATAAATGTTATATAATTAAGGTTAGGATAATTCAACCTTTATGTTATATTATTGAATAATGTAATTTGAAGGTAAAATTGTTGGGGAGAAATTCCACATAGGTCTAAATTCATTCTATATACACGTACATAATATATTATGTATGTAGCATTTGTGCGTTAGCCTGGCTTAGTTGGTTCTTGGCTCTGAGCTGGAGGTTGTGGATTCAAACCCCACATTGAGTCTTGAACTTGCATCACTTGGCTGACACTCTAATTTAGTGCTGGGGGTGTGCTGTATTATTGGAGATACCATCCTTTGGATGAGACATTAACCCAATTGGTGTCTTGTAACTCAATGGTTAGATCGCTCGCCTTGCAAGCAAGAGATCTCAGTTTGATTCCCGGCAGGACGAAACCTTGGGCAAGTTTCATTACTCTGCACACCTGATAATAATCCTTCAAGAAATATAAATAATAATAATAATTTGGTCTCTCAATCCACGACTGTTTGTGGGACACTGCTGTGCACATTTGGCTGCTGTGTTTCGCCCACAAATATACAGTCAATTCACTTTACAGTATATTCTATGAAGTGTTTTGAGATGTCAAGAAGACATGAAAAGTGCTAGATCAAATGCAAGGATTATTATTATAACATACAGGTAGTGTCCCTCAATTGGCTATATCAAATTAATGGATTATTTAAGTTCTTGTTCACATATTCATGTGGATGTTAAAGATTGCATTGTGCTTTCAAAAAGAGAAGGGAGTTTCTCCTAGTATCCTGGCCAAAACTCTTCCACGTTTGGTTGTTCACTTCAAGGATGTTTGTGGAACATTGCTGTGTGCAAATTAGCTTTGTATTCATGAAAAGTATACACTCACTACACTTTACAGTATATCCTGTGCAGTGATTTGAGATGTGTTGTATATTAAATGCAAGGTGTAATATTATCTCAGAATGTCCACCAGATTGTTGAATTGAGTCTTAACTTTGAAATTGGTTTTCAGTGGTTCTTAAAATAATTTACAGAAAAACAACTTATTAAAGCTACCTTTAAGAATCTGCCAACCAAATTCTGGATGCTCTGAAATGCTTCAGAAGTAAAGTAAATTTAGACCAGGTGAAAATTATCGTGTCAGTGCTTATTGATGTTTAATGTTCAGCCTACCTCATGTTCCTAAACATGCAATGGCCTGTTGGCTGTTACTTTAATGCTTGTATGTATTTTTTCATTTCCCAGCCATAAAAAACCTTTAAAATATTACAATGTGTCTTGCTGTGTGGCAATAAACAGCATCTGCAGAGGCATTTTGTCAGTTTATGGTGGAGCTTAGGGCACCAATAAACAGCTGTTTCAATCAAATGCACAGTTGAAGACCTTACTGAGTAACTCATTTCTGGTGCAATCGACTCCCATGCTGCATCTTTATTCCTTCTGTGGAATAAATGTTAACCTATTAAAGTAACAAACTCTTTGAGAATAACGTGTAGATATTAGCTCTAATATAAGCAAGGTTGAAGCTTTTTTCCCCCAAAGTAAATAATACATACTGCAGACACCGTCAGTTTTCTATGCGCAGTGAAGTGTAGATTGTTCCATTTACACTTATGAACAACATCTGATGGGCTTTGTCAGTGCTATTGGAGTAATTAAACCTGAAATCAATAGCAAGCATTTGTCATGTTTACAGCCACTCTTTCTGCTGGGTTAAACTCATCAGTTTAGTGCCATTCTGTTTTACTGTTGAGACATGCTCCATTATTTCTTCAGGTACAGTTGAGATACAGTATTTGGTTACGTGTCCAATCCTTTGAACATGACATTGAGATTAAAAGAATCAGGCAGAACTGAAAGTTAGTTATCATAATTTATTTACTGCATGTTTAATACAATCTAGTTTTTTCACTTGATTTTGGTGGGAACTTCAACTGCTCTGGCTGAGCAACAGTCAGCTGTTCTTATTTAAATTATGTCAATTTAGTCACAACTAATGGTACTTATGCATGTTCAGATTGTCAGATTTCCATCCTCTGGAGCTCCATCCCACATTTCTTTGACTACAGAAATAATGATTAAAATAAAACAGGAAAGGGAGGCTTATGATAAATGTCAGGTCCAAAATACAGAATATAATCATATGGAATATAGAAAGTACAGAGGAGAACTGAAAAAGTAAATAAGAGGGGCAAAGAGACTGTATGAGAAAAGATTAATGGGTAAGAGGGAACCCTAAGGTATTTTATAAGCATATAAAAATGATAGGTTAGTCAAAGCTAGGGTGGATCCAATTAGGGACCCAAAGTGGAAATCTTTTTGATGCAGAGGGCAAGATTAATTTACGGAATGAGTACTTTGCATCTGTCTTCACAAAAGAAGAGAATATAGTCAATGCTACAGTTTTGGAGGAGAGAGTAGCGAAACTGGATAAGATAAGAATAAACCGTGAGGAGGTACAAAAAGGGTTGTCAGTGCTCAAGGTAGATAAGTCACTGGGTCTGGACAGGATGCAAACTAAATTACTGAAGGAAATAAGGGTAGAAATAACCGAGGCTTTGGCCACAAACTTTCAATCCCCAAAATAACAGAGACTCTGGCCACAGACTTTCAATCCTCCTTGGAGTTAATGCAGTTTATATGAATTTACATAAGAGACGTAAGCAAAATAGAAGACCGCAGTATTAAAGGAACAGTAGCAGCATGGATACAGAACTGGCTGAGAGAAAGCAGAGCGTGGTGGTGAAGGGTTGTTTTTCTTACTGAAGGCAAATGTGCAGTGGTGCTCCCCAGGGTTTGGTATGGAGACCACTGCTGTTTTTGGTCTATATAAACAACTTGGACTTGGGTATAGGAAGTACCATTTCCAAGTTTTGCAGATGATACAAAGCTAGGAAAAGTAGTAAATAGTGAAGAGGATAGTATCAGACTTCAAGTGCATGTAGACAGACTAGTAAAATGGGCAGATAGGTGGCAGATGAAGTTTAATGTGGGTAAATGAATTTTAGGAGGAAGCATAAGAAGAAGCAGTATAAGCTAGATGGTAGAATCTTAAATTGGGTGAAGGAACGGAGAGATCTGGGGGTTCATGTAAGTAAATCTTTGAAGTTGGTAGCACAAAAAGACGTTAAAAAAGCATACAGGATACTAGGCTTTATAAATACGGGCATCGAATACAAAAATTAGGAAGTTATAATGAACCTTTATAAAACACTGGTTAGGCCTCAGCTGGATTATTATGTTCAGTTCTGGCACCACACATTAGGAAGGATGTCAAGGCTTTGGAGAGGGTGCAATGGAGATTTACCAAGATGTTGCCAGGAATGAGGGACTTCAGTTATCAGGAGATGCCAGAGAAGCTAGGATTATTCTCCTTGGAGCAGAGAAGGTTAAGCGGAGACTTAATAGAGTTTTCAAACTTATCTGGGGATTGGATTGGGTGAACAAGGAGGAATTATTTTCACTAGTTAGTAGGTCGGTAACCTGAGGACACTGATTTGAAATACTGTAAATACCCGCGTATAAGGCGCACTCGCGTATAAGGCGCACCCCCCACTTTTGACCTTTTCTTGGTGAAAAAAACCGGAAGCATTTTCGATGATATTGCCGGCAGAAGGGAGGGAGGCAGGAGAGACAGGTAGGGAGGGAGAGAGGGAGGCAGGCAGGCAGGGCAAGCAGGCAGGGAGGGAGGGAGGGAGGGAGAGAGGGAGGCAGGGAGGGAGGGAGGGAGGGAGAGAGAGAGAGAGGGAGGCAGGCACGGAGGGAGAGAGAGAGAGAGTGAGGCAGGCAGGGAGGGAGAGAGGGAGGCAGGCAGGCAGGGAGGGAGGGATGGAGAGAGGGAGGCAGGCAGGGAGGGAGGGAGGGAGAGAGAGAGGGAGGCAGGCAGGCAGGCAGGCAGGCAGGGAGGGAGGGAGGGAGGGAGAGAGAGAGAGAGAGAGAGAGGGAGGCAGGCAGGCAGGCAGGGAGGGAGGGAGGGAGGGAGGGAGGGAGGCAGGAGAGGGAGGGAGGCAGGCAGACTGGGTTTGGCAGAAGGCAGGCAGCAAGCACAGCACTGAAGTCCGCTGCCGCTGCCCGGGCGGCCGAGGCCGAAGCCCCATCACCCGCTCCCCCCAACCCTCGCCGGACACAGTGTCCAAACCCCGGCTGACAGCGCGCCGGCCGCCCCTCCTGTTTACTGTATTTCTGAGGCTCAAAATTTCTTGTACCTGCATATAGGGCGCACCCCCAACTTTTGAGATCTTCCAATGTGAAAAAAAGTGCGCCTTATACACGGGTATTTATGGTAGTTGTTAAAAGAAACAGCAAGGAGGTCAGGAGAAATGTTTTCAAGCAGCGAGTTGTTCGGGTCTGTATTGTATTGTCTGAAAGCTGATTCGATAACAACGTAAGAGAGAAGTATATAATTATTTGGGAAGGACAGGTTGGCAGGGCTATGGAGAGAGAGCGAGGGAGTGGGATTGATTTGGACAACTCTTATCAAAGAGTCGGAACAGACACGATGGGCTGAAAGGCCTCTTTATGTGCTGTATAATTCTATGATTCTATGGTGTGATTGGGCTGTGGAGTTTAGTACTGGTGAGTATGTGGGTGACGGAGATTTACATCAGCTGGATGCTGTACAAGGGGAGCTGGGGAGACTGGCAAAGAGGGCATTTGAGAAGTTCAGTTGGGACGTGACAAACACATGGACGTGAGTTTCAGCTGGGTCTGGGGTAAGGTATGGTCAATTGGTGGCGGGCAATTTGACTTTAGTTGAGGAAGGTGGGCCTGGTCAGGGACCAGATGTGGGGAAGGAAGACTAGCTGTGGGTTGAACCAGAGTCTAGGTTATGCACTGGTTCAATAGGTCTGAGGGATAGGCTGGGGAGGTTGAGGAGGCCAGAGCCACAGGATAGAAGACATTGACAGGAGCCAATAAGTATGGATTCTGTCTTGTCAACATTGAGTTGTAGGAACTTTTCTCTCATCCAGGCCCTGATGTCCACCAGACAAGCGAGAGAACATCACTCTATATTCCTTTCTCACTACTAAACATGTTAGTATATAGATATTGGGGAGGACAGGGTTGAACTTGGTTGCAATGCCCAACCCAAATAGGCTTCAAAACTCACTGTATTTGTATACAAAGAATGGCCATTGGGATAGGACCAGAAGGAGAGTGGAACCAAAACAATATTAAAAGAAAAAAAGGACAACTTCATAGAGGAGGAGAGAAAATTGTTAAAGAAGAAAAATTGACAGCAGCCTGACTCAGCTCCAGTTGGCCACATAACTTATGCAAATAAAACAAAAAGGAATTAGAAATTTAGTAATAAAATTCACATACCTCTGTAGTGAGCATTACACTGGTATATGCTGACAATGGGCAGTTAAATAAAATAGAATTAAAGCTGCATGACTCCCACCATTTTTTTATTCCAAGAGTAACTCATTAAAATAATGAGCTTCGGAAAATATTGCAGAAAAAATTGGTTTTGTTCTGAAGATGTAAGATTTTAAAATAATAAAAAGTGATTGTGCTTTACGGATCATTGACCATGTCTGTCCTGGCTGAATGGAAGAAAACATAACTTTACATCAGTTACATGGATAAGAGAGCTTACTGAGGAGAAATGTTTATATGCAGAAGGCTGATTCTTCAAGACATAAGCATTTTGTCTACTAAATCAGCTCTCATCTCAATATAGAACCAGCATTATGCTTTCTTCTATTAGCTGGAAGTCTTAGTCAATTGATACCTGTATAAAATGCAATTTCAAAGAGCCAACTTGTTTTAAATATATATGACAGGAGTTGCGGTCTTATTGAGAGTCATTCTCAACAGAGCCCTCCATGTACCAAATTTGCTTATGTGGTCTAAGCACTATTCTACTTTGTTCAGTAGCTTGGTGAGTTTGTCCCTCAATGCTTATATATAAATGTAATCCAATTTGGGATCTATAATTAAATTTTACACTTATAATGCAATGTTATTTATAATTTAAAACTACATTTATAGTAAGTGCCCAGGGGTAAATCGGTTAGTGTACCTAGCGAATAACAGGCTCACCATCAAATAGCTTTTGTACCGATATGATTCAAAAACAATTTGTTTCAAAATCCCTGTTTACTGTACATGGGTCTAAAAAGTGCTCCAACTGCATCATCTTTGAGTGGCCATTGAAGAAAACCCCATAGAACACACTTTCTCATGACATTATAGTTCAGAACCAAATTCTCAATGAATCCTAAGACGTGACACAGGTATGTTTTCAAATGCTGCATTTTTAGAGCATTTATTAGACACCAGTATTCTTCATTGAAATTAAAGCCTGAAAATATTTCCCACAAATATACAGTTACTACACTTTACATTGAATCCTGTGAAATGCTTGGGAAGTCTACCTGATAAAAAAAAGTGTCTGTAACAAATGGATTAAATTATTATACTTAAATGAAACAATTTTAAAAAAAATCCTTTGTCTCGTTTGAATGTTTCCAATGAAATGTAAGGAGTCCTTCACAATGTTCCACATCATAATGGAAACCTGGAGGGAACTCCATTCTTTTGTTCCTTAGGTTATTTTTAAATATAATACTAGAATTTTGATCCTGAGCAAAGTAACATCACTTCAAACTGGTGTCATCCAAAACTGCAAATGTTCCTTGCTCCTGTTGAGTCATATGGAGTTCATTCGCTGGTGGGTAGATCTGTAATATTTAAACTGGGATGTGAAATAAGTCAACTACACTTACATCCACCAATGAGATTACCAGAACAATGGCAAGAATGTTTTTTCATTACTTTTTAGACCAAGGGGAAAATAAACGCCACTTTCTGGAACTTTGTCTTGTTATTGACTGATAACTAACGATCATTCTGTTGCCACCTCAAGAACAGGGGATAAATTCTGTCATATTCTGAACAAAGGAAAACACAGCATGAAATATTTGTCAAACTACACATGGATCTGTTGTTGTCGACAAAGTAGGGCAAAAATACGAGTTCATCCATCTGTGTGCATGCATGTGAGGCTACTAGGCCCACTAGTTAACAGCACAACATGAATGAAATTGCTGAGTGGTTGAATGTTTATTTAATAATTTCTAGTGTATGGCTATAGATGGAGAGGGAATCAGACACAAGAGTGAAAAACACAGGGAAAGAAAAAAAAGGAAGTGATAAGATTGACTGTGAGACGTTGAAGGAGAAATTCTGAGATAGAGAAAGAAGGAGTTATAGAGAAAGTCAAGAGGAGAGAGAAGGTTGGCACACAGTACAGGTGAAAGTTATAACTACCAATGAAAAATGTTTTGGTTAACATTGAAGCCCATTTTTGTCTGTTATTTTCAATTATCTGCATAGTTTCCTTATCCACAATGGAACTGGTCCAAATTAGTGTGGACAATCAGTTTTCTAATGTAATTTAGCTATCATCATGTAAACAATGCTCCCAGTGTTCTCTGTTCATTTATATAATCCGCAGTTAACCTGGTGAGATTAGGTCCAAAGCACTGTTTAAAAGGTCACTAAATTTCACTGGGCTAATGACATCCTACACAGATTTTGGGGGGATTGAAAGGAGATTATTGACATACAGCTACAACAGTTCCTTTGTTTCTGTAGTCATGTGCTGACAACGCTTGCAGAAATGCTCAGAACGTGATTTCTTTAATGTGGCACAGTACACAGAACACATATGCATTTAGTGGCATATTCACATCCAGCCTAATCTGCATAATTTAGGACTCAACTGATGCCAGAAGTTAGATGCAAGTTTTCTCTGCAGTGTTCCATCACGGTATGTGTTCACTCAAACACAATATATGGTATACCTTACTTAATGATAGAATGTTAAGAATGGTAATTATTTTGGTTTTAAGTGAGTTATGGAATTAAATGACCTAAAGTGAATTGAATACTCTCGTCTCTTCCACATTACTATCATCTTCCTACATTTGTGAAGTTTGTTGACTATTTGGTCTGTGATTATAAATAATTAAGGGAAAGTAATGGATGTCATATGTCTGTGAAAGAATAGCCTTTTTGATTTTAAAATTACTGAACTTTTACCAATCGGTCAAATTATATAGACCTATGGAATAACACAGTTTATTGAAGATTCACTAAGATAAATAACTTGGTGGAAATTGGAACAAAGGACCCATTGGCATCAAATTACGCAAATGAACAACAAAAAGTACTTCAAGGCAACTTTCCATTTAAATAAGGGAATTATGCAAATCTGTACATTCAATTAAGCAGCAAGAATTTACATAAAATGTAACATGAAACATTAGTACTTTATTGTGTTTGTAGTACATTATTGTGGAAAAATTGGATACCGTGTTCACCTGTATCTAGAAGATGTGAAAAGCGCTATACTATTACTCCTCAATTAACGTTGGGGATGTGTTCTTGAAAAATGCGATTTTAACTGGAACGACTGATAATGAAACCCAAATTATCATTCAGTAGTCATAATGATATAAATAGGTGTTACGTTCCCTCGGTACATTTCTTGTCTAAATATTCTCACGTAAATATTAAATAAAGAGCAAAAACAATACTACTACAATTAAGAATTGAAATAAATATTTAATAAGTACCAATATATCAACTAAATAATAATACAACAACGAGAAAACTTATTGGAGATGGTTGATGCGGTAGTGGGCAACGGTGAGTGGCAGGGGTGGTGTCATTCAGATGAAGGGGCAGATGGCCGTTTAAAAAACTTGTCCAATGTTTGATGAACTGCTTTTTTTTCTTCTGGTGCAACTGCTTGTAGCCATTCGTTATTATCCTGTTGGCTGCTGAACTGCGTTTCTCACGCTGCGTCCCCATACAACTGATCGCTAGCGGTTGTACACGTTTGTCGTAAAATTACCGCATATTGTGATTATTTCATCAACAATGTATAATCGAAATAATGGATATTGGGATGACGGATACCGAGGAGTTCCAGTACCAGTGGTTTCCAAACTGTGGGACACATCTCCCTTCGGGGGTGCATACCGTTGGCTGGGGGAGCGTGGAGCTTTAGAGTCTTGAGCCCCTGAGTGTGTTTGGAGCCGAAGACCCAAGTGTGTGGAGCCGAGTGTGAAGGAGTGGGGACGCAATGAAAACTTTGCTGCGTAGAGGGGGCGTCGCTATTTAAAGTTTGGATGCCACTGCGCTATACCAAATGCAAGGAATATAAATACACAAATACCACACTTTACAATAAATCCTTTGAAACTGTTTGTGATGCAATGAAGTGCTATATCAAATGCAAAGATTTTAATTACCCTATCTTGGTGTCATTGACAAATATTACTACTTTACAGTGAGGCTGTGACAGGTCATTAATATAAACTAGGAAGAGGAGGCTTTCTGATTCACCTGACCCCTAATACCCATTTTGCCTGAGTTCCCGTAATAACTATGCTCTGCTTCCTCCCCTTCAGCCAATTTCAAATACATGTTCATGTCTTACCCTTGTTACCCAGCAACATCAGTTTGTGAATAAGTCTGTCATGTGATACTTTGTCTAACACCTTTTAGATGTCTAGATATATTATGTCATTTGTTTTCTCAGAATCAAAAAACTATGAAGCCATGCTGGATTAGGTTATTTCTATACAATAGGTAATTAGCTTATTTTTGTACAATCTTCGTTCTAATGATTGATCCCGATTTTTAAAGCCAGTTTAATGGGTCTGTATTTGCCATGTATGGCTCTGAAGCACTTTCTGATAGTAAAATATTGTTAAAATTACGATTTGGTGGCAAAACCTTCAGACAAAAACACAGAGATGTGCAAAAAAAAATCCTTACAATTATAGACTTGTGCCATTGCTGTAAATGTTCACCAGTTATTTAAATGTGTGTGAATCAGGAGTTTAAAAAAGTGATATGAACAACCACAATCAAATAGCATTGTTGAAATACACAACAATACAGAAAGCTTTCTCCTTTGTCTTCCTTGCCCTGCTTCTCCCTCTCTGTTAATCCTTAAAAGCCTCCCCCTCCCAACACGCCACAGTTCTAATGAAGGGTCGTGGACCCGAAACGTTGACTCACTTTTCTTTTCTCCATAGATGCTGCCTGACCTGCTGGTTCTTCCCAGTGATTTATGTTTTGATACAGAAAGCTTGTCTTACTGCTGTGAGGAATGGCACAGCTACAGTACACCTCAGAGCATCATTCCTTTTTTGTACTGGTAGATGCAAAGATAACCTAATCGTCATGCACTGTATTACTTAGTTGAGGAAACTAAATTCTCTCTGTATTCCAAATGCATTATCTTAGTCTATGCAAGACTGCAGATAATCATTTCAGATGTTAAGAACAACTGAGAAAATGTGTATACTTCACTTTATCCTGTTATGATGGAATTACTAAAATGGATTTTGCGTTAGTCCTGCTAAACATTTTGAGCAGGTCTTGAATGCGTACAGCAAATGTGGGCCCAAATATTCTCTTTTTCAAATAGAAGCACAGGATGTTTAAAATTATGTTCACCAAATCTCTAATGAAATCAATGTGACCCATCACTTCTATTTGTTGTGTAAAGAATGATGCTGAAGCAGCTAACATCAGTTGAAGCCTATAATATTCAATAAGTGTGTAAATACAGCTGTGGATTAAGTGGGAGAAAACAGCCCAATAGCAATATCCCACAACGCCATTTTCTGGGCATAAATCAGCAAGTGCAAGGTTCTATAACACCCACAAATTGCATTTGTGTAACAAAATGGCAGAAAGCTTATCTGCCCATGGAAGATACTGACATGCCGGTTATTGTAGTGCAAGGTCTTCATACTCAAAGTAGTTCACATTCCAGAAAACAATGTTTCAGAATTAATCAATGTCACTGTGTTATTGTTTGTGGACCTTCACTGGCATCAATTTCTGGTATATTTACTTGCCATAACCACCACTATACTTAACAGTAATTGACTGAGATGTTACTTTTTTTTTGTCAGCTGGGCATCTCTGTCACATGCAGAAAGACAAAGACATTTTCCCGTGTCTGAAATGGAATATGTACCCTCTCTTTCTGTGTGGAGGAACACACTCTACTTACCTAATTCTAGATAGTATTAGGCAGGTTTTACAAGAGCCAATATTTAGGGTCAGAGTATGTGTTGGGGACTGCTGGAGTTAAAAGTAACTAAACCTGTATAGCCTGCAATTGAATTCATTGTCACACAAGCTTTCTACTGCTTGTTCAGCAAGCACCACCGTATCAGTTAGGCCTTTTGCTTTCAGGGTCAACCGGAGCCAGGATCAAGGGGGAAGAATTTCATGAAAACTCCCTTCAAACCTCTTGGTGACCAGAACACCTTAGCATGAAATGTATGCAAGCATTGCCAGCATTGTCCTGCCTACTGCTCGGACACTCCACCCTTTAAACGATGACTCTACCAGTTAGATGGCCCAACTATTCTTCTTAACAGTGCAGCATGTAGAGGTTTAACATCCTTCACGTGCTGTTTACTGATTAGGGGAGATTCAGATATTCAAATCAGTCAAAGTTAGTCAATTGTCTGCTTGTGAAAATTATAGCTTTATTCCATTACAAGGACATGTGAAAACATGAAGGATTAGAAAATTTATCCTAAATTCTTGGACTTCAAGTAATAGTCCTTATAACATACAATAAGAGGATTATAATATAAAGATCATGCACTTCTGCCTAAGAATAATCAAAATACATTACTCGTAATTAAGACTGTTTTAAATATTTTTTAAAAAGGTATTCAGTAACAACATATGAAGATCCTTTTCCTTACTGGTTGTGAGGTATTATCCTTTACTTGAACAAAAAATAAGATTGAAATATGGCATGAGTAGGTGGCACCTTATATGACATCTAGGAACATGAAGTGGGCCTCTGAAAGGGAACCAATTGTACATTACACAAAGCGTGAGGACTTGGCTCTGATCTGAGATCTCAGAAGAGCACAGTTCTCACTCATCAACATGATGTGCATGAGTTTCTCGGGTTTGGGAGACTTCTTCAGGGGAGAGGCCAAATTTACACTGCCATTTCTCTGATAAACATTTTATAACTTTCATTATCACTGTATTTTGTTTTGTTTACAAAAAAAGCAGGCTGACAGCACGCTGCACATCATATATGATATCCTGTGCAATAATTTTTCTAAACCTCAGTTGTCAGTGTCTAACAGCTGTTTGGCGTGCTGTTTAAAGGATTTCAGTCCAGTGATAGAGCAGGCAGCTATAATGTCAGGAGGAATTGTACCATTCAATGGGTCATGTGAAAGGACGGCATTATGGCGCTGTGTCCCTGATCTGGCAATTAGTATTAGGGTGAGTTTTAACTGTAGATTTAACCAGATGCTCCTCCTGTTGGTAAATTACTCTTGGCAGGTCATCAAGTCTTGTATTCTACTCGTTGATAAATGGAGTGACTTCAGCGATGTGAGATTATAAAGAGAAATGCTATTACAAGATCACACTGTTTACTAATCAGGCTGTTTACTGATAAGTGAAGATGAGGATATTCAAGTCCATCAAAGTTGGTACATTTACTGGTTACTGGAGAATCTCCTGACAAATCATGTGCAAAATGATTCCAGAGAACAGTTCTCTCACATTCATTCTGTCTTTTGGTTGGGCAAGTGCTATGGACATACAGTAAATAAGTCCAACTGTAACTGTGACAAACTCCAATTAACAGAACCATCTTCTGATTGATCTGTTATTACTCAATCCAATCAATCTGACAAATTAGGGCATTCTACATGAAGGCAAAGTTTGAAGTAGAGCTGTGACAGATGTTTTACAATCTCTAAGTCTCATTGTTCACATTCCCTATTACATGCTGAATGTACAGTGATCTGAACTTTACACTGTTGCCCACATAATGTGAATGAGGGTCTCGGGTGGTGATACATAGGGCCACGTTCTGTGAATCACCATCCCTTGAAGGGCAACATTTGGAAAAAAATTATAGTCAAAATATAATACAACCTGTAGGAGTTTATTTTGGAATGCTAATTATTTTCTTTTGTGGAAACTGTAAATGGAAATATTGTACTCTTCATGATAAATAATAGTGGGGAGGATACGGCAGGGAACATGAGGCAAATAATGTATTTTTCATGAAGTTTAACGCATATGTTCAGTGACAGAACACCATTTTGTCTTAACAATTAAGATGGTGCACCATTGTGAAAAATTCTTAAATTGAATTTTAATATAGAAGATAGTTTTTTTTATATAAGAACCTCGTAAAACCTACTGCCAAATTAAGATTAAATTTTCGACAATTCTGTACGGTGTTACATTTTAAGATAAAAAGGTCTCACAGGCTAAAATAAGGTTGAATTTCAGGTCTTACATCTGTAGGAGAATCCAAACAAATCATCATTGGAACATTGTGATGTGCATATTGGCTGTGATTTGCCTAGATATGAACTTTTTCAGAAACCTGAAGTGCTTTGAGATATTTCGATGTGATAAGGTGCTGTATCAAATGCGAGGATTAGTATTAACATTTATTTGTGTTCATCGTTTTTCTAGGTTAAACTGATCAACGCCAGTCAGGAAAATACTTTCTTAGCTGAAAAATATCGAAGACTACAAAATACTTTTCTAATTGCAAAATCCCTTCTTTTGGAGATTTATGAAGAGAGAATATGCACAGAACTAACCTTTGAAGATTATAAGCAGGTAACTGGAAAGAAATCTCTTACACATATTCAAGTGGGAGTTGAGTAGAAAGAAAGCACTTGCATTTTTCATGGTATATTGAGTTATATTAACATGTGTGTTGCCAGGCCCACTAGTGCCTTGCCGTGATGCAGCAGCAGAATAGTTGAAGGAGAAATTGCTTGTCAGTTCCTATCCAGTGAGATGCTTCTCAGCTGAGACCAGGTTAGGATAGCCTCCTCCTCTTGCTCCGGGGTGGGTATCAGTATTAGCAGTTGGCTCGAAGACTGTAACATACCGTTTTCTTGCTGAGGGGCTGTTATGATGTGGAAATGTTTACTTGAGAGAAAGAGAAAGGAATTTCTTCCTGCGTCCCGACCAATAATTCCCCCCCCCCCCACCACCCCCACCCCACACACAAAAAAAGTTCACTTATTCCATGGTTGTTTGTGAGAAATTACTGTATGCAAATTGGCCGTGTGTTTGCCCACAAAATTCAGTTACACCATTTTACAAATTATCCTGTGAAGCAGTTTTAGATTTCTCGAGGGTGTCATGAGGCACTACGTCAAATGCAAGGATTATTATATGATCAATATTATAAATATGCAAATACCTTATTTATAATATGTGGACATCCACCCTGACAAATATGTCTAACTGAAAGTACAAGCAAAATATGAGTACACAATAACAAAAATACATTTGTATAGCTCCTTTCATGTTGGGAGCATGTCCAAAGGTGCCAGAAAATCAGTCTTTCGGACCCAAGTTGGGGTTGGGAACGGGGAAGGTGGAGTCACAGAGGGGATGGAGGCACAGTTGAAGAGAAAGGTATCAAGATACGTTTTGAAGAAGGCAAGGGAGAGGGCGAGGCAGAGAGACTATGTGTGGTGGGAGTAGAAAGGCTGAAAGCCCGCCCACCAATAGTGAGGCAAGCATGGTGGGGAACATGGGGCCAGAGCTTGCTAAGTGGAGGGGGATAGGAGGTTACAGGAAGGTCGGAGCAAAGCCATGGAGGGCCTTGAATGTGAGGACCAAGATCTTGAATTGTATACTCTGAGTGATGGAGAGCCAGAGGAGCTGGGCAAAATGGGGGTGATAGGGTCGCAGAGCCTGGTGTGCGAGTGGACACGGCTGCAGAGTTCTGGATGATTTGCAAAACAAGGAAGGAGTTCTCCATCAAGGGGCAGTAAATGCTTAGATCCTTTGGCAGGAAAAAAGGCCAGTTATTAGAATTAATCAAAGGATATATAGATGTCAGTGAAGACCTTGATGTCGATCTGCTGGAAGCCAGTGGAGCCTGACAAAGACTGAGGAAACTTCAGTAAGGCAGAGATTCTAGATACGCCCAAGGGGGCTAAAAAGCAATAAATCTTCCAGGACGAACTATGCTCCTAAAATAGTTAGAGAGAAGGGAGATTTGTGAAGCACCGACAGATACCCAATGAACACTTGAATAGATCTGACAGACAAGAAACAAAGTAAATATGGTTCCTATATTAAAAAAAAGTGGCAAACTTGTCAACCACGGACCTGTTAGAGTTGTGTCAACAACTGAATCGATAATCAGAAGCAAATAGAAGATTGTACAAAAATAACCTAATAAATGTCATCCAAAAGGAGTGGATTTTGCCAAACTAATCTCAGAGACATCACTTTCCAATTGACACGGAAAGCCGTATGACACAGTAAACTTTGTAAAGATGGTAAACTTTCAAAGATCCTTGTTAAAGTACCATGTAAGAATTTTATTACAATGTAAAGTTAGCGGCTAAGAATTAGCACTTGGCTATTGGGAGGAAAACAGAGGGACATTGTAAAGGGAGCTAGGTTGAAACGTGGAAGGTATTAAATAGGATGCCTTGGGAGTCCTGCCAGGAGTACTTCCTTACTGCCTTTAACAAAAACATAATAAAAAATCTTTGCAGTTAATCTAATACCTTTTCATGTTGTCAATGCATCTCAAAACACTTCACTGTATTTTGTAGACAAACATGGCAATCAATTTGTGCACAACAATGTCCAACAAACAGCCATAAATTGAATGGCCCATTTTATTTGGGAGATTATTGCCACATCAGGACACCAGGAGAAACTCCCATATACTTAACCATTGTATGGGCATTTTACCTCTGATTTTAACTTGGATTTGGAATAGATAAATGCTAAACACAGAAGGAATTGTCCATTATCTTGATCTCCCAACATCCCACCCTGTTTTCTCTACAATGTTGTTAAAACCAGCGCCCAGGAATTTCAGGCACTAGATTCTGTGATCTTAATGAGCTGAGGCTGACAGCAGGATGTATTTTTTTTAAATTAGCTGATCGGCATAACATTTTTTGTGAGGTTTAATTGTTTTTCTCATGAAGTATCATAATGAGAAGCAAAGATCAGTTGTTACCAGCAAACCAATGGATTGCAATGTTGTATGACACATTATGCTGAAGCCCACAGATCTGTTTTAACTGAATAACATGCAAGATATTTTAAGTAGCAATTGTTTAAATGGTGAATTGTATTTTCTGTTTTCTAAATGTCGGCGATAAGCTACTCCAGCACCAAGAAAAACTACCTCTGGCCTCAGCCACTACATTGACAGCAAATGTCTGAAGGCACTGAACCAGGGAAACATAAAAACCAAAATCAAAAAATTCTGATCCTATTACATTTACATTTATTACACTAAATTGTTTTGCTTTGCTAATATTGCCTTTTGTCACTTTGAAAATCAAATGTGCCTTTCTTTATTATAAGCAAAAAGCAATCATATTACTTTAAAATACATAAGCTGCCTTGTGTTGCGTGCTAATTTGAATAATCAGCTTTTGTCACCAGCTACATTTGCTCGAAAAGCATATGAGAAATTTGACAAAGTGTACTTTCGATGAATTTCTCAGAGTAAATGTTTGTACTAAAATACACATCGGTGAGCACTGCACTGACAGAAGAGCTGGCGGATGTGGCAGTAGTAATCGAAGGTGCTAAGCCAGCTGTCTCGCTCTGTTTGCTTGCTCACTGCTTTGGGCATATTGCCAACCTCATTGCAAATAACTGCATTAGTCAAGTGTAACAGAATTATTACAACACAGCGTCCATCTCATTTATTGCTGTTTGTGCATTTCTAAATCTCAACAACACAGAAGATTTTTTTTATCAACTTGCTGACCTTTGTACCTGTACCAAATCCGAAAGTTCTCTTTTCCTCCAGATTCTGGCAGTGCAACAATGTTTGCAACAATACTTTGTGAGGCCGATACCTTCTCAGCGTGATGTGCAGTGCAGACAGAATTCCTGATTGCATCGTGACACATGATACATGTTCTTAGCCTATGGGTGGCATGTCTGTAGAGGGAAACGTACCACATGAATCTACTACTACAATCTAGAATCTATTACAGAAACAAAAGAAATGAGTAAAAGCTGTGCACATCTCAGTTTAAGCTTCACATATGAGTTCAAAAGTGAGATTAATATACATTGTTCTACACCCATGCTGCATATTTATAGCATACAAGCACATTCACAGTGTGTGAATTACTGAATGGTATCCTGCCTGCATTTGATACCCTGCAAAGTATGTGGTATTGTGAGCCTTTGTCTGCAGATCTGAAGAAAAAAATTAATTGATTGGTTTTATCAGTGATGAATGAAGCTTAAAATAAAGCTTTAATTCCAAATAGAAATGGGTGGATAAAAATGCAGTCTTTTGTAAGTACTTTTCATTTTCACCATTGTGCCCTTCAGATCAATGCTGAATGCATTCTGCCGATGGCATTCTTTACCAGGTCCTGCATTACCCCTCTTTCAGGCAGAGGTGAAAGCAATGCTGGCTACGGCAAACCTACAATACAAAAAAGCCAGCAAATAAAAAAATCAAGAAATATTCCCATCAGAATTTTTATGTTCTTAGTGTCGTAAAATCGATTAGCTAGACAATGATTAACTTCACTACGTTTGAATTTGTTCCTGTTTTCACTGTAAATCAGTTGAATATAAATCATTTGCAGAGATCTCACCAGAATTTACAAAAACTACTTCTTAGCAAATTAAAGGGGTGAAACTGTAAGGACTATTGCAGGAAATATAACCTGATTTCTTTACAGCTCCTTGCAACGTTTCCCCTACATGAAAGGCACTATGTACTGTAATTGTAAATGTGCTGTTGTTTCTCTATTCGTTGTTGTTGTTGAATGCAGCTTTCCATTTTTTTAGAGGATTAACTTCACTTGCATCATGGTTTGTGCAATGGCAAATGTTTCCTTATTAATAATTATTTAAAGTATAATAATACAAATAATAATCCTTGCATTTGATATAGCCCTTTTCAAGTCTTCTAGACGTCTCAAAGCCCTTCACAGAATATATCGTTGATGAAACGCGGCAGCCAATTGCACACAGCAGTATCCCACAAACTAATGCAATGGATTGAAATTATCAATTATTGTTTTTTTGGGAGGGATTATTATCAGGTGTGTGGAATAAAGAAACTTGCCCAAGGTTTCACCCTGTTTGGAATTGAACCCAGGTCTCTCGCCTGTAAGGTGAGTGCTCTATAACAACAACAATAATAAAATTAAATTTCTAGAGCGCCTTTCACTTCGGGAGGACGTGCTCTAACCACTGAGCTGCAGGATACCACAGGACTATCTAGCATTTATTGAAGGTGCAACACAACACATTTTCCTTTCAAACTATCAGTGCTAAACTCTGGAGCTTGCTGAACTAACTCTTTTCACATACAAATTTTAATTTGTCAACTTTCAGGGCAGCACTAACTCCTCATGGCATGGAACAGAAATGGGTGCAATTTCAAGATTTGTTCCTCTATGCTCGCAAGTTGCGTTGAGCATGGAGACTCTGAGTGGAGGCTCCAATGTCTCTCAGTTGGATGGGTATAGGGAATCATATGTTAGAGTCATGCCAGGTAGCTCCTGGCAACCATCTATAGGGACATTGGCATGAGCCTGAAAGCAAGCTCTCTGCCCGCCACATCAGCTGCAGACATCAAGCCAGGTGAATGATCACAGAAGGAATAAAAATTGAAACAGAAAGAAGGAGGAATCTTGCTCATAATATCCCTGCATGAAAATATTCAATTAATTATAAATCTAATATTTCTCCTAGAATTCCAAATTATACGCTGAGATGTTGTGGAGAAATCCAGCTTGTAACAACGTTTGTGTAGAACATTATTGCTTCTGCTTCAGTGCATTTTGGGGTTGTATTCCATAGTAATATCATTTGTTGCATTGCTACACAGAATTTTGGCTTGAAAGGAAAACAGTTGGACACAATTTCATCAAATTTGCATGTCAAAAATTAACCTTTTTGCTCGTTTTTTTTAACCCTTTGGCCACTCTGAATTTTCAATTTAACTTTTGTCTTCACATCTGAGGTCATTTTAGGTAGTTTGATACCCCATCTAATTTGATGATCTGTTCTCCAAAAGATTTGCCCCATTGTTCAATATGTTTGTTGCTATATTTTAGTATTTATTTATGGGATTCAGCAATGTTGACTTATGCTGGGAACAATATAACATTTCTAAGTACAGTATATGTTTGCATTGGAGAAATATATGAGGTTCACCTAAACTGGCAAAACAAAGCTTTTGCAAAAATAAGAGATAAGATTTTAAAGTTGAACTATAATAATAATAATCCTTGCATTTTATGTAGCACTTTTCATGTCTTCTAGATGTCTCAAAGCGCTTCACAGAATATACTGTAAAGTGAATTGACTGTATATTTGTGGGTGAAATGCGGCAGACAATTGGGCACAGCACTGTGCCACAAACAGTCGTGGATTGAAATGACCAATTTATTATAGGGGGTTTTTGACTGATTATTATTAGGTGTGTGGAGTAAGAAAACTTTCCCAAAGTTTCGTGCTGCCTGGATTTGAACACAGGTCTCATGCTTGTAGTTGGTCATTTCAATCCATGACTGTTTGTGGTACACTGCTTTGCGCGATTGGCTACCACATTTCGCCCACAAATATACAGTCAATTCACTTTACAGTATATTCTGTGAAGTGCTTTGAGATGTCTAGAAGTCATGCAAAGCGCTATATCAAATACAAGCATTATTATTATTTAGGCAAATGCTCTAACCACTGATGCTCTAACCATAGTGAGTCCTGCATTATATACTTGGTTATTTAATCATCTCACCTGGATGTTGGATAATCAAAGTAAAGTGGCTTTGGACCAAAACATAATCCATAGTCAAGTGCACAATATCTTTGTATTGGGTATGCAGATTCTAATAGATATCTCTTATTTAGATTGTAGCCTATTCACTAATAGTTTTGGAAGATGTCTAATTATAAAGTATGCAACTAACATAGGACCATTTGTCTTATAATAACTACTGTACATGTGTATTTTTAGGGCAAAATTGCAAGTGGGTACTCTTGTCCTCCCTCTTAATTTCTAGCTACACAAATGCCATAGGGACAAATGGTGAGTATGCGCACAATGCATAACTGAGCCAAACGTAGACTCAGTTATTATCACTCAACATATTCCATCTGAAAAAAAATCATATAAGGGAGTAGAGTACAGTATATTGGATACAGAAACTGGCCATTCAGCTCTTCAAGTCTGCAGTGCTGTTTTCTTCCACGTATTCCATCTAATCTAGTCTCACTTTCCTGTTTACTTCCGGTACCGTGTTGTGTTGTATCCCGTATTCCACAGGTTAAGCATCTAATTTCCTTGCTCACAAATACAATCAATTCAGTTTACAGTATATTCTATGAAGTGCTTTGAGACATCTAGAAGACATGGAAAAGGCTATATCAAATGCAAGGATTATTATTATTATTATTATTATTATGGATCCCGCTTCAACAACAGGTAAGCTTTGATTGGAAGATTGTCCAAGTAGCAGCACTGACTCGCTGGACATTGAAATTGAACAGGTAGCTGCTCAGGTTTGTCAATTATATGTCTAATGGGGCCACTAGTGCCGCATCTATGCAATATAATACCCCCAGCACTCTTGAGAATTCTGCAACAACATAAAATTACCTGTATTCTGCACTCATAGTTCCCTGTGAAAGGGCTCCAAACCCTTGGCAATGCTCAGCAAAGCATCTGTCACCTGCTTTTTAGGCACATGGCTTATGATCACACAACTCCAGAGGGAGGAAGACTGATTGTCTAGCTTATCTTTATCGAATGTCCCCTATTACGAATTTCAGCTGCACCCAGCTTCACTCCTTCTGTACTTATTCTGCAACATGCACTGATTATACAGGTACAAACGATGCAGCTCAGATTAACACAGACTGACAATAAAATACCAGGAATCACTCTTCAGTCTCCATGAAATAAAGACAGAAATATATGAGCAATCACACTAGCTCCTTTTCCAATTAAAACAAGCTTTTAATTTTGAATGCTGAATAATTCTTGTAAATTTAGGAAGTACATACAGACTTTAAAACCAGTAGTTAAAGAATTAAACAAAAATGGAAAGGTTTACCAACAATTCTGTTTTGTTTTTGCAAAACACTACTTTTCTTCACAGAACAGCAAATAATCAGACAAACAATAAGGCACTCACTTTCCTGGTTGCTTCCCGTATCCTTTAATATTCCACAGTTTAAGCATTTAATTCCCTTTTAAAATAATTACTCAGGCGTGCCCCTCTTTCTCTTGACCGGCTCCATCATCCCAAAGGTCTTTTCAGTTAAGCATTCTCCCCACACCAGGCAAAAAACTTTGATCCAGTTAGTTATTGGGAGGCTTCAAAGGACAGATTCAAATCAAACTGTGAAGATTGGCCATTGTCTTTGGCATAATGATCATGGAACACCTTAAAACTTTTGGAGATTGGCAGGAAGGAGTTTTTTGAACTTCTTTCAGACATAATTGAGCTGCCGGTATTGAATGCTGGTATTCCCTTCCTTATCGCATATACCCAGTCGCTTGTCAGCTTTTTGATATTTTGAAATATTGTGGTAGGGAATTACCTATCACAATAGAAAGGAAGCCATTGTGTAGAACTGCTGCATCCTTCACAACTACACTGAGAGAGGTGGTGAACAATGAGCATATCCTCAAGTTCTCTGGCACCATGTAGCACAGTTCCATCGTGACTCATCAGAGAGCCTCAGTATCCACAAACAGAGCATCGGAGCAAATTCTACATATGCCCTTTCACAGGGAACATAATTTGGGCCTGTAGACCTTCTCCAGCAAAGAGTAATGCATCAATCAACACACCTCCAATTTATCCCTCCAATGACAAGGTGCAAGAAGAGCCGAAGCTCTACCCACACAACGGCTTTTTGTGAAACTCGTGAGAAATGGCCTGTCAAAGAACCCCAAATGACTTGTCAGGGAGCCCCGCTGATCTTTTGCTGTCTGTCATGAAATCCCAGTGATCTGTCAGTGAGTTATCACAAGTGGCCTGTCACTGAGTTATCACAAGTGCCTACAACAGTTTCAACTATATAATTTGCTATGTAAGTCTACAACTTACTGCCTGTTCTGAGCAGTGCTGAATACCCCTATGGTCGCTAGAATTTAGAGCCAATGGAAAATTGAGTGATGACAGGCATAATTGTCTACCAGCTGGAGTTAAGTGCCTCAATTGGTGTTGCTGAGATGGTAACAGATAGGATCTGGCCATTGCCTGGGGTGGACCGTGTTCATTGCGATAGGCGCCAATTATTCATTGGCTGTGGTGCCGAATTCCCAGCGCACTTTCTATCAGGAATCATGGTAACACGCCTAATATTAAAATATTTCCACAGAGCCTTTTATCCTATTTGAATCCTAGCCATTTATTGATGTGTGGATTTTCAACTTTTTTTGTTAGAACCTTTTTTTTTGTTATGTAGAAATTAAGTTTCTGTGCAGTAACAGGCTAATAAGTCAGTAGCTTCTGTTGCTTGTTAAAGTCAAGCATGTGTCTTTGTTTCATGTTGCTAATGATGTGGAACCATGGAGGCCCAAGTATATTTCGCTTGGACGATGTGGGAGCGAATACTGAGAGCTCATTACTTGGCTCCCCATTGGAATCCTGCTCATTGGAAAGACTGTGGGGGCTTTGACAGAATTATTATACTGAATATTTTTAGACTCATTAAGTATATTACCAAAGCAAAACATCTCTTCTCTAACATGCAGATTTGCTGAAGCTATGACAATTTTGCTTTAGTTATTGTAGTAAAAGATGAGGCTGTGCTTGAAAACCATATCCAAAAACATTTTTATGCTCACATTTTTAATTTATAACCAATATTTCACCACATTTCAATTTAATCACATATTTCCTGCTAATGACATCAGGATGTTTCTTTAATTATTTAGTTGTTCTGTATTGTGCCTATATTACCACATTTAAAAACAGGTGACACTGATACGACAAATAAATGTTTGTATGCAATACTCTTAATTCTCCCGATTTACATGCTTGGTACTTTCTATTATATCTGTTTGAACATAATTCATTGATATTGTCTCAGTTTTGTTAGGGCAGATGTATTGTCCAGCATAAGACTTTGCACTTTAGGGGAAAGGCTATTTTGTGATTAAGCTAATTTACATACACAAATGCTTTCCATTTTATATAATTAAGATGTTATTCCTATTAATGATACGCTGGAGAAATATAAGAAGAGACCTTGGGCAGTTCTTCTTCCTTCTAAAGGCAATGTAGTAAAGACTGATAAATCTCCCACTCTAGGAATAGCTGGAATGTCAATGTTAGTCAAGGGTACAATTCAGATTTGCATCTCCTTATTGATAGTCTATGTAATGTCATTAAAGGGCTACCAATTCTTGTACACTGCCCAAAACCACTTTTATCTGGGTTTAATTCCCATGTCGCTGGAAGCAAAGCAATTTACTTCCAGCAATGGAGCTGAATAGAATGACAAGCCTGTATTATACTTCCCGTTCCTCATTATATTAGTTTATTATTAATAATAATTGTATTTGATATTGATAGCACCTGATCCCATCAAACTGTCTCAAAGCACTTCTTACAGTTTTTCTGTCAAGTGTAGTGACTGTATTTTTGTAGGCAAATACAGTAGCCAATTTGTACGCAACAAATATTCTGCAAACAGCCATTAAGATGGTAAATGGCAATGGAATTCCAATCCGCTCGGTTGTGATAGAAACAGAGAAAGAGGTAAAGTAAACAAACTTTATGTAAACATACAATATCAGAGATCAAAAGAGATGCAATGTTAGACAGACTCAAAGAGAGAGAGAGACAGCAGTAGAGGCTAAAGATTAGGACATGAGACGTGATTTGATTTATAGCCATTTTTCTTATTGAAGGTAGGAGACGCTATTGCCACAAGCTGGTCTCAGCAGCAGGGTTTCAACCTGATTTGCTCCTAAATCACCCTGCTTGGAGACAATTACACTGCACTTTTTGTGGCGATTTATCATGAATAGTGCAGCATAGGCATAGCACTATTAGAAAATTAAGCTGAGAAAAATATTTCCATAACTGAGCCTTTGGGATAAACTGAACCTTTGGGGTTGATAAAATGGTCAGAAGACAAAACCAGAGCTTCAATGGTGTAAATGTCTGAATACATGGCTTGAGAACATATAACAATGTGTCTCATGCAGGTAACCTATGTACAGTACTTCACACTGACTTATGTTGAGAACTCAACAATGTGGCATTCTCAGTTGGAGCAGTGTTCCCTGAATGGCATACACATGGTTCGCAGAACAAGGCAAACTTTTCAACCGAGCATGCTTTTTCTGGTGTTTATGTCACTTACTCTGGGTTTTCCTCTTTGGGCATTTCTTCAAACCTAATGACTTTTCAGCATAAATGCCTATTGGGGTAGTAACATTAAGATGTACTCTTACAAAACTATCTAAACTATCTATATAGACTTGAGTTTCCAAATTTGTAGGATTCCTACTGTCATGTTGTTGTATGATTTCTATAGTAACTAAAACAAAAAATGTTTAAGACCTTAATCTCAACCTTAATCCTGGTTTTCCATTAGTAACTTATTTTTCATTAGTAACTGTTCCATAATGCTGGAAGGATTTGTGGGTCTTCATTATACAATTCTGCTAGTGAGCCCATGATCAGACTGCTTCAAAGTTCAACCTAATGGACACACGCAAACAAGTAACAGACAAGTATAGTACTACGCAAAGAACTTTCATGTCCTCCAGCTGCTGGGGCAATGTAACATACTGGTTAGTCAACTGAAAATAGATCTAAACAAAAAAAAACAAATTTCACACACATCTGATCAAAGCCCCATCTTAGACTCATGCGGAATTTTAAGCTGCAGTCACACAGCATGAGCCAAGTGCTTTGCAACTATGCTAAATAGTCACTCCTTTAAATCTCACTACGTGGTGGAAAAACTTACTTTTTATGCTCAATGCTTAGTTATTTGTGCTGTTCAGATTTTTGCATCAGGAGTAAAAATCCTATTGTTTTACTGCAATAAATAGAAGTATAGTCAGTGGTATTTTTATAGGAATGTGGTTTTTTTATCTCGCTGGTACATTTGTAATGGAGAAGTGCTGATGCACTAGCTCATTTAGATACTTAGCTGCTGGTTCTGTGGTTTAGCCATGCAGCAGATGTCAAAAAGACACCATCACACTAGAAATGGCCTTGCTTGTTTCACAAATCACATTAATGTCTGAAAAATGCCAGTGGGAATCACACATAGAACAAAGGAACCCAAACCTTTTTTATTGCAATTATTTTTATACACTGACACAATCATGGAGGTTTATTCAGTAAATTTATTGATTTAGGTAGTGTGGATTTTTCCTCTTATGAAGATTATTCGCCAGTTGCACAGTACAGTAAAAGCCTGTTTATCCGGCGCCCGATCAACTGTAACTTCTGTATAACCGGCATCGCAAAAAAAAGGTCCGCATTCGATTAACCAGAATTTATCTGGAAAAATGCATTACATTTTTTTGGGTGGGGGGTGTTTACGGCCGAATATCTGGCACACGCTTTAACTGGCATTGGCTAGGTCCTGAGGGTGCCGGATAAACGGGCTTTTACTGTATATACCGATCCTGGTGGCAAGTGTATATTATTCTCCACTTGACTTAAGTTTACCAATGAGTGGCAGCTAGCCCCTGAAAGTCTGTTTGTTTTCTTGTAATTTATATTATAGTCCATGTTTAATTTTGTTGTCAGTCACTGTTACACACATGGACTTTTGAGATGCTATGTTGTCTAATTTTTTCTTGGGTTGCAACACTGAGAGCTATGGATGGCCAGCGCTGATTTGATAGCCAATAAAATGATGACAGAAATCTACGAGCAACAATAGTTTTACCTAGTTTCATTTAGCTAAAGCTTAAACCTGCTTGCTTTTTGCCACCATTTTGTTTTTTTTAAACTATTGTTTGTGGTTTATGTATTTCAAATAACTTTTCTAAATCCATGAGATAAAATAGCTCTGATTAGGACTCCAACAAGTCCTACATTCTCTATTCTATTTTGTCATATCACATCCAATTTATTTTAGGGGTTGTTTTGCATATTTAAGGTTATTCCATGGTTTTACTCTCTGCAAGACAAGGCAGACGGATGCTTTTTGTTTTTAATATTGTAGTTGAGTGGATGGATGGATGATGGGTTTTGTCTGGAAATTTCTTGCGTGTTATTGTTCTCCTACAGCAGCTGATGGCTGCTTAATGCTCTTTAGTTTTTTCATGCTCTGAAGCACATGCTGCTAGGCCGTGATAAGCTTTACAGGAATAAAAGCAACAGACACGTCCATCAAAGTTTTTAAATTTTATATCTTAAAGTTTGGGTGGGGCAAAGATATGCAGTTTGCATAGCATCAAAGGCTTCTTTTCTTTAAACAAAAGAGTGAAATAAATCCCGAAGCTGTCTTCATGGAACCGAGTGGAACAGAAACGTTTTACTCATCAGCTTTGCAGTCACTGGTTTGCCTCAGCTAGAACAAAACTGCTGAAGCAGTTAGAGAAAATTAACCCCCCATCCTAGCAGCCAGATGTGACTGGATTCTGATGAATGCACATGAGTAGGTTGCAAAATCAAGAGTCTGTGAAATTCCTGTCAGGCCTATACAGTAGAGAATGGGCTATTGACTGCTTTCTGTATTTCCCTCCATCATTCTCTTTGAACACTGCCATTAATTTCCCCTCCTACTCTGACTTTTTTTTTCTTATCCCTTTAGCTCTCTTTACTGGAAAGCTGGATGCAGAAGGCAATAGTGGAGTACTTCAAACGACTGGGCCTGTACAGCCAGTCAGTGCTGGCTAAATTACTGGCTGTCTCTCAGGAGAACGCTAAGAAAATAATAACTGTGCAGGTACGTTTTAAGGGGGTTAGGGAGGGATAATGGGATTAAGAGTGAAAAGAAAATAATTGGAACTGGTTGCCTGGTATTAAAATTCAAGCACATTATGCTATAATTGAAATTTCATACATAGAGATTATTACAGAAAAAGCTGCAAGAAAACTATCAGTGTTGTACAAATAGTATTATTATTTCCTCTTCTAAGTAATGCAGCTACAAACAGATATTCTTGTTGTAATATATTACTTGTTTTCCATTTCTTTTATCCCAAGGTTTAGCACATTTTTTTTATAGTTTTTTCTTATTACATATTTTAACTTAAGAAATAGGTTTGCCACTTAGATTGCAAAACAAACTTAAATGCTACTTTGTAAAACTAGTGTATCTCCTACTTATAGTCACTGAGTACATAATCTTAACACATTGCTCACCTTTCCACTTGTGCCACACAGATTATTCAACTGGACTGTACATTTAAACTCTTATAATTTGGTGTCACAAATAAGGCACAATTACTGTGATTCGGTTTCAGGCACAAATGTGTGCTCCATCTACAAACTATAGTTGTACAAGTAATTCTTACTTGTTCTGAATCATTGTATATTTGTTCTTTGGGATTTTTGCAGCAACGTATTTAATGTAACCTATATTTGTGAACAGAGAGAACTGCATTGTGATTATTTTCATTACACAATGCATTTAATTCCACGCTCATTTTAGTGATTATGGGTGTCTCAATAAAGAAAGGATAATGACGACATATGTAATAGGTTTAGAGGCATTTCGCCCATAACTAAATTTTACAACTATTTTGAAACAAGAAAAGGTTGGGCCTAATAGCTTTCTGTCTTCCTAAACTTTTTGTGAATAATAATGCGAATACCTATGATTTATGGTGAAATTTTGAAAAACAGTTTTACCCTAAACTTTATATAATATATGTATTTGTGTATATGGGATTGTAAAACAATCCTTATTAAATATCAATATAAAATATCAGTATTATATAAGAAACAAATAACAATGGAAAAATATCTTCAAAGCTGCACTGGCTGTCCCTATGATCATAGCACAGGAGACAGTTGGGTTGACTGGCCTGTGGTGCTGCTCGAATGTCCCTTACATCGCCCATCTGTTCAATTCCTAGTTTAACCAGCAGGAGATCTTTGCAAGCATCTAGCTGGGCTTACAAAGGCTTTGCAGATCCCTCAAGCAGCTTCATGCAGAGTTAAAAAATAGTGAAATAACCTTTTTTGGGGGCAGAATTTGTCCTGTGCCACCCACATTTCAAGATTTTGTCTCAGCAACAGAAAAAAATGAACACCAACAACTTGGATTTTTACAGCACCCTTCATAGGCAGGCTAGCATCTCGGAGCACTGTTAGGTGACCTTCAGTGAAATGTTGAAAGGGTCACATAACATAATAATCATAATCTTTACATTTGAGAGTGTACATCATAGCATTGAGCTGTCTCAAATAATAGAACTCTTAGTGAACAAGATAGAACAAAAGGGGATTCAGTTGGATAAACAGGGAAAAGCTGTTGGATCTATCAGTAAATCTGTGACTCGAGGTCACAGATTTAAAATAGTTTCTAAAAGAAGCAAAAGGGAGGTGAGGAGAAACATTTTCACTCAGCGCGTTGTTCAAATCTGGAATTCATTGCCTGAAAAGGTGGTGGAGGCCGATTCAATAACAATTTTTAAAAGAGAGGTAGACATTTATTTGGGGAGGACGGATTTGCGCGGTTATGGCGAGAGAGCTGGGGAGTGGGATTGAATTTCTCTTGTCAATGAGCCGGCACAGACTCGATGGGACAAATGGCCTGCTTTTGTGTCGTAAGATTCTATGATTCTATGAAAACCCATTCTTTCGCTACAGTTGTTCGTGAAAGTAATATGAAATCAATAATCTTGGGGATTGGAATTTGTACAAAGTAATTGATTTTGGTCAGCTAGAGGTCTCTAAGAGCGGAAACCCATTACCATGCTTAAGAGTATCCAAATCAAACAAAGAATTCCATGCATCCCATATTCTAACACCACCTATACATGGGAATTCCAGAGATAGTTATTGGAAAGGAATGCACAGTGCCCTGGAGGGATGCATTCTGCTTGCCAGAAAGTGTTCGGCACGATTTATGGGTCCGAGGGTGTGTCACTTCTGCATAACTTGCCATTGAGAGTACTATCTGGCAAGCTTTTCAGCTGCGTGTTTTCAACTAGGATCACCCTACCTGTTGGGGCTTTGGCTTGCAGGGCTAACAGGAGCTGAGTGGGATGGCTCCCTGCCCTCAGTGACTGGACTGTCCTTTCAGGTCTTGCCAATTAAGCCAGGTCGGCTGTGCTGTCATCAGCAGTGCCCTAGAAATATTGTGGCTTGGCCTGGCTCAGGAACTGGATTACTGAGACTGCCACAGAGGATTCTGACATTGCATTTGATACAGCGCTTTTCATGTCTTCTAGACATCTCAAAGTGCTTCACAGAATATACTGTAAAGTGAATTGACTATATATATTAAACATGTCACCTTGCAGAGCCAGTTCAGCTGCAAGGAGACCCTTAACTTACCTGCCTCCCAAAAACGATAGTCACAATTATAAAATGATTCGATCCAAATTTCCTCCAAAATACTATTTAAAGAAAAATTGTCCTGAGAGGAGAAATTCTTCAATCGACACGATAGAAGCAGTTTCTTGCAGTCCTGCCATAGCAGGTCTCCAGGAAAAAATAATGCCTCAGGTGTTATGTCTGACATATCTTACCAAGCAGCTGTCAGTGAACTTCCTTGTAGTGGATGCTGGAGCAGGTATTTAAATACATCTCAAAACCTCTATCAGCTGGGGCATTCCTTAATAATAAGTACAGTACTTGATATTGAGTCATGGGTAGGATTTTTTGGGGGAAAGAAGATGATTCTCTTTAAATCTTCAGTATCTAAAGTGATATTGGTAAACGACAATTTTTGATGTCTTTTTAATATTTGTTCACATCTTTACAACACATCAATCCATGGGGTTGTCCGGTGCAGTTTGTTCTTTTGTTTCCATCATTCTAAGTTTTTGTTTTAGGTTGGGACCTTAAGTAGTGTTGTGAATAGATCCTAGATTCTGCCCTATAAGCAGAGAGGTAGATTTAGACAGGTGGTTGGGCTGCTGTTAATAATAGTCATTACATTTGGTTATTAGCGCTTTTGATGTCATGAGGATGTCTCAAAGCAATTCACAGAATTCACTGTAAATTACAGTGACTGTGTAGTTTCCAGACACATTCAGCAGCCAATCTGCACACAGTGAAGTCCCACAAAGTCCTATGAAATGGATGATCAATTTTATCTGGGGGCACACACTTGCACATTTCCTATCAGTGTGGGCATCACACTGAGCTTGAGCTGATCTCCTGTCAGCACTCTCAACAAGAAAATCAGGCCTACGTTAATAAAAAGAAGGGAATAGAGTTTTAGTTATTCTGTTTACTGAGCTACTCCGACAATTTGTGGTCTGTACTGGAACAATAAGTGTGCTTAGAAGAGTGATACTCTCACAGTGAAAATATATTGTATAATGCCCAAAGATAGTTATGATTCCATAATTTTTAGCAGCCCTTTGGTGTCCTAATGAAACAACCTGAGCAATGCATTGCGTGTAGGCTATTTAAACTGATCTTCTCATTGCTCAGAGTCTATGCACACAAATTGCCAGCAAGGCCAGCTGGGTAGTGATAAGGAGCGGGAACCCCAGCCAGTTTTCTGCTCTCTGGCCCAGGGATGCTAAAGCCAGTTGTAATGCCCCATTGGCACATGGCAGAGATTAATCAGCAGTGCAAATCAGGGAGAGAACTCCAGTACATTTGCCCTCTAAGCCATCAGAATAGCAGTTTTTAAACTCTGGATATAGACAGCTGAAACATGTTAATGAACAGGTTGAATCTCTGTGCCTGACATCAACAGCTGTATGTATGAAAACCCAGTAACTTTGCAGCTTGTTAAGCCTATGACTCGGACTCCTTGGGTTTGCTTCTGACTCCGAATTTCAGGCTAGCAAACATCCTGAAAAGATTGCTTTTCAAATACATAGATTTGAATTGTTGTTTGTGTCAACATTGACATGAAAAACCTGTTGACTGTCAAGAGTTTATAATACATTTTCCCTGCTAAAGGACAGCCATTGTAAAACACCCAGTGCATTATTTTACCTTTTGGCACAGTAACATATTGCAGTATCACAACCAATACAGCATTTTTTGTAGAAATTTGAACATAAAGAGCAAAGTTTGACTACTGGACCAAATCACACTGCAGTAATACCAGCCTCACAGAATAGTCATTCCCTAGGCTCGTGTCACAGCTGCTGCTTCCAGTTCCAGCCTGTACTTTCCCACTCCCCAGTCTAAAGACAAGCACCAGCCTAGTGCCTTTCAGTTGTCTTTCACTCCAGCGGCCATCAGAATTAAAAATTGTTAGTCATCTTGAAAGCAGAAATATTCTATTGAATCAGTAAGAAAAACTATTATTAGTTTCTCTTTTTAACATATACATTTATTTCCTTCTTTATATTTCCTTTTACGCCATCAACAGACCCTGGCTGCAACAACTGATTTTAGGTTCCTGTCAATGCCACTGTGTAACCAGCCTCTGGGAGTGAATAGAGTAGTCTGGGTCTCTCTCCCTCCATGAAATATCCTAAGTGTCAACTCATGCCAGCAAGATTTGCTATAATGACAGAATGTCATGCATGGGTGTATAGCAGTATGCAATACCATAAGGCTAATTCATTTGTGAGAGATTTTTTTAAAATAATTTTACGTCACCACTTATTGTGATCTTTTGCAACTCACTAGTGACACCTGATGAACAGATTCCCTTTCTCAATGTCAAAAATATGAGAGAATTCTGTGATAAAACAGCTCAACCATATCAAAATTGATTCTTCTTATTAAAAACCCAAACAAATTGCTGTCCAATCCAACCCTGGTCTGTCTAGATGTATTTTTTAACTGTTTAATTTGCTGGATTGTCAGAATATGATCTTAAAAAAAGCATTTGAAATATATCACCGGAAAGCACCCAGGTGATAACTGCAAATGCTGCATTTCCAAAATTACCTAGAAGCATACAGTCACATTCCTTTGTTCTGCCTCCATGTGCTGCAGGCAGAAGTGGATGCATACACCTAGCACTATATCAAACACAGCAATAGAAAGGGCAATGATAGATCAATGCAGAATTCTTTTTTCTCCTTTACATAAATTGAGATTTCCTTTTTTTCTAAAATTACACAATAATCTTTGCAAATAAAATGCAAATAATTATGAATATAAAGTTACATTTCAGTGGCTAAGCAAAGCTGAAAGTGGGTGCATGCTTGGCTCAATCCTTAAAGGGAATACTTCAGATAAGAAATTGCTTCTGCTTAACGCACAGCAACCTTCTCTTTTATCTACCTATAGTAATTCATTTTTATCAATTCACCTACCCAGTAAAATCAGACTCAATACCTGAAATAGATCACACAGACTGAGGTAGACATACATCCTCTCAACTCATTAGCTTCAAATTTATCCTGATGCTTGGCATCCAAAATTATGTGGAGAATAAAGTTTCCATTTTTTGTTGGAGCTCATTGTTAGGTGTTCAATGAAAGAAATTCATGCTTCTTTAATGAATAAAGATGTGAGGAGTTAACTCAATATTTTAAGGAAAACTATTGTGTAAAAAAACAAAATAAATCGGCTGATAGGAAATGATGTCATTTTAAATGGTAATGCGGTGTAAAATGTAGCGCTTGCAAGATGGAAATTCCTACAGTAAATGAAACTTCCATTTTGTAACTGAAATGGCACAATTCTCCATCAAATTCAACTTCACATTGTGGTCACTGTGGCCATGGAATCCCAAAAGGGTAAATGTGAGAGAGTTACCAGGGCAATTTTCATGCTGTTTGAAAGCTTTACTACGTTAACTTGTCTGCTCAGGACAGCAAGCACATTAACACTGATACTCCAGGCCTGTTTGATAATCAGGTAGTCAGAGACTTTCCTCCTGAATGTTTACTGGTGTAATATGATGTGGAATCACGTAGCTCAGTGATTGAAGCCCTCACCTCACAAGCGAGAGACCTGGCTTCGATTCTTCCCAGCAGGACAAAACCTTGGGCACATTTCCTTACTCCACATGCCTGATAATAATCCTTCAAAAAAAAATTGGTCATTTCATTCCACGACTGTTTATGGGACACTGCTACGTAGAATTGGTTTCCACGTTTTGCCCCCCAAAATATACAGTCAATTCAATTTACAATATATTCTGTGAAGCGATTTGAGACATCTGGAAGAGTGAAAAACACTATATCAAATGCAAGGATTATTATATGATCCCTGTTTTATACTCAGTGAATAAATTAAAAAAATTCTGAAAGCTTTAATTTTTAGACATTCTTTACACCATTGCTGCCTCCCTGACCAATCTTTCAAGGCCATGAGCTGATATGGGTTTCATATTTTAAAAATGTATATACTTTTATAACCTTTTCCAACTTTACCATGTACTTGCAGTTATTATGCACTTCACATATTACTTCTGATTTTATTATTATTGTTGATTTTAAGTCATTGATCAATTTCCCTATTACACATGTAAAAATATAATTCACTGTCGCTGATATGCATCACACTCCAATTAATCGGACCAATATTATTAATTTTTAAAGTTTTTGAACAGATAATAACAACAGCAACAACTTTGATTTATGTAGTGCCCTCCATGCTGGATAGTGTCTCAGATCGCTTCACAATAACGGATCCCGGGCCCGAGCCATGAGCCGGGGAGAAAAGATGACCAAAGGCGCGGTCTAAAAGAAAGGTCTTTAGCCAAGACCTGAAACTAAGAAGAGAGGGGGTGAGGCAAAGGAAGTTCCAGAGCTTCGGGGCGTAGTGGCTGAAGGCATGGCCTCAGGGCAGAGCCTCAGGGTGTCATGGCTGAAGGCCAATGGTGGAGCGGAGGATTCAGGGGACAAGGAGGAGACCAGAACCAGTGGAGCGAAGGCAACGGGTGCTATTTTGGGGAGAGTGGAGGTCAAAGAGATAGGGGGGTACAGAGGAGTGGCGAGATTTGAAGACAAGAGTGAGGATCTTGAAATCGATCCTCTCTGGGACAGGGAGCCAGTGAAGTCTGGCAAGGAATGGGGTAATAGAGGAGTGAAGTTTGGTGTGGGTGAGAACTCGGGCGGCAGATAAAATGACAATAATAGCAACTTACGTTTATACAACACCCTTCACACTGAGTAGTGTCTTGGAGTGCTTAGCAGTTGGAGCTTGACTCCAAACTGGGAAGATGGGTGAGATGATGGTAGACATGGTTGAAGAGGAAGGACAGAAGTGATTTGAATCGGGCAAGGAGAAGACAAGGCAACGAATCAAGGATTGAGGCTGAAAATGACATAGTTTCGGGGCTTAATGGCTGTAAGCACAGCTGCCATGGTGAAGCAGAGTGGACAAGGGACTTGCAGATGGCTAGAACTTGCTGAGTGCTGGCAGTGAGGACATTTACACTCCAACCAGGGTGTAAGCAGGTTGGAGAGGTAGGGAGGTGCCAAGGCAGGAAGTGATTTGTACACGAGTCTTAGGATTTTGAAAATCGATCCATTCTGCAATAGGGTGCCAGTAGATACTTGGCAACGACTGGGGTGATGGGGGTATGGAATTTGGTGCGGATGAGGGTATGTGGGGTACCTCTTTGGCCCATCCTTGGCCCCCACCTCTTCCTCATCTATATGCTCCCTCTTGGGGACGTCATCCGCAGACATGGGGTACACTTTCACATGTATGCAGATGACACCCAACTCTATTTCGCAACCTCGCTTTGTGACCCCCCCAGTCCCCTGATGTTCTGTCAGCCTGCCTGTCAGACATCAGGAGCTGGAATGAGCATGAAATTCTTGCATTTGAATGTTGACAAGACGAAAACCATACTCTTTGCCTCTCGTCAACATCTTCATTCGCAGGGCTCTCACCTCCTCCACCTTCTCGGCCTGCCCCTAAAACTCTCCGAACCAGTGCGCAAACTAGGCGGCAGGTTCGACTCACAACTGTCCTTCCTCCCTCACATCCGGTCCCTCACCAGCACGGCATTTTTCCACCTCTGGCGGATTACCCACCTCCAGCAATATCTCGCCCCAAAAGCCGCTGAAACCCTGGTCCATGCCTTTGTCACCTCTCAGCTAGACTATTCCAATGCCCTCCTCGCCGGTCTCCCTTCCACCACAATCCATAAATTCCAAATCATTCAAAACTCTGCCGCCCACATTTCATCCGCACCAAACTTCGATCCCCCATTACCCCAGTCATTGCCAGAATTCACTGGCTCCCTGTCCTGGAGAGGATCGATTTCAAGATCCTGCCCCTTGTTTTCAAATCCCCCCAATCCTGTGCACCCCCATACCTCTCGACCTCCTCTCTCCTCAAACCAGCACCCGTTGCCTTCGCTCCACTGGTTCTGGTCTCCTCCTTGTCCCCCGAATCCTCCGCTCCACCATCGGCAGCCGTGCCTTCAGCCACTACGCCCTGAGGCTCTGCCGTGAGGCCGTGCCTTCAGCCACTACACCCTGAGACTCTCCCTTCCTCACTCCCTTCGCCACTCCCCCTCTCTTCCCAGTTTCAGGTCTCAGCTAAAGACCTTTCTCTTCGATCGTGCCTTTGGTCACCTTTCTCCCCCTGCCTCTGGCTCGCCCCCGGGATCCGTTATTATGAAGTGCTCTGAGACGCCATATGGTGAGAAGAGCGCTATATAAATCAAAGTTGTTGTTGTACTGGAAGCAGAGTTTTTAATAAAATGGATTTTATGAATGATAATTTTGCGGATGAAGTGAGATTTGGAATAATTGAGGTGGGAGGTGATTATGGAGACACACTTGATTCCCTTATACTGTATATGTTTTAAAAAATATTGCTAAACATGTCACATGTACCAATAAACAGTAATAATATAGCCATGCATGTTACAATTTAATAATATAGCTATAATAATCCTTGCATTTGATATACTGCTTCTCAACTTTTCTAAACTTCTCAAAGAGCTTCACAGAATATACTGAAATTGAATTCACTGTATTTGTTCTGGGCAAAACACGGCAGCCAGTTGCACACAACATAGACAGTCGTGGATTGAAGTGTCCAATTTATTTATTTTTTTTCTTGAGGGATTATTGTCAGGCGTGAGAGTAAGGAAACTTGCCCAAGCTTTCACCCAGGGAATCGAACCCAGGTCCCTTGCTTGTGAGGCGAGTCCTCTAACCACTGAGCTACAAATTTATGGTTGTTTTCACTGCCTGAGGTATAGCTAATGTAGAGTCACTGTACTTTACAGTAAAACATATGAACTGCTTTGAGGTGTCTCGACAGCATGGTAAGGCACAATATCAAATGCAAAGATTCTGAAAGCTTTCCTAGCATTTTACTGAGCAAATCAAATAGTATTGGCAAAGCATCTCAAAATGCTTTGCAGGATTTCCTGTAGAGTGTAGTGAGTGAGTGGTGAGACCATAATTAGAGAACCATGTAGAATTTTGGTCGCCGCAATACAAAAAGGATATTGGAGAAATCAAGAAGGTACAGAAGAGGGCATAGAAAATGATTGAGGGGATGGAAGGATGAAATCGATCCTCTCCGGGAAAGGGAGCCAGTGAAGTCTGGCAATGACTAGGGTAATGGGGGAGCGAAGTTTGATGCAGGTGCAGGTGAGAATCCAGGCGGCAGAGTTCTGAATGAGTTGGATATAGATCATGGCAGGTTGTTTCAACTTGTCCAGAATAGTAAATCCAAAGGACATGGCCTGCAATCAGGTTTCCGCACTATCCACAGTACAGAAACTGCCCTGTTTAAGGTCACAAATGACATCCTAACCGCCTGTGACCAGGGCTCCCTCTGCCTCCTCGTCCTCCTTGACCTGTCTGCTGCGTTCGACACAGTCAATCACACCATCCTCCTCCAACGTCTTTCCTCCCACCTCAACCTTCAAGGCACAGTCCTTGACTGGTTCCACTCTTATCTGACCCACCGTTTACATTTTGTTTCTTCCAATGGTTTTTCTTCAAACCCCCGAACAGTTTCTCACGGCGTTCCTCAGGGCTCTGTCCTCGGTCCCCTCCTTTTCACCCTTTACACGCTCCCTCTGGGCGACATCATCCGCAAACATGGGGTAAATTTCCACATGTATGCGGACGACACCCAGTTGTACCTTTCTGCCTCATCCCTCAACCCCCAGACGATCGATGTTCTGACAGCATGTCTGTCCGACATCGAGTCCTGGACGAGGGACAACTTTTTGCAATTAAACGTGAGTAAGACCGAGGCCCTCCTGATTGGCTCAAGCCAGCGCCTCCGCACATCGGGCGCTGCCAGCCTCAATATCCAAGGCTGCACTCTCCACCTCACAAAGCCAATCAGGAACCTCGGCATCATGTTCGATCAAAAACTTTCCTTCCTCTCCCACATCCGCGCCTTGACCGGCACCGCTTATTTCCACCTGCGCAACATTGCCAGGGTCTGCAACTATCTTACCCGCTGCGCTGCCGAAACACTCGTGCATGCATACATCACCTCACGGCTGGACTACGGAAATTCTCTCCTCGTCGGCCTCCCCAGTTCCTCCATTCACAGGCTGCAGGCCATCCAAAACTCTGCAGCCCTTGTACTATTCCGCACCCGCCTCCGTGACCACATAACCCCCATCCTCGCCCATCTCCACTGGCTCCCCATCCTCCAGAGGATCGAGTTCAAGATCCTCGTCCTCACCTACAAGGCCTTACACGGCCTTGCCCCACCCTATTTAACCGATCTACTCTCCCCCTACACGCCCACCCGGACCCTCCGTTCAACAGGACTTGGCCTGCTCCAAGCCCCCCGCCTGAACCGCCCCACCATCGGAGGCCGGGCCTTCAGTTTCTCCGCTCCCACCCTATGGAATGCCATCCCTCAATCCCTCCATTTCGTCTCTTCCCTTTCCTCTTTCAATGCCGGTTTGAAAACTTTCCTCTTCGGTCGTGCCTTTTGTTCCACCCCAAACTCTTATACCTCCCCTTCGTGTTTCACCCCTTCCCAAACACTCCCCTCCCAGCTCGGGTCACACGCCTCCTGTGCAGCGCCTTGGGACGTCCTCCCGACGTGAAAGGCGCTTTATAAATGTAATTTGTTGTTGTTGTTGTTGTTGCAATTGAAGGGGAGTAAATTCAGATTTACGCAAACACATTTCAGAGAGCATATAATGAATATGTGAAGCAGCTCCGAGGGAGACGTTTGAAGCAGGAAGTGTTGATTCTTTCAAACACAGATACGATAGTTATTTTTAGAAAATAACATTATGGGGTATAACACATAGGTAGTTTGGGACATATGTACATGAGACCACCAGATAGGCGGAAGGTGAACTAGATGAACCTTGGTCTTTATTTGTCATTAACAGCTTCTCCTCTAGCCTCCGCACTGTCACCTGTGGCGTCCCCCAGGGATCTGTCCTTGAACCTTTTCAGTATCTATGATGCTTCCCCCTTGGTGACATCATCATCGGACATGGGGTTAATGTCCGTGTGTATGTAGATGACAACCAACTTATCTTTCTGCCTCCACCCTCGATTCGAGGACCACTACTGTCCTGACTGTCGGACATTAAGTCCTGGATGGGAGCTAACTTTCTACAGTTGAATGCCAACAAGACCTACGCCCTCCTGATTGGCTCACACCAGTGCCTCCGCACCTCAGTCACTGACAGCGTCAACTTCCGTGGTTGCACACCTCACCAAGCCAGTCAGGAATCTAGGTGTCTTGTTTGATCCTCAACAAGAACAACAACAAAATTACATTTATAGAATGCCTTTCACGTTGGCCAAGGCGCTGAACAGTCAGGGTTTGGGATCCGAACATAGGGGAGGGGCAGAGTAGGATGGAGGGGAGGGAGAGAGGTGGGAAGGTGGCACAAGGCACGATCGAAAAGGAGCGTCTTGAGACTGACTTCAACTGTCTTTTCTCCCCCATATCCATACCATGACCCGCTCTGTCTTCCCTCACCTCCGCAACATTGCCCGACTTCACCACTACCTCACCAGCACCGCATTTATGTCTTCATCATATCCATGCTGAAACCCTTATTTATGTCTTCATCACATCCATGCTCGACTACAACAACGCTCTGCTTGTTGGCCTTCACAACTCCTCCCTCCATACACCGCAGATCATCCAGGACTCTGCAGCCCATGTTCTCTCCTTCACCGAGCTCCACGACCCTACCTCTCCAATTCTCACACAACTCCATTGACTCCGCATCATTCAAAGGATTCAATTAAAGATCCTGGTCCTCCCTTTAAAGCTCTCTGTGGCTTTGCCCCACCCTACCTCTGCAACCTTCTAACTCCTTACCAACCTGTCCACTCCCTCCTCTCAGTGGGCTCCAGCCTACTCTATGTCCTCCAACCCAACCCCCCACCATCGGTGGGCCAGCCTACAGCCACTCTGTCCCCAACCTTTGAAATTCCATCCCACATCCCTCCACCTCGCCCCCTCTATAGCTTCCTTCAAGTCCCACTTCAAGACCCTGCCATTGGTCACCCTCCTTCCTCACCCTTCCCTCCACCCTCCCCAATCTCGACCCAGGCTTGGGTCTGAATCATTGTTTGTGCAGCACGTTGGGACATCTTCCCGATGTGAAAGTCACTATACATATGTAATTTTGTGATGCTATCACCTGAGCCAGGCTGTCACACAGATCGCAACAAATGCATTTAACTCATGAGAAAAACTTTATCATTCTCTCAAGCCTACACTGATCGGTCCTCTTCATTCGTGGAATAAAATCAGTAACACACTTCCAGCAGTTCATTATGTTCTACTTAAATTTATGGTTGTTTTCACTGCCTGAAACTTACTAGTATTGCATCGCACGTTGTTTTTCAGGAACAATTTTAAATATTCTCTCATCCCAGTTGCAATGTATCACTTCCCATTTGTTTTTGCAGTTCTGCTGGTGCAGAGGTCTATCACCAATTCTTTGGACCTTCAGTTGGTGTTATTCGATTTGTTGCTGGGGTTGGAAATGACTGAAGATCCCAAGTGCTTTGTCTGTGATAGATTGTTTAAAAATGCAATTAAGTTTCTTGGATGGGTGCCACAAAGTGATATATAATGATGATTCAAAGCAAGGATGATAAAACAATGTGTAGTAGATGGTGTAAACAATGAAAATGCATCTGTAGTATACTATCTTAAAGCCTCGTGATGGTAATTTTAACAAATTAAGATGAAGTTAACAATCCTACAGACTTTGCCTTTTTAGCTTCCACCAGCCTGCCACAAGAACAGTCAGATCTCCAGTCACAACCTACACAAAACAGTAGTAGACTTACATAGGTGATTTGGTTGTTCATTTTATTTGCTATTCCAGTTCTATTTTTTTGCTCACTCCCCCTGCACTCTGGAATAGCAAATGAAAGGTAATGAGAGTGCCATTAAGTTACAGTTTGAGGTCTCAGTGCCTTCTGCAGCCCCAGAATCTTCCTTGTGCACGGGTGTACAGGAGGAAACAATCAACAATTTTGAGTTTAAATTTAGCTTATTTGTTATGCTGCTTATCATCTTCCCAGTACAACCACCTAGTCTAGTATTCACATTCAATTGTTTTAATCTCTATTTCTGCTAATGAAAGCATGCCCCTTCATTGTGGAAAGGCTTTTATTTTGTCAGTTTGTTTTATCATACAGTTATCAACATTGAAATCCATTTGTAACTCCTGAACCCATTTACCTCCTTTTGGTCTAGGTCTTCCTAACCTACCTGCCAACATTACTTGGTATTCATCAACAGAATTTATTTCAGATTCTCATCTAATCTATTTATTAATATTGTGAACAACAGGAGTCCCAGACTATCTCTTACAGAGCTCCATGATTCACTGATTTCCCAGACAAAATTTTGTCATCTTCTTATTGTTGAGCTATTTTTCAATCTGCTGGCTAGTTTCCCATTAATTTCATGAGTTTTAACATTCTTTATATTGAACGCTTTGTTAAATAACCCTGGATACCCTTCATGCACTGTTTTCAAAGAATCCCAGTGAATTTGTGAGGCATGACCTATTCCTTCTAAATCAGTGGTGACCAACCTTTATGTTCAGCTCCCCCAAAAAAAATTCTTGATTGAATAGTTCTTGATTTATGTAATAAGTCAAGAAAATTCAATCAAGAAAAACCTGGAAATGCATTGATTAACTGAACATGGATTTACTTAGATTATTGGGAATGTTTGATAGGGGTAGGGGGAGGCTTGGTGGGTTGGTGGGGGTGCTTTTGACAGCTTCAGAGGCCAGAAGTGGGCTGGCCACCATTGTTCTAAATACAAAATACAAACAGAAGTCACTGAGAACACTCAACAGGTCAGGCAGGATCTGTAGGGAGAGGAAAGTGAGTTAACATTTCAGACTGATTGCCTTTCATCAAAATAAGCATAAAACCAGGCAAGTCCACAGATTTCCAGTATCTTCACAACACAAGCTTCACCGATATCTACATTTAACAAGATTCAGGACAATTCCTTTGGATTCGTCTTACTGCTGTCTTTTAAACGTCTAATACTCATTCTCCCCTGCAAGTGATGAGTAAATTATTGAAGTATGCAGCATTTTCAAAGCATATTTTGTAATCTTCATATCTGACTTCTGTTTCTCCTAAGCAATTTCACTATTGTTTTACCATCGCATTTTAAATCCCCAAACATAATTTTGTCAGGTCTTCCGCAAATCATCATTGACTGTGGCCATGACTGACACTGTGATATTATCTTACAGCTAAGTGAGGGAGTGCCCTTGAGCACCCAAAAAGACAGCCCTGTTAGTCTCAAATTGCTTTTATCATAGCCTTATTAGCGAAACAACTTTTGTTATGCCACAGTAAAATAGTAACTAAAGTGGGCAATTCAGTGCAACAAGCCTACAGAATGTAAAGTCTATAAATTCAATAAACAGTGCCTGCTACATTGTACTGACAAATAAATTGAAGTCTTTGAACCACAATGTACCAGATCACTGGCATTAACACTTATGGTTCTAGTGATAATAGATTTAGACCCAGAATAGAGAATTTGCGACTGTATTTAAGTTGAGTGTCTTTCACAAAGTCTTGCAGGAGGACATAAACAGACATACTGGTAAAGTGGGTAGACACGTGGTTGGTGAAGTATTAAGGCAGAGAAATGTGAGTTGATGCATATTGGGAGAAAGAATGAAGCGAGGCAATATGCAATAAATGGTACAGTTTTAAAGGGACTACGGGAGCAGAGAGATTTGAGGGTTCACAAACACGGGTCTTTGAAGGTGAGGACAGTTTGATAGAGTTGTTTTAAAAAAAAGCATGTGGAATCCTTGGCTTTATAAATAGTGGCAAAGAGTGCAAAAACAAGCTGTCTAGCTTTTATGAGTTACTGGTTAGGCCTTGGCTGGAGTATTGAGTCTAATTTTGGGCACCAAAGAATATCAAGGTCTTGGAGAGGGTGCAGAGGTGATTTACCAGAATGGTACCAGGGATTAGGAACTTAAGTTCTGAAGAGACTAAAGAAACTGGGAATGTTCTCCTTGGCTAAGGGGAAATTTAGTAGAGATGTTCAAAATTATGAGGGATTTTTATAGAGTACATAGGGAGAAGAAACTCTTTCCACTGGCAGGTGGGTTAGCAACCAGGGCATATAGATTTAAGATAAATGGCAGAAGAACCACAAGGGAGATGAGCATTTTCTTTACCCCAAGAAAGTTGTTAGGATCTGGAATTAGGTGGAAACAGATTCAATAACAACTTTCAAAGGGGAATTGAATAGATACTTGAGGAAGAAAAAAATACAACGATATGGGGAAAGAGCAGGGGAGTGAGACTGATTGGATAGCTCTTCTAAAGAGCCGGAACAAGCATGATGGGTTAAATGGCCTCCTGTGTGGTAATATTTTATGATTCTATGGTTCAATAGAAGTTGCTATAATACACTTTTATTGTGGTGCATCTTACCTTACACCTGTTGTGGTTATCTCCCACTTAGTGAGATTATCCGGGAATATGTTGCCATGTCACATTATCAGTGTAAGCAAATAGAAATAACTGAGTAGGACCACAGGATTGAATTGGATTGATTCCCACCTTAGCACCTTTGGACTACCATTGACATAACTTGAAAGAATAATAGGCAGTACGTGAACCTTGCTATAAAATAGAAGGAAACTCTAAGACCCAGGTGAAAAGGTTTCCTTCATGGCATAGTATTGCACATTATGGTTTACAGATGGACTAATGGACACAGATAACTGTATGTTCTCCAAGTTTTCTAAACCGTAATAAACTGGGTTAAATACGCAATATGTTGGTGGTACAACTCTCTATGTGATGGTCTAAGACTTTTTCTGACAGACACTAGTTTAATAGAACAGTTCAATCTACAGAAGATGTGAAAAAAAACGAAACCAATGAACCATACCTTTTGTTCCAGCAGGCAATCTTTATTTATTATCAATATGGTTATATTTACTACTCTTTCATGTTTTGCTGAATAGTACAATTGTTTCTAAAGCACAAAAATATTTATAAATCAATTTAAATGTTTTGTACTTTTTTATTTCTCATTAGAATTTATTGGTGTGTAAAATCAATAATTTAGTCCTTCAATTGCCAAGACTGACTTGGCTCGGGAGTCAGGAAATATAATGCTATATTCCCTTTTTATTTCACATCTAATATTGCTGACTATGAAGAACTAATGGGAGACTTTGCTCTGTATTCACTTACCGGGAGTTAATTTGAGACATTTCATAACAGATTCAATGGGATAATTTTCATATCAAATCTATTGTGAAATGTGTATATTTACCCCCATTTATCCAGTGTTTACAATTCAGCAGGAATGGCAATGATAAAGCATTTTAGTAGACCTTAAGCAAAATATCTTTATAATCGGTTTACAGATAATTTTTTCCAATTGGAAATAAAATAATGCACAGTACTACTTTTGGAGGTCTATTGGTGTAACTTGGGATGTCCTCCCGACGTGAAAGGTGCTCTAGAAATATAATTTTGTTGTTGCTGTAACAATTATGTTTGCACAATTGTGCTGCTAAAGGTATCTGCTCAGGTGTTCTCCATGTGGGAGTGGTAGGGGGAGATTAATATCACAGCTTGGAAGATTTAAAGCATTTCTAAAATCATTTAGAAAAACAGGTAACTTGACTATAAATCCATCTGGAGATTCTACTTGTATCTTGCAAGAGAAGAGAATACTTGCCAAGTCACAATGGGTTTGTGAATGGGAAAGTAATTCACCAAATGAGGTCTGTGTTTATTTTGTGTAAACCACGATTTCTTCCTTTATCCACATGGTTGTGCTACTTGTCATTTAGATGTAGTAGATACATTTCTTAAACATTTTCTTATGAAAACAATTGGCAATTGAGTAACCCTTACTGCTATAAATTCCAGGCGTTATTTGTTGTCCATTGTAGTGTTGTTGCAGTGAGTGGCCCAGTGGGAAGCATAATCCATCAGTCTTAGCTCACCATTTTACTCTGCTTTTGTTGGGAAATACAAATAATCGTAATTCACCATATAAATATATCTAGAGTGAGTTTGCATATGTTATTGATATAAAAATAACATATGCAAACTCATAAATCTAAGATCCTTTTTTAGCTTTGCATTAAGGTTGTTTCTTATATAGGAATGGGTCTTAATAAAAAGCTCTTTCAATGAGCAGACAATGGCAGAATGGGATGAATGGCCATCTTCTGTGCTGTAAAATTGTATGATTGTTTTGCACCATTTTTATCAATGGAAATATATAGTATTTAGACAGCGTTAGCAAATAATGTAATGGAGATTTAAGTTTATCCACTACACTGAGTTTACAATATCATCTATGATACTGGTGAAGTGTAGTGAGTTCATGGGGACAGAGAGGAGACAGTAATTAAAGAAAGAACTGTGACCAGGGCATTGTCACATGCATGTCTGAAAAGGCATTAGTGGAAGCCTGGCAACAGCTTCTGAGTAGCAAGAAGCTCCTGGTGTCTTGAAGAATACATATGGAGGCAAGAGGGAAGAATTCAAAGTAGAAAAGGAAACAATTTAAGCATTAATAGTCAACATAACCTCAGCTCAATGTAGCAATTAACCAGCTTGATTTGATTCAATTTTGTACTACTTATAGTGGAAAAAATGGTCTTCGTATAAAATACTAATAGTGCATTATCATCAGGACTAACATATTTGAAATTATCTGCTGCTGGACCAAACCAGTGAATGTACTTATAATAGGATGCCCAGAATTATATGAAGTGCCTATGAGTATTTCAATTGCTCTGTTTTTATCTGTAATTGGTCTTTTTCATTGTGTGCTGAATTAAATGCTGGTGCGAAGATTTCAGCAAGTGTAAATGCTCATGAGCATTTAGTCTGTTCACTGCTGGAGATGGGGTTTTACTTTCATCTTAATACTTAGCTGAAAATTGCACATCTTTAAACCAAAATGCATTGTATCAATGTACTGTATACAGTGTACAGTGTACTGGAGCTCCTGTGGCTCAGTGGTTAGAGCACTTGTCTTGCAAGCTGGGGAGACCAAGCTGGGGAGACCTGTGTTTGAATCCAGGCAGGTCAGGGTTAAACCTTGGGCAAATTTCCTTACTCCACACGCCTAATAATAATCCCTCCAAAAACACCACAATAATAAAATTGGTCATTTCAATCCATGACTGTTTGTGGGACACTGCTGTGCGCAATTGGCTGCCGTGATTCACCCACAAATATACAGTCAATTCACTTTACAGTATATTCGGTGAAGCGCTTTGGGACGTCGATAAGATGTGAAAAGCGCTATATCAAATGCAAGGATTATTATTACTATAATATGGATCAAAAGGGAGATATTTGGCAAATCATTTTTAAGAATAAAACATTGTGAAAGAACAGCTGTTGCTTAAATATGAAAACATCTGTCTGACACGAACCAAGGCTCGGGTGTTGAAGCAATACTGTATGGTGCAGCAGGTTAAAGTTCTGCACCTTAAGCAGCACACGTATTGGTGTTTGAAGCTAATCGATAACCCTTCACCCAATAACACCTCTCCCAAAGAAAACCATTTAAAAAGGATTACTCCTTTAAGAGTAATGATTTAAACTATATGTAGGAATAGAATATTATGTAATTCCACTGCATTTTAATGCAGGATTAATTTATTATATACATTTGTATCTAAATATCAGGATATAGTGACACTGAATATTTTTTATTTAGAAATAGATTAATTCTTGAAGATTCTGAACAGAGCTACCGTATATTAATTTCCACTTGTTGAAAGAAAAACTGGGTTTTAATTTCAGAATTGTAGAGAAGTACTTCATCTGTACTATGTAAAGCTCTGAAAGACATCTACCTCAGTTCCAATACTTTATCTTGTTGTCACTGTTAACAATTTAATATTTCTGTCTGAATGTTTTTTTTCATGTGTTTCATGAATTTACAATTATAAAATTCCCAGAAAAGTACATTTCAACTATAAAAGGGATACATGATCCTTGTTTTTTCTACATAGATTATATTTTATTATACAAAGTACAATTTACTGTTTAAACATAAAAGCGTACTATATTCACATTAAATTATTTATATTTTGTAGCACACTTGGTAATAATCCCCTCTGAAAAAAATACCCAACAATAATAAAATTGGTCATTTCTCAATCCACATTATAGACTGTGAGACACTGCTGTGCGCAATTGGCTGCTGCGTTTCACCCACAAATATACAGTCATTCACTATATCAAAGGCAAGGATTATTATTACAGTATTAATATTAGGTTTAACCTTTCCTCAGAAACTGGGTGTAGGCATTGCCATTTTGCCCCTTTGGTAAGCTGCTGGGAATGTGGTGACTGTATAAATGAACTCCCCTGCCCAATTTCCAGCCAGGTTTATAATAGTCCCACGGAGGTCTCAATCCAAGGCAACCACAATCCATTCTGTAAGAGAAAGCAGAGGAGTGAATATCATTGGCAGCTAGAATTCAAACTCGGATTTCTTTGGCAAACATTTCAGCAATAGAATAATTGCTACCAAGTTGCTCCTGGAAATTAATATTACACAAATGTTATTATTATCAGTGAATAATAAGCTCTTAGGATTAGCATGATTTATACACAATCTTTTTTTTGACAACAACAACAACATTGCATTTGTATAGCGCCTTTCACGTCGGGAGGATGTGAAAACAGAGTTGGCATCTTTTGATACTAAATATTGTGCTAATAAAACACCAATTGTTTATTAATTGCAACTGTCCTGCAAACTGCACAAAAGAGTAAAACCATGGTTGTGATAATACACTGATACTCAAATAGTTACAATAATCCCTTATGTAAGTCTAACCACTGTTAATGGATATCATAAATCTTGCTGACTACCTTGTCTAATTTGTGCTGAGTTTTTATTGCATGAATATACATTTAAATTCATAAGAAAGTTCTGGAGTGCACAGACGTACCACCCAAGGTTTACTGAAGTACCTTTGAAGGACCCGTCTTACATGCTCTACACGTGAGCCATGATTCCTGGAATTTCCCACATTATTTTTATCCCCTTGCCATGCTGGAATAGAGAATCTGTCTTTTAAAATTGTTTTAGTTCAAATTAATTAAATTCTCCAGAGTCCGAAAGCCATGTTCACACCATAAAAAAAGAAATGTGCGGTTCTAATATGAAACAATTTGTAATTGGGGTGTGGAATTCCAGCTCAGAGTAACAAATAGTGATTTCTGATATACAGTATATAGAATTTTTATTTTATATTGTTCCATTACTTAAAAATATCTCCTCGCTCAGTTAGCACAGTATTATTCTTATCTCTAAATCAGATGGTTATGTGTCCAAGACCGACATTAGGAGTTTGAACTCATACAGTAGTTTAGAGACTCTGTTGCTGGCACACAGCTACATTGTCTGGGGCGGTGTCCTTAGCATGAGATGCCAAACTGAAGTTACTTCTGTCAATTCAGGTGAATGTTGAATATCCTATGGCACCATTCAAAAATATTATTTCTCCTGGGGCTCTTGCTAATAATCCCCCAGATTTAAAAAAAAGATTATTTTTGGGACATTGCAAATTAGCTGTATATTTCTTTGTCTAAAACTACACAGTCACTACAGTTTGTAAATAAATCCTTTTAAGACATAAAGTGCCCTCCCACACCAGGCTACGTGACCCCATCACTCCCACCCTCACCCGGCTCCATTGGCTCCCCATCCCCCAGAGGATAGAAATCAAAATCCTCATTCTCACTTTCAAGGCCATCCACGACCTTATCCCTTTATACCTTTCCTACCTATTGACTCCCTACCAACCTGCCCACCCCCTCGATTCAGTGGGTTCCCGTCTATTCCATGTGCCCCGCTCGATCCGCCCTACCATCGGTGGCTGGGCTTTCAGCCTCTCTGCCCCCACACTCTGGAACTCCATCTCACAGTCCCTTTGCCTCGCTTCCTCCCTTGTCTCCTTCAAGGCCGGTCTTAAGACTGTCCTTTTCGATTGTGCCTTCTGCCGCTCACTCACCTCTCTTGCTACCCTCCCCCATGCTCGGGTCCCAAACCCTGATTGTTCAGTACCTTGGAACATCCTCCCCACGTGAAAGGCGCTCTATAAATGTAATTTTATTGTTGTTTGTTGTTGTAAAGAAGTGTTAAGGTGTTACTGTATATAAAATGTAAGGACGATTTGTATTATATTGAATGTTGATAACATATTTGGGGAAATCTCAGGACGGTGTTATTACAGTGTGAGGAAGCTGAATTAATATACAGTACATTGTTGAAATAACATCATCGCTTAAGTGCACTCGAACTAACTGATGAATAGTTCAGCTCACTCATTGTTGAACTCAGTTATTTGTCCCATATTTGTCCGTCCACTCTTGTCCCTTCTCAAAGTACTGTATATACAAATACTCAAAATTACAAAACTCAATAGAAATAGAAACCAGATCCAATGAATGTTCAAATGAGTATATTTGGCAATTCTCATCTGCCCAGTTTTTAAACATTGTACTGATGGAGAGGTGTCCTTTCAAAAATTTAGTAAAGAGGAATGAATGTTGTTGCAGTAATGGGTGCTTGTTAGATATTATTACACCTTGTGGCTGCACTGAACGAGAAAGCTGCTGATCCGTCTAGATATTGGCGTTTTATTCATTTGTGCACAATGTTCCTGCAGCACGAGAGACAGGCGTTAAGTTAGACAGAATTATTGGTTAGTGATTTATATGAGAGGGGAACTTTAAAATGGAAGCATGTTAATAAATGAATGTCTTTTTGCATAGCCGATTTTCATCAGATTGCAAGGGGGGGCAAAGTGGAACCAAATTACATCATGCAAATCCTGTATGAGAAACACAATTGTGATCCTTTAACAGTTCAGTGTATAGCTCTGTATACATGATGTATTTTAAATAGTTCTATGAAGAGAGTCTTTGATTTTTAATCTTTAGTGTTTAAAAAAAGACATAAATAAAACATTCCTTTTATCAATCTTATTGCTTACAGAATAAAGCAGTGAGGTGTATGAAGCAATGTGTCAGGGTCTGTGATGGTGCATATCTAGAAAACAGAATTGTACTGATTTTAACACAGAAGTCTTGTTCACATGTCAGCAGTGTTCAGCAGATGTAGTCCAGTGTAGTGGCTGAAAGCAGGTTGTGTCTTGTCATCCAAGTACTGTATCTCAGCTCACGTCTAATTACACACATCCAAACCCAGCACTAGCAGGATCTTGCAAAGCTTCTCAGCACAACATGAAAGACCAATACAAATTTATTTCCATCCCAAAACAATCCACAATCATACCAGTAATGCCACTCAGCGACAGTGATAAAGATGCAGGTTCAGCCTCCTGAGAGCTAAAATCCTTGTCCACATTACATGGAGCCACTTTGGTGATGTGAAATTGTATTGGGATATTGCACAAGAAGCTGACATTGTCAGTACTGCTACATTTAATCCCAGCAGGAATTGTATCCTCTGCTGGGGTGTCACAGTAAGTATCCCACAAGATAAGGTGAAAAATAGGGGAGTAAATCATCTCAGGCCACCCTCACACACTTCCCAGTAGATTTGAGAGGAGCATTGGCAAAGTATTTCTGCCCCCAGAACTGCTAAATAGCATGTGTTCCAGGAAAACCGAAGAAGTACAATATTTCTTTTCACAAAACTAGAAACATGGAGGGGCCATTTTGCTACACAAGACAAGTGTTTGTTTTCCCCATCTTTCTGAATCCATTCACAGATAATAATAATATCCATCATCCATGCATTTTTTATAGCGCCTTTCACGTCTGGAGTAGGTTCAAAGGGTTTCACAGAATTACTGTGAAGTAGTGACTGTGTAATTTGCAGGCAAGTGCAACAGCAAATTTGCACACAGCAATATTCCACACATGACTAATTTTATTTGGAGGATTGTTGACCAGGACATTCAGAGCAACTCCCTCTCTTTTCAAATTACACCTGTTCAAACAGCAGACTGAACAGGCAGACCTTGGCTTAGTCAACAACAACTTTGATTTATACTCATTTGAAAGACAGCACCTCTAAGAATACAACATTCTGGAAGAACTGAATTAGATTGTGATTCTATATTGTGAGTTCAAATTCATGA